>OZ023191.1:9776357-10376357 GCA_963995505.1 Hypericum androsaemum | reverse complement strand
TTCTTGGCATCTATATCGTTCTTTGACATCTGAGAGACCTATCTAAATCTTTTGGCATGTTTGCTTCAGTTGGAGTCGAAATATAAAGAGTTTGAGATGATATCAAGCTCTCAGAATATAGACTTCCCAGCGAAGTTGTTGAAGGGTATTCTTGAAGTAAGTTCCTCGACTCTGGGTTACTGGTCCTAATGGTTTCTTCATGCCTCTGGAAGGTTCTAACTTTCCATGTTTTCTGTTTCTTTTACAGGCACATCTATCCTCCTGCCCCGAGAAAGAGAAGGCAGCTCAGGAAAGGCTTGTTGAACCTTTGATGAGCCTTGTGAAGTCATATGAGGGTGGAAGAGAGAGTCATGCCCGTGTTATCGTCCATGGACTTTTTGATGACTACTTGTCAGTTGAAGAACTATTTAATGATAACATCCAGGTATGCCTTCGACATGGAACATCTATTCTCTCTGGTAGAGGTGTATAACAATTTGGAATCCACGAAGCGGGTCAGACTGATTCGTCTTTTTTTTCGTGGTCCAGAAGGCTTCAGTTTCTAATCATTACAGTTCATCTGCAGGCTGATGTAATTGAGCGTCTGAGACTTCAATATACGAAGGATTTATTGAAGATTGTGGACATCGTACTTTCTCACCAGGTATGATTTATGGTACATCTGAACGCATTTCCTTTTTCGAGTTGCTCCGTTTCCTTGTGAAAATAACATTGTGATTTGCTCATGCAGGGTGTCAGGAGCAAAAATCTGTTGATCCTACGGCTCATGGAACAACTTGTTTACCCAAACCCTGCTGCTTATCGGGATAAACTAATTCGTTTCTCTCAACTTAACCATACAAGTTATTCCGAGGTTAACTTTTGGATTGTTTGCATGAATTTTACATACTTTGTATGATAGTAGATCATGATGGAAGAGATCTGACCTGATTCTTCTTCTGTGCAGCTGGCGTTGAAGGCAAGTCAGCTTTTAGAACAGACCAAGTTGAGTGAACTTCGTTCTACCATTGCTAGAAACCTCTCTGAATTAGAAATGTTTACCGAGGATGGAGAGCACATGGACACACCAAAGAGAAAGAGTGCCATTAACGAACGAATGGAGGATCTTGTTAATGCTCCTTTGGCTGTTGAAGATGCCCTTGTGGGGCTTTTTGATCATAGTGACCATACTCTTCAAAGACGGGTTGTTGAGACCTACGTCCGCCGGTTATATCAGGTACATAATTCATTGCATGCAATTATGTGCATGGTTTACTTCTTGGAAACTGTTTCTCTAATCTCGAATTGCATGTTTGTTCCCTTTTCAGCCTTATCTAGTCAAAGGAAGTGTTAGGATGCAGTGGCACAGGTCTGGCCTAATAGCTTCATGGGAGTTTTTGGAGAATTTTGAGAGAAGAATCGCATCCGAGGAACAGACCTCTGACAAGAATTGGGGAATTATGGTGATCATTAAATCTCTCCAAGACTTGCGGTCAATTATTACTTCCGCGTTGAAGGAAACTACGCACAATCAATCAACTCTGGATGGAGCAGCCGAACCTACTAGCTTTGGCAACATGATGCATATTTCATTGGTGGGCATCAATAATCAGATGAGCCTTTTGCAGGACAGGTACTTATAAAATGTTCATCTGGTTCAATGTTATGTAATTTGTCGCCAGTCTGACTTGCTTCTTGTTGGGTGGAGCATCGGTTTCCGATCAACTTTTCCGATTAGTGTTTCAGCCAAGGAGATCCCGTTATTTTGAGTTTTACGAGTCACTTACCTGTGCACTATTGACATTTTGCAGTGGTGATGAAGATCAAGCTCAGGAGAGGGTTGACAAGCTAGCCAAAATACTGAAGGACCAAGAAGTGGCTTCGAGTTTACGTGCTTCAGGTGTTGGGGTTATCAGCTGCATTATACAGAGGGACGAAGGACGAGTCCCGATGCGGCACTCTTTCCACTGGTCTACCGAAAAGCTTTACTATATAGAAGAGCCCCTACTCAGACACTTGGAACCTCCTCTATCCATCTACCTCGGAATGGTAAGTCAACATTTCTCCACCTACTTCCCTTTCTTTATGAAACTTGATTAACATTTTCCACAATTTTATTAATACAGGACAAACTCAAGGGTTATGATAATGCTAGATATACCTCATCTCGAGATCGACAATGGCACTTGTATACAGTTGTAGACAAGCCAGTGCCAATTCAAAGGATGTTTTTAAGAACACTTGTGAGGCAGCCTACCAATGAAGGGTTCACTGCTTATCAAGGGCTAGGATTAGAAGCAACCCGCTTCCAACGGGCAATGTCCTTGACCTCGAGGAGCATTTTAAGGTCTTTGGTGGCTGCAATGGAGGAAATGGAACTTAACGTGCATAATGCCAATGTAAAGGCAGAACATGCTCACATGTATCTGTGCATCCTACGTGAGCAGCAGATTGATGATCTTGTACCTTACGCAAAGTAACTATTTCATACTCTTTCTTCTCCCTCCTCCTACTGTTTACCAAAGATATCCACGCTTGACTGTTATTTACTGCATAATGCCAGGAGATTCGACGTTGACGTGGAGAACGAAGAAGCTGCTGTTGAGACATTATTAGAAGAATTGGTGAGGGAGATTCATTTGTCGGTGGGCGTACGAATGCACAGGCTAGGTGTCTGCGAGTGGGAAGTGAAGCTGTGGATGGCTTCCGGTGGACAGGCAAACGGTGCTTGGAGGGTTGCCGTAACAAACGTTACTGGTAACACCTGTGCTGTGCATGTAAGTGATGTTTTAGTTTCTTACTTCTTCAGGGAAGCTCTTTGGATCAATTTGAACTAGCTTGGTGTAATGTTATGACTAATATTCTTATATAAGCTACTTAAAAGAGTGAAATTGTTGGTGTAACAATCAGATATACCGAGAGGTAGAAGATAAAAGCAAACGTGTTGCAGTGTACCACTCAAACTCGGTACCTCGTTCTCTTCATGGTCTACCTGTAAACTCCCCGTATCAGCCTTTGGGAGCTCTTGACCGGAAACGTTTGGTTGCCCGGAGAAGCAGCACAACTTACTGCTATGACTTCCCATTGGTGAGTGCATCATTATCTTGCTAGAATATGAGAAGCCTTGTAATCAATTTGGCCTCCCGTCAGACTAATATCTGCTGTTCCTACAGGCATTTGAGACAGCTTTGCAACAGATATGGGCATCTCATTTACCTGGAGGTCAGAAACCAAAGGATAGACCGCTTTTTCGAGTCTCAGAACTTGTTTTTGCTGATCAGAAAGGAAGCTGGGGCACTCAACTTGTTCCTTTGGAACGACCCGCTGGAGTCAATGATATCGGAATGGTAGCTTGGTGCATGGAAATGTGCACTCCGGAGTTCCCGTCTGGAAGGAAAATTCTAGTAGTAGCCAATGATGTTACCTTCAAAGCCGGTTCCTTTGGACCAAGAGAAGATGCATTCTTCCTTGCAGTGACTGATCTTGCTTGTAAGAAAAAACTTCCACTCATTTATTTGGCTGCAAATTCTGGTGCCCGCATTGGTGTTGCTGAGGAAGTCAAGTCTTGTTTTAAAGTTGGTTGGTCGGATGAAGAATCTCCTGAACGCGGTTTCCAGTATGTTTACATAGATAGCGAGGATTACGCCCGGGTTGGATCATCTGTGATAGCACATGAGCTGAAGCTGCCAAGTGGAGAGACCAGATGGGTGTTAGATGCTATTGTTGGAAAGGAAGATGGACTCGGAGTCGAGAACTTGTCAGGAAGTGGTGCTATTGCTAGTGCATATTCTAGAGCATACAAGGAAACATTTACCTTGACGTATGTGACCGGTAGGACTGTCGGAATTGGAGCATATCTTGCTCGGCTTGGCATGAGGTGTATTCAAAGGCTTGATCAACCTATCATTTTGACCGGTTTCTCTGCATTGAATAAACTCCTCGGCCGTGAGGTGTACAGCTCTCACATGCAACTGGGCGGGCCGAAAATTATGGCAACCAATGGTGTGGTTCATCAAACCGTCTCTGATGATCTCGAAGGGGTGTCGGCTATCTTGAAGTGGTTGAGTTGTGTTCCTCCCTATGTAGGTGGTGAACTTCCCGTTTTGACTCCCTCTGATCCTCCGGAAAGGGCTGTGACATACTTCCCGGAAACCTCATGTGATCCACGAGCTGCTATCAGTGGTACATTGAATAGCAAGGGTGAGTGGCTCGGTGGTATTTTCGACAGGGACAGCTTCATTGAGACACTCGAAGGCTGGGCCAGGACAGTTGTGACAGGGAGGGCTAAACTCGGAGGCATCCCGGTGGGAATAGTTGCTGTTGAGACACAAACAGTGATGCAGGTTATTCCTGCTGATCCGGGACAGCTTGATTCGCACGAGAGGGTCGTTCCTCAGGCTGGACAAGTGTGGTTCCCAGATTCCGCAACTAAAACAGCTCAATCGATCCTGGATTTCAACAGAGAAGAACTTCCTCTTTTCATACTTGCCAACTGGAGAGGGTTCTCTGGTGGTCAAAGGGACCTTTTCGAGGGCATCCTACAAGCTGGCTCTAACATAGTCGAGAATCTGAGGACTTACAAGCAACCTGTTTTCATTTACATCCCGATGATGGGTGAGCTTCGGGGTGGAGCGTGGGTTGTTGTCGACAGCCAGATCAACTCTGAACAGATTGAAATGTATGCGGAGCGAACAGCTAAGGGCAATGTTCTGGAGCCTGAAGGAATGATTGAGATCAAGTTCAGGACAAAGGAGCTTCTCGAGTGCATGGGTAGGCTCGATCAGCAGTTGGTTAGTCTGAAGGCAAGACTTCAGGAAGCCAAGAGTAGCGGGAATTACAACGCGGTTGAAGCGCTGCAACAGCAAATAAAGGCTCGAGAGAAGCAACTTCTGCCTGTCTACACTCAGATAGCCACCAAGTTTGCAGAACTCCATGATTCGTCTCTTAGGATGGCTGCAAAGGGCACGATCAGAGAAGTTGTGGACTGGGACAAGTCCCGGTCCTTCTTCTACAGAAGGCTGCGCAGGAGAGTCACCGAGCATTCATTGGTTAAGACGGTAATAAATGCAGCAGGCGATCAGCTCCCAGTTAAAGCTGCAGCAGAGTTGATCAAGGGATGGTTTTTGGAGTCGGATGCCGCGAAAGCGATAATAGATGCCTGGGAGGACGACGAGGCCTTCATTGCATGGAAGGGAAATCCGAAAAATTACGAAGAGAAGCTCCAGGAGTTGCGGGTGCAGAAAGTATTGCTTCAATTGACGAGCATTGGAGATTCCGCATCAGATTTGAAAGCTCTGCCTCAAGGTCTTGCTGCCCTTCTAAGCAAGGTATGTCATGTCATCATCGATTCAAGTCTTTGCCTTCACTTGTACTGCTGGTTGAGTCATGTTTACGTTGCTAACATCTCATCATTCATGCACACCGCAGGTGGAGCCATCAAGCCGTCCAAAATTGGTCGACGAACTTCGGAAGGTGCTCATGTAGTTGACAAGCCAACAGTCCGGCTCAAAGAACGAGTCTCGATTCGCTCTTTGCCTAGTTACAGTTTCACCAACCAGCTTATGCAATGTAGAACAGCTAAAGTGTTGAAACCGTGTAAATCTTGTTTCTAGACCTTGAGTTGTGGAAGGGAAACAGCAGGCTGTCCCCTCTTAATAACACAGATCAATCACCCTCATTATTATTGTAATAAGCTGTAATTTCATGGCTCCAGTTGGTAATTAATCTCCCAGTTGCACACCCTTTAAAGTTGAAGTAGAAAAAAAAGAAGATAAAAACTACAAAAGAAAGGCTAGGTCCCCTTCTTCTTCTTGTTGGCCTTCAGCTGCTGCTTCTTCATCTCCTTTTCCTCTCTCTCTTCTC
This sequence comes from Hypericum androsaemum, assembly GCA_963995505.1. Classification (NCBI taxonomy): domain Eukaryota; kingdom Viridiplantae; phylum Streptophyta; class Magnoliopsida; order Malpighiales; family Hypericaceae; genus Hypericum; species Hypericum androsaemum. Next base: position 10,370,516 of record OZ023191.1, on the reverse strand, counting down.
TCTTCCTCCTCTCCTCCTTGTCCTTTCTCTTTAGTTCTTTGCTTCTTGCTGCTTCTTTCTTCTCTTTGTCCTTCTGCTTAGCTTTCTTCCTCCTCTCTGTCCCTCAGTTCTTCACTGGTCAGCTCTCTTCTAAAAGTGAGACACATTTTCAGGCTGTTATGTTTTCTTCCAATGACACTACATAAAAGAGATACATGCCCTGGTCTTCTACTTTCTTAAAATGTAAGTATAGTTTCCCAGGATGATGTCTTATATGTTGTAGTATCCAACGTCGTCATGCCTCTTGTCTTCATCATCCCTAGCCGGCCATAGGCAAATGTAGGCAGTGGCTTAGTTGGTTATGGGAACTCATCGGATCCAAACGAATTTTCATAGGGCAATTATCACTGCTCATAGGTCCCAAACCTGGGTGATGAAGCTTGGATAAAGCTAAGTGGAGGTTCGAGTCGGGTTTCTATCATTTTAAATGGGGGTTTTAAGTTGAAATAAGTGTATTTAACCCCTAAAATTTTTCATAACCGGAGTAAACCTTGTGCAATAGTATACAACAAAGTATATTCTTCACTCCATTGATGGAGATACCGGCACTCTAGATCTTCAAAGTAACAAAGTTGGGCCAATCCTAGTCTAAGAGTCTGGGATAAAAAGAGACTAGCTATTTCCCAATACAGAATTTGCCAAAAATATTAGACAAAACCTCTTCAGATATGTCTTCTCCACTTATCTGTCCCAGGGCTAATGCAGCTTCCCTCAGGTCGATCGTCCAGAAATCCAGCGGTATCTCTTCTTCTATTGATGATTTTAACCTCAAAAAGGCCTCCTTGGTCCGTAGTAGCTGCTCGCATTGTCTCTGATTGGAATATGAACAAAGTATCAAAGTCATTGCAGATGTATCAATGTCATTGCAGATATAATGCTTGTTGTGGAACATAATTTTTATCATTCAGCAGCTACAATTATGGATTTGGGAAGAGATAAGTGCTGCTTACCTGGTTTACTGTCCACTTGCGTCCCCCAGCAGTAATTTCGTTCAGCCCTACAATCTCAGAAATTGCCTTGTCCAGTTCTTGGATCCCTTCACCATTGACTGCACAAGTGAAAACTTGCTTGCTGAAAGGATCGGCATCTCTACAGACCCATTCTGTACGTAAAGATGGGGCACAATCTATTTTATTGACTACAAGGACCATTGGCGTTGAAGATCCAACCGCCTTCTGTAATTCAGAAAGCAAGAGGTCGATAAATCAGATAAAAGAACAAAACAGCACATGCTAGGACAGTAGCCATATATTTCTGCCAGTGTTTATTTGATGTTGTTTTCTCAATTCTTACAGGAAGGCTGGGCGGAGAGGGGGTTGGGAGTTAATTGGTGCACGGTAAAGAAAATGCCAAAATAGTAGGAAACAAGCTTCTAAAACCTTTTTAGAGACAATTCCATTCAGAAGCTCGGTATCTTGAGATGTCCATCCATCAGCGGCACTAATGGTCATTAGAATAACATCAGCACTCATCGCTACAGCTTCAGATCTCTCCACGCCTGATTGAGAAATGAAAAACAGATCAACCTCAATAGTCATGGTTGGAATGGCGACTACAAGTTGCTAAGAAGCCCATATAGAACATTGTTTACAATCAGAATCAACATATATATCAGTTAAATGATTAAAGACCTCACCATGAGGTGTCTAAATGAGGTGTTTAACAAGTTGTCTTACCGATCTTCTCAACGATGTCAGCTGTCGTCCTGATCCCAGCTGTATCTAGAAGGGTCACAGGGATGCCACCTACTGTGATGCTGGCTTCAACAACATCCCGCGTAGTTCCAGCTATCTCCGTGACTATTGCTCTCTCACTCTGCATGCTAATTTAAGGCATGGAAATCAACTGTTGGCATTTGAGAAGATAAATTAAAGTATATTGTATAAGACCCAAAAAGCCAATTAATCAAACCAGATTGCTTTCCAAAAGGAATAACCAGAGAAAGGAATCATAATTTTGAGAATAATAGAGATTTTTAAAATCTTTCTTTGACAATATAATGGTAATGGAGCTTGGAGACCCAAGACTAGGAAGCATATAAGTCAGATGACAAGTTTCAATTAAGCCACTAACTATAGGTGTGGCATTCATTTCTTGTTATTCACTTGAAATGCTTGATTTCAAGCACAGAATGAGATTGTAAGTATCCTATCACAGAAAAGCCTGAAAGAAAACGAAAAGGATTATGAAACATACTTTACTCCATGCATTAAGAAGGCTCGACTTCCCAACATTTGGACGGCCCACAATTGCTATCTGCAAATCAAGGAATCACATCACCAAGTAAGCATCTAATAAAGGGCAGGAAAAGACAGATGTTTAGAAGACAACATTCATTGCAGAATTCCACATCTTAGTCAGTCATATAAAAAAAACTGATCATGTTTTGTTCTTCTTGTGGGGCTAGTCACTGTACCTGTAACCCGGATTGCAAAAGCTTGTCATAGTTAGCAGTTGCCAGGGCATTCTCCACATCCTCCACCATAGAGTGTATGTTCCCCATGATCAAATTTAAATCTATCGGAGGCATCTCATCTTCAAAGTCCAAACGAGCCTCGATCTCGGTAAGCAAATCAATGCACTGCTTTCTGAGAGACTTGACCATAGAAGCAAACCCTCCCTAGCAGACACAAAAAAAAAACCCCCTCTTAAGTTTACAGTCTCGATAAAAGGGAACTAGCTAGGACACAAAAATATACGACAAAGTGCTGGATAGAAAAGCACACCTGAATTCCAGCTAGGGCTGCATCTGCAGCAGCCCCGGACATAGCTGCAACCAGCTTCCCTATGCTCTCCGCTTGCGAGAGATCCAATCGACCGTTGAGAAAGGCGCGCAAAGTGAATTCCCCTGAGATTATCATTACAATAAAAAACGGATCAAAGACAAGAGATTAAGCAAGCAATGCAGGACCAAGATCAGCAACGGAAAACGTACCAGGCTCGGCAAGCCTAGCGCCAGCCTCCAAGCAAGCGCGAAGAACGCGGCTGAGGCAGACGTCGCTGCCATGGCACTGCAGCTCAACCACGTCCTCCCGCGTGTACGACCTCGGCGCCAACATCGGTAACGCTATCACCTGAAACCCACATTAAAAAAAAACCCTTTAATCTTTTTTTTTTCCTAAATTCATCTAAAAGTGAAGACGAAACAAGGAAACGGAGAAGCTACCTCGTCAACGACACTCCCGTGGTGGTCCACAACGACGCCGTAGTCCACCGCGTGGCTGGTGGGCCGCCACGCGCCCCCGCGGGACTTCCTCCCGGCGGGCCTGAACACGCGGGAGGCGACCTCAACAGCCGAGGGGCCGGAGAGGCGGACGATCCCCACGGCGGCGGGCGGGCCACCGACGGAGGTCACGATAGCGGCGATGGTGGAGGCGGAGGAGGCCCCGCCGGAACGCCGCGTATCGGGGGAAACACGCTCGTCTTTGGCGGTTAGGAGCAAGGGCACCGCTTTGGTCGGGGTGGAGGAGGCGCGAGGGGTGAAAAGTGTGGTGGGTTGGGATTGGAAGGCGGAGAGAAGGGAGACAGTGGGGGCGTTCCTTCTCGAGGAGGATCTTAGGAGGTAGCTCGAAACGGTGCGGATTGCCGGGACGACGGCCGCCATTCCGGTCTCCGACGTCGTTTCGTCTGGCTTTCTATAAGCTTGGGAGGTTCGGGGTTTTGGATTGTGCGATCCTCGCTTTTTGGATAGGGTTTTAGGGCTGGAAAAACGGATATTTTAGTTTTCGGATAAAAATACTATAGTACTCGGAGATCGGATTTGGTACTGAAATAAAGAATCTAGGACTAATCTGGATAGCAAATCACTATATATATAGTAAATCATTCAATTATAACTAAATAAATCATTGAATCATAACTGAATAAACCATTCGCTAACTGGGTATCCAATCCCTTTTAACTGGGACAGTCCTGATTTATCTGGGATGAGATAAACACGGACTATTGAATTATAACTAAATAGACCATCAGATCATAACTGGGTAGACCATTGGATCATAACTGAATAAACCATTGGATCGTCCAGGACGGTGCTGGTTGGATTTGGTCTTCCAGGACCAAATTCACTCCCAGTACCCAGTATTATGTGATCCTCTTTTATATGAGTTTTGACTTTCGATGACGTGACATACATAACTTCGACTTGCTCGCGTGACACAAATATATATATATATGATTATCTCCTTAGGCGTTGCATCGTTGGAGGACTAACTAAGAGGATTAAAAGAAGGTTTAAAGACTACGGAAGGTAAGTGAATTTCTGTGACTATTTGTTGACCTAGGATTTTAAAGTTTCAGATTACTGGTTATTATTATGTTCGTTATGGGGTTGTTGTGTTCATGTTTCTGATTTCGGTATTAACATTTCGTTTTTGATTTGGGTATTAACGTTTGATTTTTTATTTGAACAAATATTCTCTCAGATTATTGATATTGTTTCTTTAGTTCTGTTCAGTTTCTGTTCTGACATGTGGAGTCGTTCCTACGCCTTCTAGGCTCATAGTTTATACACACAGTGTAAAAGGAGTTATTAGGTAACCTGAGGTGTGTTTATTCGAATGGGCAGGGAGCGTATGGATTGTCTGGACTCTTGTGGGGATATTCTTTCGTCTTTTGGGCCCGCGTTGCGGGAACATAAGGGTATTTATTTGTGTCCCACGAGAATCCTGTCATAGTTTCTATAGAATCTGGAATTCTGATTTGAAATGGGTTTGCTTATTTTACCCGGGACTATTAATTATATTTGTGATTAATTCTGTTAAATTATGTCCACTTACTGAATTTAGTAACTCAACGCAAGTCTCATGTATTTTTAGATCACTTAGGTGGGGTTCCAGGCCAGGACTAGATGTCGTAGAGTTGGAGCGCTCATGCATCAACATATTTTTTTGAATAAGAAATATTGTTTTTTGTCTTTTGCTATTAAGACCTAAAGTTTGAATTTTTTTGGTTAATTAAGCACCGAGTACTATTTGGTATTTGGTTATTGTAATAATTCTGATGTCGTCTAGAGTGTTTATACCTCGTTGTAGTTGTCATGTTTCTTTTCGAGGTGTGATAAGCATCGTTGTAAATAATGATATCTTGTAATATGTCATTTGTCTCATTCATCATTCATATTGATATGATAAATAAAATAAATAAAGCAAAATACTCATGTTTCTTTTCGAGGTGTGACAAGCATCGTTGTAAATAATGATATCTTGTAATATGTCATTTTTCTCACTCTTCATTCATATTGATATGATAAATAAAATAAATAAAGCAAAATACTCATGTTTCTTTTCGAGGTGTGACAAGCATCGTTGTAAATAATGATATCTTGTAATATGTCATTTTCTCACTCTTCATTCATATTGATATGATAAATAAAATAAATAAAGCAAAATACTTATGTAAATTGAGGGCCCATATTGAGTTTGAAATTTGATCCTAGGTGGAGATTGTGGGGACGAATTGGGTCCAGAATGGTAAAAATTCCAGACCGTTTGGACCAAAGGACAAGGGAGGCCTTTTTGTCAATAAGTTAAAACACATGGACAAAAATGAAAAAAGTGTGTGCCATTGTTGGTGATTGAACATGTCATTGTCGTAACCTCATCCCATCATCGATAATTAAATATGCCATTATCGGTAATTGAACATACGATTGTCGGTAATTGAACATGCCATTGTCGTAACCTCATACCATTATCAGTAACCGGGCATGTAATTGTCGTAACCGTGACATGCCATTATCATAACTAGGGCATGCCATTATCAGTACCTTCAGTCCAAACAGTCCGGAATGACGCTTTACTACGGACCCAATCCACACGCGGAGATTGTTGGGTTATGTTTCAAATTCCTATTTTGTTATTTTCCTATTGTAATAGGAGTTCTACTTAGGAAAAAAATCTATTTCATGTTCAGCAGATTAGTGTTAACATCCTATAAATTGGAGGGCAAGGTTTATGAGTTCTTTGAGCTAAAGCAGTGTGTGCACTATTTTAGGCAAAGAAGCTAGAGGCATGTCATCTCGCTAGAGGTCTGTGTATCCTTTTGTACTTCACATATCATAGTGAAAGATCGTCTCACCCCTCGTGGATGTAGGTCCATGTTATTCTTTTTTTTCCTATGGGCGCATCGAAACTACTTCCGCTGCCCCAACAACTAGTCTCAGAGCTTTTGATGTGTATGCAGCTAGATGTTGGTGAAGGAAGGCAAGAAGGGTGGAGTGGTAATTTCAGAAATAGGGCAAGGGGCAGTAACTGTGCTTTGTCAATAGCACCGTCAATTGTTTCTGGAGCATGAGTCCTCGCTAGGGGTGAGCAAAAAAATCAAAAACTGTCAAACCGAACCAAATTGGATTGAAAAAACTGGACCAGACCAAACCAAATAAAAAAATGGCTAAGTTTGGTCCTACAAATGTGAGAAATTCAGTTTTTGGTTCGGGTTTGGGTCTTTTTGCACAAAACTGGAAAGACTCAAACCGAACTGGAAATTTACCAACTATATAAGCAACACCTAACCTAACAGTTCTCTTCTCTCTCTCGAAATCGAAACACACACACTCACAATGACTCACTCTCACTCTCAATTCACAAAAAAACAAACGTCCACGAGTCCACGACGCCACCGACGCCTCTCAACCACCACCAAACCTCCGGCCTCTCTCCCGAGTCCGAGGCTACCTTGCAGGTATTCAGTTTTCTAATATTCTGAAAATAAATTAGGGTTTCAAAATAGGGAATTTTTTTAAATTAGTATTTTTATTAAGGATTTAAGCATGTAGCCATAGTCCGTGGTATTTTTATTAAGTGATTGCTCGAATGTTTGCTGTTTGGCGAGTAGGCGACATGCCCTGGGTTATTCTTACTTGTTTTTTTGTGTGTTGCTTGTTTGGGTTTAACCATGGTGTTCTTCTAATTTGGTGTTGTTCTGATTTGGTATACTGAGGTAACTGAGCGATGCTAATAGGACCTTTTTCCCAAGCATTACTTTACTGCTTTTATTGACGTAAGATTCTGGGTTACGTTTTCGCTATAATGAGCTTATTTTGGATTTTTCTTCTAGTTGTTTTAATTCTGGGTTAATTGGTAGAAGAAGTGGTTATTTTAATTGTGGGTTATTGGATTTCTGAACAAGTATGCTGTGAGTATGGGTTGTAGCTTGGAAAAAAAATCTAGGTTTTGTGGGTTATCGGATTTCTAGATTAATGTTTCAAGTGTTGTTGATTTGTCATATCAAAATGGAAAAATTCAAAGTTCCCATACATAATATGACTGTTGTGGATGTAGATTTAGAAAAGGCAATTGCGGCCAATATGAAGGATAGTGGAGCACCTTCAAAACAAAAAGAAAGTAATTTGAGATCAGCGATTTGGAATGAGTTTGAAAGATTCAAAGATGATCAAGAAAAATGGAAGGCGAGATGCAAGAATTGTTCATCTATATTTGTAGCTGATCCTAGCAAAAATGGGACTTCAACGCTGACAAAGCACATCAATTCGACTTATAGAAAAAAGTCTCGTGTTAACTCCAATCAAATCCAATTGAGCATGACAAAATTCGAAGGTGGTGTCAATTTTCTCTCGTTTTGGAGGTATGACCCTCAAGTTCTCAGAAAAAGATTGGCTGAATTGATTATTTGTGATGAATTGCCTTTCAAACACATTGATGGGTGGGGATTTAAGAGATTTATGGCCTCGTTAAATCTTAGATTTAATATTCCATCACGGTTTATTGTTCAACGTGATTGTGTTGCGATTTATGTTGAGAGAAGGATAAGTTGATGAGATTTCTTAAAAGTTCCAAACAATGGGTGTGTATCACAATTGATACTTGAACTTCTGTGCAACAAATCAATTATATGGTTATCACTGTGCATTACATAGATAAAAATTGGAATCTTTGCAAGAAGAAGTTGAGTTTTGCACCTATTGAGTCTCATCGGGGAATTGATCTTGCTAGTGCCATTGGGAAGATTTTTCGTGCTTGGGGGATGTAAAATTTTCACCATCACTGTTGATATTGCAAGTTCAAATGATAAAACCATTAGACAGTTAAGGATACATATGGTTCAAAGGAAGAAAATATTCTTGGTGGAGAATAAGAGGTTCTGTGCACATATCCTAAATCTTGCTTATGTTGATGGCTTGAAATTGAAGAATGCACCAACATATGTTCTTCGCATTCGTCAAGCAATAAGATATGTGAAACACTCTCTTGCAAGATTAAAATTGTTCAAAGAATGCATGGTCATGGAAGGTGATAAAAGTAAGGTAGAATTAGCTTTGGATGTAAAAACTAGATAGAATTCTACCTACTTTATGTTAAATGCATCTTTGAAACATGAGAAAGTTTGGAAAATGTTTGAAAAGGAGGATAGATGGTTTTCCTACGAGATGATGTCAGAGAATCATGATCAAGTAGGAGTTCCTGAAGCAAGTGATTGGGATTACATTGGGAAACTACATAGTTTTATTCATTATTTCTATGAGGTTACTTTGAAGGTATCTGGCTATAAATATGTCACATCTAATATTTTTTATCATGAGATTGTTGGACTCTTCTCCACTTTGAAGAAATGGATGGAGAGTGACGATGTTGAGATGAGTAGAACTGCCACAAAGATGAAAGAAAAGTTTACAAACTATTAGGAAAGTCCTGAAAAGATGAACATGTTGATCTTTATAGCAGCTATCATGGATCCTCGCTACAAGTTGGAGTTTGTGGAGTTCTCAATGCATTTTTTGCATGCTCATCCTCAAATGGCTGATTTGATGAAGTCGAAGATAAAATAATCTCTCTACAAGGTCTTTAATCATTACAAAGACGAGGTGACACCATCGATTGTTGATGATAATAGGAGTGAATGTTATTTGAATGTCACATCTTCATCTATGAGTGAGATGAGCAACACATTTAGTGTTGCGATGATGGAAATATATCAAATATTTGATGGTGAGAATGGACAAGGAGCTAAGTCTGATTTGGATGTTTATTTTGAAGAGGGACATGTGACTGTGAAAATGAATAGTTCACCACCATTTGCCATTATTCAACGGTAGAAAGAAAATGCTATTAGGTTCCCCATCCTTTCTTAGATGGCCCGTGATATATTAGTAGCGCCGATCTGTACCGTTGTTTCTGAATCTACTTTGAGCACAAGAGGACGAGTGCTGGATGATTTTAGGAGTTCTTTGGCTCTTGTTATAGTTAGAGTTTTATTATGTTTTCAAGATTGGATTTGAGGATCCTTTCTTTCTATTACTAAGGAAGAGGATTCGAACGAACAAGATAAAATAGCATCTGGTAAGTTTCATTTGTTTAATCATCTTTTGAGTTTTGACATAAATTATTATTTTTCAAATATGTAATATGAATTATATGTCACTTGACATAAATTTCTCATGGTAGCACACAACTTTCAACAATTGATGAGACCATTGAAGTTGGTGAAGATGACGAGGGTGGAGATGAATGATGATAAAGTTAGAACTTGGATTGTTATAATTTATTTTATTTTTATATGGACGGGATCGTTGTAATGATGTTGAAGTAGGAATTTGAAGCTTGTTAACTTGTTAGAACTTGAAGCTTGTATTCTGTGACATGTTTATTCATATTGAACTTGAATGGATTCCAATTTTCTTATTCTGTGACATGTTTCATATTCCAGTTCACATTAGGTATGTAAGTCCTGTCCATATACATTAAGATGCATGTGATCATGTGCAATGCCTTATCATACTCCTCCCATTTAATGTTCAACTCCTTCAAGAAAGAATCTTATTGAGCTGCCTCAATTGATTTAAAAATGTGTTTGACATGGGAAGTCATAGTTGCCACCAATCTAGAATACAGTTTCTCAACGAACTTATGAAGCACCATATTGTAAGTATTACTGAAACCAAGATAAAGTAGCACGCATGTGTCTGCTTAAACCTCCAATTTGTAGTAACACAAGAAAAAAATAGAAACAAAGACGACTATCTTATTGAGCAAGTGAGCCAGAAAGAAGACGGAAGTCAAGATTAATAATAAGTTTCGAAAGGAAAATCAGCAGGACATAAAACCGCTCCACCTGTGCTCCACCATTCTATCTTGTATTCTTACGCCAACCTCTATCAAGATTTTTACAACTTCATGGAAAAGACAGTGCTCCAACTAGGTTAACCAGTGCCTAGTGATACCAACACATAAAAAGCCGATTATCATGAAAAAGAAGCATTCACTAATAATTTCTAGTTCATCGTCACCAATATCTTACCGTAATTTTTTCTCCACGAGACTCTTAAGGCTTTTAGGCGGTGAAACCCAATCTCCACTTTGTGTATGTGAGCGAGGACGACTAGTAACAAGTCTCTCTCGACCCTGTGGCATACCTCTCAAAGCACGGATTGCGCTACAAGAGGTTAATTTTTCATATGGCTATTTTGATTTAATGATGTATTCATTAATTAAGGTTTCAGATTAATAAATATATAATAGACCTTCATCGGTATCAGAGCCATAACAAGGTTTGTTCTGGTTGTAAAACGTCTACCTGCTGGAGCAAAATCGATCTATGTAGGCAATAATGCACGAGTAGAAGTCAAGGGCATAGGCATATGCAGATTAAGCCTACGTGGAGGATGTACCCTACTTTTACACGACGTGCTATATGCAATAGAGATTCGCCAAAATTTAATTTTAGTTTCAGTTTTAATGTCTCTTGGTTTTCGTTGAATATTTGAGAACAATTCTGTTCAGTTATTTTTGCAACATATTTTTTATGGATCAGGTTATTTATCGAATGTCTTTTTTATTATGGATGTTGATCTGTGTAATTTACCTCAAACATATTTTTCCATGGTCACTTCTACACAAACATCTCAAGATGATGTTGTGTTGTGGTATTCTAGATTATGCCATATTGGTCAAGATCGCTTGAATCGTCTAGCTAAGGTGGGACTATTAGGTAACTTGGAAAAGGCTATCTTAGCTACTTGCGAATATTGTCCAGAAGAAAATTCAACTAGAAAACTATTTGGTCAAGGAACTAGAGTCGAGTATCCGTTGTAATTAATCCAGAGTCGAGTATCTGTTGTAATTAATCCATTCCTACATTTGTGTTCCAATGAATGTGAAGGCAAGGTATAGAGCCTAATATTTTATGACATTTATAGATGACTATAGTAGGTATGGTCTAATCTATTTGATTTCTCACAAGTCTGAAGCATTAAGTTACTTCAAGACCTCCATGAATTATGCAGAGAATTAACTAGATCGAAAGATCAAGGCCTTACGAACTGGTCATGGTCATGAGTATCTATCTGATGAGTTTAAAACTTTATGTGATGAAAAAGGAATAGAACTCAGTTGTCCATTTCTCGTACACCTCAACAGAATAGGGTAGCAGAAAGAAGGAATATGACCCTTCTAGACATGGCTAGATCTATGATGGCAGAAGCAAAATTACATATATCATTTTATGAAGATGCACTCCTTACTGCCACATACGTTCTAAATTATGTGCCCTCCAAGTCTGTCACTACCACCCCTTACAAATTGTGGATAGGTCGAAAGCTCTATCTAAGCTACTTACGACTGTGGGGGTGTGCATCCTGTGTCCATACTACCTCAAGTAAATTTGGTAAATGAGGACCGAGGGATAAGAAGAGTATCTTCATTAGATACTCCGAAGTATCAAAGGGATACGTGTTTGTGGGCGAATACGAAAATGGACAAGTGACCGAATTTGAATCACGAGATGTCACATTTTTGGAAAATAATTTTCCGAAATTGGGAGAGGTAAGTAAAGATCTTGCCCTATATGAAACTGATGAGACAGAATCATCTAGATCACTCCTTCTGAGTGGCAGAATTATGGAGGAGGAAGATCATGATTTACCACCACTAACTGATCCAGAAATTCGAGATCCATATGATCATCATCTTAGTGAGAGTATAATTTTGAATTCCAGTGGGAGTATGAAAATCTGTAAAACTAAAAGAACTAGTATTCCACGCTGACGATTTGAGATAGAAGGTGCGGAAGATGCTCTCTTGATATTTAGAGATAATGATACAAGTGAGATTCTTTTAGCTATTCTACAAGATGAGAAAGAACCTGAGGATGTTTCTGCTGCTCTATCATCTCCCGAGAAGAATGAATGAGCTAAAGAAATGGCTGAAGAGATGGTTTTCATGAAGAAAAATCATGTTTGGGAACATGTTGACCTGCCTAAGGGACGTAGGGCAATTGGGATAAATAGATTCTCAATATTAAGCAAAAAGTATATGGCAGTATCAAAAGGTACAAAGCTCGCTTAGTTGCCATTGGATTCACAGAGGAGAAAGGGATTGATTATGATGAGATCTATTCACCTGTTGTAAGATCCACGTCCATCTAGATTATTCTGGCTATGGTGGCAAATATGGACCTTGAGCTACATCAAATGAATGTTAAGACTGCTTTTCTATATGAAGAAATGGATGAAGAAATCTATATTGTTCAACCAGAGGGTTACATCAAAAAAGACAGCGAACATAAAGTTTGTAAATTGATCTCATCAATTTATGGCCTAAAACAGTCTTCTAGACAGTGGTACATTCATTTTCATAATACGATCATATTGTATAATTTTAAAATGATAGACGCAGACCATTATGTCTACATTAAACGCTCAGGTAAAAAGTTTGTCATGATTACATTGTATGTAGATGACATACTATTGGCTGGAAATGACTTGGGATATCTTAACGAGCTCAAAGCTTGATTTTTGTCCAACTTTGAAATGAAAGATATGGGAGAAGTTGATTACGAGCTTGGAATTAACATTTCAAGGAATTGTTTGAAATGACAGTAAGCCACAAGAGACATATATCCGCAAAGTAGTAAAATAATTCAACAGTTATGACAGCAAGCCCAGATATGTCCCAAAAGTCAAAGGTCACAATCTCAACAAACACATGTGTCCAAAAATAGCTCAGCATAAATAAGATATAATGAATGTCCATGTTGTCTCATGTATGCAATATTGTGTACATGGCCAGATATCTGTTATGATGTTGGGATAGTAAGCAAATACTAATCTAATCTAGGAAGAACACATTGGAAAGCAGTCAAGGGAATTATGAAGTACTTGAATACGACTGTAGAATACTCATTATGTTATCAAGGTCAAGACCTAACGTTAAGAGGGTACACTGATGCCGATTGAGCAGAAGATGTGGACGAGAAGAAATTCATATCCGGATATGTCTTCTTGCTATGCAGGGGTGCTATTTCATGGAGTAGCAAGAAACATATATGCATCTCCCTGTCAACTATGAAAGCTAAATATGTTGCTTCTACAGCTGCTTTGCAAGAAACATATATGCATCTCCCTGTCAACTATGAAAGCTGAATATGTTGCTTCTCCAGCTGCTTTGCAAGAAGCAGTATGGTTGAAGAGGTTCTTGAACCCTTTGTCCCTAACCAACGCAGGAGAACCAGTGAGCTTATTTTGCAACAATCAAACTGTGATAGCTTATGCTAAGAATCTTAGATTTTGTAGCAGAGCAAAGCATATTGAAATCAAGTATTACTTTGTTAGGGATATGGTTGTGTGTAAGGAAGTGAGCATAACACACATATCTACACATGATATGATAGCAAATCCGATGACTAAGGGCTTATCTAGAGATTTTTTGTGAAACATGTAAGGTCCCAGGGTTTGCAAAGATGTTAGTTTATGCTCATATTTTAATGAATTTGTTATTCAATACAAGTAAAGTTGTTTAAGCAATACATATTGTGTGAATGTTAATTTTTGTAACATTTACTTAAATGCATGTCGGACAGAGAAGTAGCCTACTCACACGGGTGTTTACCTCAGTGGGAGTTGATGGGTTGATTCTTGATTGAAATGAGGTAATTTTAGAACATCATTAATTATCGAGTGCCTGTTCTAAAATATGAATGACGTCTTGCTTAACTATAAGAAAGTGACTTGTTAAAGTGCAAGATTATTGATGTTAATTTGTGAAACATGTAAGGTCCCAGGGTTTGCAAAGATGTTAGTTTATGCTCATATTTTAATAAATTTGTTATTCAATACAAGTAAAGTTGTTTAAGCAATACATATTGTGTGAATGTTAATTTTTGTAATATTTACTTAAATACATGTCGGACAGAGAAGTAGCCTACTCACACGGGTGTTTACCTCAGTGGGAGTTGATGGGTTGATTCTTGATTGAAATAAAATGAGATAATTTTAGAACATCATTAATTATCGAGTGCCTGTTCTAAAATATGAATGACGTCTTGCTTAACTATAAGAAAGTGACTTGTTAAAGTGCAAGATTATTGATGGTACATGCAATATATGCTGCATTAAATAAGTTCTTGGAACTTATTAGGATTATATGGAATCCGATGGTATGAAGTAAGTGGAGCTTACCATAATTCTGTTTTAAAAGCCTAGAATAGTCTTTGGGTAGACTAAAGCCATTATTCGTAAACATCGAGGCTGATGCTCTAGTATGATATTATTAGTGAGAGACATGCGCTCCTTTCGAAGGAAAGAGCACCATAACACATGGTTCGTGTCATGTGTGTTTTACAACATTTGGATGGGAAACCAATTTATTAAAAAGTGATATCAATTTTCCTAGTGTGAGACCAACTCTGAAAACTGTAGTTTTTGGAACTCTACCATTAAGATCCTTAACGTATTTTTGAAGTGTGATTCAGTGCTGCTAGCTTGGAAAGTCTTTAAAGGGTGATGGTTATGATTTGACCTGGCAAGGCTAACTCAAAAAGCTAGCTGGATCATGATGGAAGAACTATCGTTAAAGCCGAAGGTTCTCTATCAGTCATATTCTAAAAGCTTCGTGGTTCACGGTATGCCTATTGTGTTGAGAGCAATATAATAATGAACATGAATAGATTGTTTCAGAAATCACATGTGAGAAACAATGAGAAATTACTCTCAAGTCCCTGACCTTTGGTCACCCTCCCCCTAGGGTCCCTGACTTTTGGAAAATGATTATCTCGTCCCTAAGTTTTAATGATAATAGACTCTCGGGTCCCTGGAGCCAGAATATTCTTTTTTCTCAGGTGAACCCCTACTTGAAATGACCAAAATATCCTCCCACTAAAAAAACTCTTTTCCTCTCTCTCATCGTCTCCCCTCTGCTACCTCCTCCATCACCAACCCAAAATTCCCAATTCCAACTACTCTCTCAACCAAAGCCTTAATCTCCTCAGAACCCTAATCTTGAAAGGATGGAGCCACAGCAACGTGCCAATATGAACTCACAACCTCAATTGGCATATCAAGCATTTTAACCAAACAAGCAGATGGTTGAGACCAAATTCACACAAAACCAACAAAATCTGAGAATGAAACTCATCCCATGGAGGAGAGGGAGGGAGAGGGGAACGTGAACTAGGTCTCCTCCATCACCTACCCGACGTACCCATTGGAGTCATCGCTATAAACCACCCTCCCACTCTAGTCCGTGTAGAGAGGAACGAGAACCAGGAGATCAAGTTGAGGCATGTGACCAGGAGGAAGACTCGCATCGACTTCTTGAGGTTTTTTGGCAATGGTGACAGCGGGAGGTTTGTTGGTGACAGTAGGGGTTTGTTGGCGACGGCGGGCGGATTTAATTTTTCCTCCGACGATGAGGAGCGGGCCCCATGACGATGTTGTGCCAACCACCCCGATGAGGACTACTGCGCCCGTGGCTCCCACGCCTGTCGCTGCTTGTCGTCCCTACCAGAAATTGCTGGATTGTTTCTAATTGCTCTAGAACCCTAATTAGTGAAATTGGAAAGAATCCCAAAAGTCAGAGGACATTCTCCGACCAGAAGAACCTCACCTTCAATTGAGTTAGAGTTATCCAAGTAGTGGCTGAACCGTGAACTCCCCTTTACTGGGGACGACTATATTCCTAGGGGCCTCATCGAGGAAGACCTAGAATCACACAACTTCATGAGAACATAGAGGAAGGAGATCTGGGAAGAAGAAGACGAGAACTTCAAAAGCCCCTTGATAAGGAAGATGAAAGAGGTGCAAACTTACAGAATCTGGGAAGATTTTGGTTTGGAAGGTAAAAACTTCGATTACTTTTGTTGATATGTGTTCTTGTGATTGGGTGATGGAGAAGAAGACTAAGATTTTGTGATTTTAGATGAAAGAGGTTTTTTTAGGACATTTTGGTCATTTCAAGTGGGAGTTCACTAGAGAAAAAGGAATACTCCGACTCCAGGGACCCGAGAGTCTATTATCATCAAAACTTAGGGACGGGACAATCATTTTCCAAAAGTCAGGGACCTTAGGGGGAGGGTGACCAAAGGTCTGGGACTTGAAAGTAATTTGCCAGAAAAATAATGAATGTGAGATAAGACCTAAGGTAATGAATACTGTATGCGATGGAGGTGCTAATCGAGATGATATCATCCAAGTGGCCACTATGTACTCTTGGGTTTAGCTAAGTGCACTCGATGTATGCTGGTCGCAAAGCGAAGTGAGGAGAGTTTATTATCCGTGATAACTCTCCCACCCCCTCTCTCCTCCCAGAAAATCCTATAAAATATGTATTCGAGGTTTTTACTGGGGAGACTCATAGATACTCATACCAGAGAAAGAAACATAATTTTTTCTCCAGGAGACTCTCTAGGCTTTTAGGCAGTGAAACACATTCCCCGCTTCGTGTACGTGAGCGAGGACGACCAGTGACAAGCTTCCCTCGACCCTGTGGTATACCTCTCGAAGAACAGACTGCGCTACTTGAGGTAAATCTTTCATATGGTTATTTTGATTTAATAATGTGTTCATTAATTAAGATTTCAGATTAATAAATATATGCTAGAAACTTTCACACCCAAACAACATCACGGCAACAAGAAGAATCCAAATCCACCGTCTCTGCAACAGAATTAACAATATCATCCATCTAAGTAAGGGTGAGCAAAAAAATTGATAATCGTCAAACCGAACCAAATTGGACTGAAAAACTGGACCAGACCGAACCAAATAAAAAGGACAAATTATTCTCAAGTCCCTGACCTTTGGTCACCCTCCTCCTAGGGTCCCTAATTTTTGGAAAATAATTATACCGTCCCTAAGTTTTGATGATAATAGACTCTTGGGTTCCTGAAGCCGGAATATTCTTTTTTCTCCGGTGAACTCCCATTTAAAATGATCAAAATACCCTCCCTTGTTAAATAAAAAACTCATCTTCTTCCTTGGATCTTCCCCTTTTATAGTTGAAATTGTTGGTTCCTTGTTAAATAAAAAACTCATCTTCCCTTGTTTAAATACACGTCATCTTCTTTGGCTCCTATTATAGTTAAAATTTTATTATGTTCTCAAGATTGGATTCGAGGATCCTTTCTTTCTATTACTAAGGAAGAGGATTCAGACGAACAAGATAAAATGGTGTCCGGTAAGTTTTATTTTTTTAATCATCTTTTAAGTTTTGACATAAATTATTATTTTTCAAATATGTAATATGAATTATATGTCACTTGACATAAATTTCTCATGGTAGCATGCAACTTTCAACAATCGATGAGACCATTGAAGTTGGTGAAGATGACGAAGGTGGAAATGAATGATGATGAAGTTGGAACTTGGATCGTTGTAATTTGTGTTTATTTTTGTATGGACGCGATCGTTGTAATGATGTTGAAGTTCGAATTTGAAGCTTGTTAACTTGTTAGAACTTGAAGCTTGTATTCTGTGACGTATTTATTCATATTGAACTTGAATGGATTCTAATTTTTATATTCTGGTAACAACCAGTGGTCCAGTTCATATTGATCTTGTTTGTGTCTTTATTCATATTATGTGACGTGTTTGGTTCTTTGGTTCAGTTCTGGTTTGAACCAGACTATTAGTTTGATTCCAGTTCCGAATCGAAGTGAAATCTGGTCCAATCTGGTTCATGAAATACTGATACTTCTAATTTCGATTTTTCTGGTCTGGCCCGATTCGACCAGTTTGCTCAGCCCTAGTCCTCGCTAAGAACTATAAGGCATCATTTAATCCACCAACGAAATTGAATACAAAATACCTATTTGAAAGAGTGGGATTCGGCCACAACATGAAACCCTTTAGCTCCTTAAACTTCCTAATGTAATAACCGACACTTCCGATTTACTTCAAGTGATTAAATTTCCCAACCACGTTGCCCGTGCTATGCGTCCCAAATCGTTGACATAGCCGCTCAACAAACTGAGACCTATTTGGGTTGTGGTTCTGCAAGGACCAAACATCGAACCAAGTGTCAACCTCCTCATCCAAGTGCAAGCTTGCTAGCTCCACCTTACGGAACTTCTCCATACCATTGATGAATAGCTAACGCTCAGATTTCCGGACCAAATATCTCGGGTTGGTCCAGGCGCAATTTGGAGTACAAATGAGGAAAATGAATGTAGCCATTTTCCCGGGCAAGATTCGGTAATAAATGCAACATAATGGGGTTATGGTTATCCATTGGCCTACTGCTTTTGCAATACTCTCCTCCTCACCATTCCTAACCATCACATTTTCACTTTACCAATCCCCAACCGGCTCCCACGCAAGCAAAGAAACGAAACGTCGTTTTAGAAAATATGCTCGGGCAGAGCTGCCCGGATCCTGCAAGTGATAAAAATTTAATAAAGTTGGAATCGATCTATACATTTTAAACCACATGGTACCCAATTGAAAAATCGTGATACCACATGATACTCCAATACTCTGGTGCACTTTTTCCAACAAAACTATGTGTGTATATATATTTATTACATCGTTGATCCCCAACAAGAAAAGTAATGTCCCAATCTTATCCTCACACATCAGAATTTTACTTTTCCTTTTTGTTTGTCTCCCCTTGTTGTTGTATAAAGGGAGCAAATGGATTGGTGCTACTACGCCACTTCAACCACTCCAACTTAATTTTGCCACTCACTTTACTAACTTATAACATCTTCCAAAAAAGCTGAAGCTGCAACACCATCATTTCCCTCCGAAGACAGACATGTTACCATATGACAACACCTGCATCCTCAGACGCCCTCCTCCGCCACCTTTGGCGAGCACGAAGCCACTGCGTCCGCAACGGTGAGGAAGATCTTGTCCTCGCCGATCAAGATCGGGAATCTCGAAAGGTAGAGCTTGTCGATCACCACCGGTCCAGGGTTGGCCAGGATAAGCTGCTCCATCAAACATATAATACATGCTCGGTAAGCGAAATTCACTTTGCTAAATGTCGACTCATGCAGTTTTAATACCCTTGCATTAGTTACACCACCAATTTTGATGCTCGTAAAATTCTTCTCAAGCTTGAACAATTGCTAAAGTAATGTAATAGTATGAGATGTACCTGGACATCTCTCTTTTGGAGACTTCGGTAGAGCTCTTCGAAGGCGTGTATGCCGCTGGTGTCGATATCAGTAACAGCTGCGGCAAAAAAGAACATGATAAGCAACACACAAGCAAAAGAGCTAACTGCAATCCAGAGCATGGAACACGAAAAACTTTGGATCGTAAATGTTTGAGAAGACGATGTGTGGAAGTGCTTACGCGACATCTCTACAATCAAGTACTGAATTCTTGGTTGGTAGGATGCCTTTAGCTGTTCCTCCTCATCGGTCAACCACCTCAAAATCCTGCAACCATTTTTAGCTTTTCAAATTGAGAAATACCATAAGGTTATGCCTTAAAGTTCAAGTAGTGAAATTAAGAAAAATTCTCAACTTCAACCGTAAAACTCATTCAGTTCAAGCAAATTATGTAGTAGTAGTGAATGTCAAGACTGATAACCATAAGGTTTCGTGCTTCGTTTGAGGGAGTGTGTTGAAGAGTACGGAAAGCATGTGAAAAAAATTCAAGTGATCAAAGTCATAATCCTACCTCTCTTTGACGTAGTTGGAGTTGGAAAAGTAAACTGCAGAATCAACTCTCACAACCATGACACCAGGAACCTTAGAGGCATCGGGATATTGTTGAAGGTTTCGGTACACATTTGTTCTAGGTAACTTCCCTAGAACTGCAGTCCTCGGCCTTGTAACTTGCAGGAGTATTTTCGCAAAAGATATAGAGACCTATCATCGTCACAATAGACATTCGCAAATTACATTAAGTTTCTTGAGTAGCATACTCTTAGAAAGAGGCAATCAATGCAATGCTACAACTTACTGCGATGAGAAGGCCGATTTCAACAGACTTGAAGACCACACCAAAGAAAGCTCCCATGCAGGCAACAAAATCGAATTTGTCGATCTTCCATATCAAAATCGCCGCGTCAATGTCAATTAGGCCAATCACTGCGGCGATAATGATGGAAGCAAGGATGGCATTGGGTGTGTACTTGAAGAGAGGGGTGATGAATAACAGTGTCAGTAGTACAACTACCGACATGACTATGTTGGAGACAGCAGTTTGGCAACCTGCCATAAAATTGACAGCTGATCGAGAAAACGAGCCTGCAAATCAGACGTTACAATATCAAACCACGAGGAATTGCATTGTTGATTCTTCGGAGCCAAATATGTTTCCATCGATGTAGTAGAGTTGAGATCATTTAGTCATGAACTCACCTGTAGCTACATAGCAAGAAGTCATTGATCCAACTATATTCATTGTCCCAAGTGCCACCATTTCTTTGTTTCCGTCGATTTGATAGTCCTTCATCGCAGCAAACGTTCTTCCAATCGCTACAGCTTCCTGAGGAAATAACCGCAAAGAAGGATCAGAACGAACGCCTGGTAAAGAAAATGCTTACCGAGATTGTCAAGGTGATCTTACTGTGAGAGCTATCATGCCAGCCACAACACCAATCCTGAATCCCTTCATAACCATATCGCCGCTGAAATATATTTCGTTCAGGGATGAAGGGTTTACTCCTTTTTTAATGTGTCTCACCTGCAATAATGAGAAGAGAACCGCTTTAGCATTATACATTCCGAGGATAGATTGCTGCAAATGGAGCTATTTAAAAGGTACACTATGCTTACAATTTGAACCCCTTCCTTATCTGCCCGGGTTATATACACGAAGAAGGTTGACAGAACAACAGATATCAAAGGAGCAATTGCAGGAACCCAGAACAGCTTCTTGTTCTTTTTGCCCTGTTTCACGGACGAGACGAGGCGTGGTTAACAGCTATCCAGCATGAATTACAGGAAGCAAATAGGCTAAAACAAAACGAAGAAATTCTTACAATGTACTTGGCGGTGAGAAGGAACGCCAAAAAGCTTGCACCGATGAGGATGGTCTGCCAATTCCACTGCAAAATATGGTGATGCAACTAGTTCAGGGGACACACAGAAAGTTCATGTAATCTGAATAGAATACAGCAGAGTAAATACCCCATGGTGGGCCGCTTCAAATACAGAGCGCATGACGGATATTATATCGGTTTTCTTTGTGAATTTTTTGATACCAAGGAAGCCCTTCAGCTGCTGAAGTCCAATAGTGATGGCAGCTCCACCCATGAAACCAACAACAGCGGCATGCGATAGAAAGTCAATCAAGAAACCAAGCCTGAAAAAAGCAAAGTGCGGAATGGACACCAATTTAAGTTGGCACTTCGATTCGACCTCAAACTCTTCAGGACACGCAAGATATAGCAACAAACAAACACACGCGCAAGCTTTAAACTTAGCCGAATGACGGGAATTATGTACCTTAGAAACCCCAGGGTGAATTGGGTGATTCCTGCAAAGAAAGTTGCAGTGAATGCTAGCCTCTGATATTCATGCTTCTGTGCAGGATCGACTTCATTCTGAAGCAGGGTTCCTAATAATAGAGACACCACAGCGACAGGACCTATAGCTATATCTCTTGAACTTCCCATGAAGGCATAGATCAACGGTGGCACAAAGCTCGAATCTGAAAATCATTCCAAGCATATACAAGCGCGTGCATTGAGTTTCATAAATAAAGTAGCTATCTGCAGGTCATCAGACAGAACAGAAGCTCGACTTACACAACCCAAATTGTGGGTCCAAATTCGCAAGCTTCGAGTATCCAATGTCCTGTGTAGCGTTAAGATCGAGTAGATATTAGTAACAGCACAGGATACACACATCAATAAGATCTATGCATCTCGAAAGCAACCACTCTACCTGAGGAATGCACAGGCTAGCAATAGTTAACCCAGCAATAAGATCTCCTTTGAATTTGGTCAAATTGTAGTCCCAGCCCCAGTTAAGAATGGGGAAGACAGCTTGAGCACCAAGGAGAAGCCGCTTACGGCCAGGTTGATCCTTGAAAGGACGGAGAGGATCGTCTGCAAACAGCGTCTCTTTCACCATTGCCTTGATTTCTGAGAAGAGTTTTTGCTTGGGGGGTAGACCAACTTTGTGAACATGATTGTGAACCTGACGGCCCGACGACACACTTCTGATGTCGACCTCCTTTGTGTCAAGTTCATCAGTAGAGTTCCCCATTGGAGAAACCATAAACTAGATCACCTGTAATGAAAGTTGCTGAACAACATTATCAGTCTAGCTAAAGAAGCAAACGATGAACAAAGTTTCATTCAGTAGCTAACATCAAGGAGACCGAAGCTGACCGCAGAAAATAGGCAGGCGTCGCAATCAGATGACGTTGGGAGAGCCGCGACAAGTTACTAACCCGCCTTGAACACGAAAGAGTGAGACACCTCCCGCTGACCAGATCACAGGTCAACTCTTCCTGCCTGACAGAAAACAATAATATTTAACATCCATTCTGCAGAATGAACCTGGATATCTTCCATGACAAGTACATGGTAATACACAACAATTGGACACCAAAATATTTTAATTCTCAAACCGACCAAATAGCTGTGACAATAAAACTCAAAAGGGTAGCAGCTGACTTGCAGATATAAGCAGGATTTAATCATCTCCTCCTCAAACAATTAGCTTAATCAGATTAATTACGCAATTAGCTGCCATAAACCAGATAAAACCCAGATACCACTACCTTAATCCTTCCCCTTCCCTATCTTTTTCTTCTTCTTCCTCCTCCTCCTAACACCTCTCTTATTTTGGAGATACCAAAGTGACAAATTCTTAAATTTCCTTTCACATTTCCACAAGATTAGTCTTTGGACATGGCTCCTTAGTTTCCACAGGTTTAAGGGACCCAGAAAGCGATGTTCTTGACGACCAAACACAGCCAAAACTGTCCATTTGCATCAAAACTGTCGCTTTTTATTACAGAAGTCCATATGCAAGAAAACAAGTCCAAGGAAGAAGAAGTCGACAAAAAAAAAAATTGTAACCCCACCAATCAAGTCCTTAAAAGATATCGCCACTTAAACAAACCATAAAATGTTAAAAAGGAAAGAGGAAAAAAAAACCCAGAAAAGATTACACACTTGTTACTCCAGTGGAGCAATCAGCCAAAGAAGAGAAACCCAACAATCCTTTTGGACAAACCCAAGAGCCAAATATGACCATCATATATATACCCTCTCACTCTCACATTGGCAACCAAAAAAAATAAAATCTAATTCCACTATAATTGAAAATTTCCTAACCTTCCAATGTTGTCACACAGGAAAGAGAGAGAGTTTTGTTTGGGCACGCATGCAAATTACAACCAAACAAATAGAACCTAAAGATCATGCAGTCTCTTCTCACTCCACGACGAGAGACTTGAATTCTCTTAAAAAATATTATCGAAAAAGAGTGACTTCTAAATATGACATCTTAGGAACACCAAAAATCTAAATTCCCTATTTTTTTCCCCAAATAGATACAAAAAGTAACCAATAATCTTAAAAAGGAAAAAGAGAAGGGTTCTAGAGAAGTGTGTGAATCATGTCGTTCTTCCTCACCTTCCTTTGTGCATGAGCCATTGACAGTGGCCAACAAGATACTCCTTTGACAAATACAATTTCTATTTTAATAAATAATTAAAAAGAAGAACGAATAATGGAATAAAGAATTAAAGAAAAAGAACTGGCCCTTGTTGGGGCAAAAAATTAAATTAAAAAAAGGGTTTCGCGGAAACAAGAAGATGCATGCACCTCCCATCATTAAGTATGCCACTCTTGATGGCCCTCAAATTTTCGCCAGATGTTTTAATTATTATTACGACGATCAGTTTGTTAAATTTCCGAAAAGAATTGAATTCCTTTCCCGGAAATATAGATTCCCACGGGGACGATGCCCCTATTCACGTCCAGGTTCAATAGATTCGTGTTTTTTCTCACTTGCCCTTTCCTTGTAATTAACACACCTGTCTTGTCCAGGTTCTTTTTTTTTTTGAGAAACGTCCACTTTAGTACCCTGTGGTATCGACCAAAATCACTTTAGTACCCTGTGGTAAAAAACCGATCAATCGAGTCATACTTATTCCAATTAACATCAAAAAGGACCTCGGATAGCTGCCCGGAGCTGCCCGAACCTACCAGAACCCTGCCCGGGCTACGTGGCCAGCCACGTCACCAATTTTTGATGACGTGGCGCCACGTGGAGAGGAGGAGGACGCGGGGAGGAGGAGGCGGGGAGGAGGAGGAGGACGCGGGGAGGAGGAAGAGGACACGGGGAGGAGGCGGGGAGGAGGAGGAGGAGGCGGGGAGGAGGAGGCGGAGGAGGAGGAGGAGGGGGGAAGGAGATGGATTCCGGGATTCCGGGTCCTCCGCGTCCTCCTCCCCGCGTCCTCCTCCTCCCCGCGTCCTCCTCCTCCTTCTCCTCCCCGCCTCCTCCTCGCGTTCCCTCCTCCTCCTCCTCCTCCTCCTCCTCCCCTCCTCCTCCGCCTCCTCCTCCGCCTCCTCCTCCTCCCCGCCTGCTCCCCGCCTCCTCCTCCTCCTCCTCCTCTCCACGTGGTGCCACGTCATCAAAAATTGGTGACGTGGCTGGCCACGTAGCCCGGGCAGGGTTCGGGTAGGTTCGGGCAGCTCTGGGTAGCTGCCCGAGGCCCTTTTTGATGTTAATTGGAATAAGTATGACTCGATTGATCGATTTTTTACCACAGGGTACTAAAGTGATTTTGGTCGATATCACAGGGTACTAAAATGAACTTTTCCCTTTTTTTTTTTTGAGAAACAAGTCCAGGTTCTTTATGAAGTCTCTTGATTTTTTCTATGCCCTTGATACTTGCTGGTCTTGTTTAACAATATTACATATATAACGGTTTGACCATCAAAATTAGAATGGTCGCAGTGATGGAACTTTATTTTGGCTTTGGTACTGAATTAATTTAAGTTGTATCAAATAAAATTTTTAAAATTTTTCAATAATTTATTTTTGATTATTAAATTCTAAATACCTTTATTAAAATAAAACAACACTCTTATTAATTGATGTTAGTCCTTATAGGGACAATATACATCTATCAGAATAATTGTCTGGATCTACATCTATAACAGAACTAATATGTGCTAATTTTGATCAGGACTAAACCGAATCTTATTTTAAAAAAAATTGAGTATGCACATTAATCTACATGACTATTCTAATCCTATCCATTCTTTTATAATATAGTATTAATATATATATATATACATATATATAATTATAAGGAAAAATTATTCTCAAGTCTCTCAGATTTGCTTAAATATAATAAAAAGTTCCCCCTGTTTAAAAAATATATACCGAAGTCTTTCGTATTCGATTTTATTATACGTTGGGATCCCTCGCTGATGTCATCAGCTCTTTTTTTCATTTTTATCTTCTTCTTTTTTGCGCGTAGATTATGGATCTTGAACGTACCCTTCTTCTTTTAGGTAGATCTCTGGTCATCTTTCCGAAGAACACTATCTTCTCCGACAAAAAAACCCAAAAAAATTAAAAATCACTCACGAAAGCCATGGGAAAAGTTCCGAACATAATATTGAAACCTAATATTCCAAAAAAAAATCATCCCCTCCCTTCCTCTCGATCGACCCTCACTATGGGTCCTTCGTCTTCCTTCCTTCCCGTTCTTCGGCTCCAACTCGTCTTCGCTGCTAGGGCAGAGCAGACAGATGGAGGCAGGAACGTAGTCGTTGGATTTGGAGGTCGGTTACGCCGTTGGATCTGGGATTGGAGAAGTTCGAGAGGAAGTAATTTCTTGGGTGACCTGGGATTAAAATCTTGGGATGGAGAGTTTACGACCACTAACACCGCCGTTAATGGCTGGTCTTTAGGTGACACGAGATTAAAATCTTCGAAGTAATTTCTGTCGAGAGGTTGAAGAAAGAGAAAAAATTGGCCTGTTGTAATTCGAGGACGATTTGGAGTCCGCCATCAAGAGCCGGAGAGACTAGGAGGAGGAGACGAGAAGCTGCTCGGCACTGGCATCGGAGCAGGTCACCGTCAGCGAGAAAGGGCCGGTAGAGAGGAAGGAGATAAAACTTTTTTTTGTTTCTGAAGGGTATTTTTGTCATTTCTTTGATAAAAATAAAAGAAGTGTTGCTGATGTTAGTCAAAGACCCGAACCTATAATAAAATCAAACACATGGGACTTTGACATATATTTTTCAAACAAGGAGAGTTTTTAAGTGTATTTAATCAAACTCGAAGAACTTGAAAGTAATTTTCCCTAACTCTAAATATCAAACCTAAAGAAACTCAACCAACAATTGGCAGTCGAAGAAAGTTCGTATAAAATATCTTCTCTTTTTTTTCGCAAGAAAATACCATATATCTATATCAAATCGGAAAATTCGAGTGCAAAAGTCTATCAAGTTTTGGAGGGTGATAAGAAGCCCAGTCCGAAGGAAGGGAAGACAATCTATGAAAATTACAAATCAAATCCGCCACAGAGTTTTGTGTTTTAGGAATTAGCTTATTATTACAAAAAGGTAGACAACCTAAAGAGAGTCTAAGATCCTTAACTAAGTGCTCGAGTTTCCAATCAACCGAAGGTGCATTGTTGCACAAAAAGATGACAGCAAGCTTGTAATCAGTCTAAATGGTGTCCTGACAGATCAGATATGCTACACTGGTCACCAAGTTGGTGTTACGAGGAGTAGAAGAAGGTTTAGCACTGGGAAGTTGCAGAATCCACTTGTCACACCGGATATCAGTAGCCAAACCATTACCAATACGATTAAGAAGGCCATTTGAAAGATGTTTTATACCAGGAAAAAGACTAGACCAGACCCAAGAGGGTCGAGATCCACGAGAAGCATGGACCAGGTCAGAATTATGGTAGTAGATCCCCTTGAGTCACTAGCTACAGAATGTGCATGCATCAGGGATTTGGCGACAGCCAATTAACAGGCGACCGCTAGTCGTCGTAGAAACTATTTTTCTGTTTAGATTCAAATATTGTTTTGGACTCTGAAGATGACCTCGATAAGTTTCGTGGCTTGCTAGGATTAATTTATTATATAAAAGTATGTTACCCTTAGTTTATGTATGACTTTATGGCTCGGCCTCATCAATAAAAGTTCTCATTCTCTCCGTGGACGTAGGCATTAGGCTGAACCACATAAACTCTTTTGTTCGTGTTCTTGTATATTGTTGTTCCCTTGTAGTAATTTACTAACAGTTATCAACCAAATATCCATTAATCCGAAGGAGAATCCTGGAAGAGTGGGATTATTTGTGCCAAACATGTGGAGGTCTCGATGAAAGTCCTTCACATCTATTCTTGCATTGTAAATTGGATTGGAGAATTTCGTACTTTATTTTTTGAAAAAGGGTGGGCTACGCCGCTATTATTGATGCATAGTGATATCCATCTCCCCTTCTCTAAGTCAATGGTTAAATCTATTTAGAGAGAGAATGCACGAAAAGGTCTAGAACTGGATTTTTGCCTTAATTATGTAGAGAATTTGGTTGTTATGAAACCGATTAATTTTTTATGGTGTGAATTGTGATCAAGAATTTTGTTACATTCTATCCTCTTTCATGTGGAGGAATGATTGACATGGGCAGATGCATTCATACTAAAACATCAGGGTCTGCTAAGTTATCCGGATGCTTCAAATTGGTCTTAGTTTTCTTATTTGAATTCCATGTATCTCTTGGTTTTGCTCTTTTAGGGGATTTATGGAGAACTACTTTTTGAGACTTTTATGGACAACTATTGAACTAATGACACTGTTTTTTTTTTTGAGGAAAACTAATGACACTGTATGGGGCATGAAATTGCTAGATAGCTACGTGGTTCATTTTGGGTTTTTATCCATAGGTGAGAATATGTAATAGGGGATTTATAGGTGAATTGTGTAGAGTTATGTTTTCACACCGATAATGTTTGGGTATCTTATTTCTTGACGCAGTTATGGTTTTAATTAGTACTATAGTTACAACCTTGTACTTATATACTAGGGAATTTTACACTTTTTATAAATATTATTATGATTGATAAAATTGTACTTATAAAAAAATAATAATAATTTGGGTGTATATAAAGAGGTTTTTTTTATAAGAGATACTCATAAATATAATTCAAGTGAAGCAAGTGTGACGATCACTCACAATCGTTTTTGGCATTCCCCAATATTGATCTATTTCTTTTGTGTCTATTAATAACATCACATTTTTTTCTAAATTAGTTTCGATTAATATATATTTAAGTTTATATTTAAAAATGAAGGTATATGGCGAAAATGCACAAGATTCTGATAAAACTTTTAAAGGACGCAATTCATTGATCTATGCCATGTCATAGCATAATCTTATTAGACTTAGAAGACTCTCGATAGCATCTTAACGACACCCAAAGGCCAAATTCCATTTGGCTCGAAATTAAACGTTCGCTACAATACAGATTGAGGCTTGAAGTTTGACATATTTACACTTTTGCTCCTTGTATTTCGTGGAATTAAGAGCACATTAACCCCTCTACTAAAACCAACATACTTGCTTTTTCTCATAAAAGGGCATAAAAAGTTAGACTATAATTGTTTTCCTCGTGACAAAATTAAATGTGGGAGCGAAATTAATTTTAGTTATAGTTAAAGAACTTCAAAAAATCAGTTCATTCTTCGAGCCTCGAACTCGAGACATCTTGATTAAATTAAAATAATTTTATTAACAATTGATCTAAATATTTGTCGATACTTGTCTATATATTTCTAGACAAATTATAGGGGTTTTGTTTAATTTTTCGCAACAATGTTGCATAAAGATCTAATTTGTATTAAGTTTTGATTCTTCTAAATTAATTATGAGTATTTTTTGTGATAATTAATTATGTCTACTTAGTTACAGCCTTTATCGAGCTGGTTGCTTTTGGGGGAATTATAAATTGAACAATGATAAAATCAGAGAAACCCCCGATAAAATGCATGGACAACTAAAATTACAAAGTGTAAAATGTACTATCGCGTAACGATTCTTTAATCTTTACTACATAACACCCTAATGCATCACTATTAAGCTCAAAATTTAAATTGTGGACGACACCCGTCGGACCCTAAATTAAATGATACCTATATAATGATGTCTATTTGTAAATTTTAATCTAAGCTATTCTATAAAAATCTAAGTCTTACTTACGGAGTAAGTTATACTAGTTATACCAAAAAAGTAAGTTTTATTAGTTATTAAGTGCAATTTAATTGCACTCATTGTTTAAAAATTACGTCAACAATAGACCGGATTAATGAACCGTTTCGGGCTTGGGAATGGTTTTCAGTTTTTCAGTTGGGCCATGAACGGCGCCGTGGGAATCCAGCGACAAATTAACCAACTCCGGGTCGTGTCGGACGGGTTTTAAATGTATGAAGTTGAATCAGGATGCCATTGCGTCCAAGTTCATTACAGGAAATTTCTTCTCCCGTCGCTGTCGCGGTGCTCTTAATTTGACCTTTGACCTTTCAAAGTTTTGACTTTCGGGTGCCTTTCAGTTTTCTCGATGTTTCTGAAAAAAAGAGTTTACTCGATACCACGTCCCGTTGACCTCTTGCTATTTCTTTTATTATTATTATAGAAAATTACTCTCAAGTCCTCCGTGTTTATTTAAATACACGCAAAAATTTTCCGTGTTTGAAAAATGATCATGTTGTCCCTCTTGTTTAATTTTAGGGAAAATTATATTTAGGCCCCTGGTGTTTGGCCTATTCGGTGCTTGCCCCCCTTATTTCGTAATCAATTAAAAACTCCTCAAGGTTTGATTTTATTATACTCTCAGGCCCTTTGCTGATGTCAGCGGTCAAGATATTATTATTTTATTATTCAAATGACCATTATACCCTTCGTCCGGTCAACTAAAACCTCTGGTCATCTTCTCCGGCGAACAAAAAATTTTCGGCGACATCAAAATAAAAACCCAAAATTTTCTCCAGTCCTCGCCTCCTTCTTCTACCTCCTCTCCTTCTTCGGCCTCGACTTTGTCCACTCCCTCTTCCTCCGCCCCGGCGTAGTCGGAGTCGAGATTTGGACGACGTCGTTGCTGTAGTCGGCGACATGGAGAGTTGAAGTGGGATTGAGAAGGGATTCCGGCGTCGATTAGCTCTGCTTGACGATGCGACCATGATTTGGACAAGGACGGCGAAGATGTTGGTTTTGATTGAGGTGGGTTTTAATGTAGGAGTGGTTGTAAAAAAATTTGGCCTGCGACGACGTCCCTCTCCGGTCGTCGATATTTATTTTGTTATTTTTAATTGATTTTTGTAAGGACATATTAGTCATTTAACAAGAAAAAATGATTGATGACGTCAGCGATGAGTCTGAGAGTATAATAAAATCAAACCTCTTTGAGTTTTTAATTGATTACTGAAATACAGGGGGGCGAGCACCGAATATACTAAACTCCAGGGATCTGAGCTTAATTTCTCCTTAATTTTATTATACTTTCGAGTCCCTGGCTGATGTCATCTTCAATTTTTTTATTTTTGTCATGAACATGATGAAAATACCCTTAAAAAATAAAAAAGGTAATCTTCTTCCTCGCCCCTCTTCTTCCATCCCCACCGTTGCGACATGCCTTCTCGACCTCGAGCTGCTGCTTCTCGATGAGCTTCTCTACGGCCTTCTACACGGCATCATGGCTGTCGATGAGGAGCCGCGTGATGACCTCAGGATCCCTCTCAAACCTGGCTACCTCAAACTCCTTCCTCATGTTTTCCCTGAGCGCGTCCCTCTAGAGTGCCCCTCTCGCGTCTCGAACGATGCTTCTGCTCTCTACCACCCTCCTCCTTTTCTTTATGCTTTTCAGATTGGGCTTTTGTGCTTCTCCTAGACTGGGCTTATTTCCACCCGAAGATAGGGATGGATATGGATTTTGGAGGGAGGGGGAGGGTTGTTCGAGTTCCTCTGTTTTCAAGTTGAAGTTCGATTTTGGCAGCCATGGCCACCACCGTTGGGGAAGAAGGTTGATCTTGTTCACAGGGAAGAAGAAGAAGAAGAGCGAGGAAGGAGATGAGCTTTTTTATTTCGTAAGGGTATTTCCATCATTTTCATGATAAAAATAAAAAAAATCAAAGATGACATGAGCCAGGGACCCAAAAGTATAATAAAATCAAATAAGAAAGACAACTGAATCTTTTTTAAGCAAACACAGGGGACTTAAGATTAATTTCTCCTAATTATTATTGTTATTATGAAAAAAAATAACCGCATCAATATCTTTTAGAGAATAAGTTTATTTATAATTTTTTGAATTTTACTAACACGTCATATTTATGACCTGCGACTTTGTAAAATTGATTGATTTTGGACTACCAACAAGCGTCAGATCTAACTGGGTTGGCTACGGTTGCTAGAAACCATTTAGGCTACGTGGTGGAAGGTCAGACGGAACTAAGGACGGCTAGATCGGCACTCGAAGCGGAGCTTCTAGCGGTGGAGCTTGCCCTCAGGATGATCAAAGTGAAGTATTATGGTGTCTAAACCATTGTGGAGACCAACTGTGTTCTGGCGTACAATTTCTTGAATGACCATTATTCATTAGTGCACTGGCAAGTGGAAGCACTTGTCTTTAGACTTAGGTTGCTCTTTGATGATTTGCCAAATTGTATGCTAAAATTGACGTCTCATTCGCTTAACCAGGCAACGGATTGGTTAAGCAAATCTTGCAGGCTCAGATTGTATATATATATATATACACACACATATGTGTGTGTGTCTTTTTCCCTAAAAAAAAGCGTTAATTTTTTATCGATGCAATGACAGGACTAAAGTTCTAATGTATTTTTTTGGGAAAATTACGCCCAGGTCCTGTAGTTTGGCGTCCCTCCCTCTAGGGTCCCTGGATTTCCAAAATCCATGTTGTTGTCCCTGTAGTTTGGTTTTAGAAACTCTCGGGTCCCTGATGGCTCTTTTTTCATTTTTGGTCATGGAAATGACCAAAATACCCTTAAACAAAAAATAAAAAATTTACCTTCTCTAACCTTTTATTTTTTGTTTAAAGGTATTTTGGTTATTTCCATGACCAAAAATGAAAAAAAGAGCCGTCAGGGACCCAAGAGTCTCTAAAACCAAACTTCGGGGACATCAGGAACGATTTCGGAAATGCAGGGACCCCAGAGGGAGGGACGTCAAACTACAGGAACCTGAGCGTAATTTTCCCTTTTTTTAAAAGTAAACTTTGATATAATTTGGACGATTGTAAATGTGTTATCCTCTGCGTCTTGATGGTGAATTCAAAAAAGATTATTGTTGCAATACTCTATGTTACTCCGTTCTATTTATAAATGATACTTTCTTTAGCACGAATTAAAATTTAATTAAGCATAATTTTGAAGCTGACGGTTTTTTTTTTCAATTTTCATGTGTAGTTGAATTTTCAAGATCTGGATCACGAAAAGCAATTGGTCTCGAGAACGCAGCAGTGTTAAATACTTATTTGGAGAGTTTTACCACTTTTCAAAGGTCCTACCCGGCTCGAATTTGGATTAGTCGGCCCAGTGAGCCCGGATACTAAGTGGTTCTAAACCAAATCTACTTATAAAAAAAATTGAAACTTTAAACACCGAGTATTCGATTATATATTTTCCACGTAAATTTATATTTTGTTGAAATTTGATACCAAATTAAAGGAGAAAGGTTCAAGCAACCTACACTAGCTTTGTGTAGTGGAGACCTAGCCCAAACCATTAACAACGGTAGGCGCAAACTAAATCGATGGGATCTGCTCGTTAGGGTCAAGATTATATTAAGGGATGTGAATAGGTCAAGGAATTTATAGTGGGCCGACCTTAAAAGTTATGATTCACGATCGTTACAGCGACAGGGAATTTGATGGCAACCGTATAACTTGTGCTGACCCCTAAGAAAAAATCAGAGGAAGTGGGTCGATCCAGAAAAGTCTTGCGCCTTTTCTGGTTCAAAATCATCTCGAATTTCTACTAATTTGACTAGATGGTACACATGTTCGATAATTAGGTTAAATGTCTTTTTTTCTAGAAACGATACCACCACTTTCATTAATAACTAGGTAAGTCATCATACAAGAGGGATATTGAGGCAACTTGCTGTGTATGCTTATTAAGCTGTGACGTAAATATATACATGGAGGATAACAACTAGATAAGCTGGCGTCTAACATGTCTCTCTAACAATAAGATAACTATACAAAATATAACAAGATAACTATACATGCCAGTAACTAATAGATGACGTAACCACATGGTGATCATTATCCGGTGATCATTATCCAATACTCTCTCCTCAAGCTGGCGCGTGAAGGTCACGAATGCCAAGCTTAGACATCAGGAACTTGAGTCGATCACGGGGAAGTGCTTTGGTGAGACAATCAGCCAGTTGTAGATTCGAGGTGACCTCAGTGGGAACAATCTTTCTGGCCAGAAATTTCTCTCGGACGATGTGGCAGTCTATTTCGATGTGTTTTGTCCGCTCATGGAAGACCAGGTTTACGGCTATGTGTCGAGCCGCTTGGTTGTCACAATAAAGTGGTATCGGTTGAGAGAATTTCAACCCAAAGTCTGCCAATAGTCGAAACAGCCACATGAGCTCCCGAGTGGTGGAAGCCATGGCTCGATATTCGGCCTCTGCTGACGAGTGCGAGATGGTCTTTTCTTGCTCTTCCAAGATATTGAACTGCCTCCAAGTGTAATCACGTACCCAGTGACTGAACGCCTTGTAGTAGGGCAATTTGCCCAATCTGAGTCAGCGAAGGCCTCGAGATGTAATTGGCCGGTAGCTGAGTAGAAGATTCCTTGTCCAGGAGTACTCTTTAGATATTGCAATAGGTGGTCAGCTGCTTGCCAATGTTTTCTCCGTGGGGCTTGTATAAATTGACTTAGTATGTTGACAGTGAAGCATATATCCGGGCGCGTGACGGTGAGATAAATGAGGCGACCAATGAGCCGTCGATAACCCCCTGGCTCATTGTATAACTCCCCATCGTCTACTGCGGGATGAGTGTTTGGCTCCATGGGTGTCTCGACAGGCCGTGCACCTGAAGCTCCAGCATCTTTAAGTATGTCTAGAGTGTACTTGCATTGCGTGAGATAAATCCCACTGGCTGATCGTGCCACCTCGATGCCAAGAAAATAGCGGAGGTTGCCAAGATCCTTTATGCGAAATCGCTGGAGAAATAGCACTTTAATGTAGCTCAGAAGGCTAACATCATTTCCTGTAAGTATCACGTCATCAACATAGACTATGAGATAGGCAAATGCGGTTCCTTGGTTGATAATAAAAAGTGAATACTCGGCCGTGGATTGCCTAAAACCAATAGCGAGTAGTGCAGCTCGAAGAGTAAAGAACCAATTGCGTATGGCTTGTTTGAGCCCATATAGAGATTTTCGCAGTTTGCACACAAGGTTAGGTTCACCATGTCGAGAATGTCCAGGTGGTATCTGCATGTAAACATCCTCTGAAAGGTGACCATGTAAATAAGCATTTTGGACGTCGAGCTGA
This sequence comes from Hypericum androsaemum, assembly GCA_963995505.1. Lineage (NCBI taxonomy): Eukaryota > Viridiplantae > Streptophyta > Magnoliopsida > Malpighiales > Hypericaceae > Hypericum > Hypericum androsaemum. Next base: position 10,335,770 of record OZ023191.1, on the reverse strand, counting down.
TACAGAGGCCAATTACGGACAATGGCAATGGAGATTAGTACTCGAACTGAAACCAATTTTGCCACTGGGGCAAATGTCTCATGGTAGTTGATGCCCTCCACCTGCGAATAACCTCGTGCTACAAGGCATGCCTTATAGCGCTCGATGGTACCGTCAGAATGCCTCTTTATTTTAAATATCTATTTATAGGAAATAAGTCGCTTACCGGGGGGTAAACGAGTCAAAAACCAAGTACCATTTTGTTTGAGGGCATCAAGTTCCGTCTGAATTGCCGAATGCCATGCCGGGAATGCCATTGCCTTGGAGAATGAGGTTGGTTCGGTTGTGGAATCAATCCTGGATAAGAATGACCTATATGTTGGGACAAAGCGATGGTTTGACAGGTAGTTACCTATGGGAAAAGTAGTGCTATGGACCAAAGAATGTGCTGCGGAGGGACCGGTGTGGAAATTTGCGAGCCATCGCGGAGGATTCCGCACCCAGGCACTGTGTCTAGGTTCCGTCGTGGGGGCCTCTACCGCAGGTGGGGCGGAGGCTGTTGAGAGATCTGTCCGTGGTGGACTGACATCCGAAGGTGGTGACAATAGTTGTTCTGTGTCGGGAGCGAGATCAGTTTACCCCTCGTCATCGGGCATGCTGGCAGTCGGGTCATCTACTGGTATGACGGGTAGGACTAGGTCATGGTTGTCTAGTTTGTGTGTGAGTGCGGGAAATTTTTTTTCATGAAATGTGACATCGCGACTAACGAATGTGCGGCGAGACACAATGTCGAAAACCTTGTATCCTTTTTGAAGTGGTGGATAACCGATGAAGATGCATGGTGTGCTTCGGGTATCTAGTTTGGTGGCGGGATGAATGATTCGTGCAAAACAAAGACATCCGAAAACTCTAAGATGATCAAAAGATGGTTTTGTCCCATGTAGAATTTCAAATGGTGTTTTTTCATGCAAGATATTGGTGGGTGTACGATTAATGAGATATGCTGCAGTAAGTATACATTCTCCCCAAAATTGTTTTGGCAATCGAGCTTGAAAATGTAGTGCACGACCCGTGTTAAGGAGGTGTCTATGTTTGCGTTCAGTGACCGCATTTTGTTGCGGTGTGGCTACACATGTGTGTTCGTGAATGATACCATTTGAATTAAAAAATTCATTGATGCGATGATTGAAAAATTCGGTGCCATTGTCACTTCTAACTCGCTGGACCGTAATGTTAAATTATTTTTCAACCATGATAATGAATCGTTTGATTATGTCAAAAACTTGGTCTTTAGAATTAAGCAAATGAACCCAGGTGCATCTTGAAAAATTTTCCACAATTGTTAAAAAGTAACGAGCCCCACTAATTGAAACAATTGGAAAAGGGCCCCATACATCTAAGTGAAGCAATTGGAAATAATGTGTGGTACGAATCATGCTGTGAGAAAATGATTTCCTAGTAAGTTTTGCTAATGGACAAATCGTGCAAGTGTGTTCTTGAAAGGAAATATGAGAGTATAATCTAGAAAAAATAGGGTTTAACTTAGAACCGGGATGACCCATTCGCCAGTGCCATAAGTCCGGGATCGGTTGTGTCGTAGAGAGCGTCGCCATTGCTTTTATGCTTGTAACATGTGCGGAATCCTCAATAGTATAATTTTCTCCAGAATCATGGTCATGGCTTCCTTCCACATAGCATAATTTTCTCCAGAACTTGACAATAGTTGTGAGACAAGTGAAGTCTGACTTGTCTCGGAACTGTGGATGAAGTATGGCGAATCTGTTTGGCTGCTCATCTTGGGAGTCGTTGCTGATCTGATTGGACTATTGCTGCTCGACTCGTCCGTCATAGATCTTGGGCAACTCGATCAAAGGTATTTGGTACTTTGATGTGTGGCCCGCTCTGATACCATATTGAGACAACTTGCTGTGTATGCTCATTAAGTTGTGACGTAAATATATACATGGAGGATAACAACTAGATAAGCTGGCGTCTAACATATCTGTCTAACAATAAGATAACTATACAAAATATAACAAGATATACATGCCAGTAACTAATAGATGACGTAACCACATGGTGATCATTATCCGGTGATCATTATCCAATAAGGGAGCTAAGCTCCTGAGATGGGCAAAGAACCCAGTTTGAGTTACAAACACAAGTTCTAGTCCTAGTAGCAATCCAATTTGTGACATCGTTGGATTCTCTATGTGTAAATACAAGCGTGCATAACTGTAGGGAGGCAATGGAAGATCTGGCCATGATCAACGCCGTTCTCAACTTGCCAATCGAATGCACTTTCACTCTATTGATGAACTCGACTGCCACCTTACAATCCGAGTAAATTTGAGTCTCCCTTTCTCAGAAGTATTGCCGAATCAACTACTCAGTGAGCTGAATGGCCATAACTTCTGCAGCTAAAGTCGAGGTGGCTGTTATTAGCTTGCTTTCTCTAGGTGTAAATGTCATTTGGCTATAGTTAGTTTTGACTTGTAAAGTAAATAAATCTAGAACAATCAATAAATTCAATTTTAAGTATTTCTTTTTGAAAAGAAGCAATTGCAGTCGTGTATAATTAGCTCTCTATTCAATCTAATCACTTTTTTAAATAAAATAAGAAGTTAACATTTGCAGTATCTTCTAACAAGAAAATCAGAGACTTGATAGCCCAGTTAGAAGCCCAACTTTAACGAGTTCAAGTACTTGAGAATGTAGCAGTTAGGAAAAACTTTGTCACCATTTAAATATTTTACCCGACACAAATCTAAATTATTTGGTCCATTAGTATAATACTTGATAGTATAAACTAAAAAAATTGAAAACCCAAACTGTGGTTGGGCCATGTTTTATCAAAAAAAATGTTGGGCCTTCTCATTTTGGTATATAAAAAAAGAGGAAGCCCCAATGCTCTTTTTTGTTCTTTTCTAACATGAATGAGTCAAAGCTAAAATTGACTTTTTTGCATCAAACTATTTGAAAATAGTTTTACATTTGACTTTTAAATATATCCTTCAAATGTGACTAAATTTTATCTGCCTATAAAATATATAACTTAAAAACAGAAAAATAACTGAAAATTAAAAGAAATACTAAAAAAATGCAATATATATCTTTTAATTTAATAAATTTAAAAGCTTTCAAAAAAATTTTAAAAAATGAGTTTTTAAACTATTGTGCACACACATTTTATATTTTCTTTGAACTTCTATAAACTCAACGTTATATTTTTAAAGTTCAAACAAAATTAACTCATATTTTCTGTAGTCGTTTTGATTTAACCACTATATAAAATGTAAGAACCATAAAATGTTAGGTACTAACCATAAAATTTCAGGTACTAATCAGAAATTTTTCATGTAATATTCGGTATTTTTTTTCTTCTGACTTGACCTAGAGACTAGATTAAACTGTGTTCTATTTACATGGGGCTTTGACCACCCTCCTTCTCTATCCCAAAGTCCCTCACCCTGGTTCTGAATTTTTTTGCTAGGTGAGATGTGTAATCATGTCGCCACCGATTCAAGGGAGGATAGACTGGAATCAGAGGGAGGCGCGGAGTTAAAGTTTTTAGGATTTACAAATACATGTATTGCATTTCTGTGGTTATACTTTATAAAGTAACTGCTGTATGGTTCGATTTTAGAATTCCTAATTTTTGAGGTGCAACGTCAAGTTTAGGGTTAAGGTTAACACACCACGAGGTAAGCTTGGATTCATATTTGTATACTGTATTTGTATGTATGCATATTTGTATCATGTTTTCCTATGTGTACACGTTTGTGATGTTCGTATTCAGTATTCATATGTTTCGTATTCTGTAGTCAAAAGTGTATTTGTATTTGAGTATTCTAGAATCGTATCTGGAATCGTATTTAGGTATTCACACATCGTATTTAGGTGTTCTCAAATTGTATATGAAATCATATTTGGGTATTCTCAATTCGTATTTGAAATCATATTTAGGTGTATTCTCATTTTCTGAATTCGTATTTCGTATTTTGAAATCATATTGGGTATTTTTGTAGAATGAAATCGTAGTTGCTATTCCATATTTGTGTTTAGACTTGCATATTCTGTATTGACATTATGTATTTAATATTTTGTACTGTATGCGGTATTCATTTTCGTCCTATATACTGCATGTCGATATTATGTATGCACATATGGTATTTTGGAGTATGTATCTGTACTTAGTATTGATTCTCCCTACACTCTTTTGGACCCATAACGTTCTTTGATTTATTCGCGCTACGAAAAGTGAAGGGGTTGACTTGGACCTGTGAAGTCAATACCCCTTACGTCATTTGTGACCCCAGCGTGTCTTGGATTTATTAAGCTCTGTGAGAACAAAAGAAAGATTTCACTTAGATTTTATAACCGCGGGAAACTCTTCATAGTTTGAAATGAACTATAGAGTGCGTCTTTTATTAAGGGCCATTGTTATGAATAGTTGATATAGACTTGGTATATGATTAGAGATTTAATAAGATCTATGATTTGCTATATGATTAAATGTGTGTTATATGTGTTACCAGCTTACTGAGTTGTGTAAACTCATCAAAACATGCTGCTTCACTCATGTACAAAAGGGATGAACTGGAAGTGAGAACTAGAGGATAGGACAATCAGATATGTTAAGGTACATTAGAGTAACCACACTATGCAGGAAGCAACTTGGGAGTTGAAGATTGATATGAGGGACACGTATGTGTTCCTCTTTGATCATACAATTAAGTTAAGTTGGGGACAAACTTCTTTTTAGGGGGAATGGTTTAAGAATTTTAATATATTAAGTACTAATCAAAAATTTACCATGTAGTATTCAGTATTTACCATCTGACTTTACCTAGAAACTAGGTCAAGCTGTATTCTATTTAAAAGGGGCTTTGGTTGCCCTACTTCTCTGCCCAGAAGTCCCTCACGCTTGTTTTGGACTCCTGCTCTAGGTGAGATGTGCATTCTTGTCTCTAGCGATTCAAGGGAGCGTAGACAGAAGTCAGAGCGAGGTGCGCAGACATTGTTATAAGATTATAGAATACATGTATTTCATTTCTGTGGTTTTACTTAATAGAGTAACCAATTGTATGGTTTGGTTATAGGATTCCTAAAGTTTGAGGTGCAAGGTCGAGTTTAAGGTTAAGGTTAACACACCAAAAGGTAAGTTCAAATGCATATTTGTATTCTGTATTGGTACCGTGTACCCGTACTTTGTGTCTGTATGTGTATATTTGTATGATCATATTTGTGTATTTTGAAATCGTAGGTTGTATTTCATATTTGTGTATAGATTTATGTATTGTGCATTATATTAGGTATTTAGTATTATGTATTGTAAGTAGTATTAGTTTTGGTCTTGTATATTGTATGTTTAGTAATCTATGTGCATATATGTTACTTTGGAGTGTGTATTTATGCTCGGTGTTGATTTTGTATTGATTCAGTATGAGGTATTGTATTTTGTATTGAAATTGTATGACTCGATCTATGAACTTTGAATTTTTCTTGGTCGTATGAACGGGTTGCCCTGACTCTTTTGGTCTCATAGCGTGTCTTGGACATATACGTACTATAAAAAATGTAGGGTTGACTTGGGTCCACGTAGTTAGTACCCCTGACGTCTTTTGGGCTTGCCACGTGTCTTGGATTTGTTATGCGCGGTAGAAACAAAAGGGGTATTTCACTTGGATTTTATACCCATGAAAAACCTCTCATTCTTTGAAATGAACTCTGAAGTGTTTCTTTGACATAAGAGTCATTGTTATGAATAATTTATTTATGACTTGATATATAATTAAAGATTTAATTTGATATATAACTCGTTATATGATTGAATGTGTGATATGTTACTGACTTATGAAGTTGCGTAAACTTATTAAAATACGCTACTTGTCTCATATATTAAAAGTGCAATTCGAGAATTAAAACTAGATGCAAGGACATGCATTCATAGACCTTAGTTTTGCATTATATTTGAATAATGATATTTCTATTTTTGGAATAATTGTAATATTTAAGACTTCATTTTTATTGGTTAATGAATTAAAGAATAAGCCTTACAGAGGCCATTTATTTCTTGGCGGTTATCATACCTATATTTTTGGTGTGACATAGACGTAAATAAAGTTGAGTCAAGTAATTTAGGGTTTGTATTATTTTAAGGAGAAATTTCTAGTTCAATCCTTTTGAATGGAAACAAAATAATTCTTTAGTTAGTATTCTAGTGAATTAGCTGGAACGCTTCTCGCTATGGCCTTACTTTGAGTGGCTTTGGATTGGGTACGGAGTGAAAGAATTGATTTCGAACAGTTTGGAGTGAAGGGGGACCGCAGCGGCAAGCGCAGGTATGTGATAATGGCAAGTACAGTTATGTGATAATGGCAAGTGCAGTTATGTGATAATAGCATTTGTTTTTGTGAAAACGGCAAGTCCCCGTTGATGATAATGACATGCATAGTTTTTTGATTTTGGTCCTCCATGTTTTAGCATTTTTGCAAAAAGGTCACACTGGCATGTGTAGTTATGTGATACTGGCATGCGCAGATATGTGATACTGACATGTGCAGTTATGTGATAATGACATTTGTATCTGGCCTGTGTTTGTGCATGGATTTTTTCATTTTGGTCCCCGTATTTTAGCGCGTTTACAAAAAAATCCCCGCGTGTTTTCATTCCAAACGATTCAGAATAGTGGCATTCCGTACCCAATCCAACCCCAGAGTAACAATTAAATAACAAAGCAAGAGATGTTGCTATATGGAGGTCATAACAAGTGTATTGGTAAACAATGGGACCTTATAGACTGATTTAAACTTAAGAAAAGAGAATAATAGTCGATCCAATTTCTTCCGTTGCAAATTACAACACTAAACTAAAATGAATTTCAACTTTCTTGAGACTTCCTAGCTAAAATATACACTTTTTCTATATATAAACGAGGAACGAATAAATTATAAAAAATGAATAATAAACTGTCTTCAGTCTTCACCAATCAAATGTTTCTCTAGAAATCTAAAAGCCAAGACTCAATGTCCCGAACCGCCAACAAATCCACAAGAACCTCATTATCAACATCTTCCATTCGGAACCCTTGTTGGTTCCAAGATTCCAAGCCCAACGACGATGTCTCCACCGTACTTAAGCTTGTTGTTGACCCATCTTGATCAATCCACGAGTCCTCCGCGGCGGAGTACAATTCGCCGCGGAGACCATATTCTTCTAATGATGTCTGCTCCATGTCATAATAATTCCCGACTTCTTGTGAAAAGGTCGTATAAATTTCATGGGATGGAGGGGGTGAAAGAGATTGGAATTGGGGCATTCCATTTCCTGTTAGCTCTTGGACTAAGCTCTTGAAGCTTGAGATTCCGGTTATGTAAACCTTGGGACGTAACACTTTTGGAAAACTTGGAAACAAGTTCTTTTGTGCCTTGGATATTTTGGATGGCCGCTTGCTAATTAGGTACTTCCCCATGATAAAGATGATCCGGTGATACGAATCCCGTCAACAATGCAATAAATACGGGCACGAAGCGTCGAAATTCTCAAGTTGTTTAATTGTTCAATTGTTTTGTATTGGCTGTGAATGGGAGGATCGGACCGAGATTGGCTTTATATAATGGGAAGAAATTTATGATTATTGACTAGAAAATGTAGGAGTATGGATGAGGATTAGAGGAGGTTGAACGAAAGAAAATACTCATGCAAAAAGATGCCAAGAACTAGTTGCTTTTGGGTGGAAAAGGGAAATTTTTTTTTCTTATTGTTTAATGGTTGGTCTTCGCTTCTACGTTCAACCAGATAGTAGAAGGATCTTTTGGTTTTGGAGAGCCTGGCCTTTGTGTAGCAGCTACAAAGATATTTTTTTCTTTTGATGGAAATTATTTAGTTTTTTGGTATTCACTTATCTAATAATTAATTTTAAGTATGGTCGAACTATAAAAGAGAAGAAATATTTTTAAAATTTGATATCTTTTTGTTAAACTCAAATAATTCATTGATGTATAACGTGGAAGATATTTTATATCCTAAAGACATATCTATACCCAAAAAAAAATTATAAACATATTTGGGTAACGATATGTTTCTGATTTTTTTTGGCAAGCAGATATTTCTGACGATGTACGTACGTTATGATCACCTTATCAAGGATACATAATAAGCGACAAAAGTAAGACTTGGACCTGATTCATCAATGGATATACGAAAACTTGTCAGCTTAAGTCTAAATTTTTGTTAAACTTAAATATAGACGGATTTAGACTACGTTGGGTTTTGTTCTCTTTTCAAATAAAAATTTTCCATTTTTAAAAAAGATAAAAATTGATTCACCAATTTTTTTTAAATGAAGTAGGGTCCGTTGACATACTAGGCACCATGCGTTTGGTTAGCTACTTGTACTTTCGCCACAAAGGAAAAAGAGGAGTCTGGTTGCCATCGATCGTGTTCCAGGACTCCAGAGTCCAGGGTCCGCTGTATGTTCAATGTCCCTGAACGTACGGAAGAAACCTAAAAAGCAGAATAAAATATTAAATTAAGAAATTTTAACCAATTATTTTCTGTTTTTTGTGACAGTAGATTCTTAAGTTATAAATTTCATGACAAATTTCTATATGATTAGTTTTTAGTCTCTTAACACGTCACTTTCTCTCGGACGAAACAATGACTCAAAAAATTCCACATCTCCACTAAACTTCAAAGTATTATAAACACTAAAATTAAAAAAAAACCCAAAACCCACTCGATTTTTATTACAATCTTGGATAGTTTGCACGCAGTATTTGGAATGATTTTAAGGTGCTTGAGAAGATTACCTGCATCAAGAATTTCTTGGAAAATCTTTGATGATCTTAAAAATATTCTTTTGCATATAATAAGAAAGTACCAAGTTCGTCCCCAGAAAACCATAGTTATAGACTATCATGTCCAATTAGGTGTAGTTTTTACTTGTTGGATCTTAACAGCTCTTAATTACTTGCTCTTAATCCCGGTTCAGATATATTATGTTTTTGCAGCAGACGATGTTTAAGGACGGGTCACTTATATTGAAGAGGGTGTTCTTCATCTACCAGCTCTTCTGGGGCTTTCACTAAATAATCTTCTTTGACATCATGACCCGGTGATTCGGGGTATGAATTCTTCCATTTGTCGATGCCTGCAATATTTTACATTGCAATTTAATAGGTAAAAGAACGTGTTTGACTTCATATATGTAAGAAAATCAAAATCATGGATTTAATATTTTGTTGAAAAAAGAATTCGTCGCACATTAGAGAAGATGCATTTTCTATGTTACCACATTCGAATATTGTGAACATTTTAGCTACATTACTCTCATAAGCTTGAAACATATTTAAAATATTCAAAGCCACTAACTATTTGGATCAACTATTGTTAGTATGCGCAATTATTTTTTCGATTGTCAAACGAGAGTTATTGAAGTGAATTTATTGGGTCAACTCCCGGATGGCTTTGTTTCATTTCTCGAACTCATTGAATCGTGATATTGGGCCTAAAGCCCACTTACTGACCACAAACCCATATATAAAGGCCATACATCTGGCCTCAATGTTATCGTAATTTATTAGCCTCGTTATATTGGTGTGCAGAGTACTTAGAAATCTTTTTAAAAAAATTAGAGAAATAAAGCTTTTAATTCTCAAAATTGATTGTAGCAACAAATATAAATATACTATTGGGCGGTTTTAACAGTTCATGACAAAATTCCCAACTTGCTTTTGCATTAAGAATTATAATATAATATTAGTGCATTCTAGTTTTTTATTACCTATAAAAATTTCATCGGTACCTTATTTATTTAATTGCAAAATCTATTACGCACAGTCCCGATAATGACATTGGTCCATTAGCAGTGTGACCGATGCAAATCTTTTCAACTTTTTTTCTCTCTACCTATGGCCGGCGATCAATGGAATTTTAAAATCAATTATCGGTTAGAATGAGGATTTGAATAAAGAGAGAGAACCCCATTTGGATAAAGATCACATTATCCATAAGGACCATAACTAAGTGAAACTCGAGATAATTAATATTAGCCAAATCTCAAATGGTCGGTTATGGAAGTTTATCTCTTACCAAGAAAAAAGGTGTAACCGCGTTAATGGGTGAGCCTATGTAGGACCATTTCTCGACTGTTCTACCTATTTAAGCTTTTCCACCAATTAATGGAAGGCCCACCTTGTATGGGTTCAAACAACCTGCGAATAACAGAGGTTACAGGTGTAGAGTTTTGCTGGCTGGCTGGCTGATTTTAGGATATGATTGAATAAAATTAATAATGTGATATTATATACAAATGAAATTAATGATTGGGTATTATACGCTGAGTTAACAAGGAGAGTTGGTGAATATTACTTTGTTATCAATCATATAACATACCTGTTGTATTGTCAAAAAAAAATAAGGAAAAATTACTATCAGACCTTTGGTGTTTGATAAATTTCGTGCTCCATGTATTCCGATAATCGATTAAAACCTTCCCGATTTTTGATTTTATTATACTCTTGGGCCCCTCGCTGACATTAACAACTATTCTTTTTCATTTTTGTCATTGAAATGACTGTTATACCCTTAGAAAAAAAATTCATCAACGGTAACCCGCCGCCGACCAAAGAACCCCACCGTTGAGCAGAAACCTGCCCCCGTTCCCCTCTCTCTCCCATTCTCGAGAACTCACCGTCGACCAAAAACCTACCGTTGTTCTCCTCTCTCCCCCATTCTCGAGAACTCATCATCGACCAGAGAACTCTGCCGTCGACCAGAGACCCGCTGTCGTCCTCTCCTTTATCATCACATCATTTCTTGCCACGACCATTGCGAACTAATTGCTGACGTCCTCTCCTTTTCTCGAGAACCTGCCGTTGACCAGAGACCCACAATCACTGCGAACTAATTGGCTGCAATTAAAGGAAGAGCTGGAGATGGTACTGAAACTAATCGGCGAAACTTAAATCGAAACATGAATCGCCGGCACTGTAACCAACTTGAATCGAAACATGAATCGTTGGCGGTGGGAGAGAAGATGGATTTTGGGCTTGTGTTGGAGATGAGAGGAGGAGAGAGAACAGGGACGAAGAGCTCACCGGCGTGAGAAGGAATCAGGTCGTCGGTGGAGGAGGATGGTTGCCGTGGAGACGATGACGGTGGAAGTTCATCGGCGTATGCATTTATTAGTTTATTTTTTTATTGATTTTTTAAGGGTATATAAGTCATTTATTTTTTAAAATGTTGACGTCAGCGATGGGCATAAGAGTATAATAAAATTAAACATCGGAGAATTTTTAATTAATTACCAAAATATATGAAAGTGAGAGCGAGTACCGAATATACTAAACACCATAGGGTATGAGCGTAATTTCTCCAAAATTTAAAAATCGCGATATAACCAAGATAACCAAATTAGAAACTATTTATATTTGCTATGTAAATTTTATGTAGCTACGCTACTGGACCGTCGCGACACAGCCTTTACCCCGATTATCACTTTCGAACTCACTTCTGAAGTTCTGCTGTCCCCAAACCCAAGTTCTTTTGTGTTTTTGTTCTGTAGAAAGGGACCCCAAAAGCCCCAAGTTCAGACCCAGCTCGAAAGTTATATTCCTTTCTACTAGTGTTTTTCCTTCCCTTAATAAACATTGTCTACCAATAGGAATTATTCCAAAATGGTAATTACTTAAATTTACTTAAAAAATTATTAATTTTAGATTTCACGAATAAAAAAAATACTATGATGATACACTCTTTAAATTAGCACTCGTCCATGAGAAAATATGGGATTTTTTAACAGTATTTCTTTATTCATACGTAAGAGTTGATTCTGTTCTTTTAAGTGTCATTCTCGGAGTTAATTGCTTGACAATTTGTTGAACATAATCTCAATCGTTTTCTAGCCATTTGAAGTATTAATGTTGCTTATAGTTTTTTCTCTGGAAGAATGTAACACAACGCAAAGTATGAACCAAATTAGTTGGATCGACGACTATTAATTAATTCAAACTATAGAAGGAGAACATATAATAAGTGAATATAGAAGGTGGACTTATAAGTGAATTACACGTAACCGTCGCTAGTTTGTCAGGTACGGGACCAGACCGCTGGCCTTGAGATTACCTCCATCTACGTGGTTTAAATTGTCTACTTACACGACCTAAACACGCTATTCGATGAACTTTATTATTCAGAGGTCTATCGTACAAATATCAACAAAGTAAAATGGAAAAGTAATAGCTTAGATGACTACCACTATATAACATGTATCTAATACCGAACAGTTGAGTTATGTTTAAATTAGTTGTGAATATAGTGAAGTTGTTTATAAGTTTAGAAAGTTGAATATAGAAATTTGATATGATATTAAAGCGACTTGATTTTATGATCTATTGTTGTTAGCACAATTACCATGTCGTGTCATTTTGATGAAGTAAAAGTTGTAAGAATTTTTGTTAATTCTTATTAAAGTGGCTCTCATAAAGTTGGACTCTATTATTGATATAAAAGTTAAGGTTAGACTTTAGTACTCATATAAGAGTCCTACTATATTTAAGATTATTATTTTAATCTCAACCGTTCATTGGGAGTTTGATGGAGACACCCGATATTCCAGATATATAGTTTAGTCTTCTCTTTGCCTATAAAAAATGATAATGCTAACATCGGCAAGTACCAAAAACGATAAGAAAGACAGAGACCAAGTTATGGCTACGTCGAAGATTTCGATTGTGTAGATATTAAGTATGAGGTTTCTCTTCATCAACCAATCTGTTTTAATATCAATGCAATTAATATTACATGTGCTCATGTAAAATTATCACACCGCTAGTTGAGATTGTTTTCATTCAGCGAGCATATTGCGATTATCACATTGCTAGTTTCGAATATGTGAAAAATACACAAACTCAATAGTTTAAAATTTTGGGTTGAATATAGAGATTCTAATAATTTACTTTAATTAGATATTTCAAGTTTGAACTTCTTTGTTGAGAATTCCACATTGCTTAGTGCAAAAGTGGAGAACAACTTTATATGTGTTGAAAATTCATCTACCCATTATCTTAAAGTTTTGGATTGGATATGTAGATTCTAACACTCTTGTAAAAAAAGAGATAATTATCCTAAGGTCCCTGGAGTTTGAACAAACCTCCCTTTTAGTCCTTATTATTTTCAAAAACCTTTCTCGGTCCTCCTAGTTTGACATAATAGCACTTTTTAGTCCCTGGCGGACCCACCGCTAATGTCAGCGGTGAACTAAATTTTTGTTATGACCATTATACCCTTAACAGAAAAAAAACTCTTCTTCTTTCCCGGACATCATCTTCTTCTCTACATCTTTTTCTCGGAATCAAATCTTTCAATTAAAATCAACAAAAACAAACATCCACCAAAAAAATCCAATCAAATCTTTCATTAAAAACCCTTATTCTATCGTCCTTAATGGACCGGCGGCGAGGAAGAAGATAGACGACGGCGGGGCCGGGGACTAGATCCAGAGTGGGAGAAGGACGTGGACGAGTGATGCCGCCGAGTCGGTCCCCTTCAATTTTCCCTAACCCCCTTCTTCCTCGATGCAATTCGACCTCTCTCCCAAGAAAAGCCTTAAACCCTCTCTATCCTTATAATTAAACATGACACATGCCCGGCTTCATCCACGAAATCCCTAAACCCATTCCCGGTGGCATGGCGTCTCACTGAGTGCGATGCCGTGGTTTTGATGGTTGTTGGTAAGAAGAGATGCAGATCAAGAATCTGCAGAACTTGAATCAGCTGCAGAATTTGACAGCTGACTGCTGACAAAGTCTGCAGCCTGATTCCTTCCAGAAGATGAAGCATTTTATGGCAAGCGATGATTCGATCATGTTCCTGGTCATATGGTGCATCAAGAGGAAGCTTCCTAGTAGTCGTTGGTAGCTGGAATCATGGGATTTGATTTGCCTAAATATGGTTACTCGGACAAATCTGACAGCAGTGTACCAAATCTGCAGAATTGTGTACATTCCTTATTTAGCTCTTAATTCCCACTTCTGGCTCATATAGCCGTTGTATAAACTGTGTATAAATGTAGGATCATTGCAACACTGTGAATACAAGTCAATAATATTCAATCTCATTCATTTACATGGTATCAGAGCCCTTCCAAATGGAAGGACAAAACCGATCCTCACAAAGTAATGCTGCTGCAGACTCTGCAGCAAACACTTTCCAATCCTCTCAGGGCACAAGAAGGTTCAGTACAGCGGAGTCCGACTCTAATATCAGTCTCAAGCTGTCCCCTGTTCCTCTGAGCTCACACAATTACCTCTCGTGGGCCAAGGCAGTATCCAGAAATCTCAACAGCAAAGGCATGTTGGGATTCATCAATGGAAAAATACAAGCTCCTGCCCCTGAAGATGAAGCATTTGAAGAATGGGAGGCCAATGATCAACTGGTAACAACCTGGATCTTAAACTCCCTAGATTCTAAAATCTATGATATTTTCTCAATGGCAAATAATGCTAGAGAACTATGGAATTCTATTAAAGGGATGTTTAGCTAACAAAACAACCTTTATAGAATTTTTGAACTAAAAAAGAGCATCTCTGAAATGAAGCAAGGAGAGTTGCATTTCACTGAGTATCTAGGCAAATTAAAAGTTATGTGGGATGAACTAGCTTTGTATAGACCTCCCACTACTGATTTAATCACACTGCAGAAAAGAATAGAGCAAGATAGAGTGTTTGAATTGCTGTCAGGCGTCAAACCTGAATTTGAGTCTATACAGTCCCAACTATTAATTGGCTCAGAGTTGCCTTCCCTGGAAAATATATGTTCCAAGATCCAACAAGAAGAAACTAGGAGAAAAATTATGATTCCTTCCAAGGAAGACATCTCAGAGACCAGTGCCTGCTTTGTTAGGAATGAAAGGAAGGATTAATCCTCCTTCAAATCTAACACTAAAGGCAGGGGAGGCTTCAAAAATAATGGAAGCAGGACTCAACTCTTTTGTGAACACTGCAAGAGGACAGGCCACACCAAAGATAGGTGTTGGTTCTTGTATCCTCACTTGAGAAATGCAAAAGATAAAAATATTGTAGGTACTGAAGAGAGGAAAGTTGCTCAGGCTCACAATGCCAACACTGAAGCTGAATCAACCTTGACACCAATTGAGCAGCTTACGAATCAACTACTGCATCACCTCAATAAGGGACTTGGAGGACTAACTGGTGGAACCAAGACAGAGATTACTCCTCCACCTATCTCAGGTAAACCTCAATTTGTCTCCTTTTCAACTATTGGTCAGAATAAAACTGATTGGATCATAGACTCAGGAGCTAATCATCACATGACATTCGATCCTAACGACATAAGTAGTCCTAGAAATCCAGAGAATGGATCAGTGGTAAGAGTAGCAGATGGATCTAGTGTAAGTATTACTAGGATAGGTACTAAAGAATTCCTCAATGGTAAATCAGCCTCTGAAGTTCTCTTAATTCCCAAGTTTGCTGCTAAATTAATGTCCATTAGTAAGATAACGAACCAACTGCAATGTAGAGCCATCTTTGAACCTAATCAGGTTGTTTTTCAGGACATGAAAACCCTGAAGCAGATTGGTAGAGGAACACAAAGAAATGGACTATATATACTTGAAGAGAACTCAGTTGCCTTGACTAGTAATAAAGATTCTGCAGACACGAGCCAACTGTGGCATTTTAGACTAGGCCATCCCTCTAATAATGTATTGAAATTGGTAGATCCTATGCTTGACATTGATGATGCAGACTGTGAAAGTTGCAAACTAGCTAAGCATAGCAGATTTCCGTTTCAATTATCTACTACTATCTATGATGAACCTTTTGATCTAGTTCACTCTGATTTATGGACTGCTCCACAAACATCTCATGATGGTTTTAAGTATTTTATTAGCTTCATTGATCATCACTCTAGAACCACATGGTTATACCTGTTAAGAACTAAAACTGAGGTCCCTAGAGTCTTTCACGAATTCAAGAACATGGTTCAAAATCAGTTTAACAAGAGCATAAAAACTTTTAGAACAGACAATGGCTCAGAATATTCTAAAGAATTCATAACTGATATAAAAAACTCAGACATAATCCATCAGACCTCATGTACTTACACACCTCAGCAGAATGGAGTAGCTGAGAGAAAGAATAGACACTTACTTGAAGTAGCTCGTGCCATCAGCTTTCAAATGAATGTCCCAAAGGGTTACTGGTCAGATGCTGTCCTAACAGCATGCTACCTAATCAATAGAACCCCAAGTAAAGTCATTGGTCTTAAATCACCTCTGGAAATTCTTCTAAAGAAACCGATCATCATCTCTCACTTAAGAGTATTTGGTTGTGTATGCTATGTCCACATTCCTTCCCAAAGAAGGGACAAATTAGATCCTAGATCAGAAAGGTGCATCTTCTTAGGGTATTCAACTTTGTCAAAAGGATACAAGTGCTTCAATCCTCGAACTAAACAAAGGTTTGTATCTAGAGATGTCCATTTCTTGGAACATGTTTCATATTACACTAATGATTCTACTGTGAGAAAGGAGAATGAATTTCAGGGGGAGCCAACTACAAGGAAGGACTCAGAATTTGCTGAAAGACAGCCAAGAGGAAGGGACAACATCAGACAAAATCAGCAGATCACTGCCATACCAAGACCAGCAAGTAATGAAATTGACGTCAGAGATACTCATACTAACGATCAAGTACTTACTCTTGACCAGGACAGTAGCCAAGCCTCAACATCACCAACTCACTCAGAGGGCACAGAAACTCAGCAAGAAATCACCTCTGAAGAACAACCTGAGGGTGAGCAAGGTCTGCAAAAATTCTCCAAGTGAAACATCAGAGAACAGCATTGTTCTCAGAAAGTCAGTAAGAACTCTTAAACCTTCTATAAAACTGAAGGACTTCCAGGTATACACTTCTATCCTATATCCTATTGATAAGTATATCTCCTATCACGCTATCTCCAACAAACACTTGAAATATCTAAGGAAAATAGATCAAAGTGATGAACCAACTAAGTTTGAAGATGCTATAAAGCTAGACGTGTGGCGACAAGCCATGAAAGAAGAACTTGATGCATTAGATAGGAACCAAACATGGAGTTTAGCTAGATTACCAACTAATAAGAAGGCTGTTGGATGCAAGTGGATTTTTAAAACTAAGTACAATAGTGATGGCTCTATAGAAAGATATAAAGCTAGGTTAGTGGCTAAGGGATTTACTCAGATTCCAGGGATAGACTACCATGAGACGTTTGCACCTGTAGCTAAGATGAACACAATCCGCATTCTAATAAGTGTTGCTGTAAACAAAAACTGGCCACTGCACCAAATGGATGTTAAGAATGCATTCCTACAAGGTGAGTTAGATGAAGAAATATATATGAAGATCCCTGCAGGACATGCTTTAGAAAAATCAAGTCTGGTTTGTAAACTGAGGAAACCAATCTATGGTCTCAAGCAATCACCTAGAGCTTGGTACCATCGATTGTGTAAAGAATTATTAAACTTTGGTTTCTTGAAAAGCTCTGCCGATTACACCTTGTTCATCAGAGACAACCATCAAGGTAAGGTGGTAGTTTGCATATATGTAGATGATTTGATCATTACTGGAAGCAATGTTGATGCCATTAATTCTCTAAAACATTCCTTGAAAGCCAAGTTTGACATTAAAGATTTAGGAAAATTAAAATATTTTCTTGGCATTGAGTTTGCTTATTCTGACAAAGGAGTTTTCTTATCTCAAAGAAAATATGTCTTAGACTTGCTTAAAGAGACCAAGAAACTTGATGCTAAACCTGCTAATTGCCCAGTTGATTATGGTTCTAAATTCTCTATTCATGATGGTGATAACTTGGTCGATGTAGAACAATTTCAGAGATTGGCTGGTAGACTGATTTACTTGACCATAACTAGGCCTGATGTTACATATGCGGTTAGTTTAGTAAGCCAACCTATGCATAATCCTAAAACCAGCCATGTTGCTCTCACTGATAGAATCTTACAATACTTGAAAGCTACACCTGGAAAGGGCCTGCTCATTAATTCCCACTTCTGGCTCATATAGCCGTTGTATAAACTGTGTATAAATGTAGGATCATTGCAACATTGTGAATACAAGTCAATAACATTCAATCTCATTCATTTACAATGGTGACCTGTCCTGTAGGGATGAACATGAAGCCGGCATAGATGGTGGAGTTGTAGTGGGAGGAGGCGGCACGGTTAGGGCTGTGGACGGTGACATTGTGCGAGATGGTGAAGTGACAGAGATGATGGAGATGTAGAAGGGCCTGCCAGGAGCAACGGCATTTTTGGGTCTTCTCTTTTTGATGTTTCTCCGGCGATGGAGATGGAAAATGAACTTTTCTTGAAGAATCTGGAATTGGATTTTGAATTGGACTTGCTCTTCCTTCTGTTTCTGAAACTAAAAGACAAGATCTGGAATTGAGTTTTGAATTAGACTTGCTCTTCCTTGCGTCAATTCATTATGTCGCAAATTTAGATTAGGTTTAATTTGGTTGCTGTGGCAAATTAAAAGACAAGATCAGAAATGGGTTTTGATTTGCTAGGCCCATCGTCTCAAGGTTGAAGACAAAGATGAGAGTTTTTTTTTTGTCTTTTTTCTAATTTTTGAAAGGGTATAATAGTCACAACAAAAATTTAGTTGACCGCTGACATCAGCGGTGGATCCGCCAGGGACTAAAAAGTGCTATTATGTCAAACTAGGAAGACCGAGAAATTTTTTTAAAAACAGTAAGGACTAAAAAGAGAGTTTGCTCAAACACCAAGAACCTAAGACAATTATCCCAAAAAAATTATTATCATTTTTTATCAAACTTAATTCATATTTGAATTAGTCACTCAATACCACACATATACATTTGCTAATTACTTGACAAAACTCCACCGAACAGAGCTGAAAAATAACTTAGAAAATAGAGCTCTCCTTACATATAACTATATATTATAATTCCATTCTATATATTTGGTTTCCATAAAAATATTAAAACTACATGACGGAGCACGCATTTGGGTTTTCATCGTTGAACATGAGGGTATACTCATCATCGACGGTGGTCTCCTCTATGGTGGCGGCGGGCGGAATGGCCCTGACATGGTTCGCTGGAGCCTTCTTGTCGTAAGCTTGGGAGACGTATGGGTGAGCCACTAAGGTGTAGGGCACGTAGGGCCACATCTCCACCTTCTTCTTCGTCGATTTAGCTGCCTCCAACACTTTCTTCGGCTCTACGTATCCCGTCACAGTCACCTTCTGCTGCTTCAAGTCCACGTCCACCGATTTCGCTCCTAATAGAAAAGTTCATAAAGTTCTTGGAGTATTAATATAATTCTCACACTTCAAATAAAGTATGTGGATGACTATAGCTAGAATTGTATATATTTAGGTGAAAATGAAGGGAAAGAATGTGCAAAAGCGGATTCTTGTTCCTTGAAATCAGATTTAAGTGACAAATGGTAGGGTGCGAAAAGTTTGCATTATATAAATCCATAGCAGTGTTGAAATTTTTTGATAAATAACTATTTTATTTTTCATAACGCAATATTACTTGAAAAAAATTCCAAGCTCAAATTTTCTTTCAAAAAGAGACTTCAAACCCAAGTTTTCATATCATCATTTATGACTCGAGATTGATCTCTAATATTCAGAGTTAATATTTTCAGACCAAATTTAGTGCTGATTGATGTAAAACGTATAACTTTTTAATCCAACATCTCTTTAAAGCGAAAGAAAAAAATGATACACTACTAGTGAATTAATAGTGGAAAAGAATGATATACCTTTGACGCCGGAGACAACATTCTTGAGCTTCCGAGCACAGCCTTCACAGTCCATCCGGACCTTGAGCGCCACCGTTTGCATTTGCTTCTTTTTCTTCTTCTTCTTCATGCTGCTTAGCAAGTCGGACAAGTATTCCACTGTACCTTGCACTCCCATTTTACTGTTCTTGCCTTATTCTAGAAAAAAGTTCAAGACAAGATAAATTAGTGTCCCTATTCCCTAGGTAATATATATATATATATGTGTGTGTGTGTATTATTTTGTTCTTGTTTTTCGCTTTAAAATGCAAGTGTAAAGGGGGAAGAGAGACGAGATTATATGTCTATAGGTATGTTCTTGCAGGTAATATATATAGAAATCCGGATATGGTCTAAGGAAGGGATCTATCTGATACAAAATCAAAAGTAGGGTTCCCTATCAGAAACTTCCTTTCTGGGGATTCTCTTGTTACGTGAGAGTAACCTAAGGAATAAAAAGGGGAGACTCTGACCATCATGAAATATTAATTTTTGGGAGTTCCGTATTTTTAAAAAGTGACAAAAAAATTTTATTGACTCAAACTTTGTGGGAATCCTAGTTATAGAGAATTTTTAGTTGCTCTACTTGTTGCTAATAAACTCATATACTTTTCATTTATGGAGAACAAATCACTTTATTGGTTATAAAGTAATTAGCTGTGTAAGTTTTAGATTTTTGAAATTTATATGGTCTTCGATCCTTTTATTTATGTGGATCTCACTAGAAATATAAGTGTCCAATAATTTCCTCAAATGAAGCATACAAGTACATTTGGCTAAAATTTGTACAAGACTCAAACCAGGAATAACATTATCCATCTGATCTAAATATATAATGACGGAAGTGAAATTATACTTATTCTATATAAATCCTTCTGTATGTCTCAAAGATTATTTCAACACAATTAATATACTTTTACCTTTAGTTCATTCCGAAATTATGAAACGGAAATCCGTAACCTGATTAATAATTTCATGTGGTTGGTACATGTGTATTCAGAAATCAACAAGCACTTAGATCAACTAGTGAGGGAGTTGTTCTAGCTTAATCAAGGTCTCGGGTTCGAGTCCTTGGAAACGCAACAGTGTTAAATACTTGTTGGGAGTGCTTTGCCACCTTTTAAGGTCCTACCCGGCTCGAAGTTGGATTAGTCGGCCCAGTGAGCCGGATACCAAGTGATTATAAACCAAAAAATATGTGTATTCAGAAAATCCGCATTTTTTGTTCAGAACGAAAAGGACAAAAAATGAAAGTGTATATTCGCAACAGTGTTAAATATTTGTTGGAAGAACTTTGCCACCTTTTAAAGATCCTATCTGGCTCGAACTTAGATTAGTTGGCCTAGTGAACCGAATACCAAGTAGTTATAAACCAAAAAACATGTGTATTCAGAAAATCTGCATTTTATGTTGAGAACGAAAAGGACAAAAAATGAAAGTGTATATTCGCATTTATTTACCGGGTCACGCGGCATTGAATGACAAATAAAAAGCTACGTATGAGGTGAAAAAAGCTACCTGTTCCACTCTTGATATCCGACGGTCAAGATTGTCTCCACGTTGACGGATCAGAAAAATACGCTTGTATTATCAAATAGCTTACTTAACTCAAATTTATAATCTATATAGTACTCTTGTTGCGGTGAAAATGTGGCAGAATAGATAATTCGAAATATTTTTGAAGTGGTCATCGCAAAGTCGACCTAACAGAGAGGGAAAAAAAGACTAGGAAAAGAAAAAGATAACAAAAGAAGAACTTGGGTTTTTGTGTGTGATTTTGTAGATCTATATCTATCTTTATGTAATTAGAGATGACACATAAATACATAATTGTAGATCTATGCCTTATCTTTTTGTAATTTTTAGATATTAGGATTATTTTATCGAGAGAGGTTGTTTTATCTTTCAATTCGATATTCCAGTAAAAATTATAGTTGTTTTATCGAGACAGATTGACACGAATCTGCTAATTAATTTTTCCCTCCAACGAGTACATATTTGGATATTAGTAAATATTGACCAAATTTGTTTTACTAAATTTTGATTTAATTAAATTTACAATGTTGGAAGTCGAGATGTATAGTCACTCGTTGATTTAGGTAATTAGTTTTATGCTTTGGTAGGTTTGATACAGGTGAAAATAGAAAGGGGTGTTTGCACGGTGTTGTCCGGATTTGTGAATCACTGAACTGATTGGTTATGTGCGGTTTGGGCGGTGGAATTGTAGAAGAACAAGAAATTGTCTTGAGGTTGTTGGCCGAAGCTTGCTTTGGCAGAAATTTGCACCGATCGTTAGCCTTCGTGTTTTTTCGATCGCCCATCGCTCTCCCCTTTGTGCCACCCTGTTGTCACCGGATCGGTTTTCGTTTTATGATTGGGTTTCCTATCTTCTGTCTGTACTTTTCCTTACTGTTCTGTAACTCGTTTTTAATTTAGGCTTCGTACCACTTTATCCCTAAAAAAAAGAAGAACAAGAAATTTAGAAAAGGTACGAATAGAAAAGGCGGGATATAATAAAGAATGTCATTAATTGGGTTAGGTTATGTGACATATGACAACGAGTCTTGCCAAAAAAAAGTTGGCAGGTGTCTTGCCAAAAATTAAGGGCATTATTTTCCAAAGTATTATAAATTTTTTCTACATTTTAAAAGTCTCACTTCTCATTTTGATTCAAATTTAGATTAATCGATTTAATAAATATCTTAATAATTAATAATATATGTTAAAAAATATTGTATAATTTATTAATAAAAGTTTATCCAAGTGATAAATAATTTATATTCACTTAAATAAATCTTAATTTTAAACTTTACAAATATAAAAAACACAATTGAAAGTATCATCTCAAAATAAGTTCCGATTGTCAACAACTCTTAACAGTTAAGAAACTATTGCACTTTTTTTTTTTGCAATACTCAAATTTCTATGACACTTGGACGCCTATAATTCCACGAAAATGAATTTCCATTGTTTTCGTTTGGATAGGGGAATACTATTGCTCCAGATTCATGTATTGATCTCCCTAGTGAAGTTGACAGGTCGATGGAAAAATTTGGACATCGTCACTTTACTTGTAAAAAGGTCTTGTCTTTGTAAGTGTATCTGTATCGTATCAAGTTGCAATCCAATTGCAGCTTTGGTTTGCTTATTGCATCAACAATTAAAGTATTGCATACTAATTATGGGGGCAAATATTAATTTTAGTAAAGGTGATGAGTATGTAAAATGTTGTCTTGTAATTACTTTTAGTAAGGGAAGTAACTATTTCATTTCTTAACAAGATAAGAATAATTTATTTTTTGTTATATCCCAATACCTTTACTCGTTGTAATTTTATTGAAAATATATAACAATCTATTTATAAAAAATTATTTACTGTCACCGCCCAAAATATGTGTGTTCGCCTCGGTACGAATGCACATATGAGGAATAATATTCGTACTAGAATTTTTGTATTCAATAAAAAAATTTAGATACTAATCAATTTTTCAGTCTTACAAACAAGGTAAAAAAATGTGATAACCTCAAATCACACCTCTCTCTTGAGACGTTGCAAATTTTTACGAACTTGATTCATCAACATGTCTATTTAGTATCACAAAAACTGCTCGTTCTAACAAGTTAAAATCTCTATTCCAAATCTTTACCAAAAATATTTCTATTTCAAATTTAAAATCTCAAAATAATAATAGATTGATGAATATTATACTCTTTAATTCAGGAGATATACAATTATACTTTAAATTACATATTCCTACCAATAATTAAAACAAAATATTTTAATTGTCTGGATATAGATGGTGTCACGATCTTTTCCAAAAATTTGCTGCACATATGCCTTGGTGTTAGTGAACCATTGGTCGCAATCACCGTCACCCGCAATATGACTGCGATTTTAAGAGCCTACCTTCCTACCGACCATCTTGAAATATTTTCAGATGATTTAATGTTTAGTGATACTTGTCATTCTTACATTAGATCTGATCACTCAAAAGCATGCACACGTTCTACGTGTACCCTAAGAAACTGAAATGAAAAAAAAACTTAATCAAAAGTAAAATCAGATAAAATATTATGCTAATTAATTGGTTGCAAGAATAAAGAGTACTCCCAAGGTTTAGACTTCAACATTTTGTGGTACTGCCTACTAATCATGGGATTATCTTCCCAAATAAATTATTATTATTTTTCCTATTAATCTATTTTATTTTTATTTTTTATCATAATTTATTTCATATTTATCTCTCTTTGTGATGGTTCTTGACGATGTTTTAAAAAATTCGGTCTGATTGGTCGGGCCATGACACTGACGAAACCCGTATCATTTTTGCACCTAAACCCAAGGTGGTTCAACTGGTGATGAACAAGTCGGATATGCCGAACGAGACACAGCAAAAAAAATTTTGAAGTGTTTAAATTATGATTTTACTACTAGTAAATTATGAATCAGCAACTTCGAGAACAAAAAGTGCAAGACAGAAGAGATTACGTGGTTCGGTCTAATGGCTACGTCTACAGGGAGAAAGGAAAACTTTTATTGATAGATCCGAGTCACAAAGCCATCCAAAACCGATGGGCAACAAGTCCTTATATGATAGACGAACCCTTGGAGTACAAAAAATTTATCTAGGTTGTCCTCGGAGTCCAAATCAAGAGTCCAAGCAAAACAGAAAACAGATGTCAGCACCACTTAGCGGTCGCTAGGGGCCTAGCGGCCGCTAGGTCCTAAAAAACTCAACTTTCTGTAACACCTTCCTAGCGGTCGCTAGCTCCGCTCGACTTTTCCACCATTGCTTTTTCTCGACACTTCCCAACAATCTCCACCTTTGCGAGAAAATCATCCATTGCGAAGAACCATGAAGTTTCACCTAAACTTCAACAAACTCCACCTTGAAGAAATACCGCCCCATGAAGAATCATGAGAACTTGAGAAACCAAACCGACTCCACCTCTAACCATAGATAACTACCATCAATAAGATCGTCTTAACTTTCTCTCCTCCTTTTGTTCAATAACTTGAAGCTAGCCCCCAAACTCGAGCAACTCCCGAGCTTGTTTGGCGTATTCTCTTCAAACTCCATTGAACTCCAACTAGTAAGTCTACTTGTCGAAGCAATCCTGTGACCAATAAATGTGCCCTCTATTTTTCGGTCACCCACATGCTCCGCAACCTCGAACTGCTTTTCCGTTGGACCTTCTTACCTCAAACCAATGCTACATGTCATAGCATACAAAGAGCAACCTTTTGTTCCACCAAGTGAACCCTCGACATGCCACGAACTTCACCGTTCGGCCTTGAGTGAGATACCCAATCTGCCAGTGGTGCTACCAACGGCTTCGCATTCCCAATGCCAAAACTTACCAATACTTTTGATGTGCACGTCCTTTAGACAACCATAGTGAGGCCGAGCTAACAATGCTTTTCCGAGACAACCATTGCTCATTGCCAACCATGCCTCCACGAAACAATCGCAGCTTGCTACCCATGTCTCTGCGAATCACAACTGCACTCAAACCATCCATGTCAAGCCTTTGCTCCCTCATACGAGCCAACCTCATATGACCTGAGCTTTCTCCTCTCCATTGGAACCCAAAGATGTGACTCTACCTACAACCGTGCCCCCTCCCTCCCCCCCAAACTAACCTGTAGGTATTCCTTGCATCTCTTTCACCCTTCAACACCACCATAGCATCCTTGTTTACCTCAATTAGCCCGCCTACAACCTTATAGTCATACCTGCTACAATCCGAGGCTCCTAATGAGATCAAATTCTTCTCCAACTTCGGAACATGCCTAACCCCACACAGCTTTCTCTCAACACCATCCCACATCTTGATCCGGATATCACCTACGTCGGTGATTCTACAAGCAGAACCTTCACCCATAGTCACCATATCTAAATCAACGAACTTGTAGGTGTCGAACCACCCTCTCTTGGACGTCATATGAAAAGAACAAGTGCTATCCAAAATCCAGGAATCAGAGTACTTTGGACCTGAAAAACAGAAAGAGAGTCACCATCCGACCCATCCGAATAAGAGGTCACATTCACGAAACCCGATCATTTTTTCTCGCAATCCCGAGTTCTTCTCAGATAATCCTTCTTCATGTTCCCTTTTTCTCCGCACTCGAGGCAATTTCCTTTGAACCTCTTTGACCACGACTTGGATCCTTTTTATCTTTTTCTCTATGATCATGGCTACCCCTCACAACCAGCCATACTATTTGATCATCTTCGGTTTTCCTCCTTTGATGAAACCCTAGCAAAGTACTTATAATATTCTTCAACACCAGAGACTTCTTCCCCCAAGTTAGGGTTGTAACCAGATTTTTGTAAGAACCCGGTAAGGAATTCAGGAGCAATAATGCCTTGTCTTCTTCCTCGAACTTCACATCAACCTTTCTCAAGTCGCTCACAAGTTGATTGAAACTATTAATGTGTTGGCTCAAATCCGAGCTCTCCTTCATCTTTAGCCCGTACAATCTTTGCTTAAGATAAAGCTTGTTCGATAAAGACTTAGACATAAACCTTGCCTCTAATTTCTTCCATACCTCAGTTGGTGACTCCTTATCCATGACGTGATATATCACATCATCCGCCAAGCACAAGCGAATCGTCGCCACCGCGTTGGCCCTTATCTTCTCCCATTCTTGCTCCTCCATCTTCTCAGGCTTCCTCTTCGAGAGCACGATGACCATCTCTTGTTGCACAATGAGATCCTTGACACGTCTTTGCCATAACCCAAAATTCGATGAACCATCGAACTTCATAAGAGCAAACTTTGTACCGTTCGACATCCTCCAACCTTAGCTCTGATACCACTTGTTAGGAATTCAGCAACTTTGAGAACAAAATGCGGAAAAAATATATACACAAGAGATTACGTCGTTCGGCCTAATGCCTACGTCCACGGGGAGAAATGAGAACTTTTATTGATGGATCAGAGTCACAAAGGCATACAAAACCCTTGGGTAACACGTTCTTATATAAAAGACGAACTCTTGGAGTACAAGAAACCTGTCTAGGTCTTGCTAGGAGTCCAAAACAAGAGTCCGAGTAAAACTGGAAACGGTTGTCAGCACCACCTAGTGGTCGCTAGGGCCTAGCTGCCACTAGGTCCTCAGAAAACCCAACTTTCTGTAACACCCCCTAGGGAGCTAGCGGTCGCTAGTTCCGCTCGACTTTTCCACCATTGCTTTTTCTTGACACTTCCCAACAGAACATTCTTATAAAATTAGATTATATTTATTATCATTAATATTTTAATACTATATATAATTAATAATATATATTTTATTTAAAAATCTCTAGTCCAACCTGGTGAATCAAAAACTCGAAGAATTCCGAGTTACCCTCCCGTTATTATTTTAAACATTAGTTCTTGAGCGATCACCGTAGATCCATCTCAATACTTCTGATGATGTTCTAAACAAATTTATTTTAAAATACTAAGAAAAAAGAGAGGTCATGACTACTTGGATATTTAGAACGTAGCCAACATGATGTGTCAGCCAAATTATTTTGGAATTTCACTGAATTGGAAAAGATACCTTCTTTATCTCTTTGGAAGGCCCTCAATAATTGGAGACAAGAAGAACACGAGTACTACATACAGCCTTGAGTTATTTGAGATTGTTGCTTTTATCCAAAGTAGATGCCGATCCAAAAAAGATAAAAAAGCAAAAACAGCTTTGATCTTTAAACTCATTCACCTCTTTTCTCGAGGAGACGTTTCCAATTTTTTCATAACTTCTTCAAAAAAAAATTCTTCGACTACTCCTGAAATTTGCTTTTCATTATATTCCTTTCTACTTTTGATAACTTGGAAAGTAATACTTATTACGATTTAAAAATTCTATGGTAGACGGGTTGTTGATTCTTTTTTTTTTATAATGATAACGGGTTGTTGATTCGTACACAATATATTAGTAGCACAAGGTAATTAAAATTGTGATTTTTTTTATTTGTGTGGACGGTGGCTGACGCTCGTTGGGTTAAGCTTCTGGGCTCTAAAGAAAATGAATTTTCTTTTATCAATGGAACACATTATTGGGCTTCCTCTCTCACTATATGCTTAAAAATCATTTGGGCTCATTCTCCCGAAAAAGACCATAATGGGCCCAACTGGGCCCAACAGTAATTGGGCTTTGTGGAAGTTGTCCAAGGAATGAAGAAGAAGAAATAATGTTATATTGCGACGATAATTTTGTGTGTATTTGTACATCAATGGAACCGTAGAAAGAAGAAATAATGTTTCAATTGCGATAGATCTGTACAAAGTATTTTGGATAATTATTAAGTGCTTCATATTGTATCAAAAGTTGTTCGCCATTAATTAGGAAGCAGTACGAAGTTTCGCGAACGTTCTAAAAATATGTTTTGAAAGAAATGAATCAGCAAGTATTGTAAAACTCCCACACACGAGATCCATCCAAATTTAGAAGATATGATGCGGATTTATGTTACTTAAACTAAGAACATTAATTAATAACAAATTCTTATCTTAGCGAGTTTCTTTGTAATTAACGCTAGAACCACCACTTTCCTTGCGGTTTCCAGCGAGGAACCGGAAGAAAGAAAGGAACCATAACTTTATAGAAAACCTATTAAACATAGAAAAATTGATTGAACAAAAGTTCCAACTCAATCGTGAATTCGAACAACCTAACATATAGACTATGAAAATGTAACGTGATGGGCTATTGTATAGATTGTATTGGGCTTGTAGATAACGGGCCCATTAAGTGGAATTAGGATTTGGTATAAATAGAGACATAGAGAGAAGTATGGGGATCATTCTGAAATAATGTCATAACAGGAACGATAACCGTTTTCTCTTCTTCCTACTCACTCTGGGTTTTTTTTCTTTATGGTGTTACTATTCACCCTTTTTTGTGAAAAAAGCGTCCGAAATGAAAGTATTGCGGGGACGGTGTCCACGTGGCACGGACGCCGGAAAAAGTCGGATCTTGGACCAAGATCCGACTTTTTTTGTCGGATGACCAAGATCCGACTTTTTTAGTCGGATGATATATCCGACTAAAAAAGTCGGATCTTGGTCGATAGGCCATATCCGAAATCTGAAAAGGAGATTTCGGATATGACCAAGATCCGACATTTTTTGTCGAATTTATCATATTGGTCCAAGATCCGACTTTTTTGGTCGGATCTTGGTCGTCATGGATACCTCGCAGAAGGCTTTTGTCATCCATACGAAGACGTCCTGCGTACCACCATAGAAGACCCTGCCCAAAACCAGGTAAATTAATTTACTTTAATATTTTGGTATATATGTAGAGTTTGTTCATTAATTAAAAATAATTAGTATATTTTAGCTGTGAAATTATTAATTGTTTCTATTTTTTGAGTGTGATATCTGATTGTTTAAAATTTTGTGGGTGTATATATGTAGAGTTTGTTCATTAATTAAAAATAATTAGTATATGTTAGCTTTTGAAATTATTAATTCCTTATATTTTTTGAGTGTGATATCTGATTGTTTAAAATTTTGTGGGTGTGCGAATTTTATAAACTGACCAACCTCAATGGCCAGACCGGTTTAATGAGTCGGACCGGTCGGGTCGGTCGGACCGGTCGGGTCGGTCGGGTCGGTCGGACCGGTCAGATTGTGAATTTTTTCTTGGTAAATTCCGGATGGTCGAGTACAAAAAGTGACCACCCTGCCAGTCCGATTAAATTTCATCTGGTTCTTAAGGTGGTCTCGGACCAAAAAATTGATGGAGAAGAATGTATGTTTATATGATATTTTCGTTAATATAAATTATGTTTTGTGTTGCTAATATAGAATTGCATACTGTTTTCTTTTGTTGTAGTATTCATAATGGCTAACCGGGTTATAAGAATAAAGTTGAAATACGATGGAGTAATTTTCAACAACAATGAAACCGGTTTTGATTACCAAGGTGGTAGGAAAGAGAAGTTGAAGTTTCATGCAGCATTTGTTAGATACAATATCTTGCGGAAAAAAGTTAACGAAAAGATCCCAATAGGTCCAAATGAAGAATTTGGGCCATTGATATTTAGATGTCCATTTGGAAGAGGACAATTTGGTCCAATGTTTATTAACGACGATGAAGATGTTAGGATAATGCTGTCGGACCGGTCGGGTCGGTCGGGTCGGTCGGACCGGTCAGATTGTGAATTTTTTCTTGGTAAATTTCGGATGGTCGAGTACAAAAAGTGACCACCCTGCCAGTCCGATTAAATTTCATCTGGTTCTTAAGGTGGTCTCGGACCAAAAAATTGATGGAGAAGAATGTATGTTTATATGATATTTTCGTTAATATAAATTATGTTTTGTGTTGCTAATATAGAATTGCATACTGTTTTCTTTTGTTGTAGTATTCATAATGGCTAACCGGTTATAAGAATAAAGTTGAAATACGATGGAGTAATTTTCAACAACAATGAAACCGGTTTTGATTACCAAGGTGGTAGGAAAGAGAAGTTGAAGTTTCATGCAGCATTTGTTAGATACAATATCTTGCGGAAAAAAGTTAACGAAAAGATCCCAATAGGTCCAAATGAAGAATTTGGGCCATTGATATTTAGATGTCCATTTGGAAGAGGACAATTTGGTCCAATGTTTATTAACGACGATGAAGATGTTAGGATAATGCTGGAGACCATGATTAACTTCTTTGGACCAATGGTGAAGGAGATTAAGCTTACAATCATTGTGGAAAAGAGGGTTAATAATTACAACCCGTTTGTCGTTGAAGCTGGTACGTCAACGGGGATGGATGTTGCTCATGAACCAATATTTGATTGGTTTGAAAATGATCCTAGAGAGACGGGTCCATATGCCACATACAATTTTGATCATGAAGACGAAGCAGAAGAAGTAGAAGACGAAGACGAAGCAGAAGAAGACGAAAATGAAGCAGAAGAAGACGAAGATGAAGAAGAAGTAGTAGAAGAAGAGGAACAACAATACCGAAAACAACAATACGGTGAACTCGCTCTAACTGATCCCGGTGAACAATCATCGATGACTGTTTATGGTGAAGAATGGGATTGCGACCGAGCAATAGATGGAAGTTGTTCTGGTTTGTTGAAAGAGGGTACGATTTGGAAGAGCAAATTTGATGCAAAGAGGGAGATCGAGGCGTTCGTAATGAACGATGGGCGTGAGTTTGTCCGAAAAGAAACAAGGCCAGAAACTTTTTCTGTGAAGTGTAAAAAATGGGATACTGATGATTGCAAATGGGAGATCCGTGTCTCACAGGAAAGAAGGGGCACACTTTTCAGTCCATGGAAAATCGTGAAACACACCTACCCACATACCTGTGGTCGCCTACGAAAGTCGCAGGATCATAAACAACTCACTTCTGCTTTCATTGCACAAATTATTAAGAAACGAGTAGAGGAGCAACCAGAAATTCGTGTGGCCACTTTAAGGTCAGAGATCCACGACCATATGAAGTTTAGACCCTCGTATACGAAGACTTGGTGGGCAAAAGAGAAGGCGTTTCAAGATTTATGGGGGGATTGGCAAGAATCTTACAATCGCCTTCCGCAATGGTTTGCAGCATGCAAGGCAAATAATCCTGGAACTATTGTTGAATGGGAATATTATGACACCCTCCCTGGTTACGTGGAAGCACTAATTCCTGGAACAAAGATCTTTAAGCGCGTTTTTTGGAGCTTCAAGCCTTGCATTGAAGCTTTCAAACATTGCATGCCTGTCTTGGAGATTGATGGAACGTTCTTGTATGGAAAATACAAGCATGTCCTCCTGATCGCCACTGCAATTGATGGTAATAATGCTATAATTCCAATAGCATTTGCTCTGGTAGAGGGTGAGAACACGGATAGTTGGCCGTGGTTCATGAAACAAGTCCGGAAGTACGTCACGCCTGGCCGACATGGAATATGTGTTATTTCTGATCGACATGCTGGCATATTAAAGGCAATGAATACGGAGTATGGTTGGGGAGAAGACAGTGATACCGCCCATCGATATTGTCTTCGACACGTAGCAAGCAATCTTAACAAACACTTCAAAAACGACGCCATGAGGAATGTCATGAAGATTGCAGGTGACATGCACAAATGTTTTGTAGTCTAAAACTATTTTACAAGTTGTTACTCCACATTTAATATTTTTACTATGTTGGTTGTAGGAATGCAAGCTCAACTGTGGAAGTTGGAAGCTAACATGCGAGAAATATGGAATGTCGACCAGGAGGTCTTCAACTGGATGTATGAACAGGAATTGCCCAAGTGGAGCTTAGCGTGGGATGGCGGACGCCGATATGGTAACATGACGACGAATTTTGCCGAGTGCGTAAATATGATCTTCAAAAAAGTTCGTCGTTTACCGGTGACGGCCTTGGTGGCAGAGACATTTAACAAGCTAACCGAATATTTTGAAGAGAGATCAACTAAGTGTATGAAAGAGAGCTGTACTGGCAAAATATTGATGTCACAGAGGCTCCTAAACAGGTTGGAGCGGTGGGAGGGAAAGGCCAATGGACATAGAGTGCGAGTTTCTGACAGTACAGATGGATCGTACGAAGTTCGCACTGGGTACGATATGAGAAGACAAAAGGGGGACAGAAAGCATTCAGTTAATCTTTCCACAGGATTTTGTGGCTGCGGCAAATTCCAGGCTTACCACTATCCGTGCTCACATGTGATGGCGTGTTGTACTGAACTTGGCATCGATTACAAGATATTTGTGGATAAGTATTATCGCCTGGAAACCACACAAGCTTGCTACCAACTGAAGTTTGTTCCTCTGGGCAATCCTAAATATTGGCCGTATCCTGAAGATCCTACGGTTGTAAGGCTCATTCCAGATGAAAGATTAGCGAGGGGTAGAGGACAGCCACGGAAGCGCATACATAATGAAATGGATACAGTGCCTTTCGTCCGCTGTACGCTCTGTAAAACAAGGGGTCACACAAAAGCCAATTGTACTAATATAAGAGCAGTTGCGGCGGCAAGAGCAGCTAAAGCGGCAGCTGTATCCGTAGGGGCAAGTACGAGTAGACGCCGTCGTGGACGTTGAATTGTAATTAATTTGAACTGAAAGGATTGTACTTTGTAATATTTTGTGAAACTCTATGTGGGTTGTGTTGAGTTTCTTTGTAACAGTCTGAAGTTTAAGTTACTCTATCTTA
Source organism: Hypericum androsaemum (assembly GCA_963995505.1). NCBI lineage: Eukaryota > Viridiplantae > Streptophyta > Magnoliopsida > Malpighiales > Hypericaceae > Hypericum > Hypericum androsaemum. Next base: position 10,302,804 of record OZ023191.1, on the reverse strand, counting down.
GCAGAATAATGACGCATTACACATTTTATGTATATATTTATTGTCATAATTGTTCAGGTGTGCCAATGAGGAGAAGTGGCAAAGAGCCAATCGCACATGATGACGAAGAGCCGGAGCATCCTCAAATTGATTGGAATGCTCTATGTGGTTCTAAGTTTGGGTATATTTTCAAACGATTACAGAGGCCATCCAACGATAGATCAGAAGTCCCTCCTCAGAAACCTACCAAAAGCAACTGTTATTACAAGCTTGTCAAGCGAGATCCAGAACCGTGGAGTAGAGCCATGGACTTTCTGACAGTTGAAGGTATTCCGTATTTCTATATTGGATCACATAATATTTTTATTAAATTTTAATTTATTTTACAGGGATGATGATAGGAACCTGTTTTAAAGGGACAAGTATTCAGAGCTTCAAAAATACCTATAGTGGTACTACAGTTATGTCGGTAAGAAATTTTACATTATCCTTTAATTTGAGTTGGCATCATAATCAATTTTATAACAAGTATTTTGTATTTGCTTGTAGATGGTTGTAGAGGTGACCCGTTTTCAGCGTGTCGGAATTGGTGCACTTGCGACATTAAAGGTACAATTAAAAGAATTTTATTTATTCTTACATATTTATGTTATGTGAGAAAATTTTTAAACTTTTAATATATTACAGGATTCTACAGGCAGTATTACTGGTACCATAATTGACTCTACCGGTCTTGTTGAAGCTGGATGTGTGTTGTATCTTAAAAATGTGAGCGACGGAAAAAGTCGGATTTTGGTGTTTATATGGACCGAAATCCGACTTTTTTTGTTGGATCTTGTTATACCGGACCAAGATCCGACAAAAAAAGTCCAATATGTAAATTCGACAAAAAATGTCGGATCTTGGTCATATCCGAAATCTCCTATTCAGATTTCGGATATATGGCCTATCGACCAAGATCCGACTTTTTTAGTCGGATATATCATCCGAGAAAAACGGTCGGATCTTGGACCAAGATCCGACTTTTTTAGTCGGATATATCATCCGACTAAAAAAGTCGGATCTTGGTCATCCGACAAAAAAAGTCGGATCTTGGTCCAAGATCCGACTTTTTCCGGCGTCCGTGCCACGTGGACACCGTCCCCGCAATACTTTCATTTCGGACGCTTTTTTCACAAAAAAGGGTGAATAGTAACACCATAAAGAAAAAAAACCCCTCACTCTCTTCTCTATCTCTCTCTTCTCTATCTCTCTCTAATTCTTCCCCAAATCTTTCTATTCTTGAACCCTAATTCCCGGGATTGTTACAGAAAATATCCTATAAAGTAAAACTTTCATACGTACATAACGATGACCAACAAATCAACTGAATTTTATAGAGTTATATGCTTTAAAATTTATAATTCGCTACATATATCTATTTATACAATTTTACGCACATAAAAATTCCACAGAGAATGATAAAATATAAAATATGGAAAATATATTTAGGCTAATGATGGCTAGGAGTGTGCATTCGGTATTTATCGATTCCGATTACCGAATATCAAATTTACCGAATACCAAAATACTAAAAATACCTATCCCGATCCCGAATAGTATTCGGTAAATTCGGTATTTACCAAATTAAATTTTGGTAAGTTCGGTATTTACCAAAAATTTTGGAAAATTTATAATTTATCATTATATTTAATCCAAAAATGCAAACATAGTTTCAATAAACACAAATTTAATCTAATAAGTAGAAGTCCATTAAATCTAATTAGTATAAAGTCTATTTTGTGCATCGACTTTTAGACGAGGCCAATGAATTTTTTGATAAATTATCTATAATTTGGCTTATATATTTATTAATATATTTGATAAATTATCATTTCGGTAAATTTGGTAAATTTGGTAAAATATTGGTATTTACCAAAATTTACCGAATACCGATATTTACCGAATTTCTCAAAAACTTCCTACCGAATTGATTACCGAATATTGATTTATCAATCCCGAATTACCGATTACTAAAATTTTACCGAATTTACCGAATTCTAATTACCATTTGCTCACCCCTAATGATGGCCAGCAAATCATCTGAAATTAACAATAAATTACAGAATTAAACTTGTTCCTTCGGTGGACAGAGTAAGGAGAAAAGCCATCTAGAATTAAGAGTAATAGTATATATAAAAAACCCCTAGAATTTAGCTAATTGGCGTAATAATTAGATAAACCCAGGCAACACCCAAATCCCTTAATCCACGCCATAAGATTGACAACTCTACGTTAATTGAGATTTAGGTCATAAATTAAACTTTATCCCCTCCCAAATATTTTGTTTACAAGGAAACTTAGATAAACCCGAAGATCCGGACATTAGGATATATAAATTTTTAATATTTAGAGTTAAATATTATCGAGTTTTATGAAATAAATTATGGGATAAAGAGAAGGGTGTGTGTATGTAATACCTGCACACGCCCCTCTGTTATTCGTTGACTGGATTTCATTAAATAAGATTTCGTCTTTGGGTATCCCATAATTAAAAGCCTCTTCCTCTCTTCTTTTTATATAAATCGGTTTCTCCACGGAAGCGCCTCATCTGGTGTTAATTGCAGCAATCCGCCGGCGACTTGGGATGTACCTGGCCGAGAAATCAGATGATCATCCGTCCATGACCCTCTTCTCCGGTGAGTATTTTTTTTTATTCGATCTCCATTTTTAATTTAATTTTGTTTTCCCCTTGTTAAATTTTTAACGTCTGATAGTTAATAATTATGTGTGAATTTAGCAACGTGATTTCGCTGTTGGAGAGGACGATTGTACATTATTCTTTTTTTTCTGGGTGTGTGTGTGGGGATCAGATTCAGGCCTAGAAGGTCTTTTCAGTACTGTCCTGGTAGGGGTAAAATGGGAAAAAAAATAAAACTAGAAAAAAATGGGGACGCGCGTAGGGAGAGGATTAATGGCTGGTCTTTTATTATTTTTTTTCTTGGGAGGAGAATAATGGTGGGTCCCTTTTGTTCACTTTAATTTTTTCCCTTTAACTTTATTTTTTTTATAGATAATCAGTCACAAATACTCAGATATATTATTCAATATAATTGAGAATACCAATTGATATAATCGGACATATTATTTAATATAATTGAATATACTATTTAATATAACCGGACATACTACCCGATATATAATTTAATTAATTATTTAATAATCAGACATACCATTCAATATAATTGGACATACCATTTTGTATAACCGGACTTACCATTTGATATAATTGGACATACCATTTGATATAATCGGACATACAATTTCTTTTTTAACAGAAAATTTATTTAATAATTATTTTAACTTTTTAATTTTAAATATTATAACTGGATAAACTATTTGATATAACTGGGTATACCATTTGACATACCATTTAATATAACCGAGTATACCGTTTAATATAATCGGGTATACCATTTAAAATAACCGGATATACTATTTGATATAACTATGTAAACTATTTGAACATATGTTCGATTAAATTCATCGAAAAAAATCACAACTAATATTGTCAAACTCTGCAAACCATTTTAATATATCAGTATAAACTATTTTAACATAACCGTACAAACTATTTTAATAAAATCGTAAAAACAATTTTAACAAAACAAACAAACCATTTTAACAATATGGTACAAACCATTTTAACAGTAATGCTTAAATGTTGATACAACCTATGTCAAAACAAATCGATTAAGACGTTCCTCAACGTAAACAACAATCCAATCACATAACCAAATCACATTTGCTAGAGTTGCAGAATCATGAATTTTATTAAGAATGTTCCACCAAATCACTAGCAGCAAACTGCAGCAAACCAAACAATACATAATCCCCAGCACCACAATGGAATCGTCTAGGAACAACTCTCATCTAGTTGTTATTTGCAACTAATGGAATCCGCTAGTGACATCTTCAAGAAGCTTGTCCTGAAAGAACGCCACAATGAAACGCCCGAACCCTAACCAACCGGAGAAAATACGAGCATAACATGAGAAAACAAAAATTAAACAAAAAAGGAATCCATCCTAAGAGCTGGTGAATTTGGTGACGGCAATCTTAGCACCCTCAGAGACGGCAATCTTGGCGAGCATTGAAGCCTCCTGGGCAAGTTTCTCGAAGATGTCGCGATCTTCATCGCCTTGGACGAGATCCTGATGTCCGGATGCAGCTGCTTCAGACTTCAATTTGTCCGCAAAATCTTCAATTTGGATATGAACCCTAATTTTCACCGGAGGCGGCCACCATCGTCACTACCCCAACCCACTCCCTCTCCTTCTCCCGGGACCAATCCCTCCTCGAAGAGAGCTGAGGAGGACCGCCGACGCCTTGGTATTGGGGACCGCCGTGGGAGGAGACCTCCTGGAGGAGCGCGACAGACTTAGCTTCCATCGAGGGTTAGGTTGTTGGCCGACGATCGGAAGCCGTTGAAGGTGAAGCTAATGGCTTGCGATTGGAAGGGAAGAAGGCGAGGAGGAAAGAGATTATTAGGCTTGGTGGATTTTTCTACTCTCTCTCTTCACAATCTGGAGGGCGGCACAGAAAAGCTAGGGTTTGTTTAGGGGAGGAAGAGAGGTGAGATATTGGTAAAAGACAATAATACCCAAGTGACTCTTGACCATCATATCTTGTACTTGATTGAAAAAATCAATCTAATAGTTTTCATTTTATCCAGATTGGTCCTGGTGGATTTTACACATCCAGGACCAAATCCATTCCCGTGTGTGTGTATGTTCTTTGGTTTTCACGGTTTTGTTAAATTTAAATCCATATAGAAAGGTGATTAAAACCCTAGAGAGAGTCTTGCCCAACCTAATAACGAGAGATCGAATTTCAGCTAATCAAACTGAATTAGTTAGTTCAGTAATATCTCAATAGCATGTGTGATATAGATAAAAAAATCTAATAACGAGGAGTTATTTGACCAGGAACGTTTTACAGAATTATTTAAATGACTTTTTGAGAAGGAATGACTTTATTATATCTAGTGGCTGGTGAAATGTTTCAAACGAGGAGACTGAGAAGAAATTTAAAACGGTGGTTGGATTGATTATGGTGCATGCAGTGATTTTTTTTTGAGGATGCACCGGAATTATTTTTCCAGATGGAGAGTGACTTTTTTATTATTATTAAGTTTTAGGTAATAATTAGGTGTGTCAAATGTTCTAGACTTGATAAAAATGGTTGTAGATGCCAAATTTACTTGCCAACTGTCATATACATTTGTTTTATTCTTTTGCAATTGATTTTCTTTTAATTATATATTTTGGTCTTCACTTCGACATTTAAACCGCATTGGGTTTTCACAGATAAGGCTCCACAATTTTTTTATTTCCAAAACATATTTATTTAACATGTCATAATAATTATTATACGTGGATAAGTATGCCTGCGAGAAGAGACTAAATTAATGATCAGTAACAACTGTAAAAACAAACAAAGATAGGCTGTACTTGGCTCTTCATTTACTGATTATTTTTAATGAATTTTAATATTATGCATTAAATTAATGACCTTAATTTCCCTTCTATTGCAGGCCAGGTAATTAATCCTACAAAATTTGAAAGTCTCCATTTCCCTCACAAATAGCTGTCACCTTGAAAATAATAATCCAATTACCTTTTCCCCTCTCATCTGTTTGCCTTCATATACACCCTCTCCTCTCTTCTCCTCTCCTCTCTTTAACCATGCAAACCCAAACAACCAACATAAATTCTCTAGTAGAGCAATGTCTTGTCTCCTAGAACCTTGACCTATCTTCTCCTCCTCCTCCTCCTCCACTAGAGGAAGAAAAAGAGAAGAAACCCTATTATGCAAGTGGTTGTGCCCTAACCCCTTACCAAAGTTCCATGGATTACCCCATCTCTCCAGAGTGCACATCCAATCGCGATCAGGGTCATAAGATGTTGTCGGATACCAAGAGGAGGGAGAAGACCAAGAGGGATTTCCCTCCGCCTATCCCATTCCTAGCCCGCACCGAGAGGTACTACACCGACGATGGGAGGTTGATCCTTTGGGAGGAGAGAGAGAGGCACCATGAGTACTTCAAGGCTAAGCGCGCGGGGGGGCGCCTCACCTTGCAGCTTGTTCTCGTGGACGACGACTTCCCGTTCCCTCCTCCCGACGATGATGGCCGGATAGAGGAGCGACATTGTTGCAACAAGGAAGTAGTAGTAGGTGGAGAGACTGTAGGTAATGAAGAAGAGGGTGTACAAGAAAATAATAAGGAAGTTAGTGATGAGGATGGAACTCTACTGGAGAAGAAGATATTATCAGTGGAGGGGCTTCTTCTTCTTCTTCTTCTTCTTCTTCTTGTTTGGAGGGTGGAAGCAAGTGTTTGAGCTATATTCCTGTGACGGAGTCCAGTACTTGTATATTTGGAGTTCCGGTACCAGCTTTCAGGCCAGTTCATAGTTGAAAAACATGGAATTGAGAAAGAGATTGGGAGACAAAAATAAACTAGAGGGAAAGTAGGAACTAGTATTCTTTTGTTACATTGGAGGTTTTAATTGCGATGAGATGCCTTTTTGTTGGTGATTTTAGGTCATTTTGAGTCTGTTTTCTCCCTAGATTTTGGTAATATTGCTCTTGTATTAGGAAGCATTATAAAAGGAGTGGTTTTATTGAGAGTGATGGGTAAGGGATCCAGCATTATGTTCGTTCCAAACACTGCTTTTTTTAGAGTGAGTTGAGTAGTTATAGCTTCTTCTCATCAGTGCTTTTCTCCATTTACGCAATCTTATCATTGATCTATTGTGCATAAACCATACCGACTTCTGGATAATCAAGTTTGTTTTAGAAGTAAAATTTTATTAATAATTATAATTGTGACTAGGAGGAGAACTCACAATCTCGTAGCCGCCGGCCTCGTTAAACCCTAATACGACAATAAACAACTTGATTATCTATAGGGACTTTTGATGCGCCGCGGCTGATTTATCACTCTAGAAGAAATGATCGCTTTAGATCATTGGTTCCTTCATCGGCCTTGCTATCCCTCAAGTTTGTAGGGTCGAGTTCTTCTTTATGACGATAGGCTTGTTATTTTGCGATTTTCTATTCGGCCTGTGTGTTTGGCTTTTCTACCGTTTCCTTTTTCCCCTTTTTATAACATTTTTGTTTCTTTGAGTAATGAAGTTACTTTTTGCCAAAAAAAAAACTTGATTATCTATAGAAGCAAAGACTCTCGTAATCAAGAATTATTATATAACGGTCTAAGTTAAATATCTTCAAATAATATACAACTTGGTAGAGTCAACTTTGTCTGAACCGGGTAGAGATCATCTGTTATCTATTGGTAGACCATCTGTTTTGAACAGTCAATAGGCAACTTACTACTTAGATTATCGGCAATTGAATGACTTGAGTTTTTAATGAATTGAATGACGAAAAAGAAGAGCAATAGGGGAACAATTTCCAAAGAAACCCAGATCCTCAAATGTTCCAGGTTTGATTATGACATATAGGAAATGACGAATAAGGAGGATCGTGTAATACAACTCTATGTTTCCGTCAGTTGTTATGATTGGGTTATTTTGCTTCCCCGTACGCAGATTTTAATTATCTGCACCATTTTGTCATCTACATTATTCAATATTTGAGGCGGTGAGGGGCGTTGACCCTTCTTTTGGTGGCTGTGGTGGAGTTGAAGTTCCTTCCTGGCCGACGACGTGGTCGTACCTCTAGCACATCCATAGAAATAAGAATTGAGATGACTATGTAATATTGCCGTTTGTAGTTTATTATGAGCCATAAAATATATATATATATATATATATATATATATATATATATATATATATATCATAAAACATATATATATTATAACTCTAGAGTTTGTTGAAACTAGTATATATATATATATACTAGTTTCAACAAACTCTAGAGTTATAATATGATATATCTCAATATGATCAACGTGATCAAAATAACTAATGACTTATTATGAGAACTAATCAGATAACTTCAATACTCCTCTTTTAAGTTGAAGCGTGAAGGTTGACAACATCTAACTTAAGAACAAGAAGTTAAAAACGATCTTATTCAAGAGCTTTTGTAAACAAATTAGCTAACTGTCGGCTATGGAGATCTTGGACGTGGCGATCTCGCGAGGTTGAACATCTTCACGAGCTAAATAACAATACATTCAACGTGTTTGGTCTTTTCATGATATACTAGATTCATAGTAATGTGGAGGAAATCTTGATTATCGCAAAACAATGGAGTAAGATGTTCAAAATGAATTCCCAAATCCTTAAAAAAATAACGTAACTACAACTCACTGACATCAACGACCATGGTACGATATTTGGCCTTGACAGATGAACGAGTCACATCTTGTTGCTTGTTGGTGCGCCATAAAATAGGTAATCCGCCAAAAGAAATAAAATAATTGGTCAAAGAATGCCTAGTCATCAGACATCTTCCCCAGTTGGCATCACAATATGCAACTATATCAATTCCATGGAATTATTGAGGAGAATTGCTTGCCCTGTCTTGGTCTTTAGGTATCGTAACATCTGATCCACATTCACCATCTGATTTTCACTGGGATTAATTGGCTGAGAATGTTAAGAACATAACTAATAATTTTTCGGGTTACCGTCAAGTACATAAGCCTCCCAGCTAACCTCCGGAATTATAATGCATCGGCTAAAATATCGCCTTCAGCCTGTAATCGATGGTTTTGCTCAATTGAAAAACGATACGGGCGAGAATCATCTTTTTCGCACTCTTTGAGAATATCAAGAGTATATTTTCTTTAACTAAAAACAAGTCTTTTAGAAGTCGTTGCAGTCTCGATACCAAAGAAGTACTTGAGAGTTCCCAAGTCATTGATGCTGTATTGTTCATCAACTCGACACTTGGTGGATTGTAGCATTTGGACATGATCACCAACTGAATAACATGATCGACATAAATAAGCAGCATCAAAACTATTCGGTCTTGACAATAAATGAACATAGCATGGTTCTCGTGGCGCTCCTGTACTCTCATCGGCGGCCTACTTTTTTTACAATTGTCGTGGCTTTGTCATCGGATGCTTTGTCTCACGGATGGGGACCGGGTTTGCCTTCGAAGCATAGCTGGTGCGGCTATCACGGCGGTGGAGATTGCACATGTTAGAAACTGACTCTTTTTATGTGTTTGCTTCTATTTCAGGATCGTAAGGCAGAGATTCTCTGGCGATTCCGTAACCGATGGCTTCAGGTGCTGATCAAGCTAATCAGACATGGAGTTCTGGGTTTCTCACATTTTCAGGGAGGGGAACACGGTGGCGTATGCTTTGTCCAAGATACATGGACTGGTGGACTACGACACCAGGTTTTGTGCTTCGTTTAGTGGAACGGGATCTCTCCCCTTCCATTTTTTAGGTTTCTGCAATGATAATTTTTTACAATGGTTGCGGCGTAACCTCATACTCGTTTGTGTATGTGGATTATTGGATGTGTGTTTTCTCTCGACTGCCCGATATGTGTGTCAGCTTGAGACTGTGGGTTAGGCTGGAGTTTCACGAGTTTATTAGCCTATGAACGTCCCTCTCGACTACCCAAATTGTAGACTAGTGTGAGATTAGATTTATATGATATATGCGCACTTCTACTCTATTGGTCAAAGAACGCTCCCAGTCGACTGTCCATTTTATAAGTTAGCTTAGCATTCAGCTACTGCGTGTTTGGTGGCGGTGGAGTATTGGATGTTATGTAACTTCGGTATTTTCTCTTCTTTACTACTAACCGATTAAAAAAAATTAGACAGAAATGTCTTCTGTTGTATAGCTGGGGCTTTATTAGATTTTTGGGAAAATTATATTCAGGCTCCTGGTGTTTGGTATATTCGGTGCTCGATCTCCTGTATTTCGGTACTCTCAGGCCCCTCGATAATGTCATCAAACCTTTTGTCTTGCAAAATGACTAATATATCCTTACAAAAATCAATTTAAAAATTAATACACTAATATACCCAACGAGACCATCGAGACAGCCGACGAGGGAACAAGGACCGTCGTCGCTGAGGGATCGTCATCGCTGAGGAAGTTGTCGTCACTGAGGGACCGTCGCCGCTGAGGGAGTCATCGTCGCTGAGGGAGTCGTCGTCGCTGAGAGACTCGATGGGACGCGACTGCGGCAAAGAAACGAGGGATTGTGGGGGCCAGAGAAGTGGGAGCGGCAGCGGCTACTGTCGACGTGCGGGCTGGGCTGGGCTGCGATGTCGTTCCTTAGCCAGAACCCAGTTTTGGCTTGTAAAGCTTGGGGTTTTTGATTTTGGACTTCGGTCTTGATGAAGAAGACGACCTCGAGAAGTAACATCATCTTTTGACTTTTGCTAGATGAGTTCTGGGTTCACCGCTAAATTTTTGATTTGGCTTGGCGAGTTTACCGACCTCGAGGAAGAAAACGACTGTTTGAATTTTTTATTTTGATTGTGATTTTTGGTCGCCGAAAAAATTTTGTTGGCCAGAAAAATGACTAGAGAAGATGATCGGAGGTTTTGGTTGACTAGAACAAGGGTATAATGGTCATTTCAGTAATAAAATAATAATATTTTGGTCGCTGATGTCAACAAGAGGGCTGAAAATATAATAAAACCAAACCTCGAGAAGTTTTTAGTCGATTACCAAAATACAGGATAACGAGCATAGAATACACCAAATACCAAGTGCCTGAAAATAATTTCCCCTAGATTTTTTACCAACTTCTTCCTTTCCAGGGGTTGATCCTGGGAAAAACCCAAACCGAATCTCCTCCCTCCCCTTTCCTGGGTTCCTGGTAAAGTCTCTCACTTGAACGACTCTGTCATTGTCCAGTAGTTAGTTCTCCTCTCCTTTCCTTTCCTCTGTGATCTCTCAGAGGGTGATTAGTGGGTGTAAATTTACTGAATTGAGCTTAAAGATTGCAACTTTATGATGGTTCCAAGGCCGGAAATCTTCTGGGTTTGAATTTGATGTGAATTTGGTTCTGGGTTGTTGATCTTTTAGTTTTGGGAATAGGGTTTTCCACGTGATTTGGGGATGTTGGAGGAAGCTTCCGATGTGGTTTTGTGTGTGGAAAAGAATATGCTTTTGCTCCCTTTTTTCCTAACTGCGTCTTGGTCTTGGTCATGTGGATTGTTGACGTTAGGGGACTTGATGAATTCTCCTAGTAGTAGACTTGGCTTCTTCGGTATGGCGGGTTATAAACATAGTTAGGATCTTAGCTGATCAGAACTATGCAAAATTAATCGCCTGCCCCACGATTTTTCATTGGGTTGATTGCTCCTGCTTGTAGGTTCTAGTTGGGATAATTCGAGGTGATCATGTGTTGAGAAGTTCTTGGAAGTAATGGTGGAAGTGTGGTTGCTAGCAGTTTCATTTTCTGTATCAACTGCACTGAGTTGCTTATGTAGATATGGCTTGTTTACGAGCTTAATGGCCTAATTTTGGTTTCATTTTTTTCTCCCGACTTCTATACTGGTTTCTGCTCCGGTATCTTGAATGCATCACATTCATTTGTTGCAGTTGACAAGTCATAGAAGAAATCAAAAACCTCGTGATGGGGGCGATATTTAGTAAGGCTGGTCCCAGCTGTAGGACTCGTGAGCATGATGAGGATGCTTCCTGCAAGAGGCGAAAGACATCCTTGAGCTATTATGATGAGAGTGAGAGACTAATTCCATCTCTTCCGGATGAGTTGTCAATGCAAATTCTCGCCAGGGTTCCCAGGATTTGCTACTTTAGTCTGAGGTTGGTGTCTCAGAAGTGGAAGGCAACTATCATGAACACTGAGCTGTATAAACTCAGAAAAGAACTTGGATTCACTGAAGAATGGTTGTATATGTTGACTAAGTTAGAAGACAATAAATTGCTATGGTATGCTTTGGATCCTTTTTCAAAAATATGGCAGAGATTGCCTCCGATGCCAAAGTTTGTCTGTCCGGAAGATTCCAGAAAGGCTTCATCTGGGCTTTGGCTGTGGAATGTTGGGGGGCCAAGCATGCGAATTGCAGAAGCTGTAAGAAATTGGCTCGGGAAGAAAGAGTCACTAGATCATATGCCATTTTGTGGTAGTGCAATATGTGCCGATGATGGATGTCTTTATGTTCTAGGTGGATTTTTTTGTGCTTCAACTATGAGATCGGTGTGGCGATTTGATCCAATCCAAAATGGATGGACTGAAATGAATTCCATGTCCGCTGGTAGAGCATACTACAAGACGGGTCTTTTGAATAACAAGCTTTATGTTGTTGGTGGGGTAAGTCGAGGACGAGAGGGATTGAGCCCTCTTCAATCTGCTGAAGTCTTTAACCCTTGTACCGGTTCATGGTCTGAAGTTCCTAGCATGCCATTCTCTAGAGCTCAAATGATGCCCACTGCCTTTCTGAATGACATGTTGAAGCCTATTGCAACTGGAATGACTTCGTACATGGGAAGGTTATGTGTGCCGCAAAGTCTTTATGCCTGGCCCTTCATTGTTGATGTTGGTGGAGAAATTTACAATCCTGAGACAAACTCTTGGGATGAAATGCCAACTGGCATGGCCGAAGGTTGGCCTGCACGGCAGGCAGGTACTAAGTTGAGTGCTGTGGTGGATGGTAGGCTATATGCATTTGATCCCTCCGGTTCTCATGACGGCGGGAAAATTAAGGTTTATGACGAGGGAGAGGATGCTTGGAAGGTTGTCACAGGCAAAATACCAGTTTATGATCTCCAAGATGCAGAATCCCCTTACATGCTTGCTGGTTTTCATAAGAAGATTCATGTCATCACAAAAGATGCCAACCACTGCACCGTAGTTATGCAGGTTGATTTAAAGGATCAGTCATCTTCTTCAGCATCAAGCACGGCTTCACATTCTGCCAACTCCGCCAATGAGCAGCCTGCCCAACCAGGGGAATCAGAAACCATAATTTGGAAGCTAATTGCTAGCCGAGATTTTGGGTCCGCATATCTCATCAGCTGTCAAGTTCTTGATATATAACTCTGCTTTGCAGTTCAAGAGTGAGACACGGATAGATTTGTTTCTTCGAATGGTGGCGTGGAGCATATATTGTTAGACCTCTTCACGCAGCCTAATGGGCCAAAGCTAAATGGATCTCTGCAGATTGGATGTGGCTGCAGAAGGAAATCATCATATCTTAATCCTTTCCCTTTCATTGGAAGACCTTTTAGCATCTGGAATGACACCTGATTTCAAGTCCGGGTAAGTTGTGACTTGCAGTAGTAAGTCGAAAATCTATACGTATTATATAGTATACTGTATTTATATCTTCTTCTGTGTGCTAGTACTATAGTTGCATCTACGGAATGGAATAGTGAGTGTACAACTATACTGGCCTATACTTACGTCGCTATACGTACATGCTCCCTTAGAGATCGTCCGGGACTGTTGTCTTCTTTATCCATTCACCTGAAAACATGGTATGCTTGTTATGCATTTTGAATCCTACTGCTGCTAACCACTTGCAGCGATGAAGAAAATAACGGTATCGTCGGCTGGCGAAATCGTAGATCGGTCTTCAAGAGCTCATGGTGCTGTTGGGTTAGGGTGGCCAATTTCCACCTGATGAAAATAATGGGTGGTCCTGAAAGTGATACCAACGACTTTTGTACCCAAATCTTTTCAAGTCTTTTCCCAGGCAAAATCTGCCAGATGCAAATCCTAAGAGCTTTTTCTTCTTGTTGCCGGTCCTGAGATGGCCATTAGTGATTTGATAACATACCTTAATAGCCACTGAAAAGGGATAAAATATCCAACTGGTGAGGAGTTTAGTTTATCTCGATTCGAGAAATTTGAAAACACAACAATGTTAAAATTTGGTGGAAGAGTTAAACCATCATTTGAAAGCTTACCGTGTTTGAACTTGGGTTAGTCCAGTAGGTGGGAGACTATGTGGTTTCGGGGGAAAAGAAACTTAATCGGTCAATGGATGGTTAATATGCTTCGTAATTTTACCTCCCCATATTTTTTTAAAAAGGAAACTATGTGCATGTTAGAATTTTCGTATCCAACCCAAAACTTAAGATTTTGGGTTAGTGAGTTTTCTACACTTATAAATTTGCAATCTACTCGTGTTTTAACTGATGTGGGATTCTCAACACGTCTCTTCAAACAAGACCTGATTGCACTGACTTTGACTTCGCCAAAGTGCGAGAAATGGGGGTCGTGCAAGTTTAACAATAGACACGGGATCAACTCGTTCTGATACCATGTTAGAATCTCCATATCCAACCCAAAACTTTAAGGCAATTGGTAGATTTTTCACACTTATAAATTTGTCATCCACTCGTGTTTTAACCGATGTAAAATTCTCAACAGTTCATCATCATAAGAGGTACCAGTCTTAGGAGACATTCTTGTCAGTCATTTAGGGTTTTTACCCAATATGGTGTTACTATACAAGTTTATTTACCAATATGGTGTTACTGTTTAAAAAATTCCCAAAATGGTGTTCCTTTCTCAGGTCGAAAAAAATTTTCGACCTAGGGAGCGTAGGTCGAAATTTTTTTTCGACCTGGGACCAAACCGAAATTTTTTTTGACTTCCGTAGTCGAAAGAATGTTTTCGACCTGGGACCAAAATCGAAAAAAATTGTCGACATGGGGCCATTATTTTACTATAGCAATAGTAAGCGGCACTGTAGCAATAGTAAACAGTACTGTAGCAATAGTAAAAATGACTGTAGCAACGGAAATGGAAAAAAACTTACAAAGATAATGTAAGTACACTGTAGCAACATTATTTTTGTTAAGATAATAAAAAATCTAAAAAACTCGAAAATTGGTCTTAAATCTAAGACCCATTTTTTGATTTTTTTTTTATTTTTCATTATTTTAACAAAATTAATGGTACTACAGTACAAATTTTTTCAAAAATAGAAGAAGAATGTAAGACCTATTTTCGAGGTTTTTTAAGATTGTTCATTATTTTAACAAAAATAATGGTGCTATAGTACGAAAATTTTGAAAAATAGAAGAAGAATCTAAGACCAATTTCTCGAGTTTTTTTAGATTTTTCATTATTTTAACAAAAATAATGGTACTACAGTACAAAAATTTACAAAAATAGAAGAATCTAAGACCTATTTTTTGAGTTTTTTAGATTTTAACAAAAATTTTCAAAAAATGCTACAGTACGAAATTTTCAAAAAAATTTACTATTTGCTACAGTACTCGGTCCCAGGTCGGAAAAAAATTGTGATAATAAAAGTCGAAATTTTTTTTCGATTTTGGTCCCAAGTCGAAAAAAAATTTTGATCTGAGGAGAGAGAAACACCATATCCGGAATTTTTTCAATAATAACACCATTTTGGGGATAAAGTTGTACTGTAGCACCATTTTGGGCAAAAACCCGTCATTTACCACTTGAGTTCGGTCTTGAGACTTCGGATGCTGCTTTGATTGTATTTGTATAATAGACTGTTCATCGCAAAACGGATAACAAATAACCTAAGATCAATATTTTGTTTGCTAGACCACTCTCGTGTAAACCCACAATGGGAATCCGCAACAGTTCGATATTAAAAAAACGCATTATAATAACGTAGCAGATAATTGCTTGGTTGATAGTACTATGATACTTTACTTACGGGACAAACTTTTCAAAAGTATATATTCTATTAATTTAAAATCAAGAATTGATTAAATCTGTCTTAACTAATAGAAGAATATTAATATGTATGAAATGTCACCTCAACATCTCAACTTGCATTATAAAACAAATTGATCGAACTCAATAACATATATTTCAAATTGGGTCAGCCCATTGATTTAGATATAATGTGGATTATATTTCTTCCTAAACGTCAATTGAGAAGTCAGTGATTTGCGTTGTTATATTAACTTGTAACATAGACCTTGCCAATTGAGTTAAAACACATCGTCCGATAATTTATTCTAACTCAAAACTTTAGAATTTGTTGTATAACATGTTTTTTGAGGGGCAGAACCCCACTCAGATGTTTTTATAAAATTTTGAAAAAAGTTCACTTTTGTACGGTGTAGTTGCGCGTTTGATACATAAGGATTTGTGGTTTAAAACTCAAGAGGGTCCCCGTGGTTTCGGGGACACGTCAATTAAAGGCTCGGATAGCTCCCCGAGCGTAGTCGATGTAGCAGCTTGCCGTGTCGGAATGATGCCGCTTTCTGGCCTACGTGGCATGCCACGTAGGATTAATTCTTAACCTGAAGTTGCTGACGTGACACATCAAAAAAATATGGACAAATTATCATCAGATCCCTGGTTTATAGTTTTATTACTCGCAGGTCCCTGGCTTTCAAAAATAGTGTATGAGGTCCCTGCTTTATAAAAAAATATTCGTCTGAGGTCCCTAGTCACCGGATCAACCTTCTTAAAAATCTCTTGAGAAAATCTCAAATCCGGTGACTAGGGACTTCAGACCAATATTTTTTTTAAATGCAGGGACCTCATACACTATTTCTGAAAGGCAGGGACCTGCGAGTAATAAAACTATAAACCAAGGATCTGAGGGTAATTTACTCAAAAAATTCAACAAAGTCCCCCATTTCTTTATATTAGTTTTAAAAAACCTCATCCTTCCTCCCCTTTCTTCCTCCTTTTTACCTTGAAGACAACCCAGTTCTCCCAAAGCTGCAACTTTGACAAATTCAAAGACTTTGGAAGTTGTCTCTTTCTCAATGGCCCTACTTCCAAGTATCTCTGTGTCCATAATCCAATTATCTTACCAAAAGAGTAACATCCTCGTCTACTTTCACCCAACCTTTTGCGTCTGTATCTACACACCTTACAATTTTGGCAACCGTCTCATTTACCTTCAGACTGACATATCTACTCTACTTATAACTGTTGGTCTTCGACAAAGGGCTCATATAGAATCAATACTTCCTAGAGACAGAATTTGATGTCGTCGACGCAAGAAAGATAGCTAATGCATATAAAATATATAACCTCACTCAAACAACGTCTGTAACCGACTTCTTCCCTAACAAGATATTCCCTATCTGTCATTTTTTATAAATCCCTTGCCTGAAGGTTTGAAAGCAAACTTTTATACTCCATCTTTTCATTTCTGCCAATATCAATATCTTCTCCCCCAAATGAAATGCCATAAACATCCATTGCAAAATGATTTGGTACATCCAACTGTCTTTTAGCATAATTGTCATAACTTTTGTCAAATCTGTTGGGCTTATATCTCCCGCCTCCAACTCCATCAATGTTCTAAATCTTGCTCTTTCTATGATTCCTCTCCTAACTTCTCTATACCTGCTCCCTTGGATCATTTGATTAACTTTGATTAATGGAAATTACCCTCACGTCCCTGAAGTTTGGTCACCCTCCCCCTAGGGTCCCTGACTTTTGGAAAATAATTGTCCCGTCCCTAAGTTTTGATGATAATAGACTCTCGGGTCCCTGGCTGACGTCATCGGCTCTTTTTTTATTTTTTGGTCATAGAAATGACCAAAATACCCTTAACTTTTGACCAATACGAAATGTGATAGAGAGGGAGACAGAGGAGCATGGAGGTTTCAAACGGAGCGGCTCCTCTTATAAAAAGCCGACCCGGAGGCCAGGAAGATGAATTGGAACCGTCGCCACCACCTCCTACTCAGACCTCGCCGTCGTAGGAGAACCGACTCTCTCTCTCTTCTTTACTCCACCATCGCCAAACCCATTAAACCCATGCCCGAGTCCAAACTCGAATGCCCTGAGGAGCTGTCGTTCCCTGAAGGAAAGCTAATAGGCCGCCCGAAGTCGTCAAACCCGAACCAAGTGGAAGGCTTGGACGCGGTCCCTCGAGCCCCGTAGGGCTCCGCTTTCCCTCCATCGTACTGGTATACCCCGTCGCTGTACACATCATCGTACTGAGGATAGTACTGGGGGTAAGGCGAGGGGTAGTCGTGCGTGGAGAAGGAGAAGGGCGGCGCAGAGGCGTACGGCGGCGCTTGGTTGAGGTGGGGATCGGCTGGATTGGGATTGGGATTGGGATTAGGGTTTGGTCAAAAGTTAAGGGTATTTTGGTCATTTCTATGACCAAAAATGAAAAAAAGAGCCGATGACGTCAGCCAGGGACCCGAGAGTCTATTATCATCAAAACTTAGGGACGGGACAATCATTTTCCAAAAGTCAGGGACCCTAGGGGGAGGGTGACCAAACCTCAGGGATGTGAGGGTAATTTGCCCTTGATTAATTTGCTAGGTTTGCAGAAAATTCTGAATCTCATGCATATTATAATGGACACTAGAACACAAATGCACTAAAATAACAGGACGACGACACATCAAACAGGACGAAGGCACATGACATACAAGATGATGACTTATAAACATACATGACAACATCGCATATACATATATGATACGTTAGAAATATTCAAATAAGTGCAAAACTTTATGCAACAAATTCAAAGTTGTGCGGAATTTTAAAAAAAAATCATAGACCATAAGTTTCTAAAGATTAAAGAGATGGATCTTATCTCAACTATAACAAAATCTTAAAATGCATAACTGTTGAAGTTCTTGGAGAAGACTACAGAAATATGGAGCATACTCTGACTTCTTGTATAAAAACAGACGCGGCGTGCAAAGAGAGAGCATTTTTTGGTATTCTAAGCTTGGTCGTGGAAAGAGAGACGGACGCGACATGTAGAAGGAAAGAAAAAGGAAACAGTTGGTACTTTAAGCTTGGTCGTTGAAATACCAAAAATGTCCTTTTTACACACCACGTGTAGCTCGTTGTCGTTTGATTAAAATTGTGTGTTTCCAGCCTCAAGTCAACGGTTGGAAATCTAATTCAGGACCAATCTGATTCACAAATAAACCGGTGGTAAAATTATAATATATTCGAAAAGCAGGGGCAAAATTGACCAAAGAAAAAGAGATGGCACTCGCATCAGAAAATGGTATACCCGGTAATGAGAAAATGGTATGACGCATCATAATAAAATGGTATGACGTGTCATAACAAAATGGTATGTCATGTACAACTTATGTACTATATTAGTTAATTAATTATTTAATTTTTTATTATAAGTATTTTTACATACATTATATATAATCGGGCATACCATTTAGACATATCATTCGATATAATTGAACATACTATTTGACATAATCAGGCATATAATATGATATAATTGGGCATATCATCTGATAACCGAACATACCATTCGATATAATTGACATACCATTTTACATAATCGGACATACCATTCGAAATAATTTGTGATACCATTTCAAAAAATCAGACATACCATTTCACAAAACCAAACATACCATTCGATATAATTGACATACCATTTCACATAACCGGACATACCGTTTGATATAATTTGACATACTATTTCACATAATCGAGCATACAATACGACATAAATGGATATACCATTTGATATAATCAAACATATCATTCGATATAATTGGCATACCATTTGACATAATCAGACATACTATTTGATATAATTGGGCATACTATTTGACATAAAGGACATATCATTCGACATAAAAGCAAAAAATATATAAAATAAAAAAGAGAAAGAAAAAAATCAGTCGTGATTTAGAGTTGGGAAACCCAAAATCACAGGCGACCCCCCAACCCAGCCGACCATCGTCTGCTCCCATGCATGCCATAGAAGCCGACCACCGGCTTCCGGCGCCCATAGAAGCCACTGTCAACATTTCCCTGAACCCAAAATCGCATTTCGAAGAAGAAGGGAAAATGTTCAGGTTCTCTCCAATGGCCTCAGCCGCCTTGAATACCGTGGCTACGACTCCTCCGACGTTGCCCTCGACCTCTCCTCCTCTGGTGACCCCCTCGTCTTCTGCCACGAGCGCAAGATCGAGTCCCTCGTCAACTCCGTACAGTGGTCGTTGTCTCGTTTGGTTCGAAAAACGTGTTAGGGAGGATGAGAGAGAAATGGACGATGAGGGTGAATGACTAAAATACCCCCGCCTCAATATTGGCCATCAGATCAGCGATATTTTAACTGGGCCTGATCCAACGACTATGCTCCACTCCAGGACGGGCCTGACTGAATTTGTACAGTCAGGACCAAATCCACTCCCTCTCTAATATAATAGTGATGAAAGATTTTTAAACTATCCTTCCTAAAATAATCATAGATTTCAATAAACATAATTAAATATGCACCTAACAATGAAATTAAACGATATCAAACATAATTAGAAAACCGGATTAAAACATAATCACATATCTTTACTTCATACACGCAACATATTTCTAAATTAAAAGACAATTATAGCGACCCCCGCATGGATTTGATTTGATTTGATATGATGTGGGATGCTTCTTCTTACACGCTCCCCGATAATTGAAAGACAGGCAATCATGCAGCTTATAATAAGATGGCTTGGTGACTTGGTTTAGGACAAAATCCAAAAAGGCAAACTAGAGAGACAGAGGAAAGAGAGTGCATAAAATTTGGTGGTTGTTTCGTAAATACCAGGAAGATAGGAGTTTTCTGTTAGATTCAGGTAAAGAGCCTTTGCCTCTTTGAAAAGTTCCCCATTTGGGCATTTTTCCACATCAAGCCTTTGTCCAATTTTCCCTGTCCCCTTTCTTGGAATTGGAGAAAGCTTATTCCCAAGTCGGGGAGCCTAAAGACTTGTTCTTTGGATCAAAATCTGTGTAAAGATTCCGCCTTTGATGAATTTTTGTCTGGAACATGAAGAATCCTGATCTGGGTTCTTGAGGAATCTCTTGAAAGAGGGTTCTTTTGGACAAGGGTGGTTTGTTATATCCTTCTGTTTGGGGAGTACAAGGATCAAGGTTGTGTCTTTGGGGGGAGGTTGGCATGGTTTTCTGAGGTGGGTTTTTGTTATGAGATGGCTGGAGGAGAGAATTTGGTTGAGGTTAAGTTCAGGTTGGATGATGGCTCAGATATTGGCCCATCCAAGTATAGTCCAGCAACCACTGTGACAACTCTCAAGGAGAAGATAATTGTGCAATGGCCTAGAGGTTGTGATTCTATTCCATATTGCTTCCTTCTTCATACTGGTTTCTTTTCCTGGTTGTGTTTTCTTGGTTCCCTCTGTGTCCTTTGGTCAATTACTTGGTTGGTCTTTGATTTGTTGGTTTCATGGTTTTGTCCTTGTCCTTGTCCTTGATGGACACTCTGGTTTTTGTATTAGCTTTTGTATACTTGCTCTTGTAGATAATATTTTGGGACTACCTTTTGTTGTTTTTGCAGTTGGTGGTTGATTGAGGGGTTTTTTTTGTTGAGTTGAGTGTCAAGCTGGACAATTTTAATTCAAATTTGATACATGGATTGCCTCTGTAGATTTCAGGAGAGTATGATTGCCAAAATGTTTTGAACTGAAGACACCGTTACTACCAGATAATGTTTTAGTTTAGCACTTCAAGGGAAATTAGTGTCGCTCAATGTATTACTCTCGCGGAATCGCTGTAGTTTGGCCTTCATTGAAGTTATTCATGGCTGAGAAGAAACTTTCACTGTGACGGCGTAGAGGACTTCTAATTGCACAGGTTTTAAAGTACAGTTTTGATGTTTGCGTTAATCCGCCATTGATGTAAAAGATTATTGTCCAATGCGGTTCCGTTTTTCCTGTAAAAACTTGTTGCCTGCAGTAGTTTCTTGTTTGACTCTTCTAATTTCCTTGTCTAACAATAGCGGAAGAGTACTGGCGTCTCCTGTCTTCCAATACCGCATTGTTCAGTTGTTTAATAATGAGATTAAGTACCCAATGGAAAAATTTGAGATTGAGTAGCTATTTTAATTGTCAGTTGCTGATAAACTGTGTTGTTTAGCAGAGAAAGAGAATGGCCCAAAGACTATTTCTAACGTGAAGCTTATAAATGCTGGAAAGATATTAGAGAACCACTGGACACTTGCTGATGCAATACTTCCATTGGGTGACCTTCCTGGAGCGGTCATCACCATGCATGTTGTCGTTCGTCCTCCATTATCAGATAAAAAGAGTGGTAAGGTTCACACGGCTTTGATTCTAGATGAATGAAGATGCTTTATTGCTTTTGAAGTTGGACTACCAAACATTTACAACCAAGGGCCCTCATCCTCGATCAAAGTCGTCGTGTTCATTGCCAACTTTTTGATTCACCATCCTCGATCTTGTTTCTGTCAGGCACTCTATTCTTCTAATTGTGTTCAAAATATATAATATGCACTTCCTAGTTAAACTTACAGCGACGCATCTAGGAAGAGGCTCATGGCTTCAGCCTCTCAATTCAGTCTCTTTCAGCCCACTGCACTTTTCTCTGCATTAAACTACTCTCAGAAATCATATTTTTGGTTATGGCATACCGTATATTTCCCGCAGGGACTACTTGCTTTACCTTGCAGTAAACTTAAAGGGTGTGTTTTATATAACTCATCAATAAAGAGATGTAAAAAAACTGCAAATCCGGGCCAAGTAACCAATATTTGATGCTTTTTTTTTGCAGAAAAACTGGGGAAAGACCCTTCGAAGACACCAGCATGCTCATGCACCATCTTGTAGCTGCAAGCAGCCTGGAAGTTTTGGTGCCCCCGTCCGTCCGCATATGGGTACTTAGTAGAAATGTAATTTTCTCCTTGTGGTGGTTCCGACAAGAAAAGAGCTGAAGGCTACACCAAGCTGCCCTGTGTGGGGTTAAGAAAGATATCCCATGTTGCTTTCACCTTCTGTTCGTTTTTGCTTTCCTCCTTTTCATTGTTTGTGTGCAAAAATGAACTACAGATAATGCATTAGATATTCATTTAAGAAGTAGGCTTCTTCTAAGACAGATCATACCAATGCAATAAAAAGGATTGTTTCAGGTTGGTTTTGTCGTCGTTACTTCTTGGTGCTTCCTTCATCTCTACTCGGGCTATCCGACTAGATGAATGTTAACAAACCCGGGAGGCAAATCGCGAGAGAACGAAGAAACTCGAGAACTTCAGCAGGGGATATGGGATAAATGAAGGGATTCATACATATATATTCACTTTAGCAGTCATCAAAATTGGTGTTTTATATCAAGGAACTTGAATTTCTATACAGGGAAAAAGGAATTTGCATATAGCAAGCAGCCTATAGAGGTTCATTATGATACAGGTATCTATACCTTGTAATGGTAACAACCGGTATGCAACAAATGCTATCTACACGCGAAATTGTCTGCTTCTAAGCTTTAGTCATGCTAGCAGGTTGTACCTCGAGCTCGAACTTGTACGCTTTTCATGGTGTGCGCGCATGGTTAACAACGGAAAGCTAGGACCTAGTCTGCGGGTAGGAGCGGTCGCTATGAGAAATTCTCTCCGAGCGATCCAGAAGAGGAGCGGTCCAAGAGCGGAGACCTCTTGGAGGACCTCACATTCTTGAGTGTCATCTTCAACTTCTGCCTCTCGCCTTCGACCTCAGCGAACCGAAGGCTCAGCTCTGAGTAGCGATCATGCATGTCTTTTAGTTCACCCTCAACGGCTGCATACCTCCCCTTAATTTCCAGCATATCCTTGATTAGATCATTTATGTCCTTGAAGCTTTTGAATACCGCTTCTTCGTCGCTATGCTGTTTCAGGAAAGAACTGGGGCAAGATGAAAGAAAACATGTCGTCAATATAGGGACACCTCGAAGCAGAGGGATTGAATTTAGGGAAACTAGAGCAGGGTGATTAAGGGATACCTCTGGAAATGGATACTTGATCTCTTCTTAGCCTGCAAGGCTTCGGCCAGCTCAATCTCCAAGGCAAGAACTCTTTCCATGGCATTGCCACTCCTTGCGAATTCGTTATAATGCGGGAACATGCTTCCTAGTTCTTCGTCAGCCTGGGGGAGCATACCAAATTGAGAGTCCTGATGAAGCTCAAAAGCCAATGTTAGAAGTTAAAGAAGTACCTTCTGTAAATGAACAAGCTCTCTTTGTAAATCCGGAAACTTTTGGTCAAACTCTTGATCGTCTAACAGGATAATCGAATTATCATTTTTCATCCTCTCCAACTGCATGTGCAAGATGCAAGACATTAGCTCTCGAAGGATCACGCGGAAAAGGTTAGACTTTTGGACTTCAATATATCTACTTGCATAGTAAAGTGAAATAGACCAATAACTACCATGAACATACTGACCTCATTGCTTAAGTGATCCATGCTAAATCTCAAACCTTCTGCTCTAAACCGGTCATTGATAAGAGCCAAATGTTTCATGTCTCCAGAAGGAGGTGTACCCTGGCAAATTGAGCAAGGAGAAAAGGATAACAACTAAACAGTCAAAAAATAGCGATCTTGAAAACAGAGAAATGTGCACAACAATTTGAATTGAAAATCATGAAACCACATTTGGGTATAATTGTAAGAGATGGTATTTGGCTACCTGATCCGATTGAATGTCAACAGGTGTATTATCTCGATAAAGTTTGCCGGGAGAAGATTGAAATCCATTTTCTGCTTCTCCACAAGTATTTGAGCTGTCTTGTTCTGAATTCTTGAGACCCAGGTTCTCAGTTGCATAAACAGCAGGAGCTATTTTTATGGATGCTTTGGCTTGCTCTAGCAATTCTTTCATCAAGATCAGTTCATCTTCAATTCTAGACTTCTCCGCACAGGCTTGTTTTAGTTCAGCTTCAAGCTTTTGCTTTTCTTCCTTGCAGCACTCGAGGCTTATTAATGAGCACTCCATCTCTGCCTTCATCAAGTCGTAAGCACTAACCTTTTCTCGCTTGTCAGATAGCACCGATTGTAACTCAGCCTCCAAATCCAATATGTGCATCCCCAATTCTTCATTTTTCTTTAGATGAGAAGCTTCAGCTTTCTTCCTACTTTCAATCTCATTAAGGGCATCTTGTAGTTTCCACAGCATTTCTTCACTATGCTTCTTGGATATTGATAGCTGTTGCTTCATTTCCTGCAGTTTGGTTTCATGTTGTTCTTTCATAAAAGCAACTCTCAGCGAGTCTTGCCTGACAAATGACTGCCCTTCAGGTTCTCGCTTTTCAAGAGCCTGGCTGTGTTCAGCGTCAGCCCTGTCTTTAAGCTCCTTTAGATGGAGAGACAAATTTCTGAACTCTTCAGTTTTCTGTGACTGCTCAGACAGCTTCTGGGCAAGCTCATCGTACTCTTGCTGCAAAACCACGAATTCCTCACGACATCGTTCTAGCAAGAAGATGTCTGCTTGCTGCTCCTGCAGCTTAGCTTTCAGAACTAAAATGTTGACTTCAAGTTCTCCTTTACAGAATATCAGATCATCAATCTCTTCTTCAGAAACCGATTGAAGCTTCCGCCCCAGATCCTCTGCTGAATGCTGGCACTTGTCTCTGCAACTGGCAAGCTCCGAAGTTTGAGCCCTACTCTCGTATCCCCCAAGTTCCGCTCGTGCAGCTTTGCTTGCCTCAAGAAGCGAATTGTTTTCGGAAGTTAATGCCTCCAACTCAAATTTTAAGGATTCGAGACTTGTCAATAACCTTGCATTCTCATTCATGTAGTGTTTCTCTGCTGCAAGAGATTGATTAAGTACTACTTCTGCATCAGTCTGCTTTCTGTGCAGATCAGCAAGAAGTCTGTCTGAGGAACAAAGTTCTCTAACCAGTTCCTCCACCCTGCCCTCATATCGAGTTTTTATGTAAACTACTTTAATATCTGCAGCCACCACAAGTTCGTACATTTCAAACAACTGAGCTTCAAGACCAGGAACAGAATGAGATTGCTCAAGACATTGTTTAAGGCATTCTTCAGAATGCAACCGAAGATGGTGAAGCTCTGACTTCTCTGACTCAAGATCTGAAACCACTTGCTTGAGATGTAACACTTCAGATTCACATTGCTGGAGTTGCAGCAATTGGTTCTCCTTTTCGGTCAATTCTAATGTTAGTTCTCCAACTCTATTCTCTGATGAGTCCCTCAAACCTTTTTCGTTCAAGAGTTCATCGTGCAAAGACTGAAATTTTACTTTCAGGCTACTAAGTTCCTGAGCGATTTGCTCCAATTCCTCAGCTTTACTCTGTGAAGACTCCTTCAAAGCTTGGTTTTCATCTCTTTGACTCTGCAATGATTCTCTCAAGATATGTGACTCTGATAAAAGATTAGCAGATTCCTCAGATCGATCACGGGAACAAACTAACAAAGATTGGTGTTCATCATGCAGAAATTGCTGCGTATCTTTTAAGGCGTTTAGCTCCATTGCAAGCTCAACTGCTTCATTGGCCTTCTTCTCAGAAGACAATATCAAAGCTTGCTTTTCATCATGAAGAGATTGGATACTCTCTTTCAGCCCTTTGAGTTCTAATGCTATCTTCTCAGAACCCTCCTTTTCACCCTTTAAAGACGCCATTAGTGTTCGATTTTCATCATCCAGAGATTGAAACCGCTCTTTCAGAACATTCAACTCAGAGACAAGAATGGTAGACTCCTGTGACTTGTCCTGCATGGATGCTAACAAAGCTCGGTTTTCTTCTTGCAGATTCTGCAAGCACTTGGTCAAATTGTCAACTTCCAGCACAAGTTTAGTGGATTTTTCCATTTCGGCCTGCACAGACACTTCCAACACGTGATTCTTCTCCTGCAGTAGCTGTAGATTTTCTTTTGAATGGTTCAGCTCTGATGCAAGTTTAACAGCTTCCTCTGACTCGTCTTGGATAGAAACCCTCAGGGCTTGGTTTTCATCCCTTAGAGATGGCAAGATAGTCCTCAGAGTGTTTAACTCTGATGCAAGCTGCTCAGACTCTTGGTCTTTTTCCCTTATAGACTTGATCAATGATTGGTTCTCCTCATGCAAGGATAGGACACTTTCTTTCAAACTGTTCAGTTCTGAAGCAAAGTTGGTAACTGCCAGAGTTTTTTCCTGCAAACCAGCACTCAGAGATTGATTTTCCTTCATAAGTTCTGTAGCAGCAAGATTACTCTTTCCAAGTTCGCCAGTCAGGGTCTCAAGCACTATTATATCTTGAGTGATGCCATTGTTATTAGAAGTGATTTCATGCAGCTCAACCTCCAAGCGCTCAAGATCAGAGAAGAGATCAGAACACTGCCTTGCATGCTTTTCTTCAACTTCAAAGGTAAGCTCAAGCTTGTGAGTAATGGCCTCCATGTTCTTATGAAGCTTCTGCACTAAAGCATTGGACATGTCCAACTTTTCCACCATATTATGTATCTCATGTTCAAACCTCAGCTTCATCAAAGCAATTTCTGATTGAGCCTCAGAAACAGACACTTGAGCAACATCCTTTGCATGCAGCAGAGCTTCCTTGTCTTCCATAAGCTGCATAATCTTTTGATCAGTACTTCTCTGAAGCTTTTCTAAGAGAACCACACAATCTGAAAGCTCCAAGGATTCAAGATTCTGAACGTGAGATGCACCAGCGGGAGAGATTCCCTTGAGACTTCTGTCGTATGATGTGATCAAGTTCTGCAAATTATTATGTATATGTTTCACAACATTCTGTAGATCTTTCTCCGTGGATAACAACACTTTGTATTCATTTCTAACACAACTGAATTCCTCCTGTAAACTGGAGATTTCATGTTGAAGATTCCCATTTTCTAGATTTTTGTTCTCCAACAAATAAGCCAGCTCTGCTTTCTCTTCAACCATTGCCTCAAACTTGCTCTCGTATAGACTGCACTGCTTGACCAATAGTTCCCACTCTGTAACCTTTTGCATGAGAAGAATATTTTGATGGGTTAGATCTTGTCCATTACTCTCTAAAATTTTGTTTTGTCGTGACAGGTCATTGCACTTAGTGATGCCGGTAGAATTGCACTCATTTAGGAAGTGGATATCATCCTCTGCACTCTGCAGCTTCTTCTTGAATAACTCCTTGGACTCGGTTGAAAGAGCTAGTTGCTGCATAAGGTCAATTACTTTCTCATTCATAAGCTTAATTTCATTTTGAGCTTGACATAAAATTTCCCCAAGAGCCTTTGAGAGCACATCCAGGTAAATATTTACAGAGTGCACTTCAAACACTTCCTCGTCAACCTTCCTATAAAGCCCTTCCTGCAAGTGGAGTGATTTTCTCAAATCATCTGAGAAGATATCCCCACCCCTGTGCTGTTTCTTAGAAACGCTCAACTGTTTTTGTAACGGAGAGACTTTTCCTACACCTGAACCAAAATTCAGCATGTGCTCAATCTCAAGTGGTCCTTGAATAGTTTCTGAAGTATCAAAGAAAGCTTTCCGGACAAGGTTCTCACTAGTCTCAAACATAGACATCACCTGGGAAGAAAGTAGTTCGAGATCTTTCTGCAAGTGGTCAACAGCAATAGAGTAGTTCAGTCGTGCCCTCTTCAGCGCTGATTCTGAAGTAAGTGCTCTTCTTTCTAGCTCCTCGCTGAAGGAGATCAAATTGCTTTTGTCTTCGGTTAATCTTAATATTTGCTCATTCAAGCCGTGACAGATAGTCTCCATCTCAGCTTTGGTGGATGAAACCAGATACAAAGAAGTTGAATGCTCATTTTTTAGATTCTGCAACTCTCCGAGCATCTGCCTCTGGTTCTCTTCAAGCTCCTGGACAAGAGCTTCATAGTAACACTCCATTTGGTCCATTTTCTTGGTCAAGCTTTCCCTTTCAGCTTTTGACTCGTCTAATTCCCTCAGAAGTTCAAATATTTTTCCTTTCATTCCGCTGATCGAGTCCACAGAATCAGGACTTTGAGATACCAAGCCAGGAATACTCAGACAATGAAGCATGCCTAATTCTGGTTGATACATGTCCAAGTCATATCCAGTTCCAGCAACAAATTTCCCATTGCTATGTACACTCATTTCCATATTGTCCTTCAAGCTCAATCCTTCCGAAGGAGTGAAGTTGAGCCCTGATGCTGCCAATTCAGTTGCTTGTCTGAGATTCCGCAGAACATCAAGCATGCCCTCTAAGTCAGAATGAGGGAATCTGAATTCCCTCTCAGGATACCCCAATGACGCCTTGTTTTGAATGTCTCCAACTTTGTCTTCCAGGATTGAAATCCCCTTCAGCCATCCAAGCTGTAAATCTTGAATCCTGTGATCCTGCTCTACTGAAGAGCATGATGACTTTGATACCTTAAGCAGTTCAAGATCAGCTTTTAGCTTTGAACTCTCTGATTTCAAAACGGATACCTCTTTAGCAAGCTCTTTCCCTGAAGAAAGTTCCGCAGCAAGTTGCTTGGAAAACTTTTGAGCTTCATGGCCTATTTCATCAGCATAACTCTGTAATGAATTCAACTCCAGCTTGAGCTCAATGATGGAAGAATCTGCTATCTCCAAGCTTCCTCTGAGTCTGGTGTTCTCTTCATAAGCAGCAGCGAAGTCACCATCAGTGGTATATTCTGAATTCCATCTATGAACCCAATCATTTGTAGCCTGACCAGAAAAACGAGAACTGGAAGGATCTCCTTTCTCCGGTTGAGGACCTTGACTGACAGGATATAGAGATAAATCTCCAGAGATGGCACTCTTGAGGCTGTCAATTTCATGCGTGCTGGATGTATCATGCTTTTCAGCATATTGGCTTTCAGAAGTATTAGAGGAGCCATCAAATCCAACAGCAGAATCGGTATACCCTTCATTTGAAGCAGGCTCTCCCCCGAGTGGAGCAGGATCTTTGAACTTCTCTTTAAATCTAACTCTGGAAGGTACCTGCAATCAGAAAAAAGAAGAATAATAAGAATATAAACTACTTTTGTCAGGTAAAGAAAAATATAAAATCAAAGAGGTAAGAAAGAGTATGACGTTCCATAAGTCAACTGACAAAATGGATTGTTCACATGACTGAAGAAAATTGAGAGCTTAGAAATTACTGGCTTAAATGATTAAGAAAGACAATTTTTAAACGAGAGGGTATTCAATTGCTTAGAAAGTAGCACTGTGAGAGCTAGTCCCGATACTTGCAATGGGTGGGTGACTTGGTGATACGGAAGGAATCAAGACGGCGTTTCACACTCCCATCATGTGGTGAGCTTGACTTTAAGGCACTCTAAAGAAAAATGGAGTCCATCCATGTGCTTGTAGTTGCTATAGCTACATTACCTCGGCCGGGCCTAAGATGGCGTGCTTGTTGTTAATATATATCTATGAAATGTGTTATAGGTCATGAGCATGCAAATGTTTGTCAACATGCATGCTGCCTATATTCAAGACACCTTTCCTAAACAACCAAAAATACGCAAGGATAAACATGCTCTACATATTTTCTGGTCCCACCAAACAAGTCACTGAAATAGATTCACACTAGATGTCGTTGTTACTAGGTAAAGAATCACCTGATCACCAGTAGTGTCTTCAGAAAGCAACAGTTTTCCACCAGAAAATTCGTCCAGGTTGCCTTGGTCAGTCAATCCTCTCTCTCTAAGTTCTCTTTGCTGCTCAAATTCCCTGGCATCAATTATTTCAGGAAATATAAGCTGAAACTGATGCAGGATGAAGTTAGCATGCTCTAATCTTGATGTAGTACCTGAAACCAGTTTTTGATGTGAGCAGCTGCACCGTTACCTGGGGAAAGAACAGAACTTGGAGTGTCAGGAAACGTATCTACGAACATCGACATTAATCCCTTTGATGTATTTTCTTGTGTATTCACATGCAGACAAACAACAATATTTGATTTTTTGGTTTAGATATAATTAAAAAAAGCAAATTGCTTGTAAAAAAACTATGAAATTCCCAACATCTCACATGTAAAGTAGTTCCAGAATCACAGTCATAGAGCGGCAAGGAAACATCACAGGGCTTTAATGCATCAGCATAATCAGCAAGGTTGATGGTAGCCTCCCCAAGTATGCTAGACCTTGATGAACCCTGATAATGATGAAGATAATATGCAAGTGAAAGCGTCAGCCCCAGTACAACTAGATGCTATCGGGAAAACTATGTGCCAAAGAGACTAGGGACAATATGATAGTACCATTGCAACGACAAGCTTATAAAGCTTTTCTTCGTATTGTTTGCTTCTGCTGTCTTGAAGAAGTCTAGTAGTCTCGTAAATTGGATCACCCCATTTGCAGGTCCCATTTCTCACATTTGCTTTGGTTGTTTTTGCTGTCGCTTTTCCAGAATCAGCAGGAATGAAGGATATAATCAGTTTGTCCCATCCAGATAGCGGAATCTATGGCTCAAATGAAGCAATATATTAGAAGAAATGGTATTCACCATAAAGAATGCAGTAAGTTCCACAAAAAGAAAAGTGGAAACTTGGATTCTTCCAGGTTCTATGAGATGCATGCTCAACAATCTCGCGAAAATAAATATTAAACCTCGATTCGATTCTAGTCAATATCTTTGGAACTCCTATAAGAACACTTTAGGCAGATAAGGAATGCATAACAAAGACATCCATCCTAGGATTGAACATACATGTGTAGCATGAAACTGCAGCCGGAAGACCACTTTAACTTTCGTCTTCTCAAGCTTCCACTTAGTGAGCCTTGACATCTCTGGAACTCAATTCACATCAGCTGCATAACAGATTCGAACTTGACAGGGTCCTGTTGAATCACCAGTTTAGAGAATTCTAAAAATTAATGGGAATTCCTTCTACAAAAAATAATGCTCAAGGAGCAGAGCTACATAATGAACAGAAGTGATGCAAATCGAGGAGTCATCAAAGTTCATTGCTTACAATTAACAACAAAAACACAGAAAAGAATCCAAATTGCAGAATTAAAGTGAAGCAACGAAAACAGGAATGTCGGAAACTTATCCACGTCGCCTGATATTTATTGTAGTCCTCGCAAATATGTGCAGCAGGCAGATAAAAAGTCACAGTGAGACCAACAAAAGAACCTTTAAACCGTACACGATAGTTGAAGCGACAAACCCGAAACTAAGCCGGCCTATTAAAATCAAGAAAGATCTTAGAAATCATCCCAAGTCAAACAGAAAGAAATGAGTCAAGAATGGCTAATGGGTGCAGAGAGTTTGACTTTCTCAAAACCAAAACCACCAAGCGCAAGTAGGAAAAAGAAAGATCCAGAAAATTTTCAACTTTCCCAGATTCGAAATTCCACTTGAACTTAACTGAACTGAGTGAAGGTAGAACAAAGAAGAACACACAGCAACAAAAGAATTAAGCTCACACCATTACTTCATTAGTGCCAAATTACCCTACACTAAGAACATCCACCCTCCTCCTGATCCAAGGAGACCCTAAACCCCTACACTAAAGCAATGAACTTTCAAATCCCAAGTAGAAAAGGAAAAACAAAAACAAACCAACAAAAGTAACCCACTTCACATTGAAACACTTCCTAACCAAATGGCAAGCAAACATTGTTACTCCGCACTAGAAGAGCCTAAAGATTAAATCTTTATACACTAAAACGCCAGAATAAGAGAAAGAACAAGTCTTTAAATGTGCTGTTTACCCGAAGAAGCAGACAGAGAGAGAGAGAGAGAAAAGGGCAATGGCAGATGTGAACCGACAAAGGACCAAACTTTAGGACAAGTCAGGAATGGAGACTTAGATCGCCCAGAAACAGATTTATAAATGAGAAATTAAAAAAGAGAGTAAAAAAAACACAATGCCGAAGAAGGCCAAAAATGGGAGAGAAGTAGCCCCAACCCCAAATGGCTGGATCTGCTGGTGCTTAAGGTGCAAGCCAGAGCAGTGGAATCTTTACCTCCAAGTCTCAAGGTCCTTTCTTTGTCTCCCTTGGGACACTAGAGAGAGAGAGAGAGAGAGAGAGAGAGAGGTTTCAGGAAGTGTCTTTTTTTATTTCTAAACATTAAACAATACTTGGCAGTAAAATATTTGAACTAGCTTTCCCTTGTCTTTGTTTTCTTCTTCTTCTGGGGTAGTTGGGGTTTCAGAGAGAGAGAGAGAGAGAGAGAGAGGGAGTAAATAATGGTGTAATAATTGTTTGTAATCTTGGGTTAGTGTGTAATTATTCAAATGTGGGTTAGTTGAAGATATGTTCTGTCTTTTGGAAGGAGTGTTCTGTCTTCTCTGGGTTTGGTCTTAATTATAAGGTGGGATGGAGGGTTGCTGGATGATAGAGAGATGTCAGCTTTTAATTTCAACTTTTTTTTTTTACAAATTTATGATTTTAACTTATTTTCTTGGTAAAAGTCCACTAAAGTACAAAATTGTTTGATGGACTTGAATGCTACTCTACTACTATGTAATTTCAAATGTTCGACTAATTGATAGAAATTTTTCTAGTTGCTTTACTATTTAAATAATTTTTTTGGACAAAAATACCTATAAGTATAATTAGAAAAAAATGGTTAAAAACTTGTGTAATATTTTTCATAATATATTTCATATGATTATGAAAAAGCGCATCCATCTCTTTCGTAATATTTTCATATGATTTATATATATATGATTTATTTGTCAATTTTTAATTTAATTATATTTAATAATATTTCTATCCAAAAAATTTGTTCAATAATGAGTTAACATTTCTCTCTTTGTTTTAAATCTGGTTTAGAGATTAATTTAAAGGGAAGAATTAGAAGTGATTGATGATGGAGGAAGAGAGAGAAATAAGGAATTAATTATGGGATTAGAAAGAAAAAGGAGCGTCCCGCCAAATCCTGGAAGCCTGTTCTTGTCGTTTAGTTAATGTTAATTACCTTATCACCCAAAAAAAAGGTTAATGTTAAATTTTATTAGTTTAAGGAATTGATATCCGGCTCATTGAACCGACTAATCTAATTTTGAGCCAGATAGGATCTTTAAAAAGTGGCAAAATTCTTCAAACAAATATTTCACAGCTTAAGATTAATGTTAATTACTTCAACTAAAAGGATGCTTTTTAGTTTTTTCGCATTCTTCTTCTATGCTCACCCGAAATTACTCCAAACTCCCGGTTTGCGTGTATTCCAAATCCTAAAAATATGTCTGATCACCGATTTTGGAATTCAAAATTTGTTAGCAATAAATGAGTTTGATCAAAATCAAAATTGTAGAATTCAAAAATTTTAGGAATACTTGTTTAGTCAATTTTTTATTTTTATCGATTTAAATTTAAATTAATCAATTGAGGGTTGTGAAGGACTATTGATCAATTGGAATAGACTTAAAATCATTTATGTTTGCCATCATGATAATACTATGCTACGCAAGTGTTACACTCAGATTTTACAGCAAGACTAATCAAGATCAGAATATTTAATTTAAATTTTATTTTAATCAGTAGTTTATTTATGTTCAATTTCGGATTTTCACCCCCAAAAATAAAAGTTCTTATTAGAGTCCAATTATATATCACCTCGTAAATTATATGAAAAAACTATCACTAAATGTTGTACAATTTGCCCATTTTTTTGTGGGGATTGGGTTGATCCGGCCCACAACTCCAATAAGTGACTACGGCACATGGCGTTTGACTAGAGGCATAATGAAGAGGTAACATTATTTTCCATTTCTAGTGATTGATAGTAAAGAGCAGGAGTGAGCATTTAATCCGATATTTGATGTCCGAATCTGAATTCGAATTTAAATTTTTTTCGGATTCGAATTCGGATAATTTACTATTTGGATTCGGATTATCCGAAGTTTTTAATTCGGATTCGGATTTGGATAACAAAAATAAGAGTTCGGATTATCCGAACTATCCGAACTATTGTTAATTTTTTTCCCTTATTTTTCTAGTCCCATAGTTGGATTTTTTTTCCTTATTTTCATGGGCCCGTTGTTGAATATATTTTTTATGATGATGAGAAGGAACTATTAGTTGTGTTGAGACCCAAAAGAAAATGATCGAGTGTCTCTCGTCGAAGTTTTTGAAGTAATTGTATCTTTTTTTTTCAATCAGTTGTATTATTTCGGATAGTTCGGATTATCCGAATCCAAATCCGAAAAAAATTTGGATATTCGGATTCGGATAATTCACTGTTCGGATTCGGATTCAGATAGTAAAATATTTAATTCGGATAGTTCGAATTTTCGGAAGTTCGGATAATCCGAATGCTCACTCCTAGTCAAAAGAACATTATATTTTACCAAAAAGCATATAGAGAAACATGATTTCTTCCCTGATTTTTTAATACTCAGAATCGAGTACTCTCATATACTTTCATGTCCTATTAAAAAATCGATTCTATTAATATAACTTTTTTATTCATAAAATATAAACCTAAATTTCAAAATCCAAATCTCTTGCCCGTTCTAATTTCGGAAAAAAGAACACGATATTTCATATTTGTTCTTCACGTCTCTGAGACGGTGGGCCTTCATCACGTGTTGGGCCCCTTTCTACTCACGTGCAACATCCACTTTACTTTTGGGCGAGGAGCGGGCTTCGCACTGTTTCAATATATCTTTAAAACGTCTGCACTGAAATCTAGCATGTTTGTTTCTAGTTGAAAGGAAGAAATTCGATCTACCATATTATCCGAAAAACTTCATTAAAATGCACGAATTTTTTTATTTTAAGCTGTTGGGTTGAATGCATATTTAATGCATTTTGCCCAAATTGGAAAGGCCCAAGGGGAAGGCCCAAAGTCAAGTTAAGGAGTGGATGTGTACCATATTGAATAGAGCAAGGAGGATTTCCTTGTTTATAAGAAATTCCTCTCCTTACCTCTCAACTTGATTGACTACCCAAAGGGTGACCCACCGCTAGCTGCGAGGACGTTTGCACCGTCCGAGCACGCGCACGCGCGTGTGCGTGTGCGCAGGTCGCAATGGGCGCTTTATGGCGCACTTCGCACGTGCGCATTGTCGCGAGGAGCTGGAGGAGCCTTAAGTATTTTGCCCGGGTCCGGAGAGAGCTGCGCAGCTACCGAAGTGACGAGGAGCTGCGAGCACCTTCCAGGATGGCCACCGAAGAGGCACGAAGGGCTATAAATAGGCCTGCCCCCTTGCCATTTTCCTGATCCCAACAGCAAGTGCATTCTCCATAGCATTGTTGTCTTCTTCTCCCCCCCCGTTCTTCACTTACAAGAGTCTGAAAATTTTGGGCATATAAGGGTTCGCCCAAAAGTTTCGAGATACGTATGCAACGTTCTTGAAAATGCCTGAATAGTCGTTGTATCTTGGAGACGATTGCCGTAGCCCATACCGCACTGAAATATACGGGGCAATCTCGTCTTACGGAGAAAGTGTCCAACACTTGCCTCGACTGCCGTAGATCCTAATCAAGTACACCAACCTCCGCAAACAACAATCGTAAGACGAGATTGTGTACTTGAAGATGGCATCATCAAGCACCGTACCAATGCCAGCAGTCTCGGGAACTGTCCACGCCGAAAGGCCGGCCAAGTTCAACAGTACCGAGTTCAAGAGGTGGCAACAGAAGATGACGTTCTATCTGACCACGCTCAACCTAGTTCGGTTCCTGAAAGAGGAAGCACCGAAGATAGCGAAAAACGAGACGGATCAACAGAAGATCAATGCTCTCGATGCGTGGAGTCACAGCGACTTCCTGTGCCGGAACTACATCCTAAATGGACTAGACGACACGCTCTACAATGTCTACGCGAAAGCCAAAACCGCTAAGGAGCTGTGGAGTTCACTCGAGAAGAAGTACAAAATGGAGGATGCCGGGACGAAGAAATTCATCGTCGGACGATTCCTCGACTTCAAAATGGTGGACTCCAAGAAGGTCATCGACCAAGTGCAGGAGTTGTAGCTGATCCTTCACGAGATCCAAGCCAAAGGGATGCAACTCAGCGAGTCCTTCCAAGTAGCTACGATGATCGAGAAGCTCCCCCCGCTTTAGAAGGATTTCAAGAGCTACCTCAAGCACAAGAGGAAGGACATGGGCCTAGAAGACCTGATCGTGAGACTTAGGATCGAGAAAGACAACCGAAAGTCCGAAGTCAAGCAAGGTAAGGCCAACTCTGAGACCGCCGTGCACCTCGCCGAGGGAAAAGGTGGCAAGAAGAGGAAGAAGTTTGGGGATAAGCAGGAGAAGCAAGAGCCCAAGAAGAAAAAGAACAAGAAGATTAAGGGCGACTGCTACAACTATGGCAAACCTGGACACATGGCTAAGGACTGTCGCTAACCGAAGAAGGACGACCAAGGAAAGGCTAACCTAGCTGAAGACTTGTGCCAGATGGATCTGTCAGCTGTGGTGTTTGAAGCTAACCTGGTGGACAATCCGAGAGAGTGGTTCGTGGACACAGGAGCTACCCACCACATCTGCTCGGACAAGGAGATGCTCTCGAGCTATATCCCGATCACCGGCCGAAAGCTGTTCATGAGAAACTCCGCAACGTCCAAGATCGTCGGTCTGGGTAAGGTGGTCCTGAAGCTAACCTCAGGAAAGGAGCTGACCCTCAAGGATGTGCTGCATGTCCCGGACATCCGCAAGAACTTAGTTTTTGGCTCACTGTTAAGCAAAGCCGGTCTTAAGCTTGTATTTGAGGCTGATAAGTTTGTATTGACCAAAGCGGGTCAATTCATAGGAAAGGGTTATCTAGAAAAGGGGCTGTTTAAGATGAATGTAATAACTGTACATCACACCTTTAACGGCGAAAATAAAGTTAACGCTTCTTCTTACTTGGCCGAGTGCTCTAATTTATGGCATGGTAGATTAGGACACGTAAATTTAAACTCCCTAAGAAAGTTAGTAAGTTTAAATTTATTACCGAATCTAGAGTTCAACCCATCCGATAAATGTGAAGTATGTGTGGAGGCTAAAATGACCAAAGTACCTTTTCATTCGGTGGAAAGAAGTACTACGCCTTTAGAGTTAATTCATACGGACACTTGCGATATAAAACACGTGCAAACTAAAGGCGGGAAGAAATACTTCATCACGTTTATCGATGACTGCACGAGATACTGTTACGTATATCTCCTAAAGGGCAAAGACGAAGCTCTTGATGCCTTTAAGAGATATAAGAATGAGGTTGAAAATCAACTCAGCGTGAAAATCAAAATGATCCGAAGTGATCGAGGGGGAGAATATGTAGCTCCGTTTGAGGAACTCTGTCAAGAACATGGCATTATTCATCAGACGACTGCTCCATACTCACCTCAATCGAATGGCGTAGCTGAACGCAAAAATTAAACTCTTAAGGAGATGATGAATGCTATGTTAATTAGCTCGGGCTTACCCCAGAACATGTGGGGGGAAGCTGTGCTCTCAGCTAACCATATTCTAAATAAGTTGCCACACAAG
This sequence comes from Hypericum androsaemum, assembly GCA_963995505.1. NCBI lineage: Eukaryota > Viridiplantae > Streptophyta > Magnoliopsida > Malpighiales > Hypericaceae > Hypericum > Hypericum androsaemum. The sequence continues at coordinate 10,264,830 of OZ023191.1, read as the reverse complement.
AAAAGGGATAAAATCCCATATGAGCTATAGAAAGGAAGGAAACCTTCCTACGGTTACCTTAAAGTGTGGGGGTGCCTACCTAAACCTAAGTAGGTGAGAATAGGACCCAAGACCATTGATTGCATCTTTATCGGATATGCGCAAAATAGTAGTGCTTATCGATTTTTGGTGTATAAATCTGAAAATCCTGAGATAAACGCGGGAATGGTCATCGAATCAAGGAACACAGCGTTCTTTGAGAATAGCTTTTCTAATAAAGAAAGAAAGGAAGGAAGTCCAAAGAAAAGGGCTCACGAGACTACACAAGGGTCAAATCAGGAAGATGATGAACCTAGACGTAGTAAACGAACGAAGGTAACCAAATCCTTTGGTCCGAATTATCTAACCTATGCGTTAGAAGATGAACCCAGGATAATCCAAGAGGCATTGTCCAGTCCAGATGCTCCTCTCTGGAAGGAAGCTATCAATAGTGAGATAGAATCTATTATGCAAAACCACACGTGGGAAATCGTAGATCTTCCACCGGGCTGCAAACCTTTGGGATGCAGGTGGATCCTAAAAAGGAAATACAAAGCTGATGGATCAATCGACAAATACAAAGCTCGATTGGTAGCTAAGGGGTTCAAACAGAAGGAGGGATATGATTTCTTTGACACGTATTCACCGGTCACAAGAATCACATTAATTAGAGTACGCATAGCTGTTGTGGCACTCTATAACCTCGAGATCCACCAAATGGACGTAAAAATGGCTTTCCTAAATGGAGAACTGGAAGAGGAGATATACATGGAGCAACCTTAAGGGTTTGTGGCTCCTGGTCAAGAGCATAAAGTGTGTCGGCTAGTCAAGTCACTATACGGGCTAAAACAAGCACCAAAACAGTGGCACAAGAAATTTGACATGACAATGCTGTCAAATGGATTTAAGATCAATGAGTGCGATAAATGTGTTTACATTAAGGGCACACCTGAAGCTTACGTAATTGTATGTCTCTACGTAGATGACTTACTAATTATGGGAAGCAATAAAGAAGTTATTATGAAAACTAAGAACATGTTAAAGAACCACTTTGACATGAAAGATATGGGTCTAGCAGACGTCATACTAGGAATAAAAATTTCTAGGAAAGCTGACGAAATTATCTTGACGCAATCCCACTACGTGGAAAGCGTGCTCAAGAAATTTGAAGCTTTTAACAAACCTCCGGTTAAGACTCCAGTAGATTTAAATCTACACTTAGCCAAGAATCGAGGAGACCCAGTATCTCAACTGAGGTATGCGCAGATTATCGGGAGCTTGATGTATTTAACAAACTGCACACGTCCCGATATTGTGTACTCAGTTACTAAGCTTAGTAGATTCACATGTAATCCAGGGAAGGATCACTGGTTAGCGCTGAAAAGGGTTTTACGGTATTTAAAACATACCATAAACTATGGCATACATTATGCTAAATATCCAGCTGTATTAGAAGGATACAGTGACGCAAACTGGATATCAGACACTAAGGACTCCAAATCTACGAGTGAATACGTATTTACCATAGGAGGAGGAGCTGTGTCTTGGAAATCCTCTAAACAAACGTGCATAGCTCAATCCACCATGGAGTCAGAGTTTATAGCACTAGACAAAGCTGGAGAAGAAGCTGAATGGCTCATAAACTTTCTAGAGGATATTCTGTGCTGAAAATGGCTCATAAACTTTCTAGAGGATATTCCGTGCTGAAGCAAACCGGTGTCTCCCGTATTGATACATTGTGATAGCATGTCTGCAATCGGGAGAGCACAAAGTACAATGTACAACAGAAAATCTCGATATATCCGTCGGAGACACAATACCGTTAGACGGTTGATCTTTAGTGGGGTGATCACCATTAATTACGTAAAGTCTAAGGACAACTTAGCTGATCCTTTTATGAAAAGAATCAATAGAGATCAAATGTACAACGCAGTAAGGGGAATGGGATTAAAATCCACACACTAAAGAACGTCCATAGCGATAACTCAACCATGACGAGTGAAGATCCCACAAACTTGGTTCAATGAGACAACTAAGTTATGGAGGGTTCAGTTAATTACCTGGAACCTATCTCATTCTCAGAAGCTGCCCAGGTATTAACCTGCAGAGGTGTGGTAAGGTTAAGCATTACGCTTTTAATGATTCTTATACCTTGATAAAGGTGGAGTATGGCAGGATATTCCTGATAGGAGATCACCTATGTAAGTATGAAGTGAGGCCGCTTCAAATGGAAAAAATACTTATGAATCCAAGAAACGGTCCATGGCCGAAACGGACACAACGTGAGAACCCAAATATACTAGGGTTATTATTGTGCAAATATTATTGTCTTGGTTTACGCCAAAAGCTGACGGTTCAAGACATCACGTTCACCGAGCAGCGAGTAAATCTGATAACATATTACTAGAGAATGTTCAAAGCCGCAAGCTACCTATCTCGATACAATAATAACACGTCAGAACTTTCGATTAGAGTCCGCATGCATTAATCATCATTCATGTGGGAGATTGTTGGGTTGAATGCATATTTAATGTATTTGGCCCAAATTGGAAAGGCCCAAGTGGAAGGCCCAAAGTCAAGTTAAGGAGTGGATGTGTACCACATTGAATAGAGCAAGGAGGATTTTCTTGTTTATAAGGAATTCCTCTCCTTACCTCTCAACTTGATTGACTACCCAAAGGGTGACTCACCGGTAGCTACGAGGACGATGCAAAGCAACGTCCGAGCACGAGCTCGCGCTCGCGCTCGCGCTCGCACACGCGCACGCGTGTGTGTGTGTGCGCATGACGCATTGGACGCAGGTCACGATGGGCGCTTTGTGGCACACTTCGCACGTGCGCATCGTCGCGAGGAGCTGGAGGAGCCTTAAGTATTTTGCCCGGGTCCGGAGAGGAGCTGCGAGCACCTTCCAGGATGGCCACCGAAGAGGCACGAAGGGCTGGAATGTCCAGGAGACTTCCAGAAGGTCGAAGGGTTACGAGATCCCTCGCGAAAGGGCGCCAGCACAGTCTGGGCGCGCCTGGAAGGATCCAGAAGCCAACGAAGGGCCACGAGCGCAGCCAGCCAGCCTGCTGGACGAACATATGCGTTTCTTCGGGGTGGCTGCTTTCCTGCCTCCTCCAGCCTATAAATAGGCCTGCCCCCTTGCCATTTTCCTGATCCCAGCAGCAAGTGCATTCTCCATAGCATTGTTGTCTTCTTCTCTCCCCCGTTCTTCACTTACAAGAGTCCGAAAGTTCTGGGTATATAAGGGTTCGCCCGAAAGTTTCGAGATACGTGTGCAACATTCTTGGAAATGCCCAAACAGTCGTTGTATCTTGGAGACGATTGTCGTAGCCCGTACCGCACTGAAATATACGGGGCAATCTCGTCTTACGGAGAAAGTGTCCAACACTTGCCTCGACTGCCGTAGATCCTAATCAAGTACACCAACCTCCGCAAACAACATAAGCATCATAGTTCAAGTGGTAAATTATACCGTAGATAATCAAAATCGAAGTTTAGAACGAGATTCAAATCTTGGAAGACTGCAAATTCCCTTGTTTCAGTATTTAACTTCATGTAAATATTTGGAGTAACCGTTTCAAAAAATTCATGTAAATAATAATTATTTGGTCAAAATCAGAGTTGTTCCTTATTTTTGAATAGGTGAACATAGAACATGAGGATTTTAATCGTTGTCATTTAAATAATACATTATCTATATATTTTGTTGATTCGTGTAATAAAAGTTTGGAACATGTTAGATGGTGAAAAAGTTTAAACGGCACATGCATAATACTCGATAATTGTCGGTCTAACATTTCATGAAGAGCAAACATTGTTTAACATAAGATTATAGAACTTAGAGATTTTATTTTATTTATAAGTGTTAAAATTTTACTTACACATAGTTTTAATATTTTAAATTTGATATAGAGATTTTAATTATTCCCACACGGCCTCTGTTGTAATTATAGTGAATTTATTTGTTGAAAATTTACCCATAAATTTAAAATTTACCCTATTAGCTTTGCAATTGTTGATCATGCCGTTGTTAGCGACAAATAAAAAAAGTTGAATATGTCAAACTATTACTATCATCGTCACCTTTTTAAGAATAAAAAGACTTGATGATGGCAAATAGTTGAAGTCCACTTACATATAATCATCCCCGGGTTTACATATTTGATTAATGCATTAATTAGAAAGTTATCTAAAGGGCCCCATTCTTCACCTAAACCATCTTAACGACGATTGCAATCATGGAAAAGGTAAATTCATGATTGGAAATTGGAAAGTTAGAAAATTAATCCCACGAAAATAATTATAAAATTACTGTTACAGTAATTTAGGGAAAACGAAGTACTGTTTGGAGGAACTAACCCGGGCCTTTCTACCGGAGGTTCGAAGTTGGTAGCCCAAATAACAATGGGCCTTTTGCTTTCTCATGTTAGTGTTGGAATCATGAATATTCGTTTGGCAAATAAATAAATGACATGGATACAAATAAAAGTTTGATAGTAGGACAATTGTGGATTAGAAGGGTGTTCATTTATTTATATTTTCAGGGGGGAATTTTTTTTTATTTTTTGTCAAAACAACCACCTACTTATTTCAACCAGACTTATTAAAATTCGACAATTTTTTCCTAATTTACTCAATTTACATTTGAATTAATCAATTGTTCAAATATAAGTAATTTTGACAAAAGAAGTAGCTGTTAGGAATGTAAAAAAAGTTCAGACCCGTGGATCTCCTTATCCTACTTTACATGTCTATTAGGTCTAAGGTAAGCTATTTGTATGAGTCAAGCTTTAAATTATGAGTTTGAATTTGGATAAAGTATTCATACCTTACTCATAAACCCATAAATAAAAATTACTCTAATAGATCATACTTAGACATTAATATATAAATATTATTTTCTCTCAAAACCCTAAAAACTTCATATGACAAGAGGTAATATCATTCACTTATGAGCTTAAAATTAAATATTAATATTTTATTTTATCGAGTATCGAATTAAAGGTAAACGTGAATGTATTTTTAAATATCTAATATTAAAATGTTAAAATTATTTTGTAAGTCATGAGTTCATGATTTGGTATGGATGTTAGATTCGACCCTAAAAAACCTAACAATCCGGATCCGGATCCAGACCGTAGAATTTATATAGGATATGGATCGTACTTTTAAATCTACAGTCTAAGTTTGTATCATATAAACTCTTAAACTACCTTACCATCGCCACTCTTACTATGCCACTCTTACTAGCCGTTGATCGATTCATAATTCTTGGTGGCCAGGCGTACGCTGTAACTATTTGGGCTTGAATGGTCAGTGGTCCCGAAAGTGCATCGCACTATGAGCCAAATGTCATGGAAAAAATCTTACACGCAAACTATCCTTGTTACTCTGACTCGCCAGCCCAAGTCAACCTACTTTCACCAACTCTCACTCTAAGCAACAAAGGAGAGAGAAAACACACAAGTATACTAGAAAATTATGGAAATACTAGTGTATTATTCAACTATGAGATTTTGAAGGACGATTACAAATGAGGATGACAAACCCCTTAAGTACTTATCCTAGGAAGATCCTAGATTAATGCCAATTACCACCTAACTTCTTAATTACAAAGAACACTCTAGAATCCAGGGTTACAAGAGAAGAACCTAGCAAGATCTAGAATGGTTCACAACCTTCTTCAGAAGTTGGGATCTCAATGGTTAGGTCGGGCCTTCCGCAAAGCCGGTCCGTAATATTCAACCCCACCTATCCTTGCGACTCCCTCATCATTGACTCGAACCTGACAATAACAACAACTCATCGTCTCGCTATCCAGTTGTTCCTTCCATTAGACAAATACCTCATGTATCCCCGAATATTGTCTCATTGGCAAATGACTCGTAGGACTTTATCGACCACCTTAGTTATCACCTTCCAAATGTCTTCCCCTTTTACATAAATTCTCTTTTACATTTTTGGGTCTTCGATAAGTCCTCCCACAACATCCACCTATTCGAGCAACTCATACGTCACGTCCTTGAACTCGATAACTTTGACATAGGACCACCGCCATCCTTCTTCATGCTCGCCCTAGGGATATCATGACCCTTCAAACAACCAAATATCTCTTGATCATTGGGGCGCACTAAAACCCTTCGCATCTTGGATTGACCCACCTTTTCCTCACGAGGTCCACTTCTTGCCTCAGTGGCTTTGCGAGCATTTCATCTTTCACCTTATCGTGGATGCCCGTAACTTTCTTAGTCATATCATCCCTGCGACTAAACTCATCGGGGAGAAAAAGCATTGGCTCCTCCATTGGGGCCTCCTTCAATTCTTCTACCTTCTAATAGTCTACCTCTCACCTAGGTGGGAGCTTTTCTACTTGCTCCATGACCCTCATATTTTCACCCTTATCGATGTCGTCTATGACCTCTTTATGAATTTTGCCCTCATTGGAACCAACAAACATTGCTTCCTTCTTATTGCACTCCTCGTGTTCCTCCACCTCTTGATCCTTCTCCTCTTGGATCAATGCTATGAACTCTACCCGCTTTGGGCAATCATACGGTCGGTGAGGTCCATTGAAAATAAAATGCTTAGAAACCTTTAGGCGCTCCCGACCCTTTTTCACTAACCTTTAGAGATGTGCATGCCCATCGTACTCTCGATACTCTGGGTAAAATATACCATGGATGATATGAATCATACTACCTCGACATGGGGACCAAAAGGTGAAATTCAAGTGTCAATTTGACCAGTCATAAGAGCAAGAGCTAAGAAGTTTCAAGCTAAATTCAATGGACTAATTTAAGAAGTTTGGCCTCAAGCCAATCTGTTGAAGCCCATTGGTGGTCAAGAAAATTATAAGAAGCCCATACACATTGTTAAGGGTGTTTAGGAAGTCAATTCTGCCTTGATTTCATTTTTTTTCTTTTTCTGTCTCTAAGAAACAATAAGATAATGAACTACTAACTCTCTAATTTGAATACTAAATAAAAAATGAAAATTTAAAGATAGATGGGTCTGAAGTAGAGCCTACGCTCTGATACCAACTGATGTGAACCCCATTACAGGTCCACGCGGAAGTTGGATATTCTACCTTCAGATTAATTAAGATCTTGACCTGTTGTTTATGCATCTGCAAGAACTTCGGTATTGAACAACATGGACCCACTGCTGTAGGAAAACAAAAGCCTCGATCTTAAAATGAATACATCACAAACGGTAGTGGATGAACCATTTGATAAGTGATTGTTCGTGCACGAACTGATTAGCCCGCAAGAACCAAAAGAGAGTAAAAAACTCCCAAATTCTATTAAGCAAAAAGTGTGTTCCTTTATTCTATTTATGCCTCTATAAATAGGCAAAGTCTAGGGCAAGGGAATCCTAATTCGAATTAAGATATGCTCAAAATGAAATTATAACTTCCTAAACAAACTTGAACTTCTAAAAACAAAGTTATCACATAAGTTATTTCCTAGATAGACCATAACTCCTAAAAAACAAAATCAAAGCAGAATGGACTTCCTAAACACCCTTAAAAATGTGTGGGCTTCTTATAATCTTCTTGACTACCAATGGGCTTCAACATATTAGCTTGAGTCCAAACTTCATGAATTAGTCCATTGAACTAAGCTTGAAACTTCTTAGCTCTTGCTCTTGTGACTGGTCCAATCGGCACTTGAACTTGACCTTTTGGTGCCCATGTCGTGGTAGTATGATTCACACCAATGAATTTTAGCAAGAAGATTTCTCCTTACCTTATTGAGTTTGCCTCACGAGGTGCTAGCTGCTTTGGTGGGCGTTCCTTGAATCTCTCTTCGGAGCTTGACATCCCCTTGATAAAACTCCTCAATGCGTCAGACTTCCTCATCCAACCTCTCACAGCCATCCCCAACACTAATTGCTAACCTTGCAAGCCCCTTCTCGTAGATGGCCACCAAATCTCAAGATATTGACTCACCCTTGCATGAAGCCTCCTTCCCATAAGTCGCTTCCTTCTGACATGGCCTACCATAGACCAAGTTTTCCCACTTGTCGCCATCACAACGCAATTCTGATGTTAATTGTCGTGGACAAACTCTCCCATGCAAGATACATGTGCAGCACTCAGACTCTCTCTAGCCCAAGTCAGCCTACTCTCACATATTCTCAACTCTAACTCTAAGCAACAAAGAGGAGAGAAAATACACAAATATGCTAGAGAATTGTGAGAATAATAATGTATTACTCAACTATGATATTTTAAATAACGATTACAAATAATGGTGACAAATCTTTTATATACACATGATAAGAAGGTCCTAGATTAAGGCCAACTACCACCTACTATTTTACTTCTTAATTAAAAAGAAACACTCTAGAATTTAGGCTTACAAAAGAAACACCTAGAAAGATTCTAGAATGATTCACAACCTTCTTCACAGGTTGGGCCCTCGATGGCCTGGTTGGATTTTCTGCAAAATCAGCCTGTGACACAAAGGAATAGGGCAGGGGTGGGGTCAGGGTCACGATGGTTGGGAAGGGGCGTCTAGGTGAACAAGGGAGGGGAGATGGAAGAGAGAATTTGTGTTCATTTTTTTATTATTATTTATTTTTGGATAACTTACATGTCAATTGAGACAATCATAATTTTTTTTACCAAAATTTCTTTTGTTAACTATGCCCGTTTTCAAAATCCACGCATAACTAAGTTGACTTCTGAATTCTAAAAAAAAAAACTAAGTTGACTTCTTGTCTAGATCTAAAGCAAATGGATAATCAAAATTTTCAGTTGCCGAAGTAAACAAAAAGCATCCTGGTATATTTTGCAAAATGCAAGAACTGCATAGTCAAGATGACCTCATTGGTTTTTACTAAAAAAATGGACATGAAAAATACTCCCTCAACATAAAGTAGCCTCGTCGCACAGAAAAATAACCTCTCTTTCTAAACGAGGATTTTTTTTTCTTGGGAACAAATAAGTATATAAAATGTGGAAATACATGCAATTATTGGGTATATCACTCAAACATTATTCGTGTTGCTACAATTACATCGAATTAGTCGGATTAGCAAATCTTCGGATATCATATCATGTGTTTTCAACCAAAAAAATAATTGCTAAAAGTATACAAAATATCTTTATATAGACAATAATTAGCCTCGATTGATTACCAACAATGAGCCTTATATATAAAACATATATATTTTAAAGTAAATTTATACACCAAATAATTTGTGCTGCTGGAAAATATACAAAGACCATTTATCTTTATCATCCGAGAGATAATTCTTTCCCATGACATTTCTTAGTAGAGTCTCGAGATGGATGCACTTTCTTGAACATGGCTAAACAGCAACAACCACTTAATTGTTTTTCTCCTGGTTCAAGCTCCTCCACCTTAGGCCTTCCCCTCTCATCTGCCTTCAGTATCTCCATGTGTAGCTTCCTTAGCACATAAGCCTCGGCCAGAGCGTGTCCTGGAGTTGCCATGCCCTCTAATTTAAATATATCCAACAAATTGCTTCTGTAATAAGATGCTTAGGGTTATTTATAACGTCTATGGGATTGAGGCGCACGCAATCGGAAAGTATAAAACATCATTTTCAGACTAAAAAAAATGATTTAGTTAGTTGGTGACCACTTCTTTTTAATAAAAAACTTTCGGTATATCCTTGGTGACCAAGGGAAATGTCGCGATTGGCTACTTTTGGCTTTTCCATGTATTCTTTCGGCAACTACCCGAGTCAAAGATGACAGAACTTAAAACCATGCAATTTCACACGGGTATTGGGTTTTTTTTTTGGGTTCACACGGCGGTTATTGAGTTAGTTATAATTTTAATGAAAAGTTTGGAATTCAAACTTTAGTTATTCAAATTCAGTAGAATTAATTTTTTTTCGTTATTTGTAAGAATTTTCATATCTAACTTAAAAATTTAGGACAATGAATAGATGGATCTTCTACATTTATAAATCACTTAATTTGTCACTTGTAATATGAGATTATCTCCAATACGTCTCCTCAAATGAAGCTCATTGCGCTAAAGTTTTTACTAGTTTCACTGTGCCTCTCGTGCTTTTAAAGGAGATCGTGCAAGTACAATATGTTATAGGTCTTGTTAGAACAATTGATTCTGATATTTTAGATCTGATTCAAAATTTATTGAATTTAACGAATTATGATTAGTCAAAATTCTCATTTTTAAAAAGATAAGAATATTAACATAGATTCACAAGACTTAGGATCTTCCCTCTACCGACTAGATATATTATAATATCTATGTATGTATATAATACCCAACCTAATAATATAAAAAGTCCTCCACTCGACTGTGTCTCTACCCCTCGACATCAGATTGGGGTGTTATTTCTAATAGGATAGATAGTACCATTCGAAATGCATCACACAAGGTCGATTTAGGAGAGGAGGAAAACTCGCGTTCAATCAAACGGCGGGGAGAGCGGGGGCGGATTTGGTGGGGACGAACGCAAACCAATATTACTACACATGCAAACCAATCTCACTTCACATGCAAATTAATATCACTTCATATGTAAACCAGCATCTTGCAAATCAATATCACTTCACATGTAAACCAATATCACTTCACATACAAACCAATATCACCTGATAGGTTATTGACTATCAAATTTAAAGATAATCAAATCTGACGGCCCAAAATGTAGTCCCCACCTGTGGACAAATTTTTTTTAGTTCCCACTCAATCCGGTCTCGGGGAGAGCTTCACAAATCACACATAAATTGAAGGATTTTTTGGTAAAAGTGAAAACGTCTCCCTGACGCCTCTAACAATGGGCCATTGAATTAACACTTTATAATTTGTGGAGCATCAAATGAAACCACATCTAGTTGGCATTTATTTATTTTTTGTTAGTTTATTTTTTCATTTATGTGATAAAAAGTTGTTACTATATTGTCATTTGTCACATGCTGTGGTTGTGACGTGTTATGTGTCTACCACACCATGTTTTAAATATAAATTTCAAAAATTATCTTTATATAATCTCATATATTACAAATTTATTATTTAACACATGCGACCTATTCTTTTTATCTGTTTGGTGTTGCTAGGCTTATTCAGCACCCAATCCAGACCCCTTGCTCTCTCTATTTTTTGGATATAAATAAATCTCTATATTCTTCGACCTAAAAAACCGAACTGAATCATTTTTTTGGTTTGTATACTAAATTTTTTTAATTTTTCTAAAATAGTATTAGGAAATTTTTTTGAAATTTTCGTTTAAGTGATTTATATGTTGAGGTCCACACAGGTTTGAGAATATTTGCTTATTGTTATAACCACTAACATATCTAAAAAATATATTTTGTTATTAATTATTCTATTTCTCACATTCTTTCGATTAATTTAGTTATGAACCAAACAGAACCATATTTGGTCCGGTTCAGAATGATATACTCATTTACTTTAGTTCCCCATTTTCTCTTTAAAAAAGTTTTCCAGTTGAGAATGAGATCCTCATTTAATTAGTTCTTGCACGATCATCTACTTATCAAACAGTTCTTTCACCAACGATTGTAGTGTATTCGCATCAAATCGAGGTTCTTGTTTCTCAACAACAGCAGTAGGTCGAAATTCTTAATATTGAAGTTTTTGCATAGACGCGTAAACAACGGGTCAAAATTTTCATCAACCCGAACGTAGAAGATCTGACTTTCGCGTAACGGAGTTCACATCATGTATTGAATCTATTTTATATGTTGTTAGCTTGAATGGGAATCTACTGAGATGGTTCAAACCAACTCGTGAAATTAGACCGGGAGATTCTCCATATTTGTTCCTCTTAATAGCACAGATTCTTTCAAGGCATATTCAGAATTTATTGGGAACATCTCAAGTTATAGGTTGAACAATCATTGTCCTACCTTAACTTATATATTATTTGATGATGATACTCTCGTGTTTGAGAGAACTATACTTCAAGAAGCCAGAGCTCTAAAAATTTTACTTGCACAGTGATTACTAATACATCTCGACGACAGTGTAATTTAGAAAACTCTAGCTTTTTTTTGGGAAATGAGTGAGTCAAGAACAAAGAGGAATTATAGTGAACATACTTGGTATGTCTGAAATGGACCAATATGACAAGCATATAGGTCTACCCTCATTTTGGAGTAGATCTAAGACTACAACCCTTAATTTTGTTCTTGACACATTGGTGGACAATGCACAATCTTGAAAGAAGAGACTGTTGTCCAAGCAAGTAGAATATGATTAAACATGTCCCCATATCTTTCCCCACATATGCAATGCAATGTGTGAAGTTTCTAAAGTCTATTTGTACCAAGCTAAATGAAATCATTGGCAGATTATGGTGGGCAGTAAATGTGGACAAAAAATTCATACATTTGATGAGTTGGAAAAATTTACTCTTTCCAAGAACTTGAGAGGATTTGGCTTCAAAGATATTGAGGTTTTTAAGGGGAATGTCCAATCTGAAAGACCTGGTGATACAAATGTAGACAGGTAGTTGATCTGGTTGATACTAGAACCAGTACATGAACACTGACACACTTATGGAGTGTTTCAATGTATAGGAGAGGGAGACCATCTTAAGAATGCAACTACCACAAGCACATTTGAGGGATACAATTATGTAGAATAAATAAAAAGATGGGAACTACACAACAAAGGTAGGCTACTTTCTCCTAAAACAAACAAACTCTAACGAGGATCCTGATATTTTAAATGCAGATGCAGGTAGCACAAACTATTGGAAATATATTTTGGAAGTTGGATGTACCTCCAAAGCTGAGAAACTTCAAGTGGAAAATATCAAAGAGCTACATTCCTAGTGCATCTACTATGATGAGAAGGAACATGGAAAGAGATGAGGCATGCCCATTATGCGGGAAGCTGAAACTGTCATCCAGCGATGGCTCAAAAATTTTAGGAAAAAGTTCACTTTAGTACTCTGTGATATCACAGATTCTCACTTAGGTACCATGTGGTTTAAAACGCATAGAATAGATCCAACTTATTTCAATTTTCATCAAAAACAGGTCCCGGGCAGCTGCCCGCAATTTTTTTATCGAAACGATGCAGCTTTGTCTCCTATATGGATTGTCATGTCATATGTGTGTGAATTAGTTAACAATGACGTGGCTAGAGATAAATTACCAAATAATAGCACATTTCTTAAATCATTTTTCAATTCAACACAACCCTAAAATTAGGACAACTGATTCTTGAATATCACAGCTTCCTGATCAACATTCACCCATACAACTTCAAGAAAGAAACCAAATTAGTACCAGATGAATCAAAAGAACCCTGACGATCAAAGAATTCATCAACAATAGGGAGCAAAATTCAAGGAGGGAAAGGTAGTACCATGGGCTGTGAGGAAACGAGGACATGGCGGCGGGGGTGAGCTCGGTTGTCTCCGACTGCAGCGTGAGGATCTCTGACCGAAACATTTTTGAGATGGTAGAAGGTGGTGTACTACACGAGACCAATCGACTGGCTTGCTTTGACAGCATCCTCCAAGGACTCATGGCGGTGGCCCAACACCTGCACTCACCGTGCCACTGCCTCCCAAATGAACCGACCCAACACACGCACTAGTTCCCGACACTCAGATGCAACCCACCTCTAGGATGGAGCAGAACATGGATGGACTGAGCTGCCCGGTTCCTCGCTGGACCTCCAGTACCTTATTAATCTTGCCATCCTCAACCTCTCCAAAAACCTCCTCGCCGGCGAGATCCCCCAGGAGCTCCCTCGCTGGGCAAATTCGGACTTGTATGACCAGATCTGCATTGGTCTTTGCTACCCTCTTCTTTCTCTTCCTCTTCTACTACCAGGTTCCCACATCGGAGAACCTCCTCATCGCCCTCACACGAGTTCACCGCCTCAGAAGAAGGAGTTCACGATACCGTGGATGGTTTTTAGGGTGCGGGGTTTACGCGGGGTCGAGGAGGAGAAGGAGCCGGAGAGGATGTTGAGGGTGGTAAAGAAGGAGAGGTCAACGGTTTGATGGTTGGAGAGTAGCCCTGCACGTAGCATCCTTCTGGCCATGAGAGAGAGAAGAAGGATATGGAAGAAGGGAGTCCACGTAGGCTTTATAGAGAGAAGAACAAATTAGGTATTATTTTGATATTTACCTAATGCCACGTTGGAATCGAATCATCCTAGTCACTAACGACTGGGCAGTCTACGTAGGCATCAAAACTATGTCGTTTAAAAAAAAATTACGGGCAGCTACTCGGGCTGCCCGTGACCTATTTTTGATAAAAGTTGAATCAAGTTGGACTTGTTCTATGCATTTTAAACCACAGGGTACCTAAGTGAGAATCCATAATACTACAGGGTACTAAAATAAATTTTTCCCAAAATTCTAAGATTTCTAATTAGCAACTCTTAGAAATCTACCTATACAATTAGAACAATAATGTTTATGATGGAAAAGGTAGAAAATGTTGGGTATGGAGTCTGAGTATGAGTGAAGTATTCAGGTGGCTCGAGTAAAGAGCCGTGAGGATGGTCTGAGAGTTATTCGATTGGGTTTGGATTTTAGGGACGCTCGAAGAATTAATCGAGTCAAGAGTCGAGTGAAGACGTTGAGGACATCCGAGGGTTGTGTGGCTCGAGTAAAGAGCCTTGAGGTTGATCGGGGTGACAATCGGTTCAAGAGACAAAGTCGAAGCAAAGAGGAAGAAGTCGGCTAGGCCTAGCGACTGCCAGCTGAGTAGCGGGCGCTAGGGGTGGCCTAGCGACTGCTAGCCCCATAGCGATCGCTAGGGGGAGAGGGTAGTGGGCTCCAGATTTTGGGACTTAATGGTCGCTAGGTGGATAGCGATCGCTAGGGGTGCCCGAGAAAGTTGTATTTCTTGGAAAAATTTGCCCCTCCCTACCCAATAACCCTTGTAGGGTTGTTGCCTCTATAAATACTCATTCTTGGCCTCCTAAGAAGGTTGGCAAAAGGCTCTCCAAGTGAAGGAGAGGCCAAGTGCCCACTTGTCCATGACAAAGAGAGAAGAGAGAAAGAGGAGGTGCTCTCCAAGTGGAGGAGAGTGGCCCATGTGCCCCAAAGTTGCCCAATCCAAGTGAATGGTTGCCTCCAAGTGAAGGAGGTGGTGCTCTTCGAGTGAAGGAGAGTTACCCAAAGAGTGGGTAGAGCCCAAGCCTAGGGTTTTGCCAAGAGTGAGAGCTCCCAAGAGTGTGGGTAGCCTATGGTGAGAAGAGGAGGAGAGAGTGAGCGCAGTGAAGGCATCCATTGTTGTGAGAGCGAGTGAAGCTCGAGCGTGATATAGTGGAATCTCTCCTGGCTTGGAAGCCCCCGGATGTAGATCGTTGTGGATCGAACCGGGTAACTAAATTTGTGTGTCCTTCCTTGTGCTTTCTTTGTGCTTTGTGCGTTGTGCTTCTTGTGATTATCGTGATTTGCTCGTATGTATTTTTCGTTGTGTTGCTTGGGTCCACGGGAAGTTGGTAATTTTCCCAACAGAAAAGACAGAAGACTTGAACGATTTGGATATGGATGGGATGATTCAAATGGCAAATAGAAACTCCTATTTATAGGATCTCAAAGGCCATGTAAATAATATTCTAAAGAGTAAATTATCCTCAGGTCCCTAGAGTTTACTTAAATTATTATTTTAGTCCCTGCTATTTTGAAATCGAAACTTTGATCCCCAGTTTACTTTTATTGTACTCTATGGTGAGAAGAGGAGGAGAGAGTGAGCGCAGTGAAGGCATCCATTGTTGTAAGAGCGAGTGAAGCTCGAGCGTGATATAGTGGAATCTCTCCTGGCTTGGAAGCCCCCGGATGTAGATCGTTGTGGATCGAACCGGGTAACTAAATTTGTGTGTCCTTCCTTGTGCTTTCTTTGTGCTTTGTGCGTTGTGCTTTTCGTGGTTATCATGATTTGCTCGTATGTATTTTTCGTTGTGTTGCTTGGGTCCATGGGAAGTTGGTAATTTTCCCAACAGAAAAGACAGAAGACTTGAACGATTTGGATATGGATGGGATGATTCAAATGGCAAATAGAAACTCCTATTTATAGGATCTCAAAGGCCATGTAAATAATATTCTAAAGAGTAAATTGTCCTCAGGTCCCTAGAGTTTACTTAAATTATTATTTTAGTCCCTGCTATTTTGAAATCGAAACTTTGATCCCCAGTTTATTTTTATTGTACTCTTAGGTCGCTCGCTGATATCAGCGATCAAAATAATTTTTTTTATGTTGATTATACCCTTCAAAGAAAAATAAAAAAACGGTCATCTTCCCTCACCCTCTCTTTTCTTCTTCCAAAAAGCAAAGACTGGATTGAACTAAAAAGAAGAAGACCGATGACTGGAAGGCGGGTTAATCTCGTCTTCTCTGGCAGTTTGCTCAAACCAAAAACTTCAAACAAATTCACTTAATCCCGAAAGCAATTCAAAAATTTAACCAATAATCGAACAAACCCTAATCCATTTATAGGTTCTTCAAGAAATCGTTGGCAGTGGAGTGGGCAGGACAGATCCAGGCAAAGGGCTCCACCACCGCGAACGACCGGAGCCGAAGAATAGATCCAGGCAAAAGGGTTCCACCACCGCGAACGATGGGAGCCGAAGAACAGATCCAGGCAAAGGGCTCCACCACCGCGAACGACCGGAGCAGAAGAACAGATCCAGGCAAAGGGCTCCACTACCGCGGTGGGGTTTCGAGGGACGACGATGGAGCTGAATAATATGGAAGAACAGATCCAGGCAAAGGGCTCCACCATCGCGAACGACCGAAGAGGATGGCGGTGGACGACGACGAGTCTCCCACGCGGCATGGAAGAACATGTGCAGACACGAGCTCCACCACCGAGAACGACTGGAGAGGATGACCGACAAGGTTCAGAAGTTCCGGCAGAGATTATGTCGGACCTCGATCTAATTATCGATCGGAGATAACAAATTTTTTCTAATTTTTTATTGTGAGGGCATAATTTTCATTTACAAAATAAATCGAATGATGACGTCAGCAAGGGACCTAAGAGTTCGATAAAAGCAAACTAGGGGACCAAAATTTCCATTTTGAAATAGCAGAGATTAAAACAGTAATTTAAGCAAATCATAGAGACCTTAGGACAATTTGCTCTATTCTAAATGTCATAATTGAATTCAAATTTCAAAAGTCATCTTCCAAAAACCATTTCATTCTCCGTCTCTTCTTTTCTATTTCTTTGATTTAATTGTTAACCAAATTCTGTCTATTGATTTTAATCCAAATAATATGTAATTTGGTATTAAACCAAAAGACATCAAAAGAGACAATGCTCACATGTTGGGTACGACATCCACCACCGGAACTAGCTCATCTCTTTTATCAAGATTAAGTTTGTTTAATTCTAAAATAATGTCACCTTGTAATAACTTCAAATGTGTGAGAGAATAAGAAAAAAAGAAAGAAACGAAGGTTCCTTAATTAGGATTGCAATACTGTTTCTTAATTATATAAATATTTTACATTCTCTCATCCAATCTATTAACAACATAGGTACTATAGAAAGAAAAAAAAAGGAAAAGTGCAAAAAACTAAAAAAAATCAAACTGCGTAATCCACTGGCTAGGCTTTATCATAATTCAAGGAAAAACCTGGGACAATTAAAGAACAATAAATCATATCCCTTGTCTCAAAAAAAAAGTGAAGAACTTCCTACGCTATTTCTTCCACACAAAAAAAAGAACTTTTTCTATGCAACAATATATTTGCTCCGACCGATCAGAATTAACTTGATTCACATCATTCCTCTTCTACAGAAACTTTGGAAGTGGCATGGTGATTCCTCTTCTTGAACCCCCAGAAGCTCCGACCACTACTACTGCTCTTCTTTCCCTTGTCGGCCTCCGATGGTAGATTCCCTTCAACCGCTTTCTCCTCCTCCTCCTCCTCCATTTTCTTCAACTTCTCCTTGTACAACTTCCTCATCGTGTAAGCCTCCGCTAATGCAAATCCACCGTAGCCTAGAGACGCCATCGTGTAAGCCTCGGCTGGTTCGAAATAATACAAGAGAGGGAAGTTGGTTCTAGCTAGGTGTGTTAGGGTTTTGGAAGGGATAATACGATGGGGTTAGGAACTTGGCGGGTTCATGAATTTATAGGGTTCCAAGGATTGGACAAAAGTTGGTTTTGGTGGACTTATTAGGAATTAAATGACTACTTTTTCATGGTATAACTTGGCGGGCAAGGAATCAATTGCCAAGAAGGTCGTATATGTAAAAACGCGGTGGATTAGATCCGTTGAATATTTCTGGGGTGAGTGATGGCTGCGATTACGTATGCAAGGATGGGATGGATTTATTATTTTTTTGAGAAACCATATTACTTATATATTAAAACTTAAATGTCAATAGATAAGAGAGCATCTAATGTACTCAATTTAATCAATAATATTTTAAGTTTTTTAATTTATATAATATTTTTATGATAGTTTTTTCATACAAAATAAGAATATTTAAATTATTAATCTTTCGCAAAATTTAGGAGAGAAAATAATCAATATAAAACTCATTAAAAATATTATATTTCGTAAAATCATAAGTTGCCATTGTTTTTTTTTTGTAAAATTAAGTTAAACAAAAAATTTCCATTTCGTGATTCACTGTGGTTCAATGTCTGTCGATTAAGGATTTCGTGATGGCCAAGTATGCTGGAGCTGTCTGGGCTTGGGACGGATTAGTGGTCCCGGTAGGCGGAAAGTAATTCACAGAGAAGTCCAAAGGAATGATTTTGCACTATCCTGCTGCAACCGAATAAAGAAGGAACTTTCATTTAAATAGCTAGCCAACACCCACGAAGTTTTACAATCTTTTGTATATTGTACTAGATTTTGTTTGTCCTAAAGAGAAATATTTATTGAAAGTTTTCAAAAAAATGTATAACTAAAAAATTGAGTTAAAAAGACCAGGTTTGACCTATTAATATTGATTATTCTCTGCATTTTGCAGTCCATTGACAATTTAAATGGGTACATTATTTTTAGAAATGGCTGCAATGACAGTATGCTCACCCAAAATATAAAAAAAATCAATAAAAGGATTAAGTAGTACATTATCAATAAAATGACTGTATTCTCTAGGACCACGTTGTTGTTTACTAAATTGATGTCATTGTTCCTTGGGAACAATTAAGTATAATATACGTTGAAATACATGCAGTTATTAGTAAGCAACTTTATTCATCCATCCACATATGCCACAAGTACATTACAATTAGGACTAATTACAAAAAATAAAAGTACCTTATATATACACACACATATTTCAAATATTTGACTCGAATCTAAATTAGTCGGCCAGTTTTGAATTTTAAGCAAGACCTTTTATTTTTATCATCTGCGGGATAATTATTGTCACAAACATTTCTTACGATAGGCTAGAAATGGATGCAATTTCTTGAACATGGCTAAGAAGCAACCATCAAATGGTTCCTCCGCTGATTCAAACCCCTCCACCTTATGCCTTTCTCTCTCCTCTGCCTTCAATTTCTTCTTGTGCAGCTTCTTAAGCACATAAGCCTCGGCCAGAGCGGGACCCGGAGTTGCCATGCCCTCGAAAAAATATTCGACTCTAAATACGAGAGAGGTAGTCGGGAAAAAAATATTCAATAGTTACAATCTCAGACACTTAGCTAGTAATAATAAGATGTTTTCTTTGGGTTATTTATAAGCTGTTACGAATTGAGGCGCACGCAATCGAGTATCGAAAAACATATAACATCATTTTCAGACCCGAAAAAGAAATGATTTAGCTAGTTGGTGACCAGTTCTCTCTTTTTTTTAAATTAGCGATCCTTGGTGACCAAGGGAAAACGACGCATTGGCTTCTTTCGGCTTTTCCCCGTAGTCCAACGGCTTCTCCCTGAGTTCGGACCTTTCATGCATATAAGTGGGCCGGATTAGACAAAGCCAAACTTGTTTAATCAATAAAAACATGATCCTGCGCTGAATTTTTTATAAATTATAATTTTATTGATATTATATCGAGAGATTTTAGAGAGGGTAAGATCGAAATGTATATTATTTTATAGAAATTATTAATTTAGTGTGGGTTAATTGTAATGTACAAGATATAAAACCAGGTATATAAATGAAACATACTACTTGGTCATGAGGTTGTAACAGTATGGGGTGAAGAGAAAGATACTCAATTCAATCAAATGGAACCAACCAACTTATTATCGAGCATGCAGATCAATAATAGTGAAAGAGTCAAATTATTTTTTTGTAATGACAAACACATTTATTTTTTTCGATCACTTAAATAATTTTTACAGATAATACCGTGACCACAATACCGAGAAATTAAGCAGTTTGGACTGTTTTCTAGCGCAGGTCAATTCCATATGAAGAATTGCTTCAGCTTCAAGGAAGCTTCGACGATCTTTTCCCGGTGACCAAAAGCACTGACTCGCACATATCCTTCACCGCCGGGGCCAAATCCCCTGCCTGGGATCGTGACGATGTGGGTCTTGTCCAGAATTTCGTTGAAGACGTC
The DNA here is from genome assembly GCA_963995505.1 of Hypericum androsaemum. Taxonomy (NCBI): domain Eukaryota; kingdom Viridiplantae; phylum Streptophyta; class Magnoliopsida; order Malpighiales; family Hypericaceae; genus Hypericum; species Hypericum androsaemum. Next base: position 10,244,320 of record OZ023191.1, on the reverse strand, counting down.
CCACGAGCTCGACCCAGGAAATTGCACCCATATGTACGGCGAGTTTCTTCCACCGAAGACCTTCAATTTAAGCGACGTCAACGCGTCCACGAGGATCTTGGCGTTCTCCTTGTAATACTCCACCACCTTCCTCACCGCCTGAAACCAAATTACTCGAAACTTAACATTTTTTCCTCGTTTTCTATGTAAATTTGGTGTGCTCGTTACGATCTAATTTTATAAAAAATTCAAAATTGGACGAATGTTTTGACAGGTACTCATGTTTAAATATTCTACCAATCTTCAAGACTCCTAGGTGATTCTATAAATAAATACGGCGGTTCTAACCTAATTGAGTTCAGTTGAGTTGAGACAACATCGATAAAAGTTCTATCTCTTTTCTGTCGATATAGGCAATTTGTCGAATCACATAAATTCTCTTCTGTTTGTTTCGCGTTGTTGGTTTTTTGCGTTAGAACAGAAATAATTTTGTTGTGTATAGATACGATAAGTTGATTTCCTAACAGTATCAAATAGTGCAACGACCTGTCTTCGCAATGAGAAAAGCTATTAGCATTGTTAAATTACCTGATACCCGTCAGGGGAAAGACAAGCAAGGCCACCTGCCTGGGAAATTCTTGAGGCGCCATTGAAGCAGGTGCACACAATTCTGTCGTAGTCCTTTATGACCGGAAATCCATCGGAGTAGGAGAGCTCCTCGGGGACCACCGTCCACCCTAGCCTGATCCCCGTAAAACCAGCAAACTTGGAGAATGATGATACTTCAATTGCCACCTATACCCCCAAATTCAACTTCAATTACATACCGGTGTTTAAAGAAACTAATAGAATTTCGGCATCAAACCCAAAATGTAAGACAATAAATATATAAATTTCTAATACTTATAAACGAGTTCATAATATTTATACAAACAATGTGATGATATCAATACACGTTACATGTCGTGAAAAAAGATTGTGTGACGTGTAGATCGAACTTGCTCTCATTCTATATTAAAATTTACATATCCAGTCAAAAATATTAACGCAATGAGCTGTGATTTTTCGAACTTATAAACGCATGCAACTAGCGATGTGATTAATTTCATTTATTTACCTCACTAGCCCCCGGGATTTGGAAAATTGAAGTGGGGCTGTCATCAGAAATGTAGGCAGCATAGGAAGAGTCGAAGATAATAATGGAGCCGTTGGCCTTGGCGAAACCCACCAGCTGCTCCAGTTGCTCCCTCGACGCGGCGTTTCCGGTGGGGTTATTTGGGGAGCAGAAGAAGATCACGTCGGTCCTCGGGGTGGACGACAGGTCCGGGAAGAAATCGTTGCCGGCTTCACACTTCATGTACACAATGTTGGCGTACTTGCCGCTTCTCTCTTCCATTTCTCCTGCTCGCCCAAAGATCACACTCGAGTCCACGAATGCCTATTTTTTAATTACAAGACAATTTAAATATTTACTAATCCATAATTAATCTAACTTCGAGTATGTAGAATTTTTGAATAGCGAAATAATTCTCTTAACAATTGCTATTTCAGATATTTGTAATTCGTGGTCAAATTAGAAAACATCTTGTTTCGAACATAGCTATTGCTAAGAGTCAAATTCGGAAAACTGAGCTAAACCTTTTGTATGTGAAATAAGACACATACTTTTTATAGATTAGGTATAAAGACATCTATTTTAGTGGGACTAAGACACGGGCTAGACTCCCACGGGAGATAGCCGTGATTTTTTTTTTCGCAATGGGCGAAAATCTTACGGGACAATGTCGTGTATTTAGCGTTAATTCTAAAAATTACGTGCGGGGCCCTCCTTGTGACTAAAAAGAAGAAATTACGTACCGGGAATGATGGGTCCTGGACGGCCACCGTCACATTGGAACCCAGCAGCACCTATAAGTAAATAAGAGACAAACTTGAATAAGTAAATAAAAGGTTGAAACTTAAAATCTAATTTGATCAAGGTGCTGAGACCTCTTTTTCTTATCATGTGTTGAATGAGTTTTAGTGACAAGAAATCTTGTAATAATGTGTACTGTAAAGTGGGTACAATTTTTTTTTAAATGATGCAGTTAAAAACACAAAATTTCTAATGAAATAATGAGCTTTTTTTTTTTACCTGAAGGCGAGAAATGTCACATTGTGCTCCGTCTGATACAAAGATTTCGTGGGCCTTTATGCCGGTACCCTCGTAAAAGGTTCGAGCAATGGACTTTCTTAATTCCTGAAACAAAAGGTGGGGCCAGAAGTTTTAAGACTCGCCCGTGATGTATTTTTATATAATAATTTTTAAGTTCTATGAAATTTCGGTAAACTTAATTAAAAGTTGAATAAAAGTATGATTTTAAAAAATGTGGTCCGGCCGGTTGAACTGTGAATCAGGCACAAGACCGGGTCGTTTATAGGCTTTTGACCAGAGTCTGTACTAACCGGACCAAATCCGGTCAAACTGGCTGATTTTGAGGTCCACCCTGACCGGTCAAACCCGGTTCGTACAAAAATGGGCTAAATTAACTTTTTTGGGTAATTTTCGAGGAAAAAACAATAATTTGACAAGTTTATAGAGTAATAAATAAATAAACAAGTAAATTTATAGAGTGGAGAGATAAAAAATTAAGTCCACTTTTTTTTATGAAAAATAAGTCTATTTTAACCTTCATATATATATATATATATAATTTAAAATAAAAATATTTTTGGTCCAACCGATGGTCCGACCAATTCGACCGGCCAACCTGGAAAACTGTAGAAATTCCGGGTCGTAGCTCCGGGCCGGGTTTTAAAACCATGAATAAAAGCGACAGAAAGTTTAACAATATCCAAATTTAAAAAAGAAATGGTATAATTTCAAGGCCCAAGAGGTTTCTGCAAGTCCCAGCCCCCTTCCACATGCTCTATGGGCCTGCCATGTGAGATCTGAAGTTGGGTCTTTTATCTGTGTTTAAATTGGAAGCCTGTTCTGGATATAAATATTTTTAGCGAATTTCTAGAATTAGATAATAAAAACTATAAGCTGTGGTCGTGATTAAAAACTATGTTGTAACTCTCGGCCATGATTAATTTAACATATTTTTTTTGAAATTAAATATTGGTTATATGTTTGGTTCCTATTTAACATTTGATTTTTGATTTTAAAAAAATAAAGAAATCCAAATTCAAACTTGAAATCTACCCATATGTTTGATATATGATTTCTTATACAGTCCAGCTTTAAGCTTTTGAAAAATTCAACAAAGTATTACTATTTGAACTTTCCAAAATACAAAAGGTACAAGGTTTGTTAATTTTGGAAAAGAAAAGGTCCTACCCTCCCCACTTTCTAGTCCTGGCAGCTTAAGGAAAAGGATTGGCTGTTTTCACAATCATTCATTCATCACATTCATACTCGTTATATATAATATTTACAATTCTACCAAGTGACAATAATATGATAGATACTATATGATTTATTTTCTCTCTCCTAGATTTTATTGAAAAGTCACTATATCTTTTTTTATAAGTGGTTTTATGAATGTATCATGAATAATTTTACGGTAATTCTCGTTTATCAAATGACAATATTTTTATCATTAATTTTTTTAATAAAACATACAAGAGAGAAAGTGAACGATTTCAGACCTATCATAAAATTATCACCAGATAAAATTAAAACCATTGAGTATATCAAAATGGTGTCTTTCACTTTTCGTAAGTCAACCAAAGAAATAGATGGTGAATCTTGGATTAAATAGACTTGACAAAAACCATTTAAGCTACGTGGAAGTTTCTGTTAAAAAGCCAGTAATTAATTAGATGCTTGGTCAAGGCATGACTAACTAATTAACTTAAAACGTTTATTTTATTCTTAACTAAGACTAAGATATTCTTTTTTGTTCGATTTCTTAAGAAAGATATTGACTTCTTTTGCATGTTTTTATTATTATTAAGATTTAGCTTTTAGGGAACATGCTTTAATATGTTATTGGTTTCTCCTGTATTTATTATCTGATTATCCAACCAGAAGTCCAACATATTTACATTATTCAACAGAAATAGTCCCAACAACGTATAATAAACTATCAGCCCAACCTTTCAAAAAATAAAATAAACTATCAGCCCAAGCCATTTCCTACATTAATCCCGTATGATGTTCTTTATTTTGTTAAAGTTTTTTTTTTGCCACAGCATGAGTTCGGTGAGACTATTATGGCTAATTGATTGAATTTTCTTTAGAAGCGTGGACGTGGCTTGCTATATATCCTGTTTATGAACAATACGGAGAAAAATTTAACAATGCAAAAAAAAGAGGATATCCACAACAACAGGAACTTGGATGCCCCGTACAATACATGATATATTTAACGTAAAGTGATAGGAAATAGTTAGTATATACGATTACCATGCTTCCTTGCTCAGCTCCATAACCTCTATATCCCTCGATGGTGGATAAATCATGTATATGCTGCAAATTGAACATTTCAATTAAAAATTATGTTAGAATTGTCCCTCTATATATGCATTTATAAACTATATATTAAAAAATTAATTAACATGGAGATTTTTTTTTCATATAAATAGTCACCTTGGACATAGCGAAAGCGATCGTCTCCGGGATAGGCTCGGTGGTGTCACCTATACCAAGCCTGATCAACTTTGCATGCGGATTCTTTGCTAGGTGTTCGCGCTCACGTTGCTGTATCTGTATTTATTTAAAAAAATAACGGGTGAAAGTACTACATCTTTAGTTGGTAAATTTTGTTTATAAATATCAAAATTTTGTCAAAGAGCATATAGTCTAACAACACAAAGAGTATAATAATTCAAAGAATTACAGAATTTAATTCCTGAAAATTATAATTATGGTGTAAAAATTTACCTTTAAAAAATATGTATTTTTCTCATTGTAGATTAGCTACGTTTGAGGGACGTGTTTAGATTAGCACATCATATTCGGATAAAATACGTACTAAAGTTGACAAATTTGAATGAACATACATTATATTTTGAAGATAGAGAGCTTAATTGTATCATAATTTTCATGTCATAATTATCGAACTCAAATTACGTACCTCAGGAAATAAATATCCACTTCGAAGGATTTCTAAGTTGGCGTTGCGAGGTACATCTGTGCAGTGGTCTGCAATACATGCATCTCATCAAATTAATCGACCATGGATTTTCTAACAGAATTTGACATCAAAACAACGAAACATCTCATAAAACTCCTCCGAAAATGTTTGATACTGAATAAATTTTTTTATAAAAACTAGCCACATAAACTAGATATTATACATAAACTAGATATTATACAAGAGCTAATTACCAGCTGCTTGGTTGTTGCTGAACTTGGAGCTGCAGATACAACATAAACGCATAATATTTTCATTATGTTAATAACATTAAAACAACAAAGATTGGAGAAGATTAACAATATTTTTTTCAGTGATTAACCTTGGTGGGCCACCCATGAAGGATATACTATAGGATGGCTGCTAATTTCTCTCTGAAGGTAATAAAATTAGCTGTGAGGTCGGTTTCTTGTTTTCGATATTGAGTGAGATGATGAATTGTCGAAGCAAGCCCCCTCCTATGTCTATATATAGAGTGGTCAGGAAGCAGGGAAATTGACTTTTTATGAAAGAAATTTTTTTTTAGAGTCGAGATAACGTTCCTATTTTAAGTGGCAGATTTTTCAACGATATCTTTTTGTTTATAACACTTGAACTAATTGGTTAGTGGACGCTGTTGTGTGATGAAGTGGGTCCATTTTTCAAAACTTTTATAGTATTTTTTTCCATAAGTAGACTTTTTACACTTCTAATTTTAAATTCATTTCCACACATTCAACTTCGAACCCTCACTCCACATCTGACCAAATAACCTATCACAAAAAAACATCATATAAAAATGTTATTATTTTACTTGAGCTATGCCTAAGAACATTTCCATCATATGTAACTCGCTTGTTATATTTTCGACTCGTGTAAATAGAGGTTGACTCGATACTGGTTATACTATGTGTCGGCCGTGACATCGTGCGGGACCATCTTTTGGCTGCCCTCATTTGAGGAGCTAGGGAGTTGCTTGATCGAAAGTGAAAAATTCATATTCAGTATACTTGAAAGGAGGACGACCGTGTGACCGACGGGAGAGAATTTGGTCCTGGAAGGTCAAATCCAACCAGGTCCTGGAAGATAAAATCCAACCAGGTCCTGGACGATCCGATGGTTTACTTAGTTATGATTCAATGGTCTACCCAATTATGATTTAATGGTCTACCTAGTTATGATTCAATGGTCCATTTTTATCCCGTCCCGGATAAATCGGGACCGTCCCAGTTACCCAATTACGATTCAATAGTTTACTCAGTTACGATTCAATGGTTTACTGAGTTAAAATTCAATAGTTTATCCAGTTACGATTCAATAGTTGTGAACTTTTTTATTTTGCCCCCCGTATTTCCGCATTTTTGCAAAAAAAATCTCCGCGTGTCCTTTAATAAAAATCCTCCAGCATCGTGCTAGAGTGGGCCTCCAGGACCAAATCCGGTCTAGTGGCTGACGCCCTCTCCAAATATGCCTTGACAATCGCCTTTGATTATGTCATCTTCGATAGTCCTATTTCATCTTGCTTAGATATATACTTAGATGATATTAAAGAGGTTAGCTTATCCTAGACCTGTTCTTTTTGCAAGTCTCCGTTCATAATTAGATAACAGCACAATATATATACAAGTCTCTGGAGATGGGGTCCGGTGGTCCGGATAGGGTGGACGGTGGATCCCGAACAGCTCTCTTACTCCGATGGATTTTCGGTTATGAAGGACTAAGACAGTATTTTATGTGCCTGCTCCAATTGGTCTCAAGAATTTCCGGCTAGGTATTAAAGAGCATCTGGTCTAATAGCATAAAGCGTAGAAAGAAATTGACATAGGTACAAAGTTCAATCGTTAACGGATGTAACTTGATATAAAAAGCTAATTTATCGACGCTAATGGCTTTTATCCTATGGTGTTGCAATTTCTTGCGTGTGGACACGATATAAAAAATATATGGTCGGATAACGTAATCAGCCAGATTTGATTCCAGTAAAATATTAAGTTATTCGACCTAAAATTTTAAAATTTTTCTGAACTGCACGAACTTACTTGACGAACTTACTTGACCTGTGTAAAGACTTTTTCCCTTAAATTTAAATTTAACAGTTGGATGATTCTAATTTTATCGGTCTACGTTTTTTTAATAGGAATATTAAAAGTCCGGACTCTTTTAGGAAAAAAGGAATTGTCAAAGAGAGAAATTAAGCAGCAGTACCTCTGAAAACAATAGTCCATTTTCCAGCAAATAATTAAGACTAAACTTTCCTGGTAACTTCGTTTCAGGCAGTGAGGAAGGTGGAGGAGAATGCGAAGACCCTCGTGGACGCGTTAACATCGCTTAAAGTGAAAGGTTTTGGCGGAACAAACTCGGATTTACTTTTCGAGCAATTTTATGGTAATTTTTTCATATTAAATAATAATATTTTAAGAGTAAATTATTTTCAGGTCCTTAGGGTTTGCTTAAATTACTGTTTTAATTCTTACTGTTTCGAAATCGAAACTTTAGTCCCCCAATTTGTTTTTATAGTACTCAAAGGTCGCCCTTCGCTTAATGTTGGGGTTCTTCCTCGTCAAGAGCTTGCATCTTGAAGCAACTTGGTTAGAGGGCGCTTTCGTTTCTCCCAACCGAAAACTCACCTAGATCTTGGCGGAAAGACATTAAGGCGAAGACGGAGAGATAACAGAGAGATGACCAGACCTCAAAATGACGACGGAGTGACGACCGACTTGAAGATATTTGGGCGATGATTGTAGATGCGTTCAATTCCGTAGACGAGAGCTGATAAAATCCCAGAACTTGGAACTTGAAGAACCTTAAGGTTCAAAGCACTATAATTGGATTTTAATTGAAGTTAAGCTTTGTATTTTAATTGAAGTTGATTGGCTGGAGTGAAGACGAATATTTGGTTTAGTTCTTCGTTAATTGCAGTGATTAGAAGTTCTTGCTTTTGGTTTTAGTTGTTTTGTTGATTTTGATTTTAAATTGAAAAATTGTCAACGAGGAAGAGGATGGAGGTAGAAGACGAAGATTTGAGGAAGAAGAAGGAATTTTTTGAAGGGTATAAGGGTCATAAAAAAAAATTGTTGATCGATGACATCAGCAAGGGGCCTTAGAGTACTATAAAAGCAAACTAGGGGACTAAAGTTTCAATTTTGAAATAGCAAGGATTAAAACAGTAATTTAAGCAAATTCCAGGGACCTGAAGACAATTTGCTCATATTTTAATTATTAATATCTCAATAAAATTTAATTTCTAAATAATATATATAGTCGTACTTATGGTAAATTTCGACCAAGACTCACGATTGTCACGATTCCAGGCAGGGGATTTGGCACAGGCGGCGAAGAATATGCACGAGTCAGTGCTTTTGGTCACGGGGAAAAGATTGTGGAGGCTTCCTTCAAAGTGAAGCAATTCTTCTCGAAATTGTGGTCCCGGACGACGTAAATTTGGTTGGTAGCAATTAACAATCAATTGTTGACATATTGTAGAAATTAAGTAATGCCTTGTAGTCAAGAAAAATCCATGCAATTTAAACGACAGTTCATGGAAATTGATGGGACTCTTGGAAATTAATAAATTTTATACATTTTCTGTACTATACGCTTCTATATGACATGAACTACGTATTTGAGCATTTGAATGTGGAGGTAAAAATTGTAGAAATTAAAGTCGGTTTTTTAAATAAGGGAATTGAAAAATAAAATTGGTACCAAGAGATAAAGAACATTTATTATTAAGTTTTTAACCCCAAGAAGGTTCATTGAGAAAAGACATCCATACTTGTCATTTAAATGTGAACAGAGATCATTACCAAAACGAACATGAACAGAGATTTTGTCTTCTTCGTTACAGTAACGTATATAATATGTATTTTAATTGGCATGTATCACCTACTGTCTAGTACCAGTCAAAGATGAGCTTTCTGAAGGTTACATTTCACACTCCATCGGCTAATTTGGGTTTTCCAATGGTGTCCATTCCAAAAAATTATACTAAAATAGAGTTATTTTGAAAAATATTTCGAATATAGTGTCTAAATATAATACGCATTTTTTTCTCCTATGGGTTTTTTCCCATACTGCATTGTATTACGGGTTAAATGAATATTTTTATTAACACTACAGCAAAAGAAATTCGTAGTCAAGCGCAGTAAAAGAAAAAAACCCGTAGTATGCTCACACAGTACGAGTTTTTTTTCGTATTGTGTTTGGACACCATATCCGGAATACTTTTCAAAAAGACCCAATTTTCGTAAACTTTTTTGGATGAACACCATTTTGGGCAAAAACCCGCTAAGTTGTACTTAAACATAACAAAAATTAAATGATGATTAAACTTGTATTTAATATATATTAATATTTCTGTATTTTTGGGTTGCAACCTAATAATCTCTGTTTAAAAGGAACAACCTCTATAAAAAAATGCAACGCATACGTTCGGTTGAAAATTGAACCATAATTCCAGTTGACCATGATCATGATTTGTTTGGAGTAATCTTTTTCCCCTATTTGGTTTTCTAGTAAACCACCAGCCACACATTTGAAAATTATCCAAAAAAACTATTAATCTTTTATAAAACCTCTTTTGAAGAACCAATTTGGATCTTCGAAAAATCGAAAAATACACATGATAGAGGGCATGATTGTTGGTAGGGATGGCAGAAATACCCATACCCTGAGGGTCGGACCCTACCCTTACCCTACGGGTCTAGGGTATGTTGACTTTGACTGGGTCTAGGGTAGGGTATGGGTATGGGTCCATGTTTAGAAGTAGGGCCTAGGGTAGGGTATGAATCCATAGTTAAACCCTGCGGGTCGGACCGTACCCTTACATTTTTACCCTATTTGAGACTCTACCCTAATTAGACCATAGTTAGACCCTAATTCGACCATAATGATAATATATATAATATACTTTATGGTTAACTTTAACATATTTATTATGTTATTACACAACCAGCTTAGAAGATGTCATGAATAATGGATTACTAGAAGCCGACATTCTATATTTTTCTTTTGTTGAATTTGTTTATGTACTTTAAATTTGAAAAAAAAAATCTTGTACTATTGAAATTAAATTGAAAATTTTGATGTTTCATCAATTTTTTATTGAATGTTAATGTGTAACATAATAGATTTCTTGAATTTGTTTGAATTTTATATAAAAATTAACTTTTGATTAAAAAATATCAAAATGTAGAACGTTAAAGGGTCGGACCCTGTAGACCCTGAAGACCCAGGGTCTTCAGGAGGGTAGGGTATGAATCTAACGATAAAAAATTTGTAGGGTCGAGGGTAGGGTATGAGTCCAACTAAAAAAACTAGGGTATGGGTAGGGTCCTACCAATACCCTACCCTACCCATTACCATCCCTAATTGTTGGGAGATTTATTCCCATAATTTATTTGGAGTAAGCTTGCTCCATTATAATTCTTTTGTCAAAATTTTTGCTATTTACTAATATATGGGCCTTTGCGCAACCCAAATATAAAATGTTGTCTTGGACGTCCAGTTGGTACTCAACAATATGTTGTTCGGAACTTTAGCCCAAACCCAATTGGAATTTGAGGACCTTGGATTACTCCCTCAACATTCAAAATACTCTCTCAAGTATGGATTAGTCAACTTAGTAGTTCGAATATTGACCACCACAACTACCCCTCAAAAGAATTTGCAATACCCTCAAGCCAGCATCAGATCTGTATTAAGAAAGTGATAGTTTCATTCTACAACTACTCAAAAGGATAAAGAAGAAGAATTGTTATACATTCTACAACTAGTTGATAGTCCCGTAACTTCGGGAGTAGGGGTGCCCCTCATTGTGAGGGGGTTGCAGTGACCGGGCCCGGGCGACTGGTTACCAAAAGCACAAGTCTCTGCAAAGTCGTAAGACCATGTATATTGTACAACCGAAGGAGAACAGAACAGAACAAAATCAGGATGCTTGTTTTCCCTCTCAGGAACTTCATTTCTGTAAGAGACAGACAATCACAACACTCTACCTTGTAGCACCTTGATGGGTGATCCGGGAATCTCCCGGACTTCAAATAGCAAGTTTCTGGATTATGAAGTTTTCTTGAGAATAATGCACCAGTTGGATTTATCAAAAAATTGGTCAAAGACCACGGTGTTCTCTATGCTAGATGCTAATCTGCAAAATATTAGGCAAAAGCATTGCATGAGAGACACAGAGTAAAACTAAAAATGATTCCCTAACGTAGAGATAGTAGTTCGCAACAAAACAAAATAAGGAAATAGAGAGTCGAAATGAAATATGATCATATATTACCTTTCAAGTTCACCTTTACTGAAGACATGGTAGTATCTATTATAGACAACAGCACCCTTTTTATCGTCTCTTCTCGCAAATCCACTTGCAACAGCACAAGTAGATGCACCGCTGATCTCGGCACGATGATAAAGCAAGTTCCAAGGGACAAAATACTCTTGTTGACCATTTAGACCGCTTTCGTCTTTAAACATTGCAGTGTCGAGCTGAGGTGGACAATGAAGAGGTAGCTCCTTCAATTCGTCATTTGAATCCATCGTGGAGTCTGTCGCCCCTGCTCTGGAATTGCTCTCCTCTGTTTCCGGGATGCTCTCTCGAGAGATGCATCTGGGACTTCTGATGCTAGGGCTACCAGGTCCTATCCACTCCTCTACATACTTTTGGGTAAGAGGAATCCACTTTGCCAGTAATGATTCATCACTGCCCAAACAGTTACAAGCACCATACCGCCTTTTCTGACCACTTGAACCAATTCTTCAACAGCTTTCTTCCTCCTGCTTGCAGTGCTCAAATGGAGTAGCACCACTATGGAAATCGCAGCATCACCATAACCAGTTCTATAAGGAAGATTCACTGCATCAGCAACCAGAACCTCATGCCCTCTTTTCGCACAAATTTGAATGAGAGGAGCACTTATATCACACCCTATAAAGCAACAACCAGGATTTAAACCCAAGTACTTCCCATTCCCACAACCGGCATCTAAAACAAGCGATCCCAATGGCAAAGAGTCAAGAAAGCTCGCAACTTTAGGCCACTTGGAAAACCTAGTGGAACTAAAATGGGGCGCTATAGCATTGTACACGCGATGAACATACTTCCTCTCAATCTCAGGAGTGCACCACACACTCAGTGATGAGCAAACCTGATCATCATCATCGGTAGCAACAGGTTGCCCGATCAGAGACGCCCCTGCAGATCCAAGACTACTCAAACCAGCACAATCGTTCACTCGTATTTCTCTCATTCAATGCCAGTAATGCAAGCACTACACCGGAACGAAACAGGCCGTTCGAACGCCTCCCCGGCTGCTCTAAAGAGATTGCTTGCACTCAGAACATTAAAAACCATAGACCCAATTCACAAACCATTCTGCAGTAATCCTGTCAAGAAGGGCAAAGACATTAAAGACTGAAAATTTCAATCAATTAAGGAATTCTCTCGAAGACCCATTGACGGAAACCACTTAACAGAGCCCCCCCTATAAGAGACTAATTGAATAATCCCCCAATTTAGGGGGCTGAACCCTAAAAAGGCCTAAATTAGAACTTGACGAAGAAATTGAAAATCCTCAAAACAAGATGCCTTCGATTCCGACAGATAAGAGGCAAAAGAAGTCACCTTTATGATGTTATACACTCTGGGAGCCGTCCAATTCTTAGATTTTGCTTGGAATTTACAATAAGAATAAGTGGCGGGAGCCAACGGTATTAGGGTTTTAGGAGAGGGAATGGTTGATTGAGAGGTTGGGTTAAGAGTTAAGACTCTGGATAGGTAAAATTTATTTAAAAAGGATAGTGTACAAATTATTATTAAAGTAGTCGAATATTAAGATTAAGAAAAAATATTGATAAATATGATTTATTGCGCAATTACTATTAGGGTTAACCCTAATTAACTTATATAGAAACTGTACACTCAATTACTATTTTAATATTAAAATTAATTTGCTTTCTATTACTCTGTTGTGTCCAAATAAAATTACATAAAATAGAATGAAATGATATTTTTAACCAAATAAATTTAAGTAAATATAAATATATAATCACTCTAATTTTACTCGACACTATTTTATTTTACGAAAACTTTCTTTGCTCCCTAAATTTGTATATACTCAAAGGGAAGGGATAGAATATAATAGAATTTTTATTTATTTTAACATTCATTAGAATTTAGATAACAGACATATTACTATAAACTTGGGCTGGACTCGGGCAATGGCCTAGAATGAGACTTGGGCTGCGCTTGTAGTGGGGAACTTGTCCGGAGGAGACCAAGCATCCAGAAAAACTCCGACCGAGGAATATATATTTTTAACCTCGGCAGCACCCAACCATATTTAGGAGTAATTTTTTTAATTCTAAGATTTAAATCCAAATTATTTTTAAATAAACTAAATTTTGTTATCACTTGGATTAATTCAGTAATATCAACTCTCATTAGTTGGGTCGAGGGATATTGGTTTTTCAAATGCTCGTAGTTTTTTTGGCAAGTAAATATTTTATTAATATAGATAATTATAAAATTGAATCCACAAAGAATGTACAGAGTTACATAAAGTATGTATTTCTGTATTCGAACATTACTATAACTCGAAGCCTTTCGGATGATTGAGCCTATCCCATCGCGTGGAAGAAGGAATATGATTCAAGGAAAATTAGCATATCTTGATTACATAGATTTATCGAGTCCCCCAACAAAAAAACTACTCACGAATATGATAAAATAACCATTAATTAGTAGCTCCCGATTACTCCATGCACTCTAAAAAATTATACTATTTGGATGCCTCCACAATTTCATGGAATCTGATTGGGCGCTTACAACGTGGGTCTTGTAGCACAATGCTGTAAGTCTGACGCACGCATCAGAATTTTTTTAAATAAAATTTTGACGGAACATAATTTTTGACTCGTTTAAAATTTTTACTAGTATAATATATTTTCAAAAAAGGAATTTAACAATCTACACGAATTACACGTTTATTTTTTAAAAATCGATGTGCCGTCGGTTTTTGCCGCTGGAATTTTTATGCCATTTGGATGGGGTGCCGTTGAAAATTTGGTGCCGCTGGGATTTATGTGCCATTGAGATGATTTGCCGTTAGGATGATGTGCCGTTGACATGTTTTACCGTTGGAAATGTTGTTTGTCGGAGGTGGTGTACTTGATTAGGATTTTGTAAAGTCGAGGCAAGAGTTAGACTCTTTCTTCCTAAGACGAGATTGCCCCGTATTCAGTACTTACGGGCTGCGGCAATCATCCCCAAGATACAACGACTAGGCTGCTTCCGAGTTCGTTTGATTAGGATCTTGTAAAGTCGAGGCAAGAGTTAGACTCTTTCTCCGTAAGACGAGATTGCCCCGTATTCAGTACTTACGGGCTGCGGCAATTGTCCCCAAGATACAACGACTAGGCTGTTTCTGAGTTTGTAGTACAACGATTCTTGAAACTTCAGGCGAACCTTGGAAATTCTGAACTTTCTGAGAGAGGGAGAGAGAGCCTACAATTGCTAACGAATGCTTATGCAAGTTGTAGTGGAGTGAGTGCAAATGATGGGGGATGGGCCTATTTATAGGCGCTGGATGGGAGGGAGGCAGGCACTCCGAAGGAGCGCGTTCGTTCGGCCAGCAGGCTGGCTGGCTGCGCTCGTGGCCTTTCGGTGGCATTCTGGATCCTTCCTGGTGTACCCCAGACTAGGTTGTGACCGCTCGGAGGGACAAGCCTACGCTCGCACTCGTTCACGAGGAATCTCGCAACCCTTCGGCCGTCTGGAAATTTTTGGGATGTTCCAGCCCTTAGTGCCTCTTCGGTGGCTATTCTGGAAGGCGCTCGCAGCCCCTCGTCACTTCGGTAGCTACGCAGCTCTCTCCAGACTCGGGCAAAATACTTAAGGCTCCTTCAGCTCCTCGCGACGATGGACACGTGCCAAGTGTCAAGTGCGCCACAAAGCGCCCATTGCGACCCGTGTCTAATGCGCCATGCGTACACGCACGTGTACGTGCGCGTGCACGAGCACGTGCTCGTGCTCGTGCTCGTACTCGGATGGTGCTTCGCACCATCCTCGCAGATAGCCTCGGTCAGCTCTTCAGGTGGAACATTTAATGTTACACCAGCTTGGAGCTTCTCCTTATAAACAGAGAAAATTCTCTTACGATTTCCGATGTGGTAATCTCATCCTCAGCTTGGGCTTTCCAGCTTAGGCTTTTCAGCTTGGGCCTTTCAGCTTGGGCCAAATGCATTAAATATGCATTCAAACCCAACAATCCCCCACATGAATGATGATTAATGCATATTGACACTTTTAAGAAAAGTTTTAACAGAATATTATTGCATCGAGAAAGGTAGCTTACGGCTTTGAACCTTTCCTAGTAAAATGCTATGGGATTTAGTTGCTGTTCAGTGAACGCGATGTCTTGAACTGGTCAGCTTTTTTATGTAAACCAAGACAATAATATTTACACAATGATATCTCTAATATCCTTTGGTTCTCACGTTGTGTCCGTTTCGGCCATGGACCTTATCTTGGATTCATAAGTATTTTTTCCTTTTTAAGCGGCCTCACTTCATACTTAAATAGGTGATCTCCCATAAAGAGTATCCTGCCATACTCCACTTTTTTCTGGTATAGGAATCATTAAAAGCGTAGACGCTTAACCTTACCACACCTCTGCAGGTTCGTACTTGGGTAGCTTGGATTGATTCCAAGTATTCATCTGAACTATCCATAACTTAGTTGTCACATTGAACCAAGTTTGTGGGATCTCCACTCATCATGGTTGAGTTACCGCTATGAATGTTCTTTAATGTGTGGGTTTTAACCTCATTCCCCTTACTGCATTTTACATTTGATCTATGTTGATTTCTTTCGTCAAATGATCAGCTATTTTGTCCTTGGACTTCACATAATCAATGGTTATTACTCTACTTGAGATCAATTGTCTAACGGTGTTATGTCTCCTACGGATATGTTGAGACTTACCTTTATACATAGTACTTTGTGCTCTCCCGATTGCAGACATGCTATCACAATGTATCAATACAGGGGGCATAGGCTTATTCTAACACGGAATATCCTCTAGAAAATTTTTGAGTCATTCAGCTTCTTCCCCAGCTTTGTCTAGTGCTATAAACTCTGACTCCATGGTGGATCAAGCTATGCATGTTTGTTTAGAGGATTTCTAGGACACAGCTTCTCCACCTATGGTGAACACATAACCACTAGTGGATTTGGAGTCTTTAGTGTCCGATATCCAATTCGCATCACTTTATCCTTCCAATAGAGTTGGATACCTATTATAAAGTATGCCATGATTCATGGTATATTTCAGATACTTTAGAACCCTTTCCAAAGCTAGCCAGTAGTCTAGTTCCTGGATTGCTCGTGAATCTACTAAGCTCGCTAACTGAGTATGCAATATTAGGACGAGTGCAATTTGTTAAGTACATCAGACTCCCAATTATCTTTGCATATTTCAGTTGAGATACTGGGTCACCTCTGTTCTTAGCCAAGTGTAGACTCAGATCTACCGGAGTCTTAGCCGGAGGTTTGTCAAAAGCATCGAATTTCTTGAGTACATTCTCAACGTAGTGAGATTGTGACAAGACAATTCCTTCAGTCGTCCTAGAGATTTTAATCCTCAGTATGACGTCAGCTAGACCCATATCTTTCATGTCAAAGTTGTTCTTTAACATGTTCTTAGTTTTTATAATAAGATCATTACTGCTTCCCGTGATTAGCATGTCGTCTACATACAGACATACAATCACGTAAGCATCAGGCGTGCCTTTAATGTATACCCATTTATCACACTCGTTGATCTTAAAGCCATTTGACATCATTGTCCTGTCAAATTTCTCATGCCACTGTTTCGGCGCCTGTTTCAGTCCGTATAGTGATTTGACCAGCTTGCACACTTTATGTTCTTGTCCGGGGGCAACAAACCCTTCTGGTTATTCCATATATATTTTCTCTTCCAGTTCTCCATTTAGGAAAGCTATTTTTACATCCATCTGATGTATCTCGAGGTTATAGAGTGCTGCGATAGCTATGATCATTCTAGTGGATGTGATTCTTGTGACCGGCAAATACGTGTGGAAGAAATCATATCCTTCTTTCTGTTTGAACTCTTTAGCTACCAACCGAGCTTTGTACTTTTCGATTGATCCATCAGCTTTGTATTTCCTTTTAAGGATCCACTTGCAACCTAAAGGTTTGCAACCTGGTGGAAGATCCATAATTTCCCACGTGTAGTTTTGCATGATAGATTCTATCTCACTATTGCTAGATTCTTTCCAGAGAGGAGCATCCGGACTAGATAATGCCTCTTGGACTGTCTCAGGTTCATTTTCTAACATGTATTTTAGAAAATCTGGACCAAACGACTTTGCTACTTTGGTCCTCTTACTTCGTCTAGGTTCCTAAGCACTTTGATCAGAGTCTTGAGTAGCTTCATAACTTCTTTTGTTTGAGCTTACTTCTTTCATTTCTTTTTTAGAAAAGATATTCTCAAAGAATGTTGCATGACCATTCCCTCGATTCCATGACCATTCCCTCGTTGATTTCAGAGTTTTCAGACTTGTGCACTAGAAATTGGTATGCGCTACTGTTGTGGGCATATCCGATAAAGATGCAGACAATGGTCTTGGTCCTATTCTCACCCTTTTAGGCAGAGGTATTTCTACCTTGGCTAGGCACCCCCACACTTTAAGATAACCGCAGGAAGACTTTCTCCCTTTCCATAGTTCATATGGAGTTTTGTCCCTTTTCTTGTGCGGCAATTTATTTAGAATGTGATTAGCTAATAGCACAGCTTCCTCCCACAAGTTCTGTGGTAAGCCCGAGCTAATCAACATAGCGTTCATTATCTCCTTAAGAGTTCGATTCTTGCATTCAGCTACGCTATTTGATTGAGGTGAGTATTGAGCTGTTGTCTGATGAATAATGCCATTTTGTTGGCAGAATTTCTCAAACGGAGCTACATATTCTTCCCCTCTATCACTTCGAATCATTTTGATTTTAGTGCTAAGTTAATTTTTAACCTCATTCTTATAACTCTTGAAAGCTTCTAGAGCTTCGTCTTTTCCTTTCAAGAGGTGTACATAACAGTACCTCGTGCAATCATCAATAAACGTGATGAAATATTTTTTTCCACCTTTAGTTTGCACTTGTTTCATATCGCATATGTCGGTATAAATTAACTCTAAAGGTGTAGTACTTCTTTTCACTGAATGAAAAGGTGCTTTGGTCATTTTTGTCTCTACACATACTTCACATTTATTATTCGGGTCAAACTCCATTTTAGACAATAAATTTAAACTTACTAACTTTCTTAGTGAGCTCAAATTAACGTGTTCTAATCTATCATGCCATAAGTTAGAACACTCAGCCAAATAAGAAGAATTAACAACTTTATTAGGGCCATTAAAGGCGCATTTGACAGTTATTACATTCATCTTGAAGAGCCCCCTCTCGAGGTAACCCTTTCCTACAAAGGCACCGGCCTTAGTCAGAACAAACCTATTAGCCTCAAATACTAGTTTCATCCCAGCTTTGCTCAACAGTGAGCCGGATACTAAGTTCTTACGAATGTCTAGGATATGCAGTACATCCTTGAGGGTCAGCTCTTTTCCGGAGGTCAGCTTCAGCACCACCTGGCCTAGTCCAACTATGGGTAAAGTCGCAGAGTTACCCATAAACAACTTTTGTCCATTGATCGGAATGTAGGTCGAAAATATCTCCTTGTCTGAATAAATGTGTCGGATTGCCCCTGTGTCTATGAACCACTCTCTTGGGTTATCCACCAGATTGACTTTAAACACCACGGCGGATAAGTCTAGCTCAAATAGGTCTTCGGCCAGATTTGCCTTCTCACGATCGTCCCTCTTTGGCAGGCAATAATCTTTTGCCATGTGACCGAGTTTGTTGCAGTTGTAGCAATTGCCCTTGATCTTCTTAGCCTTCTTTTGCTTTGGCTCTTGCTTCTCCTGCTTATTCCCGAGCTTCTTCCTCTTCTTGTCGGTACCACCTTCGGCGAGGTGTACCTTAGCCTCGGAGTTGGTCCTGCCGGTCTTGACTTCGGACTTTCGGTTGTCTTCCTCGATCCTTAGTCTCACGATCAGGTCTTCTAGCCTCATGTCCTTCCTCTTATATTTGAGGTAGTTCTTGAAGTTCTTCCATAGAGGGGGTAGCTTCTCGATCAGAGCAGCCACCTGGAAGGATTCGCTGAGTTGCAAGCCTTCAGCATGAATCTCGTGTAGAATCAGCTGCAACTCTTGGACTTGGTCTATGACCTTCTTGGAGTCCACCATCTGGAAGTCGAAGAACTTTTCGACGATGAATTTCTTAATCCCGGCATCCTCCATTTTGTATTTCTTATCTAGGGAGTCCCACAATTCTTTCACAGTCTTGGTACCTGCATAGACATTGTAGAGAGCGTCGTCTAAGCCATTCAGGACATAGAAAGTCGTTGTGACTCTATGCATCAAGGGTGTTGATCTTCTGTGGATCAGCCTCATTTTCTGCCACCTTTGGGGCTTCTTCCTTCAAGAATCGGACCAGGTTGAGCGTCGTCAGGTAGAACAGCATCTTCTATTGCCATCTCTTGTCGGTACCGTTGAACTTGGCCGGCCTTTCGGCGTGGACAGTTCCCAGGACCGGTGGCACTAGTGCTGAGCTTGTTGATGCCATTTTCAAGTACATAAATCTCGTCTTACGATTGTTGTTTGTCGGAGGTGGTGTACTTGATTAGGATCTGGTAAAGTCGAGGCAAGAGTTAGACTCTTTCTCCGTAAGACGAGATTGCCCCGTATTCAGTGCTTACGGGCTGCGGCATTCGTCCCCAAGATACAATGACTAGGCTGCTTCTGAGTTTGTAGCACAACGATTCTCGAAGCTTCAGGCGAACTTTAGAAATTCTGAACTTTCTGCGAGAGGGAGAGAGAGCCTACAATTGCTAACAAATGCTTATGCAAGTTATAGTGGAGTGAGTGCAAATGATGGGAGATGGGCCTATTTATAGGCGTTGGATGGGAGGGAGGCAGGCACTCCAAAGGGGCGCATCCGTTCGGCCAGCAGGCAGGCTGGTTGCGCTCGTGGCCCTTCGGTGGCATTCTGAATCCTTCTAGGTGCGCCCCAGACCAGGTTGTGACCGCTCGGAGGGACAAGCCTACGCTCGCACTCCTTCACGAGGGATCTCGCAACCCTTCGGCCGTCTGGAAATTTTTGGGACGTTCCAGCCCTTCGTGCCTCTTCAGTGGCCATCCTGGAAGGCGCTCGCAGCCCCTTGTCACTTCGGTAGCTACGCAGCTCTCTTCGGACTCGGGCAAAATACTTAAGGCTCCTCCAGCTCCTCGCGACGATGCGCATGTGCCAAGTGCGCCACAAAGCACCCATTGCGACCTGTGTCCAATTCGCACACGCACGTGCGCGTGCTCGTGCTCGGATGGTGGTCAGCTCTTCAGGTGGAATATTTAATGTTACACCAGCTAGGAGCTTCTCCTTATAAACAGGGAAAATTCTCTTGCGATTTTCGATGTGATAACCTCATCCTCAGCTTGAGCTTTCCAGCTTGGACTTTTGAGCTTGGGGCTTTCAGCTTGGGCCAAATGCATTAAATATGCATTCAAACCCAACAGAAAATGATATGCCGTTGAATAGGACACTTGTCATTTTCGTGATGCTGGACCCTAACATCATTGAATCTAACCTGCAATCCCATAATATAGGATATCTCTCATGTACTGGAAAAAAAAAACAATTAACAGTTTCTTTGTCGGCTTTTTTTGTTGATAAGTTTTTCTTTTTCTTTTAACCGGACAGGTTCTTCTTACTTGCTTTCAAGAAGGATCGATATACTTCTTGAGTTCTTACATGATTGGCATTCTATGGGGAGGGACACGTCATCATATTTGTGGTTGTGTCTGGTTTATTTCTTTGGATTGGATTTGTCAACGTGTCTCCAATAATGTCTCGCGCATGCATTAATTAACTGGTTTAGGTATTCCACTTTTGGCTCTACCAAAAACAATTATTGCACTTTATTTATTTAATTTTTTTGTGGTAAGTTATTGCACTTTATTGATTGATGGCGTTTCTTATCTATTAGTAGTTTATTTTATTAATTTCTTATATAATCTGATTCAGCACAATGTGACTTGAGTAATTCAAATTTAGTTTACAATTATTTAACAAGTAACAAGGTAAGGTTGTGTTCTCAAAGTTTTAAAAAAAATCTTAATTTAGTTATAACAAATTTCTCGTCAAATTCTTCAATAGAAAAGTCATAAGACATCTAAGATAATAACATCCATTAATTAGAGTCATTATGGGAAAATATCATTAATGCATGGTAATGTGATGCAGCTCTTTTCTGACGACTAATTGGATGTTCATTATTAGATACAGAAGACAAAAAATAGAGGGATCATCGTAAAGAAAAAGTTGGTAGCAAGTATCCACGACCGGTAAGAGAAAGGTCGAAGCAGTTGCTTTTCTTGTTAAAAATAGAAAGGCTAGAGGCGTAATTAGATACTATGAAAAGAATAGCGAAGACAATTTTGTACGGGAAAATTATTAGAATTGGGACTCTAAGGCCAGAGGCGTAATGATATGAGGTAGTGTGAATAGTAACGTACCAAATATCATTTTGTTCTGGTATTTTTTTATGTACAATTTTAAAACAATAATTACATATATTTTCATCATGTAATCTCAACACCCTAAATTTAATAAAGAAAAGTTTACTTTAACACTTCGTGGTATCGTCGATTTTGAGTTAGGTTCTTATAGTTTAAAACACATCAAATATATCCAACTTTTATGAAAAAATCGCTTAGAGCCTCTGACTGATTTACTAGCCTAGTTGGTTGAGAAGATGCCGTTTTTCTGACGACGTGGCACGCCGCATCAGCTTTTCCATCATATTTATAAAAATGATGTGGCATGTGGTAAAATAATAAAACAATCACCAATTTGTTTATATTTATTCAAAAAACCCTCATGTCAAATTCTAGTGTTGCTTATATAGTATCCTCCGTCAAATGCCTATCAGAGACCTTTTAGACCAAACAAACCTAACAAACTAGTATCTTAAAATATTTTTAAAAATCGTATAATATGTAAAAATGTATATTTTTATTCAAAAATATCTTTTTATATGAAAGTTAGGACATATATTTATCACTAATATTTTCAGAAAAATATTAACTATTACGATAAAAAAATTATTAAATTTTAACACTGATTTAGACCCGGACCATATATAAGTTATTATAACCCGTACAATAAAATATCTCCAAAGTGATATTATTGGGATCAGAGAAAAAATTACTTTAGAGAGGTTATTGCATAAGAGAAGTTTATATTTTTTTTCTCCAAAAATATTGAATTGAGTTTTAAACAGTAAATACATGCCGAAAATTAATTTGTCTATATTCAAATTACATAAAATCTCGGCTTATAGCTTTATTCAAATACTACACTCCATTGAGATATTTTCTTGCAATAAGACGACAATCACAGCGACCATTTGAAGATAATCGAGAAGATGAATGATGATGTAAAATTTATAAAATAAATATGTAGAAACTAGTATCTTAAAATATCTTTTGAATTGGTAAAGTATGTAGAAAATATATGTATTAAGTATTAACACAATTTTTTTTAAATATTAATTATTACAATAAATAGAAAGGTTATCACGAGTCATGAAACTAAAAAAACTACCTCAACGGAGTAGGGAGAGATTCAAAGTTCCCGCCGGAAACATACTCCTGCACCGGAGCCGGATCCCTTTCGAGTTACCAACCGAACCAAAATGCTTTCTCAAAACTGCGACCTACCGAAGCCACCCGCCCTTAACCAACCTTCCCTTTGCACGTTCCAACCTCCGTCGAGGACCGATGTCAGGAAGGTGCACGTGGGTAACAAATTGATCATTGCGTATTCGATAATGGGCAGGGTAGCGGATGCACGGAAGGTGTTCGATCAAATGTCCGACAGAGATGTAATGACCTGGACTGCGATGATTGATGCCTATATTGGTTCTGGCCTTGCTGACGAAGCGATGAGCCTGTTCGGGGCGTGTGTGGAGAGTGGGGTTGTTGGGAACGTGAAGATGTTTGTTTCTGTGTTGAAGTTGTGCAGCAAGAGGTTGGATTTTGAGCTCAGGAGGCAAATCCAAGCCTGCATTGTCAAGGGAGGTCATAGGATTTCGGTGGTGGACGGCGCTGTTATTAATTTCTATGCGCAGTGTGGTGATTTCGAGATCGCGTATGGCGCATTTGGTCGGACGGTGGAGAGGGATTTTGTCTGTTGGACTGGCTTGATCACTACTTGCTCTCAGCAAGGGCGGGCGAGAGACGCTTTGTAGTTGTTGTCCTGTATGCTGGAGGAGGGGTTCTCGCTTAACAAGTTTGCAGTGTGTAGTGCTTTGAAGGCGTGCGGTGAGGAGGAGGAGTTGAAGTTTGGAAGACAGTTGCATGGTGCCGTGGCGAAGAAGGTATGCGAGGAGGATGTTTTTGTTGAGACTGGCTTGGTTGATATGTATGCAAAGTGCGGGGAGATTCTAGATTCCAGAGCGGTCTTTGAAGGAATGAGGTACAGGAAGACTGTTACTTAGACCGCAATTATTGCAGGATATGCTAGGATGGGGCTTGGTGAGGAGGCTGTTCGTCTTTTCCGGGTCATGAACAGCCAGAATATAATACCTAATCATTTGACAACCATCAGTGTTCTTAGGGCCTGTGGCTCAATTGGGGCTTTGCTGAGTGGTAGGGAGGTTCATGGACACGTTATCAGAAACTATGTTAAGAATGACTCCCTGGAAACCACTGTTTTGTGGTTCCATTGCAAATGTGGGAAGTCTAGTGTTGCTTATAATATCCTCCGTCAAATGCCTATCAGAGATATCGTGACTTGGACTGTCATCATCTCTGGTTATGCAGGTCTGGGTCACGAGTCCGAGGCTCTAAGATTCTTGAAAGAAATGGTGGAGGAAGGCATCAGCTCTGAAAGCGTGCGCAAGTCTTGAATCTGTTGCGCAAGTCTTGAATCTTCCATTCTGTTGCCAGCAAGGACCCTGCCACGTCAAATGTATTTGTAAACAGTGCTCTGATTCACATGTATGCAAAATGCGGCTATATGTCGGAGGCGACTCTGCCAGGAGGCTCTGAAGCTTATTTACAGGTGGATGACCATGTTCTTGCAGCAGTCCTCAACAAGTGTGGAACTATAGATTTGGATGGGTGACTTGTCATCCGATGCTTGCCATCAAGTTGGTTTGACTTAGGTCTAAATTGCACGAGATAGTGTTAAATTTCTGTTAATACTATCCAATACATGTCATCTGCTGCTGCTGCAAGATCCGTTGCATCATCACTCGTGATGGGTTTTCCTTTTCAATTTGTTCAGGTTTGGCTAGGATTTTGGAGTGGGAAGGAAGAGAGAAAGAGGGAGGAAGAGGAGACGAGGTGAATGAGGGTTTTTTTGTGTGAATAATTCTAGACAAATCAGTTATTGTTTTACTAGATGCCACGTCATTTTTACAATTATGATGGAAAAGTTGATGTGGCATTGCCACATTGTCGGGAAAATAGCGTCTTCTCGGCCAAATAGGCTCGGAAGTCAGTCCGATGTACTAAGTAATTTTTTTTCTTCAAAAAAGTTGGACCCGTTTGATGCATTTTAAATTATGGGACCTATTTCAAAATCAGCAATACTATAAAGTACTAAACTGAACTTTTCACAATATAATAATATCAAACCTAAAAAGTAATCGAAGTTCTAATATTAGACCTTTAACAAGAATAATCAAGTAGGTCGGGTCGCATTGATGATCGACGGCTAATTCTAACTGCATATGCAATTGTGGGTCGATCTATTTGGAACGTCTCACTCTAATTTTTCCAAGTTAATTTTTATAAAAAGTAGAATTAATTAATGTTGTCTATCAGTAAATCCACAATATTTTTCATTGAGTCAATGTATCGGCAGACAACCTACAGGCCTATACACAGAAGTTAGTTTCTGACCCCAAAAAAACACACAGAGTTTACATTGTCTATTCTCGATGAATATAGATATATACAACGGGAACCAATGAGTAACGATGATTGAGTTGTTAGATTTAATTATGAGATTTTGAATCCAAATTATTAAAAATATAGTGGCATTAAATATTTATTGTGATAAATTTATCACATTTCAAAAATCTTATTTGACTCAAAATTGTATTAATTGGGTGCCCATAACATATACATCGGGATAGTAGGTTATATATAGACACAACGGGATTAATTTGATCTAGCCACCACCAAGTTGATGGCTTTGACCCATTTTACGGTATCATCTTCACCTGTGCATTTCCCATGTTCACGTGTCACACAAAAAAGGTCACTAATTGGTTCTTGTCTTCGAAACTATAGTTTGATCGATATATTTTCGTCGTGGACCATTTCATTAAAAACTTGTCCAAGGCTTAATTGTGTTGGGAATTTTGGTTATTTAAAAAATATATTAAATTCTGTCAAATCTATGTTTGGTTTGAATTAGATCTTTCATTAATTTTTTGCACCAATTTTTTTTGGCTTTTTCTCTGGTGGCTCAATCTATATTTAGCTTTCTTATGTTTATCTAGGAACATTCTTTTTTAATGTCGTCAAGTTTGAAAGGGATCATATCTATCTGTGAAATAAATAGTTTTAAACTAAAATAATACGACTATATGGTCCCATTTAACTAATTTTTCATTCTACTTTTCAACAAATTTACTATTTATATTTTATCTAATCCATTGAGCCGACTAATTTCTTTTAAAAATTTTGACGGTTGAAAAAATTCTCCTAAATACGTATTTAACTACTGCATTTTTCAGGAATTTGGATTCCAACTCTATTGGTTAAGTTAGAATAACAAATTTACTATCTATATACTAATTAGTTGCATGCAATTATTGAATTACTCTTATGTCACCCATATAAAGGTACCAATATCCTCCCCAAAGAGCTCAAGGAATAGTAATCATGGCTAGAGAACCACTCTTCATGTTCTTCAAACACTTGATCTCCCTCTTAACAAGAGCTCCTTCAATGGAGAAAAAGACCCCTAGCAACATCAATGGAAGCAAACCACCAGATGAAAAAATACACTTGGAATCCATCAACCACGTTTCCTATGATCACATCATCGGACAAGAGGAACAAGCTCCGACCATGACGCTGGTTTTCCACCTGGAGGGTGCCCTCCTCAAGTCACCTTCCATGTTCCCCTACTTCATGCTCGTCGCGTTCGGAGCCGGCGGGCCCCTGAGAGCTTTCCTGCTGCTGCTTCTCTACCCTCTGGCTTGTCTTGTTGGCCATGAAATGGGTCTGAAGATGATGGTGTTTGTGTGCTTTTTTGGGGTCAAGAAGCGTAGGTTTAGGGTTGGAGAAGCCGTGCTCCCCAAGCATTTCCTAGAAGACATAGGGAGTGAAGGTTTCGACGTCGTGGACATGCGTTGGGCCAAGAGGGTGGCTATCAGTGACTTGCCTAATGTTATGGTTGGAGGTCTCCTGAGGGATTACATGGGAATTGAGGGTGTTTTGGGAAGAGAATTAGTGGAGATTAATGGCTATTTTCTAGGGTTGATGAAGGGGAGGAAGACAGATCTTCTCGAGGAGGTTCTCGACAAGAGTGAAAGAACTGGTTCGGATGTTTTGTGTTTTGGCTCATCATTCAGCAAGTTTCTTGACCAGAGGACTTTCGACCATTGCAAGGTTAGAAAGTTGCTGTTATTAATTGCGTAACATAAACAACATGCAACAATCGGATTATTTTTTGGTATCCATTGTTATATTACTAATAATGATAAAGTCGGGTATGAAAGTATCTTATTTTTTAATAGGTAATTTTTTATATATATAGTAGTATTAATAATATTTACATTGGACCCCCTACCCATATCCGAGTGCCGACACTCTCTGTAAACATACGGAGGTTGCAGTCGAGAATCTCACTAAAAATTCTATTGTCGTAAAATTCAATGAAAAAAAATGATAATAAGAAAAATAGCTACTTAGATTACAGACATACAATATCAATCACTCACAGAGAACTAAAAGTGATCATGTCCGCTATTTACACATTATAGTGGACATAAAACACTCCCGACAATATTATGTTTGTTTACAATATTCAAATTCGAGACTTGTTAAAGTATTTTGTTTTAGTTAAAATTTAGTTAGACATCTATCTATCATAGTAATATTCCCGGATAATTACTGTTTCCAAATTGGCAATATCATGTGGATTTCCTAATGTTGCACTATCAGGTATACCAAGTGACAAATTCAGAGAAGAAGAAATGGCAGCTGCTCCCAAGGGAAAGATACCCAAAGCCCTTGATCTTTCACGACGGGCGGCTGGCTTTCCGGCCAACTCCGTCGGCCACACTCGCCTTGTTCATGTGGATCCCTCTTGGGATCTTCCTCTCCTCCTTTAGAATAGTTATCGGCACATGTGGATTACCCTTCCCCATTTTCTACCCAATGGTAGCTTTTTCGGGCTTTAGGCTGGTCACAACAGGGCCCCCTGATCAGGCCCCGAACGGATCAGACGACAAAGGAACCGTTAAACCGAAAGGAAAGTTATATGTATGCAACCACAGGACAGTGTTTGACCCGATCTCGATCCGGTTAGCGCTCAAGAACCAACCCTTATCCGCGGTTACGTACAGCATAAGCAAGTTCACGGCCGTGATCTCTCCGATCAAGACGGTGAACCTGACGAGGGACCGCGAAGAGGACAGGAAGATCATCAACAACTTGCTGAGCCAAGGAGACCTGGTGCTTTGTCCTGAAGGGACCACTTGCAGGGAGCCTTACCTGCTGAGGTTCAGCCCTCTGTTCACCGAGATGAGCGAGGAGATCGTTCCGGTGGCTGTCAACGTCGAGGCGAGCATGTTCTACGGTTCGACGGCCAGCGGATCGAAGTGGCTTGATCCCGTGTTCCATTTAGGCAACCCGAGGCCTACAGCCCACGTCAGGTTTCTTGGCAAGGTGAGTACCAGCTGCTGCAACGGCGGAAATGGTGGTGGTGGCCAGAGATCGAGGTTCGAGATGGCGAATTCCGTGCAGCATGAGATTGCCAGGGCTTTGGGGTTCGAATGCACCAGCCTCACCAGGAAGGACAAGTACATGATCCTCGCCGGGAATTCCGGGAATCTGTAAAAATCTACTTTAATACTGTGTGATTTCACCTATTTATATATCCCTATCTTATGGTTTCAAAATATTCAACCAAGCCATACATGTTTGTAAAATTGACATGCATATTTTTTGGACAGAAATATCCCAAATATAATTAGGAAAAAAATTGGTTTAAATTAAGAAAAATTACTCTCGGCCCCCAGGAGTTTGCATAAATTACTGTTTTAATCCCTATTATTTCGAAACCCAGACTTTGGCCCCCTAGTTTTCTTTCATTGAACTCTAAGACCCCTCGCTGATATCATCTAGTCAACATAATTTTAAAATGAATGTTTTATTACCCTTGTAATAAAAAACAAAAAATTGGACCACCATCAACCTCGACTCCGACCACCATCAACCTCCATAAAATTGATCAAATCTTCTCTGTCCCCTCTTCTCTCTCCTCGACGGACACCAATTGCTCTTCAAACCACCATCAACCTCGATGAACAACCACCGTCAACCTCGAATACACCATAAAATTGGTCCACTCTTCTCCGTCCCCTCTTCTCTCTCCTTGACGGAACCCAATTGCCCTTCGGACCACCATCGACCTCAACGAACGACTCTCTGATTAAGCCTAGCTCCTGCGGATTTTGGATTTTAAGGATTCAGAATCGATGTTGGGCGAGGAAGACAACTTGGGTCAACGTCGATTGGACCGGCGAGGAAGATGACAGGAGCTCGATTGGACTGGCATCGATTGGATCAGCGATGTGTGGTCAGCATTGACTTGGACCGAGGATGTGGGTCAGAGTCTGGAATGATGTTGAGCTCGTGGACCGGCATGGGAACGACATGAAGGTGCTTGCTCTGAGATGTTTACCTCCTAGATGAACTCCGGCGAGAGAAAAACCCAGGTGCCAAGGTCAGGATTTTAGCAGATGGGCTCTCCGGTGGTGCTTGGAGAGGTCACGACATTCACCGGAGCAGGCCAAAAGTTGAAGGACTTTTTTTATTGCAAGGGTAAAATAGTCATTTTGAAATTAGGTTGACCGGATGACATTAGCGAGGGGCCTTAGAGTTCAATAAAAGTAAACTAGGGGGCCAAAGTTTGGGTTTTAAAATAGGAGGGTTAAAACAGTAATTTATGCAAACTCCAGGGGCTGAGAGTAATTTTTTCTTTAAATTATCTACCAAAACAAATCATAAAACATATGAAAAACTTATTTTCCGCTCTTGTAATATTTTTCATATTCTTAAGTCATCATAATTTAATGATCTAAAAAGGTATTAAAAAATGAAGTGTCAATTTGAGAAATATATGTCACTTGGCAGAACATTTTGAAACCATAAGGTAGTGGTGTACAAATAGACGAAGTCACAAGGTATTAACGTAAATTTTTACCAAGTTTTTTTCTACACGTTCTGTTGGAGGTCAAATATTTTGCATTCATGGAAGCGAGATTTGACACAAGGTCTGCATCTTTAGAGACGAGCTTTGGCTTGAGGTCTATGTTCATGAAGTTGGTGCCTAGCACAAAGTTACGAAAGAGAGCTTTGGCGTTTTCACAAGTGAATGGTGGATGCTAAGGCATCCACGTCCATCCTCGAGAAATTGGCCGTAACACTCTACCTATACCTTAGAATGGAGTGATTCTTATTTTTATGGAAAGCGAAGAAGTAGATCTCCAACTTATGTTTGAAGAGTCTTGCCTAAATATGCATGGAAGAGGGTCAAAACTAGGCTTTAAGTTTCGGTGTTGGTTACTTCGTCAAGGACCATCGCAGTTTGGTAGAAAAACCACAAAATTTGCCTCAGACCTCCAAATGAGATGATTCAAGTTTCTTTGGAAAGCTAAGACGTGAATCTACAACTTTGTAGTTTACAACTTTTCCGATTCGGAGAAGAGGTGGTCAAAAATATAGGTTAAGATAGATATTTGCTCTGAGTTCGAAGGTGGGCGCCTTGGTCCTTGAAGTCGATATCCGGGTGGGCGCCCCATGCTTTGGAGGAGTGGGCGCACTATGCTTGGAGTTTGGGTGGGTGCCCCATCTTTCAAATCTGGGTGGGTATCCCATCTTTGAAGCCCGGGTGAGTCCCTCGGCTCTTGAAGTAGGATGTTTGAGTGGGTGTCGTCCCGCTTTAAGCTTGGTAGCGGACGATGTCCGTCCCGCCTTGGACTTGGTAGCGGACGATGTCCGTCCCGCCTTGGACTTGGTAGTAGACGCTGTCCATCCTGCCTTGGACTTGATAGTGGACATCGTCCATCCTGCCTTGGACTTAATAGTGGACGCCGTCTGTCCCGCCTTGGACTTGGTAGTGGACGCCGTCCGTCCCACCTTGGACTTGGTAGTGGACGCCGTCCTTCCCGCCTTGGACTTGGTAGTGGACAGCATCCGTCCCGCCTTGGACTTGGTAGTGGACGCCGTCCGTCCCACCTTGGACTTGGTAGTGGACGCCGTCCTTCCCGCCTTGGACTTGGTAGTGGACAGCATCCGTCCTGCCTTGGACTTGGTAGTGGATGCCGTCCGTCCAGCCTTGGACTTGGTAGTGGACGCCGTCCGTCCCGCTTTGGACTTGGTAGTGGACGTCGTCCGTCCTGCCTTAGACTTGGTAGTGCATGCCTCGTGCTTGGGCAACGAGTGTTGATCGAGTGGGCACCTCATGCTTTGGGACGTCCGGGTGATGGGCGCTTCATTCTTAAATTGGCACGTCCGATAAGGCGCCTTTCCTTTGACAACCGAGTGGACGTCCGGATATGCATTTTTCCTTGAAGCGGATGTTCGAGTGGACGCCTCATGCTTGGAACGGGATGTCCGGACGAGCATCTTTCTTTCGAAGTCCAGGTAGGCGCCTCGTCTTTGTAGATCGATTGGGCGCCTCCTTCTTCAAGTCCGGATAGTCCTAAGTTAAGTCAGGATTCCCCGAGATTCGGGCAAGATTAGGATAGTCCTATGAGAGGACGAGATCTGTTCATTTGGGAAAGGCGGCTTGGATTTTCCTATTCTGAGCCGGGTTAATTTGGAAGCAATATATTCGTTCAGGATAGATTTTCCTAGTGCGGAAGGACGGTTTAGCTAATTCCTATTCCAGGCCGGGTGAATGGAGGCGGCCTAATAGGAATTTCTCTTAACTTTAAGGCCAAGGCTAGGTTAAGGCGTCTACTATATAAGGAGGATTCGGACGACAGAGAAGGACATTCACAACACAACACACAACTACTTTACTTATCTTGTTGCTTTTCCTTTCCGTAGCCTAACTCTAGCTTTAGTATAGTATAGACCGACCTTGGGACGACCACTCCGAATCCGTCTTGAGTTACTTGTTCACTTATTCTCGCAAGACGTTCTGAATAAATTCAGTTAATAGCAAATTAAATTCAAGTTTGAAATTGATTGAGTTCGCCCTTTAATGGGTGTACCTCAAAATGCACCAAATTTAAAAAAATTACACGACATTTGCACTCACTCGTCGTACCGGTCAATTGGAGTGCGAATCAAGAAAATATCTATGACATGTAGCATGGGAATAATGCAATTACTTGATTGGATGGCGGATGGTAGTTTGTTTGATCCCATTATCAAGTGAAAGAACGTGTCTCCAATAGCACACGTTTCTAATTAATGTATGATCCTGTTGTTGACGTATAATGTTTTATGTAACGAAATCTTACTTACTTTTTCATTGTAATGTTACTCTAGACGTGCCTCACTTTTTGTATCCAATTAAAGATGTTTATGTATGTTGTGATTTGTGCACATGCTACAAACACTTTCCTGATTTATAATTATATAGTATGTTGTAAATTTTATTCAGCAGATAATGTTTAGTTGGGGTTGTTAGTATATTTTTAAATCAGTTAACATATTGCAGTTTCTGTTTTTTTGTCGAAATTACCATCGCATTTGTTTATCAAGATTGAAATGCATTTAATTAGTACAGTAATACATTAGCTACAATTGAGTATTTTTTTAAAAGAAAGATTATTAATATAATTGATTTTAAGCCAAAAAACAAAATAATAGATCGTTCAATTTCTCTCTCCTATATTATATTAAAGAATTAATTATTCAAATATTGTCATCTTCTATAGAAAGATCACCATAAAAAATTACCCTAATCCTCCATCAAAATGTAATTCAATAGCATCGGTATAACTTTTACCTTTCAAAAAAAAAAGTATAACTTATTATATTCGAATGATAAGGTTATACCAAATAACAATTTTATATGAGTTATACCGAGTTCACTTTCTCTCCAACATTTTATTAAAGAATAATAATCGAAATATTGTCATCTAATATAAAAATATCACCATAAAATTGCTTCTCGTCGCTCATTAGAGTAGAACCACCTCGGACGAAAGTCTCAGGTTAGACAACCTTCTAATCCACGAAAACTATCATACGCAAAATAGAATAATCATACATATATTTTATATATATGCAACACACATAACCCAATGTTTCAATGATTGATAAATAGAAAAATTACTCTCACGTCCTTGACCTTTGGTCACCCTTCCCTAAGATCCTTAACTTTTGGAAAATGATTTTTTCATCCTTAAGTTTTGATGATAATAGACTCTCGAGTCCCTAGAGCTGGAATATTCCTTTTTCTTCAATGAACCCTCACTTGAAATGACCAAAATGTCCCTCTTACTAAAAAACAAAAAATCCCTCGCTTATTCTACCTTCGCCTCCTTCTTCCTCTCACCTTCCACTAGAGCTGGAATATTCCTTTTTCTCCAATGAACCCTCACTTGAAATGACCAAAATGTCCCTCTTACTAAAAAACAAAAAATCCCTCGCTTATTCTACCTTCGCCTCCTTCTTCCTCTCACCTTCCACTATTAACCATTTACAAAGATAGATCTAAGAACATGTTCCTGGGTATTGCACTTCAGATTCACTCTTCCAATAACAACAAGACCCCACAGTGCCCTTGCAAGTACCTCGCCTCCCAAGCCCCAGGCTGCCACCAGAACGCCCACCGCAGGGAGCGCACCGGTGATGGTGTCTCTAGTCCAAGTCCTCCCTCGTTTGGCCACTGTATTGAAATCTTTTGATCTCAATTTTTTATCTTCTGGCGTCGTCTTGGTGGACGATTTCGACTGTGTTCGTAGTCGGAGGATCACCGTCGTAGACGTAGACGAGCATGCTCTTCGTCGAACGGCTGGCAGTCCAACGAAGGTTGAGTAAACGGGAACAAGAACGAACAAGTTCTACATCAGGATTCATCGGGAGGTCAGGGAAGAGGAAAATCCCAATTTCGAGAATAAGGGTTCATAACCGATTTGGAGATTTTTGGGAACAAATTATAGATTAGTCCCGGTGAGTTTCTGGCCCCGTTCGCAGCTTATGATGATGGTGCTATGGCGGGTGAGACCTGCAAATCAAAAGATCTCTTCACCAATGTAATCGACATTGTAATGGGGTTTTCAATCGATTGTTAAATTAGTGTTTTCCAATATCTTCACCAATTTGGATTTTTTAAGTTTTGATTCTCTAATTAGTTTTGATTCTAGTTATGAAGATTTGAGTTTGAGTTTTGATTTTGGTTGAAAGTGGGAGGAAGAAGAAGGTGAAAGGAGAAGGAAGAAGGGGAAGGTTATTTTTGTTTTTTTAAGTAAGAGGAGCATTTTGGTCATTTCAAGTAAAACTTCACAGGAGAAAAATGAATATTCCGGCTCCAGGGACCTGAGAGTCTATTATCATCAAAACTTAGAGACGGAACAATCATTTTTTAAAAATCAGATACCCTAGAAGGAGGGTGACCAAAGGTAAGAGACTTGAGAATAATTTGCCCTATAATAGCATATATCAATTCATATATATGCTATTATATAATCCATAAAAGACGAATTTCGTTTCCACTTGATGTTTGGTTGAATGTCAATGATTGATCAAGTGAGCAGCCTTTTTCTGAAAAAGGTTGGGGCCCTCTCCTTCAGTGATAATCCCCCACGTATTGAAAGAAAACTCCATGGATAATGGGCAAAGAACGGTTTCTGGTTGAAACATCACGAGCTAGCTATTTATGTTTTCAACTTTCCACGAAGCTCCAAACTGGTCACTTCACTCCACTTGGCCTCGTTTTGGCATACTGACAACTAGATCACCCCCACAATTGACGTTATGCCAAAAATTTCGATTAGTTGACACGGTAAGTATCTGGATAATACGGATTATGTACCTACTCTCTTGTTGTGTGAAGGTTCATGTAAAAACTTCTTTTTTACTGTGTTAAGAACAAAGACAGGTTGCTTTGAATGGACTACACAGCCATTTTACGACACCCGGCTAGAAAGCAAAATCAATCACTGGGAACAAATAAATGTGATGCTACTTAAACCTTACTGATGCATATTGCATTCATTGCTTCTAACCAATAATATACCTTTCGGTTAGAGAAGGAACAAGCCGATCGATCAATTCAATCGACATCCCGTCATGAACCGAAATACTGCAAATTACTAGAACCACACAAACTTCTGAAAACAGTAGAGCTCTAGGCCTAAGAATGAGACAGTAAGCTTGAATCTACAATGACAAGTGCAGAAGGTGGAAGTTCAGGAAAGAGAATAGTTAAGAGCCATTACCATGATAAGTAATTGGGAAAATTACTCTCGGCCCCCTGGAGTTTGCCTAAATCACTGTTTTAACCCCTCCTGTTTCGAAACCCAAACTTTGGCCCCCCTAGTTTGCTTTTATTGAACTATAAGGCCCATGCCGTTGATGTTTCGAAACAGCACAAAGCACAAAGCAAGTTGCTGTTCCGACGGCAGGGACCTTAGAGTTCAATAAAAACAAACTAGGGGGGCCAAAGTTTGGATTTCGAAACAGGAGGGGTTAAAACAGTGATTTAGGCAAACCCAGGGGGCCGAGAGTAATTTTTCCTAAGTAATTTGTTACTCCAACAGCGTTTGCGAGATCATCCACCTCACTGTCACCAAAAAATCCTAGCCAAACCTGAACAAATTGAAAAGGAAAACCCATCACGAGTGATTACCTGATAATGATACGTAATGAACCTCTCAGATAACTTCCAGTTTAATATCACATTTTCTATTACACTGTCGAACAAAAGGTCAACTGGAGTGTGATGTATGCATTTGTGACTTCAACCATTGAAGCATGTGTAGCAGAAAAAGTAATACCCAGTATAAAATATGTTAAACTGACTTGAAAAATTACACTTCGTATAATCTTCAACTAGTACTTAACACAGGAAGATGGCCTTCGATTATGAGCCTTGCAGACCTTGCTCCTATTCTGTCCTTCACCTCAGCTCACAGGAAGAAGGGGTCAAAGCCTTGTCGGGGACATAGCACAAGATATTGCTGTTCTCTACTTAATAAGCTTTGTTGTCCGCGTGCAACGGATCTTGCAGCAGCAGCAGATGACATGTATTGGATAGTATTAACAGAAATTTAACACTATCTCGTGCAATTTAGACATGAGTCAAACCAACTTGATGGCAAGCATCGGATGACAAGTCACCCATCCAAATCTATAGTTCCACACTTGTTGAGGACTGCTGCAAGAACATGGTCATCCACCTGTAAATAAGCTTCAGAGCCTCCTGGCAGAGTCGCCTCCGACATATAGCCGCATTTTGCATACATGTGAATCAGAGCACTGTTTACAAATACATTTGACGTGGCAGGGTCCTTGCTGGCAACAGAATGGAAGATTCAAGACTTGCGCAACAGATTCAAGACTTGCGCACGCTTTCAGAGCTGATGCCTTCCTCCACCATTTCTTTCAAGAATCTTAGAGCCTCGGACTCGTGACCCAGACCTGCATAACCAGAGATGATGACAGTCCAAGTCACGATATCTCTGATAGGCATTTGACGGAGGATATTATAAGCAACACTAGACTTCCCACATTTGCAATGGAACCACAAAACAGTGGTTTCCAGGGAGTCATTCTTAACATAGTTTCTGATAACGTGTCCATGAACCTCCCTACCACTCAGCAAAGCCCCAATTGAGCCACAGGCCCTAAGAACACTGATGGTTGTCAAATGATTAGGTATTATATTCTGGCTGTTCATGACCCGGAAAAGACGAACAGCCTCCTCACCAAGCCCCATCCTAGCATATCCTGCAATAATTGCGGTCTAAGTAACAGTCTTCCTGTACCTCATTCCTTCAAAGACCGCTCTGGAATCTAGAATCTCCCCGCACTTTGCATACATATCAACCAAGCCAGTCTCAACAAAAACATCCTCCTTGCATACCTTCTTCGCCACGGCACCATGCAACTGTCTTCCAAACTTCAACTCCTCCTCCTCACCGCACGCCTTCAAAGCACTACACACTGCAAACTTGTTAAGCGAGAACCCCTCCTCCAGCATACAGGACAACAACTACAAAGCGTCTCTCGCCCGCCCTTGCTGAGAGCAAGTAGTGATCAAGCCAGTCCAACAGACAAAATCCCTCTCCACCGTCCGACCAAATGCGCCATACGCGATCTCGAAATCACCACACTGCGCATAGAAATTAATAACAGCGCCGTCCACCACCGAAATCCTATGACCTCCCTTGACAATGCAGGCTTGGATTTGCCTCCTGAGCTCAAAATCCAACCTCTTGCTGCACAACTTCAACACAGAGACAAACGTCTTCACGTTCCCAACAATCCCTCTCTCCACACACGCCCCGAACAGCCTCATCGCTTCGTCATCAAGGCCAGAACCAATATAGGCATCAGTCATCGCAGTCCAGGTCATTACATCTCTTTCGGGCATTTGATCGAACACGTTCCGTGCATCCGCTACCCTGCCCATGACCGAATACGCAATGATCAATTTGTTACCCACGTGCACCTTCCTGACATCGGTCCTCAACCGGCACGACGGAGCGGGAGTCTACGACAGGGAAGGAGCAGCTCCCGGAGTCGGCTCCGAATTCGTTCACAACCGGAACGCCCCGAGCGGCTATTGTTGGTCGGCAGGGGGAGTTCCGGCGATCTATCATCTGGTGCCGCGGTGTCCGGAGGTGCATGGGGGTTGGACAATGAGGCGGAGATTGGAACGTGCAAAGGGAAGGTTAGTTAAGGGCGGGCGGCTTCGGTAGGTCGCAGTTTAGAGAAAGCATTTTGGTTCGGTTGGTGTTGAGGTACAAAAATAATTTCGACATTGTCAACATATTTTGAAGTATTCGGTGTGATCTCAAAGTGATCGGGTGACTGGTGATCAATGTGGTCTCAAAGTGACCGATGGCCGGTATAGTCTCAAAGCGATCACTTTTTGTTTTGAGTTGGAAGAGATTGTCGATGGTCTCCCCTCCATTGAATTCAATGATGGTCTTACTTGGTCAAAACCAGTAACAATAGACCACTTCGTTGTGTTATCCTTGTGTTATCCTTGGTTCACTTCGGCTTGTCTTGGATGACGATGTCCTTCCGTGGTAAATTAGCCGTTACTTTGGACTCGTAGGTTGGAATAAGGAGATTCTTCTGGCTATAGAAAGGAGAGACATGTATCTACAACTTCGTTTTGAAGAGCCTTGCCTAATTCAGGTCAGAAGTGGGTCTAAACAAAGCGTCAAGTCCTGGTGTTAGCTTGCTCGATGAGTTCTGACAGACTTTGGTAGATCAGTGGTAGATTTTGACTCGGAGATCGAATTGAGCTGATTCTTTCGGATATGGAAAGGCAAGACAAAGATCTACAACTTTGTAGTTTACGACTTTTTCTGATTCGAAGCGGAAGGTGGTCAAAAGTCTACTTCAAACTGATCCCACTACAGACCGATTCGGTCCGCTTCCCGCTTTGGTCTGCTTCCCGCTTCCAAGACCAAGGCGGGAGCCCGGTTCCATCCGCTTCTCGCCCACCTGGGTGATACTCTTCGGTAAAATACTCATAATTTTCTATCCGGAGCTCGGATTGAGACGATTCAAGTTGTTGTACGAAGCCAAAATATAGATCTATGACTTTGTAGTTTGTGATATCTTCGGATTCGAGGCGAAAGTAGGTCAAAAATGTAGGTCAAGGTGGGAGGACGCTTTAGTCCTCAAGGCGGGAACCCGGATGTACGCTTTAATCTACAAGGCGGGAACCCGGACCTACGCTTTGATCTACAAGGCGGGAGCTTGGATGGTCACTTTGACCTTTGAGGCGGGAGCTCGGTTGGACGCCTTCGCCCTCGAAGTGGGATGTCCAGGTTGGACACTTTGGTCCGTGAAGTCAATATGTCCGGGTTGGGCACTTCGGTCCATGAGGTCGATATATTCGGGTTGAACGCTTCGGTCCGTGAGTCAATGGCAAAAAGCCTAAGGCGAGAAGCCGAGCGAGAGGCCGAAGGCAAGAAGCCTAAGGCGAGAAGCCTAAGTTGAGAAGCCAACTTGGGGGCATTGTTGAAGTATAAAATTGGTGCTTCGGGTTATACCCACTTATTTTCAGGTTCGTATTGAGCAACTCGTATTCGAGTTGATTGGATCGCTCGGTCCACTTCAAGGCGGGAGGCGGTATACCGCCTTGTTTGTGCGAGCAGGTGGATGGCACCGGTTTGAGAACCCGGGCGGTAGGCACATGCCGCCTAGGCCTGCGGGCGGTAAGGTGAAGCTTGCTTGGAGGGCTCACGCGGTCGATGAATAGGAGCATACTTGGACTTTATGAGCGGGAGTCCGGGCGGTAATATTTATGGGCTGTCTAGGGCTTGAAGGCGGTAGGGTCCGATTTTCTGGGCTTATAGGCGGGAAGACTATTTGGTCTATATAGGCGGAAGGTGTAGCCTTTTTTTAGTTCACTTCGGGCTTAAAGACGGTAAGTTATGTCAGCGTTTGTGTGGAAGGTTCGAGAAGATCAGGTCAATTTATATTTTCTTTAGTAGAGCCAAAATTTTCGAGATTCCAATAAGATTTTGGGACACAGTTGCTTGGTCGGCACGACCGGCATATTCCTAATTGGAGACGAGATATGTTCATATGAGGAAGACGGTTTATATTTTTCTATTCTAAGCTGGGTTGATTTAGAAATAAAATATTCACTCAGGACGGGATTTCTTGCACGGGAAGGATGGTGCTAGGTCAGGATGTGCTATATAAAGGGAGCTCGGGTATCAGAGAAGATCAACAACACAACACATTACTACTCTTCTATCTTTATCGTTTTTCCTTAGTACGTAGCCTTGCATAGCCGGTAGCCTAGCATAGCTTTAGACCGACCTTGGGACGACCACTCCAGATCCGTCTCGGGTTACTTGATCTCTTTTCCCCGCAACAGTTGGTAACTGGAAAGGGCTTCGGCTCTGGTGCATGAGTATGTTTCAGGCGGGAACTTTGAATCTCTCCCTACTTCGTTGAGGTAGTTTTTGTAGTTTCATGACTCGTGATAACCTTTCTATTTATTGTAATAATTAATATTTTTTAAAAAATGTTTGTGTTAATACTTAATACATATATTTTCTACATACTTTACCAATTCAAACGATATTTTAAGATACTAGTTTCTACATATTTGTTTTATAAATTTTACATCATCATTCATCTTCTCGATTATCTTCAAATGGTCGATGTGATTGTCGTCTTATTGCAAGAAAATATCTCAATGGAGTGTAGTATTTGAATAAAGCTATAAGCCGAGATTTTATGTAATTTGAATATAGATAAATTAATTTTTGCCATGTATTTATTGTTTAAAACTCAATTCAATATTTTTGGAGAAAAAAAATGTAAACCTCTCTTATGCAATAGCCTCTCTAAAGTAATTTTTTCTCTGATTTCAAAAAATCACTTTGGAGATGTTTTATTGTACGGGTTATAATAAGTGATATATGGTCCGGGTCTGAATCGGTGTTAAAATTTAATAACTTTTTTATCATAATAGTTAATATTTTCTGAAAATATTAGTGATAAATATATGTCCTAAGTTTCATATAAAAAGATATTTTAGAATAAAAATATAAAATTTTACATACTATACGAATTTTAAAAATATTTTAAGATACTAATTTGTTAGGTTTGCTTGTTTCACAATTTTTATATCATCATTCATCTTATTAATTATCTTCAAATGATTTTTGTGATCGTCGTCTTATTTAAAAAGTATCTCAATCGAGACTAACATTTAAATAAAACTATGAGCTCCGATTTTATGTATCTCTTGATTAACATTATCACCGACCTCAGTAGCACTTTCATTTGATTGATTCTGAATTGTACTGACAATGCATTGTTATGTTGAAGTGTAGCTGATCTCTTGCATGGCTGGAAAATCAATTGTGCTGACTTAAATATATAATAAGTATTTTGATATTTATATATTTATAGACAATATCATATTCTATTGAAATGTAGCAGATCTCTTACTCACAAAGAAAATTAAGTTTTTTTTACTTAAATATAGACAATAATTTTTTGGTATATAAATACCGACAAAAATTCAACTTTAATAATTTTGTAGCTAAAATCCCATAAACATCTCTTATGTGAATAAGTGATATTTTTCTATATTCCAAACGATATCACTTTAGAGAGATT
This sequence comes from Hypericum androsaemum, assembly GCA_963995505.1. Classification (NCBI taxonomy): domain Eukaryota; kingdom Viridiplantae; phylum Streptophyta; class Magnoliopsida; order Malpighiales; family Hypericaceae; genus Hypericum; species Hypericum androsaemum. The sequence goes on along the minus strand of OZ023191.1, from coordinate 10,203,578 downwards.
TCTTGTTCGGCTAAAAAATAAGTAATTTTTTGGTGACTTGAATATATACAATAATTTTTTGTAAATAAATACTGAAAAAACTCAATTTTAATAATTTTGGAGCTTAATAACATAAATCACTATTTTATGGAATGATATTTTTCTCTAGTCCCAACTATATCACTTTAGAAAGAGACCTCTTAGTCGGCTAGAACATCAAGTTTTTTTTTTGTGACTTAAATATAGACAGTAATTTTTTGGTATATAAATACTAACAAAATTTTAATTTTAATAATTTTGGAGCTAAAAAATATAAACCTCTCTTATGTGAAATGATATTTTTTTGTGGTCCCACGAATATCTTTTTAGAGAGATTTTACTATATCATTATTCAAACAAAAATAATCACGACACGAATTTAGGTTAGTCGATTTAGTAGGTATATAGATACATTGTATTAATCGTATCAATCAAATGATTATAATACATTAGAATCCCTCTAAAATGATACTCTCTAAATTGATAACTTCTATAAAATTAATAAAAATTTGGTCTCAACTCTCAAGTCAAGAATAGTGTTAGAATTTGATAACTTCTCTATCATAATATCTATTTTTCAAAAAAAAAGTGTTAAATGTCGGTCTCAACTTCTTGTAACATGATATTTTTAAATAAATACATATATTTGTACATATTTAAAAAATATTTTAATGTAATAGTTTGTGATATCCTGGCTTGTTTGATAATTTTTACATCACTCTTATTATCTTCAAATGATCATTGTAATAGTAATTATCATCTTAATGTGATAAAGATATATTAATTTTTATATCAATTTGATGTAACATTTTTTTTGTCAAAGAATTTGATGTAACATTTGAATAATATATGTCAATTTTTTTGTGATTTTAATATAGATAACAAAATAGCTACATTTATCGATATCTTTTTGCTAACTTAAATATAAACAAAGATAATATTTTGGTTTATATATATTTAATAACCAAAAATTTATTTTTAATCATCTATCTCAAAGCTAAAAACATTTTTTTTTCTCTCATCTCAACTCTCATACACGTGCGTCGGAGGTTTTTTTAAATAAAAAAATTTAAAACTTTGGCGGACTATAACTTGTGACTCGTTTGGAATTTTTGCTATTATAATATATTTTAGCAAAAAAAATTTAACGATTTACACGAATTAGGGGTTTGTTTTTTGAAAGTTGATGTGATGTCATTTTTTGCTATTGGGATTTGTGCCGTTGAAGTTTTGTGCTATTAGGATGATTTTGTCGTTAAAAATCTTGTACCGTTAGAATGATTATGTCGTTGGGATGATGTGCTGTTAAGATGAGCCAATTGTCAGATTCGTGTTGCTATTCTGAATCCAACCCAACTTTAGAGGATTGTATTGTATTGTGTACCACCAGACGACCAAGCAGCAAGTGACGCCGGCAGCGGACAAGAAAAAGCAGCTCGGCTTCACTCCCACACAAATACCCCCCAATTCTACTTGCACTCTAAAACCCTCCAGAAATGGAAGCCGCGTGCACGTGTCTAAACCCCGCCCCCTTCCCAAGAGCCTCCCCTCCGCCCTTCCTTTCTCTCTCCTCTCCCCTCCTCCTCCTCCTCCGCCCCACTAAACCCAAGGGTAGGGTGTCCGCTTCAATTTTCAAAATGGTAAAGAAAGGGATTTCCTTTTCTTTTCTTTTTTTTAATAAGAATTTGATTTCATGTGTTCCAGGGTTTCAAATTTGTGTTGCCACTTCTAAGGACGCTTACGTCAGCAAAGAGGAGGACCCCTCTCCGCCCGAGGAGGAGGAGGAGGCGGCGAGGAGGGAAGCGAGAGTGCACGACAAGTTGATAGAGACGTTCCTGGTGGACAAGCCCGCCCCGTCCGAGTGGAGGACCCTGCTCGCCTTTAGCCGGTCTTGGGGAGATGTCCGGAACGGCTTCTTCAGGCGTCTGGAGGAGCGGGCCGCGTCCGACCCGGACCCCGCCATGAAGCTCGGCCTCCTCCGCCTTGGTAGGAGGCTCAAGGAGGTAAAAATGAGGCCCGTTGCCTATGTTGTGTTTGATGATTTTCCGAGTAGTGAGAATGGTTTTTTTGGAGCGTGAGGTGATGGTCTTGTTGTTGTGGATAGGTAGATGAGGACGTGCAGAGGCATACTGAGCTTATTGAGGTGGTCAGGGAGGCACGCCCCGAGATCGGGAAGGTTGTTGCCAGGCGGCCGGCGGATTTCACCAGCGAGTTTTTTCAGCATTTTTTTGCTGTGGCGCATTCGCATCCTGAGAATTCAACGGAGCGGAATGGTGAGGGTTGCTGTTGGTTGAGGCTGCCTTTTCCGTGGGAACTTAATTTGTGCTTTGTATGGATGTTGATTTGGTTGTATTGTTTTTTTCTTTGTTGTGGTTTTTTAGCCCTGCTGCAGCTTGCAGATGAGTGTGAGGCGGTTGTTCAAGCCTTTGATAATGTAGCTTCGTCGAACCAGGTGGGTTCAGAAGCTGCAAAGTTGAAGTTCGAGGAGATCCTCAACTCTCGTACTGCTGTGGATGCTTTCAAGAAAATAGACCATTTGGCTGGCGGAAATCAGCTTGATCCCGGGATGGTTATGATGATGAGAAAGGCATGGTCTAATGCTAAGGAGACAGATCGGACAAAATCCGAGGTTAGATGACCGATGCCTGGGCTGAGGAATTACTTTCTTAGGACTAATCGAAGAGGAGCAAGAGCATAGTGCATTTACTTTTTTTTTGTTCAAGCAAGAAGGTTTCCACTTAATCATCAAAAATAGAGTCTTAGCTTATGGGATAGTAGTCATAGGCAAATATTATATAATAATATGGTTAGTTTTTCCCTGGCCGTCCTTCATAGAGGAAGAGTTTTTATAGGTAAGAGGAGTTGGGGGAAAGAAGATTGGTACTTCGGTCCTCTCCCCTCTAAAGGAGGATCCTAGCCAAATCAGATAGTCCAAGTCGGTAGAAGAAGAGATATATGTATGTTTGCTGGTAGTGTCATGACAAACAGAAGTGCAAAATGTTCAAACACGCTATGTTTATTTTTGGGTGATATGCATCGTCTCATCTTGGTTATTTTTGGCGATGGGTTTCTTGAGGGTAGATTAGAAACAGAAAGGAGGGAAGAAGACAAACACGCTATGTTTCGGTTAACAGTTAATTGGCATTTCCTGCTGGGTTGTTAGTCCTATTCTGCATCATCTGCTTTTTTCAACAGGTGAAAGACATTATGTATCAAATGTATCTGGATTCTGTGAGGTATACTGAGAGGCAAATCCCAAAGGAGATTAGAATTGCCAAGTATCTCCTTACGGTAAAAAATCCTGAAATGAGAATAGATTTATTAAAGGATGCATTTACCCCAGGAGAAGAAGTTGAAGGAAAAGATGTCGACTTCCTTCATACGTAAGTTTCTGCTTGATCACCTTTAGCGTCTTTAAACAGGTTATTCTAATTGAGATGTTTTAATTGGGTTCTATAAGCTAGGTTGGCCTGGCTGTAATTCCCTTGTCGAAGTAATTTGATATATCCTTCTTATTTTACTTTGTGCCTGTGGTTGTAGAACCCCTCAAAAGCTTCGTGCTTCGATAAAGAGTATCGTGTATGCTTACCTCATTTGTCAGCCAGAACTAGTCGTACGTGAGGCCAGGGATCTTCTGAATCCGAAGATGATTCGAAGGTTGGAGAAACTGCAGATGCTGATTGAAGAAAGATTCTTGTGAAACGACGTCGTGGTCATGTTGAACTTATGTATACGTATGCACCAATGTTTCAGATCATCTGTTGACTTTGAGCTATGTTGCCAACAGAGTTGCTGAAAGATTGTGCACTGTGGTCATTGTAATTTGTAACAACATTAGCACTTGTTAGACACTGGAAATTTGGCCTTACATAAAACCTGGGATTCGGTAAAATTGTATTTTGGCGTATAAGTTAGTGCAGTAACATAATGTAATAATAACTATGTTAAATTCTTTTATGTCCAGATGGTGACAATACAATATTAAGTGCATGTTATCGAGTTCAATTTTGATTCAACTTACACAAGGCTCAGTTTCTTTGTATTCAGAGCTAATTATATTAAGATTTATTGATGATCATTTCTTAAACTTCTAATAGTTTTACCTAAAAAAAGTTACTTAAAAATTTAACAAATTGTACGTGCACGAAGATAATATTAGCTATGGTATTAGGATAGAAAGCTGTAGGAATTGAATTTGAAGAACCATAAAGCTTCTAATAAACAAGGTTTTAAAATACCGGTCGGACCGTAATTCGGTATGAATAGCGTATTAGATTCGGCCAAAAACTGCCAACCTTATAAATCGCCCAAAAATTGGTCGGACTGGGTGGTTCGTTTGACCTAGATTTTCCCAGTTCGTAAGGTTGAACCAACAAAATCAGAGTTTTTTGATGGTGGGTCAAAAAAATCAAATTTTTCGGTTCCAATTTTTTATTTTGGTGGAGTTTTTTTTAAATAGAATTTCAAGATTATGGTGGGTCAAAAAAGAGAGAGAAAATTGTACATATTTGTTTTTTGGAAAGAGTGACCGAGGTATAGGGTTGGGTGGTTTGTTTGACCTAGATTTTCCAGGTTCGTATGAACCAACAAAATCAGGATTTTTTGATGGTGGGTCAAAAAAATCAAATTTTTCGGTTCCAATTTTTTATTTTGGTGGAGTTTTTTTTAAAATAGAATTTCAAGATTATGGTGGGTCAAAAAAGAGAGAAAAGGTTGTACATATTTATTTTTTGGAAAGGTGATCGAGGTATAGGGTTGGGTGGTGGGATATGAGTAATTAAAATATAGGCAAAATAGTCATTAGTCCCTGCTTTTTGAAAAAATTAACTAATGAGGACAAGCAAGTATAGATTAGTCCCTCATATTTGAGAAATCAATTAGTTATTCCCTGGATTCATTTTTCTATTCACATTTCAGCCAATATTTTCATAATTCCTATTATACCCCTAAGCCCATCCCTTTCCTCTCTCCATCTCTTTCACGAAACTCCCCCTCTTTTCTTCAAGGTGACCACTGTCACCTCAATCCAACATTCTCCTCCCATCCAATTATCCCAAACCATAATCACCTGAAATTTTCCAACATTTTCCCCCTCTTTACCGCTCTCTTTTTTTTTATAAGTACTTACTGTTCTCTTTATCTTCCCCCTGAAACCCACTACCTCCAGAACTCACTCCACTTCCTCTTCCCTAAAAAAATAATTCCATGAAAAATGGAACCTTGATGGCCATCAATCTTTCATAGTCCTTCCATCCTCAACAAATCGCCACCGTCACTGCATCACCGTCGCCACTGCCCGAAGCTCCAGAGTCGCAACCTCCGTCATTGTAGGTGTCCCGCCGCCAAAATCCTAGTGACGGTGGTGTCGAAAAGTACCTTATCGAGAGGAAGATGGACAATTGCAAGCTGTGTGGTGTGGCGACAATCCCACTGTGAATGGTCGGAGAGTCCGACTTACCGCTGTACATCATCGACCGTTGAGTAAGGAGGGAGCTTTGGGTGGGTGTGGCGTCCCTGAGCCAGAGGGAGTCTTCCGTCGTGGCTTTTGGAGAGAGGAAAGGGATGGGCTTAGGGGTATAGTAGAAATTATGAAAATATTGGCTGAAATGTTAATAGGAAAATGAATTCAGGGACTAACTAATTGATTTCTCAAATATGAGGGACTAATCCATACTTGTTTATCCTCATTAGTTAATTTCTTCAAAAAATAGGGACTAATGGCTATTTTTCCCCAAAATATATTTTCTAATGTAAAAAGGTATCGGGCCGACTGGCTTTCAAACTAGTCGGACCGATCAAACCGTGACTCAGAGACAAGAGTGGATCGCTCTCCGGATCAAAACCTTGCTAATAAACGACTTTTTTGGTTAAATTATCAATTTGAATTGCCAGTTAACCGCAGATTTAGCCTCAAATTTAAAATTGTCGGTCGGATACTAGATGGTCCAACAAAAAAAAAATTAAATTCCGTTTATACCCCGGTGCGAATCATCGTCCGTCGGACGGGGAGAGGCTACCCGATTTGAAAATCTCGCCAATCGAAAAAACCGATTCCCTCGTAATTGGACCAACCGAGAAGAAGGGAATCGCGCGCTAGGGTTTCCGGGATTAGAAAAGATTCCTCCTCCCTTCCAATCGATGCGAGCGAGCGAGGAGGAGGACGCGACGCGCTTGGGAAAAAGTTCGAACTATGAGCCGGAAGCCGAGCACCAGCTGCTGCGCCATCTGCGACTACTCCAATCGCGCGTCCGTTTGCGCGGTTTGCGTCAACTACAGGTACCGTTGACCACGTTCCGACTTTTTTTTCTTCGAATATGTAGCTGACGGCGCCGTTTTGTGTTCCGAAGGTTGAATGAGTATCACAGTTTGGTGAAGTCGTTGAAGGCGCGGCGGGATCAGTTGTACTCCAGGCTGAGCCACGTGCTCGTTGCCAAGGTGCTTGGATTCACCTTGATTTTTCGTTTCGGTTTTTCGTCGGTCGAGGGGGTTTCAGTGTCGGTTTCTTGATTGCTTTTGTGGTTTGCTCGGTAGGGGAAGGCAGACGATCAGATGAACTGGAAGGTGGTTCATAATGAGAAGCTTGCTAATTTGAAGGAGCAGCTCCGCCGTAGCAGGGAACACCTCGTTCAAGGTTCGAGTCCTTGATTTTTTTTCAACTATGTTTGAAGCGTTGTGTTGTTTTATTTGCGGTGATCTGTTTTTGCAGGAAAGTCTAAGATCGAGAGGATGTCTTACGATTTGAAGGTTAAGTATGGGATGCTCGAATCTGCTAACACCGTGGTACCAACTTTTTCCTTTCTCGCCACGATCAGTTGTCGAGATATGCTTTCCAAGCTTTCACGCTATTATGTTCTTTGTGCGCTGAGGTGTCTGTTTGCTTTTGCAGATGAAAAAAAACCGTGCGGAACAACTGGAGAAGTTCTATCCAAACCTTATTTGCACCCAGAGTTTAGGGCATGTGAGGAATATCGCCGGACCCTCTCTGAGCTTTCTTTGCATTTGTTTCTCGTGAAAATCATGCCCGACTAATACATTAGAAGTTCCTATGTTGTAGATTCTATAATGTGATTCAGATTTCTAGTGTCATTTGGGTGGTCTTGCATGAAGCTGAAGAACGCTTATTATGATGCAGATGGCAATCACATCCGAGTTACTACACAAACAGTCGTTGGTCGTTAAACAGATTTGCAAACTGTTCCCTCAACGCCGGGTAAGCTCTCAGAAAGTTGACAAATTGTTTTTTCCTAATTTCATTATATTACAATGACAAATTTGAAGCTTCCTTTTGTGAGCTTTTTAATTGATGGCTGAGATCTGGAATAAGGCATGACTTTTCTTAAGCTTTCTGCCAGTGAATTATAGTCTGCTGTTTAGAAGTTCTCATTTGTGGACTGCCTTATAAAGCTAGTCAACCAGAATAGTTTTGTGGTTCTTTAGACAGAGTAAATAATAGTCTATTGGTGAGCGGGTGTTTGAACATGACTGTGGTAGAGAGGATCCCTCAATTTTGTACTTTAGTCTTCCTAGATGTGCAAACTATTAAAGACCACAGAACATCTTTGCTCCATTCTCAGCAGATTGTATGCAGCTTGTGATGAAAAGTTGTTAGCTCTCTATATTGTTAAATCTTGTAATGCACAATTTGCAACTCTCATGTCCTCGGTCCAGATCTTAATTCAGTATCTGTCAAGTATGAGCATTTGTGCGTGTCGTTCATTTGCTGCCCGTTTCGCTTCTCGCAAAACTTAGTTTTCTTATTCTGTTGCTGTCTAAATGCTTATTTCTATTCAGGTGAGCGCAGACGGAGATAGGAAAGATGGTTCTAGTGGTCAGTATGATCAAATTTGTAATGCACGCTTGCCAAGAGGGCTTGATCCACATTCTGTACCTTCAGAAGAGCTCGCTGCCTCGCTGGGGTAAACTTTTGCTAATTGCTTAAGTTTACAAGAGGAATATATCTAGTAGTCTGGATATATTGTGTCACTGTCTCTAACAAAAGGTTGACTAACAGATACATGGTGCAACTACTCAACCTTTTTATTCGTAACTTGGCTTCCCCAGCACTTCACAATACTGGGTTTGCGGTAAGGATTTGCATTGCTTTGTTACTGGATTGTAAAGTTGTGCAAGACCATATTGAAGTCTTCTCTTCTTTGATTTCTTAATTTATGATCTCAGGTAATCTGAACTACGGATATGGAATGCTAAACCGATTAGAACCTCTATTCTGAAATCTAGATTAAGCTGTCAAATGAACGGCTTGGCTTTTCTATTTCTTTATGTTTCATTACATCACCCGAAACACTGGCTGCCATAATTTTACAACCTGCTCTGCAAGTTTGGAGTTCCATGGATGCTTGAGTTTCAGTTGACAGGTTCTTGATGACTGTGTTGTAAACTGGAGGTTTAAGATGTACCATGTTTTGAACATGGTTGAACTTCAAAAATAAAAGTGTTGATCTTGGTTCATACACTGATGTATTCCAGGGTTCTTCATCTCGAATATGGCAGCGGGATTCTTATTGGAATGCACGTCCTTCTGCTCGAAGGTGTCTTCAGCGAGCATGTCTTTTTTCTTTCATAAACTCATTTATAATCATCTTAGACCTTTGTATATTGTTGTCTACAGCAATGAATATCCCCTTTTTATACCACGCCAAAACTATTGCTCTACAAGTGGCGAAAATTCTTGGAGTGAAAGAAGTTCTAGTGATTTTGGTGTGGCTTCAATGGAATCAGAGAGAAGATCCCGCCTGGATTCTGGGAATAGCTTCAAATTCTCATCTGCTTCTCCACATTCAGTTGAAACACACAAGGACTTGCAGAAAGGGATTGCACTTCTCAAGAAAAGTGTAGCATGTATTACAGCTTACTGTTATAACTCTCTGTGTTTAGACGTTCCTTCTGAAGCATCCACTTTTGAAGCATTCGCTAAACTTCTGGCCACACTATCTTCTTCCAAGGAAGTCAGATCTGTTTTCTCCTTGAAGATGGCTTGTTCAAGGTATGCCCTTCATTTATGACCAGCTCACTATTTTAATCATATTTCTATCTCCTGCATGGCCTTTTAATGGTCTAAACGCTAGTGGCACCGATTGAGGGGTGAGAGATTTCGATAAGTTTGATTGGTCTTAACTTCTATGAGGATTTAATTCTTTTGGTTGCATAAGTTGACCGGTGCACTGCGCAGCTATTAAATGTGGAAGTCTTCCAAAATTATTCACAGGTTGCATGGCGTCATTTCCGCTGAGGATATCGCTACTGCGTCTTATTTATTTTTTTCTGTTTTGACATTATTTGCATGCCATTTTGTAGCATCAGGTCTGAAATTATAAGCTTGAATTTCTTGATTGCACTGCAATTTTCTTTGTGTGATTGGGTTTCAGGTCCAGCAATCAAGTGCAGAAGTTGAACAAATCTGTGTGGAATGTGAACTCTGCCATTTCTTCAAGTGCTTTACTAGAGAGTATGCATGCTCACCAGTTGACAGTACGTCTTTTATTTTCACTGTTAGTGGTGCAACTTGCTTGAAGTCTCTGCTCGACATCATAAACACCATTTAGATAAATAGTGAAGTTTGCGTCTGTTTTTCTTGTTCTCATACAGTATCTGAAACTTTCTGGTTGTTCCGTCCTTGCTACTTCACCTCCCATGAAGACCGAGGTTCAGATTTGCTGATTTTTATTATTGAGTTAGTTTTTTTATGTGTAAATATACAATGGAGGACTGATAAGTGGCACTCTTCCGATGGTGCTGTGCTTATTCTACTCCACTTAACACATTGGGTGCACTTTCTATATCTTTTAATCCAATGTATTCCATGGTCTTTTAACTGTCAAACTAAAATGTTTGAATAATATGGTCGAGATTTCAGATATATATGATGGTGGTTCCTGTTTCTTGTTGGCATCTGGTCTCCTCTTCACCACAAGCTATACTGATGTTGTACCAATGTCCCTTGCAGAAAAATTTGAGTGACTATAACCTTCCGAATTCAGCTGCTAGTTTTCTGTTTGCTGCGGAGATATCCGATGTTGGGAAAAACGAAAGCCTTCTTGATGGATGGGATCTTGTGGAGCATCCTAAATTTCCTCCTCCGCCATCTCAATCCGAGGATGTGGAGCATTGGACTCGAGCAATGATCATAGATGCCACTAAGAGGTAAACAGGTGATACTGTTAGCCTATAATTATGTAATTGTGTCCTAGTTCCTTGCTCGTGCTTACTGCAAATGTTTTTCTGATCTTATCGGACACATGTATATACGCTAAGCGGTTATGAGGAGCAATGTATATGTATTGTGGTAGTCCATTGTCTAGAATATCAGGTCTGTACATCTACACATGCCCATCTGTGAACGATTGGTCTCTTCCAAGTCCTCATACCAGTTGCTGGATGGGCAAATATCCAAGTCATGCTTCAATAGCAAGTATCACACTCTGACCTTTCTTAAATATGGAAACCCTTGTATAGTTAGTTCACCGGTCACCACCCTCTGTAGTCTGTACTCTCTTTTCTTGTGTGAAACTTTGAACTTTCTCTATAGTGTTTTCTATAGAAACTTTTGCAATTACTTTGGACAATAAGTGTTTGGCCCAAGGAAGCAGGGTGGCAATTATTGATGCACTTTGAGGGGTCCCAGGTTGAGCCAAGGCTCTCAATTGGCACCGCATCGGAGGACTTGATGTGCCCTTTAGATCCGCCTTTAGACGACGCACCATGGTTTAACCATAGTTGATACAACTTAAAAGTGAATGTGACTAATCTAAGTCACAAGAGACTTGGATTATTTTAAAAAAGTATTATGTTCAAAAAAAATTAAATAAAAAATATTATAAAAAAAGACACATAAATAAGATTCCACAGTTTTTAACGATTTTTATAATGTAGTGTCTTTTTTTTGTGAGATTTAAATTGTTTTCACAATTTTTAATCTTAAACAGTTATGAAATTCGATACTCTCATCTCATGCTTAAAGACTGACACCGTATCTATCAGAATATATTAGTTAATGTAGTCCCTTTTAAAGGAAAAAAAATCAAGATCACCTTCTAGTGCGTGCACAACTCGGCTCTTTTCCTTTCTTTTTTGGGGAAAAGACAATAGCGCACTGGAGAATTTAGATAGTGTTTCTTTCATCCCCCTTTAGAAAATAGAACTGGGAAACTGAGCATTTTTTGTATCTAGTGGTTCACAATCCAGGCTTCTCTTGAGGCCACCGGATTGAGAACAGAAGTACAAAACTCCACGTATACTTGGAGATGAAAGGAATATCTGCTCCAGAGTATTGTTGTGGAATCTAAAAGCAGGAATATACCAGTCCATAGCATGTCTCCCTCTGATTATGTCGGAAAAGATATAAATCAATAGTGCGTCAAATTCATGCATGTTATCGTATTAATGGTAAGGCTTGATATTTTTTTCCTCTCGTATTAGTAGTCAAGAACTATCGGGCTCTATTTAGAATGTAATTTCTGTTATGGTGTTATTTCCACATTGTCATAAAAAATTTCCGCAAAGAGAATTTAAAAGTATGAAGCAACAAATTTATCAAAAAGAAAGTACGAAGAAACAAAAGAATGAAACAAAATTTAAAAAGAGAAGTCGAATTGTGTTTTGAGTCTTTATAGATCAATGTCTAGTTGATTGTCCAGATTGGTTATGGTCCGAGTCTGTAGAATCTAAATCCAAATCCTTACTTTTGGAGGTTGAAACATGTTCTACTAGCAATCCCAATTTAAAAGTCAACATACTCTAAATCATGATAGGTCCGAGTCTACATATTGTCATCTAATAGTTCATGGTCTAAGTGCTGATTTGCTGCGTCATCATCAACTGCGACTTTGTTTCACTGTTCCAAAGCTTTTGACAACGCACCGAGAAATATACTTGCCGGAAAAGAAAGTACAAAAAGGTTTTGCACAAGCAAGCAAGCAAGATACCTTTAGCAAGTTGTGTTCAAACAAGATCCAAGCTACAATTGTTTAAGTAATCTTCTTGTCACACAGGATTTGATAGTAAGGAATAAGTTATCCTATTTATTTTTTTAGACCACCTGCTATTCGAATATTACTGATCAATTAATTCATGTTCGAGCGGACGAGACTTCTAAAATTTGACAAAGAGATGGATGAGCAAGTCAAGTAAAGATTTAAAATAATACTATCTATTAGTCCCCACCTCCAAGAATTGCCAAATCAAAGATGACTTCCTCCTGTGGCCTAATTCGGGCAACTTTTGGTACTTTTAGCCATTTCCTCCATAGACACGGAATCTATTTGATTGTTCCATTTGCTTCCAAAGCCTGCTCTATGGTTTTTTTTAATACCAAATTAGATACTTCGTCAATTAACTCAAGTTTAATTTGAACGGATGTTAAATTATGACAAATATTTTTTTACTTAGATCTCGAACTTGAAATATTTAGTTAAATTGAAACAACTCAGTTATTGATGATAATCTACTCAGTTATTGATGATAATCTACTCTATGGTTACATTAGTAAAATATCCCTGTCAACAACCTGATTTCCCCTCCTTTATTTCTTTATTTATGTATTGAATTTAAACTACCCAGTTCCTTAAATCACTTCGTTTTGCTTACTAAAACTCGAATGCAAAACATTCGATTGAATCTCTACGATCTCTTTACACCAATTACCGCTGTGAAAGAACGTTTTGTAAGAGAGAAAAAGACCATTGAGATAAGTTCCACAAAAATGAGATACAGGCAACCATCGATAAATTAGTGTCAAATAATACAAATTTTCTTTGATATGTCAAAATATACAATTGGGTGTTAATATTATTTAAAAGTACTTCCGGAAGACTTAAATTTTCGAAAATAAAAAAATATGAAAAATCTGATTAAAGTATCTATACAGACAAACAAAAATAAAAATATGAAAAATCTGTTTAAAGTATCTATATAGACAAACAACAAATTTAGGCATCCACCACTTGCTCCAATTAAAGCCACACCTGGTAATTAGTGAAATGAGATTCTTACGGGCTAAGTTTATTAGATTCGATCCCGCTTTAGAAATTATAAATTATCAAAACATGACAAAAAAACTTTAAGGGAGCAAGTATTTTTGTGTATATAATGCAATCAATAATAGCTATTGGGTTCCCAATCTTAGTGGAAGTCATGTAGTCCAAAAATTGTGTTACATTGACAAGTGTTCCCACATTATATGGCATGAAGAAATATATTGATAATTAGGGTAGGGTATATAAATTTAAATTGTTCAATCCAAGAAGAAGAAGTTGTTTTCTCTATTGTCTTTGAACAAGGAAAATTGGCCAATAGTAAAATTTTAAAATGGTCATTATGTATGATTTGATTTATACTATGGTTGTGATTTTACTAAGTGGTAATTTTATGATAGATATTGTAACTTTTTTTTTCTCTTAAATTTTTTTAAAAAGTTCAATAGTTCAAATCTGATCATGTGATAATAAAGGACTACCATAAGTTACTCAACTTATCACACGATATGTATCAAATATATTTTTGGTAGGAAAAGCTAAATATTTGAATGCATATTGGATTGATTGATCTGTAGTCCAACAAGTTCGAATTAAATGGCAAAACTTTTCATATCAAATTTTAACACAACTAAATTTCCTCGGCTCAAATTTTAAAATCTTAAATTAATCATTATCGGTTAATCTGTGCGATCCACTAATTATATCAACTATATTTTGGAGAAGCTTATAAGAGTCTAAATCTATTTGTGGCATTAATTTTGTACTTCTGAATTGTTAAGAGTCTGAATCTATTCGGGCACGCCTATTTGTCTTTTTGATCGCGTGAATGTCAACTTAAAATGTAGAGTCAATGTCGGGATCTGATCATATGCTTCGCGTCTTAGGCATACACCAAAACTACCTGAAAAAGACAATGCGATCAATCAAGAGACTAGGGTTGCAAATCGAAAAGCAAAAAAATTTTATGCCTAAAATCTCAATCCACGTCGACGGCGCAAATTTGATAGGGGTAAATTGAGTTATCAATCCTATGCAAATAATACAGTGGTAAGTTCAAACTGAGAAATTAGTACGATAATCAATGCAAAAGAGGTTCGCAAATGGTGATTATGAGAGCAGTAGAAATGAAAGAAAAATAACTAAAATAACGAGGGCGATCAAGATATAGAGCGTAAATGCAATAATGATAAAGGAGAGCACGGTATCTTAACACGTTGACATGTTCAGTTATGGATTTATTATGAAATGGTATTCAGAATTTTCTAAGGCACTATTATTAACACAAGGGTGCGAGGTAACTACTGTGGTTATAAATAGTAAAACTAGTAAATCTAAGGTGTGAGGCAACGAATTAGATTCATTAATTATGAGGTTTCTCCACGTGAATTACCTACAGAGAGTTTCATCCGTCCAAACCGAAGGCGTATTATTCAACTTTTCTGTGTCTCTACGTCCCGTGGGATAGTAGATAAACTAGTGATCATATTAACACTTCATATTGTTAATCCGAACTAATAACCCATCTTTATTTCCACAAGGGTGCGAGGCAACTACCTAGGAACCATAAAGTAGGCCCTCCAAACTAACAACATGAAAGTGACAATAAGCATTAAGCATATCGAATAATAACCATGTTCAATATTTAATCCAAAACCTACCCCATCACACATACTATACGGGTACCGTACTAAAAAAAACTACTCTCAACTCATAGCAATCATACTTGACATAATCATATTAGAGATATTGAAAAGCATAAAAGAGAAAGTAGGAGAGAAGTCACCAATAATAGAAGTCTCACGAATACTTGAATAGAAATCAAACCTGAACCAAGTACCAAATGAAATGTGTAGAGAAAATGTAAGTAGAAAGATAGATCTCTAAAACTTAGAACTAGCGGGATATATATAGAAAATCCGAGTATCAAAAACCCTAGTTCTAGATCCTTCTTGATTAATCGACAGAAATAAGGCTTCGCGGCAGAAACTTTTGCAAACGTGGCTAGGCTGTGCGTACGTGGAAGGGGACTACACGTACGCACCTTTTGGAAAACTGGAAACCGAGGTACGTGGAAGCTGGTCAGTGCACGTGTCTACACCGTAATGCAAAATCATGTGTACGCATCCTGAAGTGCGCGTACGTATCTAAACTCGATCATATAATTGGGTGTACGTGGTCTGGTGCCAGCGTACGCTAGTAAGTCTATCTTTGGCCTTTGACTATTTTCGGTGCCGAACACTTTTGCTTCGCACTCAAACATGATTCCTATACTTAGAGTACCTACAAGACAGTACACGGTATAAATGTCCACTCTCACGACTCAACTGAAATAAAATGTGATAATACAAAGACGAAATAGACCGAAAATAATATAAATTATATATCAAATAAAGATGTGAATTGACACACATCAGTCCTTCATCGTGGTTGTTTGGTACTTCGGAATATCATTTGCTAGTTTTCTAAAGTTGCTCGATGTAAGTATGTGTTTGTATGTCTTCTACTTCCTTATCCATGTCGTTGTAGCATCTGGAGTTTGTATTAGGCAGTTCGTCGCCTTGTCTCATGTGTTCATCTTTAATGATCAAGAGTATTTGGAATATAGACTTTTGTTTCTCTACTATTGATCAAAGTTCCTGAGGTGGCTTTAATTAACTTTTGTAGATTCTCCTCCTTGCTTATTCCAATGAATTCAAAACGAGTTTGTCGTTTGGATAGTTTACCTGGGACAATTTAGGGAGCTCCTCTCTCAATTTTGGGAGCTCTACCCTTTAAGATTTATACCTTTTTTCACCTCTCTCCTCCTTCCTGGCCATAATCAATGCCTCTCTCCACCTTCCCTAAATAGTAACCTTCCCTTCCAAGCCTTGTCCTTAAGTCGTTTTCACCTCTGAGCATATCTACACATGTTTTAGGTACATGCTCGTCCGCCGACCTTCATGTGGATCTGTCACGGCCGACCGAGGTTCCAACCCACCTCAAACAGTCGTCGCCCACCTCAAGCAACTGCCGCCCTTACCCACCCCTCAAACTGCCACCACCTTTTAGCCGCGTTTAAGTCTGACCTAAACCGAAAGCTAACAACTCCTTCCCAAACACCTCCGACCACAACCCCAAAGCAAGCAACCTCCGCCCCTCTAGTCTCTGCCTCAAGCATTGTCCTCAAGCAGTCGGTCCTAGCTTTAGCTCGGCCTCCAGCAAGGGCCACCACGAGCTCTCCGTCCCTCCAGCTGCGTCCTTACCCCCCGCCTTTATTGACACATCCTGGGACTGGCCCAACCTCAGGCGAGCCCGAAGGGGTCGGTCATTATAGACCTCCACTCCAGCTAACTCTATTTATTATTTCTATTTTTATTGTCTTTAGTTTGGATTTATCAGCTTTATGTATGTTCTTGATGTATGTTGTAATACTCTGTTATGTGCTAACTTGTTTTTGCTTGGATGAGTTTGATATAAGATCCATATGGATCTCGTTGTCTGTCCCGCTGATGCAGTTGGTTAAACTTGTCTCGGTTGGATTTTTCCGACCCTGGGTCTCACTTGAGTACATCTCGTATGCATTCACGTGCTCATCCACACGAGGTTGCATTTTTTATGTAGCCAAATATTCGTTAGCCGACGTTTATATCGACAGTCATTCGGTTAGGCCTACTTTTCTAGAGAGGTCATCAGCTCTCGTAGCTGTTAGTGGCCATAATAATCAATTTCACCTCATGGATGGAATTGTACACGTTATCTGCTATGTGCCTTTTTATGTCTAGCTTATTCTTTTTTTGTCTATGTCTTATGTACTTTGCTTTCGTGTATTGTAACCTCATGTTACTTAATATTAGGCTTCTAAAATCACAATTTTAAAAAACACAATTTTTTTTCTTTTACATCTTTTGTTATCAGAGGCTTTCTTCAAGCCGTAGAATAGAATTTCACCTTTCACAAAAAAAAAATTATTCTTTACATCAAGCTAAATAAACTACTTGCCACTTTACGATATTTCGATCATTCCATAGATGGAGTTGTGTTGCCAAGACTTTTGGAGCTGGAATACATGCATGGTACATTATCAATTATTGACTAGTACCTGAGAAAAAACAAGTTCCACTATGATGCACTTATGGAGGCAATAGATTCTCGCCAGGAAAGTACACTAGTGGGTGGAAAAAAAACATAATCGACAAAAGTATATACGGACGTCGAGAAAAGGGTATTAGGGTATCGAAGTTTGATATATATATATATATAACCTAGTAGTATGGTTGATTTATAAAACGATAATTGTGTGACAATGATAATCACGACACCAGTTTATTCTAATAATTGTTAGAATTTTTATATTTGGTCCAAAAATTTTATACAATAAGATTTTGTAAAAGACGTTAATTTTTTTACTTAAAAATATTATCTTTTACGCTCCACCTAATGTGAGAACATGTGAAATTCTCAAACAAGGGCGACAAAAGCCAATAGCGACTCAATAAAGTAAGATGCAAGAGACGAACACAAGTAGTAGTGTGTACTGGGTGTGAATATGCCAAAGTTGGCACCCAGAAAATATTATGTATTACTTAAAAAAAAGAAAATATTATGTATGGGGGTGCCAATTTATATACTCCCAACGACAGCGATTTTTTTTCTAAAAAAAATAGCGATATTAACGGCTTTGACTGTGTAGCGTTCAAAAAAGAAACAAGAAGCCATGGGACGTGAAATAAAGAAAACAAAAGGGATGGTTTAATAAACAAGAGAAAGTGAACACAACAAAGGAGGTGATCCCTTTCCATATAATCATAATCATAATGAGCAGGAGTTCACAAGTTCGAACTTTTGAGAATATACAAAATATTAAAATGTCTGTTGGAAGAGATTTTTTTTCCCTAAAAGTCCTAGCAAACTTGAAACAAGAGAAAAAGAAACAAAGGAGAGGTGATCCCTTTCCACATAATCAGAATCATAATGAGCAAGAGTTTCCCGAGTTCGAACTTTTGAGAATATACAAAATGTTAAAACGCTTGTCGGAAGAGATTTTTCTCTAAAGGTCCTAGCAAACTCGAGACAAGAGAAAGAGAAACAAAGGAGGAGGTGACCCCTTTCCACACATGATTAGATTATATATATTGGCCACTTGTGACTTTGTTGTGTTCTTTTTCATTATGGGGTTTCTGTTTTGCTAATTTCAGTATTGTGTTTCCATGTCCTAATTTTTTTTATATTAGCCCTGCCTCCTTGTTAGTGAACTTGAGTTGATGTGCCATATTGGGTTGCTTCTTGCAAGATCATAAACTTCTCAAAGGGTCTAAACTTGTTGCCTTTTATAGTTCAAGGTTCTATTTTTTTTTTGGACCCAAAAAGGATCAAAGAAGCAGGTGTTATTGCCACTTTTACTTGAGCTCAAAGTGTTTCTTTCCACTCTTTTGTTGAGAGAAGCCAAAGTTGTGGTTGGTGCTTAAAGGGTAATGGTTTTTTGTCAGAATTATGGAGTCCTCTCTGTCCTTCTCTGTTGTCTTCAACTCTGTCCTCTCTCTCTGTCCTTGCAGGTTGCTAGAATGAGCTCCCCGTCGACTCAGCTAGCCGCCTTCGGAGGGATCGGAATTTACGAACCATTCCACCAGATTAGCCCTTGGGGAGATGCATTCAGAGGCGAGGGTTCATCTCCGACGCTGCAGGTAGATGTTGTGCTCGACAGCAAGGTAACAACTGCAAGACATATGCTTTTAATGCCATTGCTTCTCTCCCTGCCTGACCCTTGATTCTGTTCGACTTCTCTAGGCCGAATATGTCGCTGGCGATCTGGTGGAATCGTCGAGAAGCGATCAAGATTCGCCTAAGACTCCCGATAAGGTGACAGATCGTCGCATTGCATCACTCCTTAGCTGCTGTCATTGCATATTCATTGACAGAAAAGGCATAACTTGATGCAGGTCAAGAGACGCTTGGCGCAAAACCGCGAAGCTGCGCGTAAAAGTCGAATGAAGAAAAAGGTAGAAGCTTCAAAGTACATTCCCAATTATGCTTCTGATGTTAGCCTGGCTATTTCAAGATTTTGCTTGGTCGACAAGTTAGTTCTTTTCTATGTGGCTGGCTTTCTAGGCCTATGTTCAACAATTAGAATCCAGCCGGTTAAAGTTGGCGAAGTTGGAGCAAGAGCTGGAGAAAGCTAGACAACAAGTGAGATTATAACTCTTTATCTTCTAGCTTGGTTCGTCCTTTTTCCCGAAATACGCTTACTAACCGATCGAGTGTAACCTGTGCAGGGTATGTTCATAGGCAGTGCATCAGATTCTTTCCAAACAGGATTTTCAGGGGCTGGGAATGCAGGTCTGTGGTTCTCCATTGCTTTCGTACTCCGCAAGCTTTCCGAGCTTGACTCGTTGGTTGGTCATACAATGCAGGCATTGCAGCATTCGAGATGGAGTACGGCCATTGGGTTGGGGAGCAGCACAGGCAGATATCCGATCTAAGAAGTGCGTTGCACACGCGTATAGGCGATATAGAGCTCCGGATACTAGTAGATAACGGGTTAAGTCACTACAACAATCTCTTTCGTATGAAAGCGGATGCTGCTAAGGCTGACATATTTCATTTGATTTCTGGCAAATGGAGAACGTCGGCCGAGCGGTTCTTTCTGTGGATAGGGGGTTTCCGGCCATCCGAGCTTATAAATGTGAGGCATACTTGCATTGATCTTCATAGAACCAGTTAGATGATTCTGATTTTTTGAGTTTGAGCTCTGTTGCAGGTTCTCGTACCACAACTCGATCCCTTGACCGAACAGCAACTCGCCAGCATTAATCATCTGCAACAATCTTCTCAGCAGGCAGAAGATGCCCTTTCTCAAGGCATTGATGAACTCCAGCATAGTCTAGCCCAGACAATCGCAACCGATCTAATCGGGGCTTCGAGTTACGGGCCTCAGGTGGCTGCTGCAATAGACAAGTTAGAAGCATTAGAAGGCTTTGTAAGCCAGGTACTTACTGATCACACTTGTTACCAACAATTAACCTGTCATATGGTTTCGGCCTCTTCGTCTTACAACTAAATGCTATGCTTCTGCTGCTGCAAACAGGCTGATCATCTAAGAAAGCAAACACTGCAGCAAATGTCGCGGATCCTTACAACACGTCAAGCAGCGCGAGGATTACTTGCTCTGGGAGAATACTTCCATCGTCTTCGTGCTCTCAGCTCGCTGTGGTCTGCTCGGCCGCGCGAATCTGCCTAGACTCGGAACCTAGACCAGCCGACACCCAATTTACCTCGACTTTGGTTCATCAGCAGGTCATTTATGTGCCTATGCAGCAACCAAATCAACCGTCCCACCTTTTCTTTTCCCTCCAATGTACAGTCTGCTTATATATAAATAAACCTTAGAAACATAGTGATGAGTGTGTGGAAGTAGACAGAATTATGGTTCTAGATTATTGCTGTCAATGTATAGTTAATGGTATTAGAATTTGTAATAGTATTGCAGACTATATATATATATACATGGCTGTAATGGAATCACTTTTTTCAACTTTTGTTTTCATTCGTGCGACAAAAACAGATCACGAAATCAATTCATTCTAAAATTATATTAGAATCTTAATATCAATTAGGACAAAATGCATTTTATTTTAGGTTAGGATTCTGATTTAAAACTATTTAAAATAATTCATATTTAACAACCATTATGTGTCTAATTACAATTTCACATAATTGAACTCTATCCGAAATAGACAAATTTTCACCACCATCTTGTTTGAAAATTTCCAAAGTACATTACCCTATTTAATCTTCACAAAACATATAAAATATATTCTTATTCGAAAATGTCCAGGCCAATTTGCACAAAAAAACCTCCAAAATAGCTCCATAAGCATGATTCGAAATGGTCATAAACAAAGTTAGATTCGTACGTCCACAAATTTCCAGGTAAAAATCCAGACACAGATTCCCTCAGATTCTAACAAGTTGCTCCATCCATGTAAACTGAGAAATTACCAAAAAGGGTATGAAAATAAAAATAATTACGAATCAAGCCATTGCTTGCTTCACGGAATCAACCTCCCCAGCTGACAAGCCCACTTATGTCTCCTCTCTGAAGAAGGAAGGAGAGACACACAAAAAAAAAGAGATTTAAACAAAAATAAAGAAAGATAGGAAATTAAGAAAAGAGAGAGAGAATGAGCAATTGGAGGACAATCTGTAGGCCCCACGCGGTGGTGACCTCCTTGATCGGTGGGTGTAGCTGCAGTTATGGCGGTACGGTCCGGCCTGGTGCTAGGGTTTGGGTCGGGGTTGGGTTCCGGTGTCCTCCTCCGCCCTTGTTCTCGCCCCGGCCTCGCTTCCGGTTCGACCGGAGGAGGACCACGGCCGTCAGGGCCTCCAACTGGACGGACCAGAAATCCCCCTACGACACCTTAGGTAATAAATTAAATCCCTAAAATGTTCCATTTTTTGGGGGAAAAATTAGGGTTTTTAATTGGAATTTGGGATAAAAAAAGATGGAGTCTTTGCGAGTGCAGAGTTGGAGAGGGACGCGGACGAGGAGCAGATCAAGGTTGCGTATAGGCGGCTCGCCAAGTATTATCATCCTGATGGTATATATATATATATACACACATATGGCTTGTTATATCCTGCTTATCATCTATGAGTGGTTTTTCGAAGCCGAGTTGGTCGATGGCATGTACAACAGGAGCAGTCGTCCTCTTTCCACGATCACCCGAGAGTTCGAACCTGGAAGTGGCGGAACTGCAAGTATCAAGTTAACTTGTTAGTTTTGGGTTTGATTTGATTTGGATGAGCTTAGCTTTTTACAGTCAGATGAAGTGTCGGTAGGATGCGGATCAATCAGCCTTCTGATTGAGACTTTTTGGATGAACTAATGGCTTCCCATAATTCTGGTTTTGTTGAATGCCTTTGCTAGTGCTGACAATGTGGGTACCCGAGAGGTTTAGTTGTTTTTCTTTTCCTCTTGTTATTGTGGAGGTGGGAAGTTAGGTGAAGCTGTTATGCAGATGACTCGTTATCTTTATTAGAATGTCGAACTTTGGAAAGATGCTCCTTGCTGGTATATCTGCTGGAGTGAACTGTGGAGTCATGATCCGCTGATAATTGTACAGTTGCTTCTTATTGCTTGAGCACCTAATCAACCTTCTTCATTTGTCCAGATTTACTTGTTTCCCTAATGGATTTTAGTAACTTGTCTCTGCCTGGTCTTTCTTCTTTCTTGGACGACTTTTCTTCCTCCTGGTCCGGAAATTTAAATGTGGTGATCTTCTTAGTATATTGTTATGTTCAGTTTATGATGGCAGAGGAACTCTTGAAGAAGGAGAATCTGCTGAAACTAGATTCATCAAGATCCAAGCTGCGTATGAGTTGCTTATGGATGAGGATAAGCGTAACCAATACGACGCGGATAACAGAGTCAATCCAATGAAGGTAAAGCATCTCCCTCATGTCAAAGTGCCTGCAATGACTTTTCTTTCGATAATGACTGCAGAAAATTCCTGAGACATGTTTATGGTGCCGATTTCTGATTCATTTGTCGAATTACGGTATTTTGATTCTCCCAGGCATCTCAAGCATGGATGGAATGGGTCATGAAAAAACGAAAAGCTTTCGATCAACGGGGTGATCAGGCAATAGCAACTTGGGCAGAGCAGCAGCAACGCGAAATGCGTCTTCGTGCACGTCGACTAGCTCGATCGAAGGTATTTAGAAGCTTCACTGGGGTGCAATTTCTTAATTGCGCCATGGCTCCTCTTGGCTGATCTATTATAAATTATTTTAGTTGTGGATAAAACGCAAATACAGATCCTTTTTTCTCTACGTGAAATCGGATTGTGTTAACTTGGGAGGAACTTGCATACCTTTACCTTTCAGCAGTATTTTTGGCAGTAAATTGTTGCACAGAGAAAAATTGACTCTCTTTTTCTTGAAAAACAGTTGTTCTTTCGTCTTTTCCTTATCATCATATCATACACTTCTGTGTTTGGTTCCTAATAATGATCTAAATTGTAGATTGACCCTGAAGAAGAGAGAAGAATTTTTGCTAGAGAACAGAAGGCATCTGCTGAGTATTTCAATGTTACCCTCAGGCGACATGCCCTTGTTTTGAAGAAGAGGGACTTGATGCGAAAGAAAGCAGAGCAAGACAAGAAATCACTCGTTAGTCAGATGTTAGCAGAAGAAGGCCTGGAGCTGGAATCTGAAGATGACGTCCAGTAGATAATGTTGGCTGTCCATGGGTAGCGCTCTCTCTACGACACGTCGAACGGATCCTTTCTTTGGCATGATTGTCCAAGGGAATACACCTGTAATATCCCATTTGTACAGAGGGGTCTACCGTGCCTGTGGTTAACTTGTTGTAGATATGTTATTTGGAAGAGTCATGGATGCAGCGAGACATTTGGCTGCTGCACCAAACCTATGGCTCTCTAGTGGAAATATTATAAGGTGTTCATTGCGTCATGCTTAAATTTTATGGAATTACAACCCAACTGTTAATGGCTCAGCTGGCTGTTCAGAGGATATAGATTACACTTCTTTCTGTAAACATAAAATGAAAGAACAATACCATACATGGCCAATAGCAGAAAAGTCAAAAAGAATTGCCATTTTATTGTGCTAGGACTTGAGAATGTGGTCATGTCAGAAATTCCCGCATGTTGGATGATCTCATCTTCCAAAACTTTGTATGTGAGCGGAATGTCTACCCACCAGGAGATCGATCAGGGGCTTCTCCACATCTGAATCGGGTTGAGTGTTGTCCCGGTAAACCGGAATCTTTTCCTCCGGTGTCACGACAGTTACCTTCTCTTTGCGGGATATGAGCTCGTTTGCAACAACCATGTGCATCTTGTACTTCCTGAGAGCTGCATCAGCTTTCTCTAGAAGTATCTGTGAATCTGTCTCGAGCTGTTAACTCATACAAACAACAAAGGTAGATAGTCAGCCTCGCTTGAGCAGTCCTCAATTAAAAGAATCAAGCAAAAAGATCTCATCCCCCACGTTTGATCTAGTTGATGTAAAAGGGTCTCCTTGGTTCGTGTTATATTAGACAAACCACGTTTCGCAATACGTCGAGCTTATCAAACTTGCTTTGTCTCATCCCATTGATTCCTGAAGTCCATTTTCTTGTCCAACGAAGAGGAGAGACATGACGTTTCACTTCGATATAAGAAGATGGGACATCGGGTTGGGGTTTCACCTTGAAAGTTAAAGCCTAGCTAAGACAGGAATACAAGCTTTACTCTGTTAATGTTAATTTCAGCACCCACCTTTATCCTTATCACTCCCTCCCCGGTTTTGTTTTACAACTAACGGAACCAGCTTTGTTGGGGAAACATCTGCCAGCTAACAACACCAGAGGGAAAACACCATTAACACACTTTTTCAGTGTACTGAACCCTTTGAAGACATGGTTGGTCTATGTGACTGGGTAGGGTACCAGCAGGACTAAGAGATGTGAAGATTTTCTACCGTGGTTGATGCACAGATAACAACTACACACAGCACTCAGTACAATATCATGTGAATCAATTACATGTCCGCCAATAAAGTAGGCACGGCCAGACATCTATAAACCAGAAGCGGTAATTGGGCAGGGAAGTAGCATCTAACCTTAAAAGATATGTAGAAAGCGCTTGGTGACCATTCTTTGCGCAACACAGAAAGCATTTTTGGCGCTTGAGCAAGTCGCATGTCCAAAGGACCAGATGCTGACTGAATCTTGTGTTCTACCTAGGAAAGAGAAACAAAAAAGAACATATATCATGATTAACCTACTGAGCATCATTGATAGTAAGGAGCTCTCGACATGTACTGAAAAGTTACCATGCTCTTCCACGGGATATAGAAATCAGACACTGCAGCAGCAAGGTAAAAGATCGCATATGGCCCGAGATTATTCATCGATGTGGCAATCAACCGTAGCATCTGTCAATTACATCAACTAATCAAGAAAGAGTTGTTTAATTATGACTCCAAAAAACTCACTAAATAAGAATAATTAAAAAAAAGTACTTCCAAGGGACTAGCATGAAGGTGCTTATGATGGTGTGCATGTGTATATAAGAGCAAACTCAATAACTACGTCTGACAGCAAGACAATGAGGAAGACGACCACAATTACTAAGCAGCAAATAGTGGGTTAAGAACCTTCTGCCAGCAACCCAAATTTAGTCAGGTCCACGAGCATTAAGGAACCAATTCATCAAAGAAGAAGAAACAAGACTTGTCTGCACTTATGTTTGTTGGTGAGAACTTCCCGAGTATATTGTGCAAGAAAAGCATGCAAGAAATTCCCAAATTTGAGGAGGAACATTAAAAAAACAGAATCTCGACAAACTTGCAGGATTAATGGAAAGATGCTAAACAAATCCGATGAACCGCGACCTGAAGATACTCAAATATGGTCGTAAACGGAAGCTTTAACAGTCGACCTTCATCTATAGCCTGCAAGAGAAATTGTAACCTGGTCATTGCAACATCACAAGGCTACATGTCCGTGCAACAGCAATTTGTGTGAGCAAGAATTTGACGGATCATACAGCATGATGTGCGCCAATTGCTTTCTTCACCACTTCAGAATATGACGGGCGAACTGAATGCAACAAAACAAGAAACTCAGTCACAGCATCAACAAACAAGGCTCAAACTCTGTCACCAAAGCAAAAGATCATCACCCGCTCTTACAAAACCCGACATACTGTCCGGGGAAGAGAGAATTTGCATACCTTGAACCTCAGACTCCTCAGAGAAATCGAAACATTGGAGGAACGGGTCCTCGGGCAGCGATCTGCAGTACGGCTGGCAAGTTCCCCTTCATATAAAATCCGAATTAAAAAAACAAAAAACAAAATCCCGTTTAGAATCACCCATTATACATACTCCAATCCATCCCCTAAACCCAAAAGCACACAAGGTTACCTTCTATAAAGGAATACAACAGCATATCCAGCCTTCAAAAAGTACCTGCAATTTTGAACCTTAAAAAAAAAAGCAAAAAAAATTGGAAGTTCGAAAAGGGAGGGGAGGGGTAGGATCGTAATTTACTCGGTGGAGGCGGCGCCTCTATGCCCGGAGCTGAAGTTGTCGATGTAACGGACGCATCGCTGCTCCAAGGGGACGGTGGTCCCACCTGACGTCACGCAGACCACCTTCCTCCTCATATTCCCCCCACCTGAAAAAACAAGGGCCACGTGTCAGGCCCGAGCAGATTCCCCCAATCTAGTGGGCGAGGTCGGTTACCGGCGAGGCGGATGAAGTCGGAGAGCTTGGCGGTGACGCCGGCGGCGTCGGGAAGCGGCGGGGCCGACTCGAAGAAGGACTCTACCTCCTCCGCCGTCGGCATTGACCCCTTGGCTTAGTTAGAAACTAGAGAGAGAGAGAGAGAGAGAGAGAGAGAGAGTGGGAGCGAGGGGATATTAATGTGAATGATCTATTCCCGCCAGTTAGTTAGGCCACCCGCCACCACATCAATAAACCGCGACGACTTATTGGACTTCAAATTTGTACTACCGTTACCCCGCAAACGAATTCCAACACTAATTGTAAATTATTGAATTCGAATTGAATTTATTCGAAATCATAATTTTTTTTATTTTTAAATTTTGATTTTGTTGTAATTTAGTTTGAATTTTTTTCATTTTTTTAAAATTTTTAAACATTTTGGCAATGTCGATAAGTCGGGTAATATCTTCAAAATATTTTAAACATTTTTTTTACCAATGTCGATAAGATAATGACAATTAAAATAGGTGTAACATATCATTAAAACAATCTAAAAATTTATTTTATTTTTCTCAAAGACTCCAATGGTAAAATTGTAACATAATAATATTAGTTTGACGAGATATAAAAAATCTACATAAAAGATCCTTGTATGGAAAATTTTCTCTCAATAATACATAAAAGATCCCACCATATTTCTCACTCTTTCCAAATTTGGTCCAGTTGCATTTTCATTTTTTTTCTCTTAATACATATTTGATGAAGTATTCGGCAAATCAAATCATAGATTCGATTTGCCGAATAATTTGACGAATTGACAAATTTTAAATATATAAATTTGGATTCGATTCGACCAAATATGAATTTGGATTCGTATGAACCGATTCGAACCCGAATCTAATTTACGATGAATTAAATTGAATCTGAACGAATTGCATGCATCATCCCTACCTTTGCTGTTCATAATCGTCCAATATGGAACGAATTTAAATCTCGTCTCACCTATACTAATTTTAACTAGTATTTTTAAGTAAATACATTCATGGTTAATGATTATGACCTTTTCAAAATACAAACCCTTCAAAAAATTATTTTAAATATCTACCTAAGAAAAAAATTACGAAAAATAGCGTCCTTTAATGAGAAGGAAGAAAAGAGAACTGAAAGTGATCATGAGTTGCAATGTTTAAATTCTTTTGAAAATTAGATTTTTTATGCAGTTCCATATAAGATTACCTCTCATTAGAGATGAGAGTTAGATACTTAGCCTAAGGGTTTAATTTATCCAGATCCGAAAAGTGCAAGACCTGTTAATTTTGACTAGATTCAGATTTGAATTGTTATATTTTAAAAGTATAAAAGTATGAATATGGATTTATATGATCTACTCTTACCCTATCCTATTTTTTAAAATAATATTAAAATATAGTACAAAATTCTCAATCTCAACCTACCCAACTTCATCTTTTGTATTTACTTGTCTGGTTTATTTATATTAATTTTTTAATAAAATAATCAATTGCATTCACATTTGTCTTTTGCTATTTAAAAATTGATCAAATTACAGATTAATTTTTTAAAAATATAATATTTTTAAATAATACAAATCTCGGATTGACCTCCCCAATTATTTAGGACTTAAATCCTTCCTTAAAAAAAGAAAAATTACTCTTAAGTCTCTCGAGTTTGCTTAAATATACTCAAAAGTTCTCCCGTTTGCAAAATACACGTCGACGTCCCTCGTGTTTGATTTTATTATACTTTCGGGTCCCTAGTGCACGTTAGTCGCTCTTTTTTCATTTTTGTCATTGAAAAGACTATCATACCCCTGGAATAAAAAATGAAGTCACTGGTCATCTCCTACCTCCTCTCCGGCAACCTCGAGGCGACTTTACCCTTCTTGTTCGAACTATTATCTCACTTAATTGAATTCTGAAACCAACACAACAAGCCTGGCCGCCACAAGGAACAAGAACAACAACTCTGGATCAGTGTGTCACGATGCCGTAAGCAGGTAAAAAAGCCCGCACCAAACAAATTTGGATCGGTGTAACACCAGATCATCCACTCTGCTTCCCATTTCTCGTCTCCTCTCCCCTGCTACGCTAAGGCCCAGGTCTCTCTCTTGGCGCCACTCGATCTCAACAACACGGCGTCGTAGTTAATACCTAGAGATCCCCCGAAATGGCAGCGGATCGGAATCAACTCAACCATGCCTCCTCCGGCTCAGTCCCAGCGATCCCCCTCCCCCTCCCAACCATCCAGGTAACGACTCCCCCCTAACCTCTCTCTCTCTCTCTGTTTATTTCTCTGTTTAAAAATCGAATCCCCAAAACCCTAATTCCTAAATCTCCGATCAGGAAAAGTGAGGTCTCCCCTCTCTTATGTTTTTGTCGTTGGTGGTTTGAACGTCGTCGGCGGCGAGTGACTGACCGGAGAAGAGGAAGGGGATGACCTTTTGATTTTTAAGGGTATTTTTTACATTTTCTTGACAAAAATGGAAAAAAAATGTTGCTGACGTCAGTCAAGGTGCGAACATATAATAATATCAAACATGGTTACAAACAAGAATAATTTTTTAATATATTTAAATAAATTCGAAAAATTTCAGAATAATTTTTCCAAAAAATAAAGATGTGGATTCTGATCCTTCATGCTTGAAATTTGAAAGTGTAATATTCGATGGATATGACGTTACATAAAAAAAGATGGGAATTGAACCCTACGTGAATCGAACACGCAACCTTCTGATCTGGAGTCAGACGCGCTACCATTGCGCCAAGGATCCACCGGTGAACAAGGACCCCAAATAATCTTATATAACAAATGTTACAGTAATCTCATATTTTCCCGCCTAATCCAACCAACCGCAAACTACATAACCCCCAATGTTGAACCAACTCATTCTCCAAAACCCAAAATCCGAATGGAAGAAAGGACGATCGACGTCCCCCAACTACCACCACCCTCCGCCGTCTTGCACCTCAAACCCGCGGGCAAGGACCACCGCCTCGACTCTCCGGGGAGAGAGAGGCGCAGGGACACGTGGGTGATCTCCGTGTTCGTCATCGCCCACCTCGTCGCCTTCCTCGCCACCATGTTTGTCAACAACTGCCCCGCCAACTCACCCGGAGAAGGTTGCGCCGCCTCTGGCCTCGGAAAGTTCTCCTTCCAGCCTCTCCTCGAGAATCCCCTCCTCGGCCCTTCCTTCTCCACGTGCGCGCTTTCTTCCCCTCTCTCTCTCTCCTTTCTTGTTTCCCCCAATTTTGTTCCTATCTAGGGTTTAGAATCGGAAGAATCCTGATCTAGAATTGGGCGGAAAAGTTGGAATTTTAATGTTTCTGGAGGGTATTGTCAGATTCCAGGTCTAATTTTCTTGAGCCTCCACCGATCTTGTTTCTTTGTAGATGACATGTTCGATCTTATTTCCCTGTATATTTGAAACTTCTACAAGAATTATCCGTATCCGAACTTATCCGGTGGTTGGTTGGTCTGCAGATTCGATAAGATGGGGGCTCTGCAGAGGACATTGCTCGAGCAACACCAAGTGTGGCGTCTTTTTTCATGCCCGTGGTTGCATGGCGGCCTCATCCATCTTATCCTCGACATAGTCGGCACCATCTCCATCGGAATTTACCTGGAGCAAGAGTTTGGACCAGTGAGAATCGGTACAATCTACCTACTCTCTGCCCTTTCCGGTACCTTCGTAGCAGCACTTTTTGTGCGCGACACCCCAGTCGTAACGTCCTCTGCTGCTCTACTTGGTCTGCTTGGGGCCAAACTTGCTGCAATTCTGAGGAACTGGGAAATGTACACCCACAAGGTTGATGCACATCTTTTCCTTTTTCTTTATTGTTCTGGTCATCACTTCTTTCCAGCTTGAACTCTAATGAGTTGACTGGGAATTTATTGCAGCCTTCAGCTCTGCTCATACTTTCTGTTCTCTGTGTTTGCAATTTCTTGCTCGGTTTGCTACCGTACATCGACAACTATGCAAACGTCGGTGGCCTTGTATCAGGGCTGCTGCTGGGTTTTATCCTTTTCTTTTCCCCTCAGATTAAATCTGTGCATGTGCTTGGCGTTCGCAAGGATAGTGCCAAAAGATCTGTTGACTGGAGGCATAAGTTAGACAAGCCTGTGCTTAGGAGCGTTTCCCTAGTCCTGTTTTTGGTTCTGTAAGTCCATCTCTCTACAGACATTCACCGGCTTGTTATAAAAGTGCCAGGCAGACTAATAGGATTTATTTTTATGCATAGACTGGTCGGAACCCTGGTGGCAGCACTCCTTCGAGTCAATATTGGCAAGAAATGCGGCTGGTGTGCATATTTTGACTGCATTCCATCTAAACGATGGAGTTGCCACGACATAACAGCATCTTGTGAGGTAACCGCCTAATCTTTTCTGTATTCACCGCTAGAAAACCTCTTGTTCTCTTTGCTAGGAAACAGTAAAGAATGCCATAGAAGTAAACAATCCTGTATTAGCTTGCCGCTGAGTTTAGCTATTGAACGAGGATTAGTTAATGCATCATGAGAGTACTATCCTCTAGAGAGCTTTTTTCTCTAAGATTGTTCCTTCTGTGACATTAAAGTTCGTACAAGAGGAGTCATATTACGAGAACAAAGGAACAGTTAAGCAAAGAATCGAGTCGTCTCTGTTCAATGTTCGCCTCATTTAGGGGCAAACCAATGACTTGGCTACTGATTCATTCCCCCCAATGAGTATTAACTGATAGGGGCCCTGCATCCGACAGGAACTAACCAAAAACTTATCCCCACAGTTTCTGATGTGCTCCTACGGTTCACATTTCTCTGAGAAATCAAAGATTCGAATGAAAAACCATATCTCACCTAGACAAAGAGTTCAAACAACAAATGTTCCTGTTTGGATTGTCCTCTTATTTGTTGTGAACTTGGTTACTGCAATTTGGATTCGAAATGACATTGTAAATTTGCAGTCGATGATCAGCAGCTCCGGGCTAACCTTGACGTGCACTAGCAATGGAAACTTCAGGCTGTTTCCCATGACTAACATCTCTAGTACAAGGACTACAGAGCTCTGCACTCTCATTTGCTCTTAGGCAATTCTGTAATGGTAACGGAGGAATCAATCACACAGATTCTGTGCCAGTAAATGTGTTGTGCATACATTAGGAAAAGGGTCGAGTTGTTTTGTGCATACTTTGACCAACAGACTGCCTGATTTTTCTTTTTTACCACTTTTATTGTTCGACTCGAATGTAGATTAATTCGATTTCTTGTCTCAATCTCCTTGAAACAAAGGGGTGGTAAGCTTGGTCTTTGGTGGCCATCGTTATGTGTCTTACCTATCATATGACTTCGCTGGTTCTTTATTTCGGTGTGAATTATTTATGCTGATCTATCTTTTGACGGAACATTTTTTTTATTGAATGTTCCTATTTGTAAGCCACAAATGTTTGAGAGAATGAGTGACCGAGGTTGGTTAAGAATACTATTTCTTTACAGTTTTCCTATTTAATCCTTATTGAATTTTATTCGTTTCAGTTAATTTTTTACTTTACTAATTATAAATTTAACCCAGGTGCACCCTACATAATTACAAATTTAAAATATTCAAACAAAAACCTATTCAAAAAGCATTTGTTTCGTGTTCTAATAAAAGCTGAAGATAATACATAGGGCAGTGTTTTTATAACCATCCAAGGGAAATATGACATAAAATTAATATTTTTGTACCTCAACAATAATCTCCTAACTTTGTTCTGTCACTAGCGGTTTCTTTTTATTTAATCCTTCTCAATTATAAAAATAACTCTTTTTATTTAAGCATTCCCGTGTATTCAACACATTTGAATTTCAAGAACTCAACTCGAAAGATATTAGCTAAACTAGAATTAGGAATGATAAAAGATCTAGACCATGTGGGTCATGTCTTTACCCTACCATACAAATCTAGAGTATGTTAGGTTTAAGGTAGGATAAGAGTACGTTTCAACTTTTAAAGTTAGAGTATGGGTCTGTGTTAATAGGCTATGTTTTGTTCCGTAGCTTGGACATGACTGAAAAATGATCTTTGGCCAAGTCTATATTTGACGCAGGAAATAGTTTGTACAAAATTAGAAGTTTATCTTAGCTCACCTGCAAATTTTTGTCTCATAAATAAGACTCTACTCTAATAGACCATCGATCCGTCTAAATTAACATATAAATAACATGTTTAAAAAAATTAACATATATATTTTTTCATTAATTCTATAACTTTATATGAAATTTGTTACGAAAAAATAAGATTATTTACTCATCGGTTTAAAATTAATTATTACTATTTTATAGTATTAAATGTTGAAATAAAAATAAATGTGAGTATATTTTTAAATAATTTAAAATAAAATATAAAAATTATTTTGTAAGATAACTAGCCTAACAATTGTTCTTCCCTTTGCTTATTTTTCTTCTTTCTTTTGAAGAAACTTCATTTCTCTTTAACACCTAGCACCCGGAGACATGATTGCATGTAGGTTGTGGCCTAGGAACCCCCACACCTCTCACATTCTAATAGGCCCAACCAGCCGCACTTGTTTAAAATACAGAGTTTTAGCCGCTTTTATTTAAACAACAAATACCATAAAAATTGCAACCCACTTCTTTTATTTATTCACTCATCGACTTATATCTCTTATTCAGTAAATATTTGTTAGAAAATTTTTGTCCTTTTTTACGCAATTCTAAAATGTAGATTAGCCAGCTGAGTGTCCAAATAACAGATCCTATCAACCAAACGCTTATATCCCCTTCACAAATTTCAACCTATTAGCCTACACATAACACCTTTTATCATGAGGCAAAAAAATTAAAAAATTCCCCAATTCCAAATACAAAAATCCTGCAGCCTATATACGAGGCCAACTGTTTTTTTTCCCTTTCCTGTCAAATGCTAATTAATTAATTAATTGATTGATGTTGAGAAGAAAATTCTGGACATGAGAAGTAGAGGCGAAAGGGAGCGCCACCCAACTTTAGGATTAATAATTTCGGCTGAGAATTGAATTCTCTTTAGGACCACTGGTACCCCTTTGCGTAGCTAAATAAGCTATGAGATCTTGGTAAAAGTACATTTTCTTAAGCTTAAAAAGTCATTCCAAGTAGCCCACAAAAATTATCAGAGATTGCAATCATTTAAAAATTTTGGGCTACGACCAAATTTGCAGTACGTCTTTTTGGTGGCTCAACAGCTGCCTCCTCTTGCTCACTGGCATGCCACCAACTAGGAATCTCCCAGAGGAAGGATATTTCCAAGTCTGTAAATACTACTTACCGGATTTTTCGAATTCGATCTCTATTTTTTATTATAAGTAATTCGATCTCTACTAATGGGTAGATAGCTACTATAGAATAAAGTACATTTTATATTTCGTAATGATTGTTGGAAAATATGTGTTGGAGGATGGAAAAATAAGTTGGTGTTGTTTCGACTTCAAAGATCTTGTAAGGATTTTTTTAAACAAATAGTTCGACCCTCCGGATAAATCTGCGAGTACAACAGGTCTATGAGTTTTTTCTGTCATGATACAATGAAGCCTCCACACCGTTGTCGAGTTCAATGATTGTATTACCTTGACTCGACCAAGAACACACTATGAGAAAAATTTGATGATGCTTAGAGAGGAAAGTGAGTAGGATTGTTTAGAAGTTGGATTAAAACAATGGAAGATAAAAATCGCTATTTATAGAAGTTTGGCACCAGCATTTATGCCTTTTCATCACCAAAAGACTCCATGAAACGTCCATCAATGGTGGTTGATAGTTTGGGTCACTCCTCTTGAGTTTAAACTCAAGGGGCACGAAGTTTGAATCTGTCTCGGTCGACTTGCGGTCGCTAGTTAACTGGCGGCCGCAAGTCACAAGGTTTAGCTCTCGGTAATTAATTTATGACGGTCGCTAGTTAATATGCGACCGCAAGTCATTTACTCCAAAAGCTCTCGGACCAAAATTATTGACGGTCGCCATATCTTCCAAACTCCCTATCGTACATGCTTATACTTCGTATGTCAAAGTTATTAAAAATATCCAACATTCGATGTTTGGTGTTATTTTGTGGGATCTTTGAATTACAAGAACTCGAGTAAGTTTTCAAAATAATATACCGGGAATTTCTCTTCTATTCTATCTTTTGCATATTCAGTCAAGAATGGTTAGCGTGGTATAATTCGGTACTTATACTCTTATGGTGTATGATGCGGTCTTGCATTACATTACCCATGTAATACTTGGACCTATTATGGATTTTTCCATAATATAGAGTAATAATATCTTAATCTACTTATTAAAAAATATTTCATAATGATTCAAAAGATGCAAGTGATATATAAAATTGGTTTATATAGAAATATGTACTTTTAAAATTGAGATAATTAACACCAAATGCTTGAAATTAATCCAATTAGCATCTTATACTTTTCAAAATAGAACAACTATCATCTTAAAATTAATTTTTTGGTGTCATTATCCTAAATGACCCGCACTGCAACATGCATTTGTCACGTCATTCTATTTTTTAAGAGAGTGGTAAGATCCATTTTTTTCAAAATTATTGTTATTCCTTTTAAAAATCAAATCAAGAAAATAATTCTAAACTATTTGGCATATCCACGTTTAAGGATGATGACGTGGCACCATTCACCAATATTCAGTTTTGAGGTATTAATTGTCATATTTTGAAAATATAAAGTATTAATTGGATCAATCAAATATTTGATACTAATTGTCCCGTTTAAAAATATATAGGATGGCAATGAAAATATATAATTTTGAATAATGTTATGGTGCAAAGTGACATTTTTTCTATTGAAATTGTTGTCGAATTTTTATAAATTAATTGTTTTACAATAAGTATTGAATTGTATGCCAAAAGATTATAAAGAAATAATGTTTAAGACGGTGCTCTTAACTATTCCCAAAACAAAAAAGTAGATACACTCTCGCCCCACCAAAAAATTGCCCATTTCTCACTCTGAAAGGGACTAGGGACCAAATTAATAAATGGATGCGTCAACTATGCTCCCATAATTCTCACCAAAAAAACTATGCTCCCATAATTCTCACCAAAAAAAACTTGGGAAAAGTCTACTTTAGTACTCTGTGGTATCGCCCAAAATTACTTTAGTACCTTGTGATAAAAAATTGATCAATCGAGTCATACTTATTCCAATTAACATCAAAAAGGTCCTCGGGCAGCTGCCCAGACCTGCCCGAACCTACCCGAACCCTGCCCGGACAGCGTGGCCAGCCACGTCACCAAATTTTGATGACGTGGCGCCATGTGGAGGAGGAGGACGCGGAGGAGGAGGATGAGGACGCAGAGGAGGAGGAGGAGGACGCAGAGAAGGAGGACGCGGAGGAGGAGGAGGAGGAGGACGCAGAGGAGGAGGAGGAGGAGGAGGGAAGAAGATGGATGTCCACGTGGCGCCACGTCATTAAAATTTGGTGACGTGGCTGGCCACGTAGTCCAGACAGGGTTCGGATAGGTCCGGGCAGCTGCCCAAGGACCTTTTTGATGTTAATTGGAATAAGTATAACTCGATTGATCAGTTTTTTACCACAGAGTACTAAAATAATTTTAGGCGATACCACAGGGTACTAAAGTAGACTTTTCTCAAAAAACTATGCTCCCATAATGTATAAAAACATTCTTATCACGATATTAATATATATGTATTATACATATATATAGATATAGTTTCGAATCGGACTTGGACCACTCATAAAGCGTGCATGCATCTATCTAAATTTAAGGCTAAAATATGTGAGATTCTTTTCTGAAACGATATTTAATAAAGTAGAACACTATCAAATTCTATTTTCGAAACGATTCTCCTAATAATAATTTTTCTGTACACGATAAGTAAACTTAAAATCTCTTTAAAAAAATTCATGTCACTTATTAATCATATCATCTCACATTGATATATTTTTGGATTTTGATATTTCAAGCATGCAAATTTACAAGGGGCATTGAACTTATTTATTGCTTGGTTCACTTGTTTAGAGTAATTTGAAGCCGAAAAGGAGTGACTTGTGCGACTAGTTCAATGATGGTTTGGTACCCAGCTTTTCTATTTAATCTTTCTCTTCTTATAATTTTTTATTTTTTTGTATCAGCGAGGCTTGCATATGTTCCTTTCACTTTTGAATAGTATCTGAGATGTTTAACTTAATCTATCATGTTACCGTCGACCCACTAGCTTAACATTTACCATTATCTCCGTGTAACTAATATCAAGTTAGATGTAAGACTTCATGTCACCGATCATTTGGATCAACTAATATTGTACTCTAATTTAATTATGATTTTTGCATTAAACCTCTTGGAACGTAATAGTGGTGAAATTTAAAAAAATTATTATAATTTATGATCCTGCAAACCTGAATTAGTAAGCCCGATGAATGTTAGGATATTGGTTTAAAAAAATATATTCATGATCATTATAGTTCGTCTCAAACTGGACATCTAATTGGTAAAAACAGAGATAAGTAGAATTAAACTCGCATATTCATATTATAATTAGTTGACTTGTATCATGACTTAATAGACCAGATCCACCCAATCATATTATTGGCATCTAATTGATCTCGTTCATGAATTTCAACATGCATCCAACATAACTTGGCACTCTTCACCTAGACAAGTTGGTCCTATACAAATTCTAACCAGTGGTCAGGATGAATAAACATCTCACACCAGTCAAAAAATATATGTAATGTTTCAAAGCAAACTCTCCACAAAAATTCATGCACCACACCAGTCACCAAGGTCATCGCAACCCCCTATCTTATATATGTACAACATGTGGCGCATGGCAAAACGTTGGTGATTCCGTATTTGAATACTCCTGAGTCAACTAATTTAATTTTAAATTTTGATAAGACGAGAAAAGGAATAGCAATCCTATCCAAGATGAGTACTTTCATATTCTAACTTTTCTATAGGCTCTAGTAACACAGCCAAAATAACAACAGATTCTTTACCTCTTCGGGAATGGAGCAACATAATTTTTGAGAATTCACAATATACAAAGCAAATCATGTATCAAGAATCTAATCATGGAAAAAGTAAACCCTCCAAATGAAAAGCCTAGTAGCACTTAGCCCTTTGCTATAAATACTAATGGCTTTGGTGGTAGATAGGTAGCTTGATGGAGGATGAATCATTTTGATTTTGGAAGGCTCCACTTTTGGGGGAGGGCAAGTAAAAGCCTAAAAGGCATCACCTAAACTAGTGGAATGGAATTGGAATCCTCAAGTGGGTTTCCTCCTAGTTGAACCAGAAAGCAAATTAATGGAATTGGGAATAATACACAATTCCATTTCCTGTGTAGTGATTATAGTCAAAGTAAGGTGACGGGCTAGGTATAGAGTAGACCCAAAAGAGCATTGGTATGGGAGTTTTTTTCTTGGGGGTGTTTAATTTTCTGACAAATTTCGAAAGGGGGTTGTCAGAAAAAGTTTTCCCTGTCTGGGGTTTTGTCTGAAACCGCACAAATTTGTGCGGTTTCATTTGCACAAAACCGCACAAAATCATGCAGTTTTTGTCAAAAAATGCACAGAATCTTGCGGTTTTGTGCAATTTTTTTTTTCTTCTAGTTGGAGCCGAGCCGAGAAAAAATCCAAGAAAAATAAAGTATTTTTGGTGAGATTCGAACTCCACACCTCTACTTAGTAAAGTGACACTCTAACCAACTAAACTACGAGAACTTGTTTGACTATCCCTTTAAAATAAATTATATAATGTATCAATACAGACTAATGTCTTTATACTTTTACAAAATGACATCAACAAAACTAACCAACCATTAAAAAAAATTAATTAACCAAATATAAATTTATGTAATTCTCTACTTAGCTATGGAATCCGAACATCATTATTATTACAATGAGTGGTATATTATATATCAAGTTAATATAATTTAATAGATGAGAACAATAATTTATTAAATTTATTCTACATTGTAATATACCACTCATTGTATAAAATTAGATTAACTTATGTATTAAATTTAAGAGCATAAATAATATACCAAAAATTTGAGAGCATTATTCTCATCTATTAAATTATATATTACATTAATATAGAATTCACTCATTGTAATAAGTATAAACGCATTAGTCCGTATTTACATATCATATAAGTACGTGCTTGCTTTTTCAATAATTAAATTGTCCATGGTTTGATGAAAAATTATTACCTTTTAATCCGGGATAGAACGTCAATTATTTGCTCCCATATTTTTTTTAAATCTCCGGTATTCGTGCTCCTTCTCGACCAAAAAAAAGTATTAGTCCGTATTTATATAACATATAATTTATTTTAAAGGTGCAATCAATGAGGGCTCGTAGTTTAGTTGGTTAGAGCATCACTTTACTAAGTGGAGGTGTGGAGTTCAAATCTCACCAAAAATACTTTATTTTTCTTGGATTTTTTCCCTGCTCGGCTCCAACTAGAAAGAAAAAAAAATTGCACAAAACCGCAAGATTCTGTGCATTTTTTGACAAAAACCGCATGATTTTGTGCGGTTTTGTGCAAATAAAACTGCACGAATTTGTGCAGTTTCAGACAAAACCCCAGACAGGGAAAACTTTTTCTGACAACCCCCTTTCGGAATTTGTCGGAAAATTAAACACCCTCCAAGAAAAAAACCCTTGGTATGGCCACGAACTATGATAATTGGGTAAAAACCTACTTTTGTTAGAGAGTAACTATGGAGAAAATAACACCTCTCTCTCTAAAGAATTAAGAGAGCTTTTCTCTCCCAAGAAAATATCTAGATATTTTTGTGTGGAGCTTTTTACCCCTTCATTGTGGGTCTTTCCTTTCCTCCTCCTTCCCATAAGGGATCCCTCCCCTCCTCTTCCTCAATCTCTCCACCCATCTCAGCTCTCCTACAAAGTTGTAGCTCGTCCGGGGAGGCTCCGAAGGTCCCTCGGCATTTTTTCTGATCAACCGTCGTCAATCCTCTGCCCGCTCCGTAGCTCTACTTCGTCCCGGCCCTCCCAACGTCCAAGCCCGTAGCCACCAGTCTCCACCTCAGTCTCAGACCAGGGCCTTCAAGTCTGTCTCCTCCGCGGACCGCCTAGGTCTCTCCCCAGTTCTGGCCCTTCTTCCGGCGACTCAGGGGTGGTCGATTCCGGTGGCCGGAGGGGTTGGTCATGGCCGACCTCCCCTCCGGTCATCCCTGTTTCCGGCGACATTTTGCTTTAGGCCATGGCTTTGCCATTTGCTTGTCGCTGG
The DNA here is from genome assembly GCA_963995505.1 of Hypericum androsaemum. NCBI lineage: Eukaryota > Viridiplantae > Streptophyta > Magnoliopsida > Malpighiales > Hypericaceae > Hypericum > Hypericum androsaemum. Next base: position 10,164,090 of record OZ023191.1, on the reverse strand, counting down.
TGTCGATTTATCTTTGCTTTGTTTTTCTTGTACCCTGTTTGCGTTTATTTCTTTTAGCTTGCTTTTTGTTCTCTGTTGTTGTTTGTTTTTGTGCCCGAATCCACCTTCGTTATGTGGATTTTTGGCCCAGTGTCTTTTTTCCTTCTGCTTTTGTTGTACTTTGGGCTTTTGCTTGGATCAATGTTGCTCTGATCTGAGATCCTTTCAGATCTCGTTGCCTGTTCGGTGGTTGCGGGTGGAGAATCTTGTCTCGGTCGATTTACGTCGACCTTGGCTCTCATCTGAGTGTATCTTGTATGCATTAGATGCCCTCTTGACGTTGTCTTGAGGTTATTGGCCGAAGTTTATTTCGGCAGAAATTCGCACCAGTCGTTGGCCTTCAGGCTTTTTCGACCGCCCTTCGCTCCCCCCTGTGCCACCATGCTGTCATCGGACTGACTTTCGTTTTCTGTTTGGTTTTCTTATCTTATGTCTATGTACTTTTTATTCTCGTCATGTAACTCATTTTTTATATAGGCTACGCGCCACTTTTACCCCTAAAAAAAACTATGATAATTGGGTCCTTTCTTGGCCTATCATCATTTCATTTTCCTTCTTCCTCTTATAGTTGTTATGGTTCTTTTACAAAAAAAATATCTATTTTATATAACTAATTGCTTTTATTTTTTTTCTTCGAAATCACTAGTACTGAAATATTTATCGAATTAACTAATCTAACTAGAGATAAACATGACCATAAATGATGAAAAAAATCTTCATACTAAATTTTAACATTTATGTACTATCATAATTCAAACTCGAAATCATTAACTTTCCTCTTTCTTTATCATCTCCTCCTTATATTCGGTCTCTCGTTGAACTAGGTGCGGATTAAAGGTGAAAGCTTTCCTACCCTTAATCACTTTCAGGCCAAAAGTGATTTTAGTTTTTTTTAAAGGTAAATGTGATCTTAGATTTGCATAGCAACGTATTGCATACGTGGGCATTGATGTAGAAGATATTATTAATTTCCGTGTGATTAAAAAATTATACTTATTTATGAAGATGCCATCCACTGGAGACATTAGATCAATTAAATTGGGTGGAAATAACCTTTGAATCAAATATAAATTCAAACTCGCGACCTGATATTAAAATTAGAATAACTGTTTCATTTGGTAATAAGAGTTAGATAAGTAATACTTTAATGTTTTAATAAATAAGGTTGAGTGTATAATTCTGATCCACTTGTGGAGTTTCTTAGTTGCCACGTGTCCCCAATTTTGGATGCAACACTTTTAGTTTTGGGAAAAGTTTACTTTAGTGTCATGTAGTATAGCCCAAAATCACTTTAGTACCGTATGGTAAAAAACTGACCAATCGAATCATACTTATTCTAATTAACATAAAAAAGGTCTTCGGGCAGCTGCCCGAACTACTTGGCCAGCCACGTCACCAAAATTTGATGACATGGTACCACGTGGACATCCATCTTCTTCCCTCCTCTTCTTCTCCTCCTCCTCGTCCTCGTCCAACTCAAAACACAGAGTTAACTGCGACGACCTCCTCCCCATTGCCAATTCTGAGCATCTCCGGCGAGGACGATGAGCTTCCATCCGACCTCCTAGAGAAGGCGAAACGACGGGGGCCACTGGGGCAAAGGACGAGGGCCTGGAGGAGGGCCGGCCACTGCATCCCTTGCTTGAGCCCGAAGTCGATGATGTGGATGCGCGGGGCGGAGGCCTGAAGTGGGCAAACTTGAGGTACGGACGAGGATTAGAGACGGGGATGCTCGGGATTGGCGACGTGGAGGACTTGAGCTGGAGATGCTCGGGATCCCGAAGTGGGCGAAGTGGGCGAACTTGAGCAGGAGATGCTTGGGATTGGCGACGGGATGCTCGGGATTGGCGACAGGGATTGGCGACGGGGATGCTCGAGATTGACGATGAAATTGGTGACAGGGATTCTCGGGATCGGCGACGGGGGTGCTCGGGATCCCGAAGTGGGGGAACTTGAGCCGAAGATGGGATTGGCGACGGGGAGGAGGTCGTCGCGGTTAATTGGAAGAAGAAGAAGAGAATTGGGTGTCCACGTGGCGTCACATCATCAAATTTTGGTGACGTGGTTGGCCAAGTAGTCTGGGCAGGGTCTGGACAGCTGCCCGAGGACTTTTTGATGTTAATTGGAATAAGTATGACTCGATTGGTCAATTTTTTACCACAGGGTACTAAAGTGATTTTGGGCGATACTACAAGGTACTAAAGTGGACTTTTCCCTTTAGTTTTTACCTTGGCTTTTAACTTCACTTTTCTGCCACCCGGATGACGTGGACGGAAGTCATTGCTCCGAATCTGCTTTTCCGTTTTTAGCGCTAATTAATTATTGTTTTCAGGTAATGAGTAGTTTAATTAATCAACGCTATGGAGTTCAATAGAGAAGAATTAGTTGTTCTTTGCACTATGGTTTAACTCAAATTTTAAATTATTTTTTATTATGTATCAAATTCTATTTTGGGAAAACAATAAGTGGCCTTATTGTAGTCCCAATGGATTATATTTTTTCGTAGAAGAAATATCGAGTTTTATTCTCATAGAAAAAAATAGAAAATTAATGATAAAATCTCGAGTATATGACTATACTCCACGTTGATTTTGAAATATGGCTTACACCAATCGGTGAATTTTCAATACGAATCATCAGCTTACTTTGATACTATATTAGAATTTTTATTTTCAATTCTATATTTTAAAATAATGAGTTGATAAATTTTTAACATTTATAAGTAATCATAAGGCATTTGCAAATATACATGCGTTAATAAACTATAAGATTGTAGGGAAAACAGTTGTGACATGTATAATTTTTTTGACAAAGACTCAAATGGTGTATGGGCTGAATGGCAATTGAGATATGCGAAATATGAATTCTTCTATCATAAATAATACCCATCAATCAAAACGAAAGATACAATTTTTGAATTGTTTTGATGATTTATATTATATCAAGATCATGACTTGCATCGGTTTCACATAGAGAGCAAGAATGTTGGTGATGGACCATACAGTTGTATCCTTGTAAGAGAACCATTAAGAAGAAAATGAAACATTCTCGCTCCAATGGCAAATTCCTAGTTGTGATGAAAGGGATGCCAATGGACCCCATCTCAACCAAAACTTGATTATTAGTTATCGTTGAGTTGAGTTGAGTTTCATATTTATCAACAAAATATTTTTTTTTTACAAAAGCAAGCATCGTGGAAGAGTTCAAGTGCATGCTGAAAACCGAATGATGAAGCATTGTAAAAGTAAAAAAATCATACATGAGGAACTCAGATTTTTTTTAACGTATTCAGAGTCTAATATTAGTTATTCAGATTTTTTAAATACAATTTAACTGAGAAAAATGATTCTATGAGATATCAGTTACCGGATAGAATTTTCAACCCCCATTTACAAAACAATTTTAAATTATTGCCCAACCGTTTTTTTTGTTAACAAATATGGGTTTTAGACCAAATACATATAACAAACACACCATATGTAGATTGAACAACGCTTGTAAGTCTGAATTTATCTTTCCATGTAAAGAAGGTATTGCCTATGATAGAAGAACATAAACGAAACCTCATCATTTATGTATTGCCACTGGCGGAAGCAAAGGGGCATTGGAGAAAAGTAACAGAAATTCGAGTGATAAGAAACTTAATTTTTCTTAAGAAAATTTTGAGATTTTTTAATAAGTAGATGTATGTATTAAGAACTCTAAGCACTATCATCAATTAATCTAGTTACATGAAAAATATAAAAGACTAAGCTAACTAAAAGATTTCATATATAATAGTAGATCTTGGTGACAAAGATCCTTAATCACGTTGGACCACGGAAGTCATTCCTGGATATTAACTAGGATGATATGAATTAGAAGCTCACGATTGCATAATTTTCTTGAGGAAGTTTTGAGTTAAAGTCGACAATACTCGAAGTTGGATGGTCCAATGAATTAGAAAGGGCAATAAAAAAGATGATAGACATGAGAACTCTTATTACCACGAGACCAAGGTTTTGAGTATGTTGGGGATGGATTATTGCACGACATTTACGACTAGTGCGAGAAGTCCATATCTTGCCATAGACAACCAAACAATTGCTTACCCACCCAGCAGATCCCAAATCAATTGCTACCTTGTTTCAACTCGGCACCGTTTGGACTGTTACAAAGTACTTTTGTTTGGTTTGGCATTTTTGGCAAGTAATCACATTTTCCCTTCCAGCTTGCTGGTTCATCACATTGGGTAAAAGACATACAAACAAATAGCAGTGGGTATGGCTAATGATGTCTGCTGCTCTCTTGAAGAATCTTCTCTGTATCGCACTGACATGATTTTCAATATTCATTCTAAATTAATCAAAAAAAAATTGAGTTCACGCCGTAAAAACGTTACAAAGTAATAATATATGTTATCCTTAATTTTTCTTGTATTTTCTTTTGTTGCAAACGCTCCTCCCATTCTGAGTGTCTCGTGTACGTCGCAGGCCACATGCAACTCTTTTCATTGATTTTTTGTTAATTAATGAAAATGATTTACTTTTTAAAAAAACACCATTGATTAATAATCTACTTTTTAAAACAAATTTCTCAATGTGAAACACCGTTGCATTTTTTTATAAGTGAAAACAAGTGACTTATTACATGCGTTATTGAAAGAAATTACAACCTATGTGACATTTAACTAAATTAGAACAACCTTCGACCATTATCTTAGAAAAAACAGTTCTTCACATTTGATTAATGGTGTAAGTGTAGAGTTAAAGTAAAAACTACATCACCACTCGAAAATTCATATCTCTTTATAACTGTATGGTCAAATCTGTAGAACACATGGTTAAGTTCAACCTCAACAGAAAAAACAGAACATCTAATAATGCATTTTCGCATACTATAAACTAAGAGATTGCCCATTTCGCGACGGAGGGAATGCATCTTCACAGACCATAAACTACAAGATTGCCCATTTCGCGAATGAGGGAATTAGATCAAAGAAAAAATTGCCCTTACAATTCCCTAGAATACAATGGAAGTAGTAGTTCCTCCAAGGGAACACATAATACCAGGAAAATCCCCCCCTTATTATGATAGGAGATGCACCAACATCTAATTAGGGAGAGGTGCCAACTATAATTAGACGGAACCACTTCTCTTGGATTAAAGATAATGGGTGCCCATTTCAATGATCCTTTAGAATTAAACAAATCTTCCTTAGTTGGAATTCACTTTCCAATGAAATCTATAAAGACCAACATCCTCTAGAAATGTCCCATTCTCCGAAAGCCCACGAGCACCTTACCGGAAACAAAATTCCCATCAACCGGAGCAAAACTCGTATAATAAAAGATTTCATGGTCCCCCTACCCACCTCCCAGAATATAAAAAAACTAATAATAACTATATCCAAAAGAAAATCAACCCATTAGATTAAATTAAATTTAAAGGGGAATAAAGAGGAGATGCCATCCCACAACCAGTATTTAACATTCTATCGCCGTTTATGAAGGAAAAATATAATAATTATGGAGAATCAATTTTGGTGGTGTATTAGAATAAAAATCCAAGGGCCAACGGATCACGTATAAAAGAAAGAATCACAAAGACTAGGTCAGAAAATCTTTTTCCCGCCGTTTGTTGGGTCCTCACGAAGCTCCAACATGTACCGAACAAATAATGATTAATGAATATATATATATATATATATATATATATACGATTTGGTTAATTGATGTTTAAATTTTGTATCTAACCCAAAAATTTGCGTGAGTAATAACATGTCATAGAATTATACAGCACTAATATAATATTAAAATATATATATTCAACCTAAAATCATAAGACTATAAATATTTGAATTTTTAACAATTATAAATTAAGTTCATCGTAATTACAATTAATAATTCAGTAATTTCACATGTTTTACAATTTGAAGTGCGCATTACTAATTTGTAGAATTGGAAACCGTAGAATTAAGTCCTAATCTTGGGAAAATGCCTACAAAGTGAAGGATATATCTTTGCAGTTTTTGAGGACTAATTATAACAAAATCTCACAAATGCAAAGAACCTCATGATTAAATTGCAAAATATCTCTCGGGAAATAAAAATTTCACAAATTTTAATAGGATAGAATAGAAGAGGAGGAAAAGGAACAAATTCAGTTGCTCGAGGAAAGGGTTAAGGAAGAATCCAAAAGAAGCACTCAATTCTAAACAGGAAACTCCTCCTAACCGAGTTAAGGAATTAGAACCAACAAACAGAATCTCAGTCAACATCATTGGTCAAACTTTATACAAAACCAATGACCAAGAACCAACCGTGCTCTACCTTCAGAAAATTAACCTCACTACACAATGTATCATCTTAAAAAATTTGCTACATTCCATATTATTGTTAAGATTTGGAACATAACCCACATTCCATTTATTATTAAGATTTGGAACATAACCCGATGTCATGTATATTTTCTCACCCTCTCTCTAATGTCGAAATCGTAAATATCTATATATTCACTTAATCGATTAAACTATGTTCTAATCACATCAGATCATAAATAACTATTGATTTCAAATTTGATATATTTTTGAGTTTTTTTAATCATAAATTTTCAATTAAATTAAACCCTACCGCATTAATTCCCTATAGGAAACACACACCGTAATGAAAGAGTGTCTAATATTTATTTATTTTAAATTCAATTCAACACCCCAAATACCACGTGGTCGGTGGTTTTATCTCTGTTTACATCCCATGTAACTTTGTTAATTTTCTACAAGTAACTTTGTTAACTAATTACATGTCAGAAACTGATCTAAACAAGCAAGGCATGTGGCACTTTGAAAAACTATGTATTATAAATAAACCAAGGGGAAATAACCTAATTACATGTCAGAAAAGGCAAAAGTTGGAAAGGAAAGGTAAGGAAAGGAATGTTGGGAAATAACCCACTTTCTCATGGACCCACACAACGGAACGGACAATACAAATACGAGCAAGCACAACACAAACTAAGCACGAACTACAAACACAAAGGAAAGTACAAAAGGAGGGACACAAAATTTGTTCACCCTGTTCGATCCTCAACGATCTACGTCCGGGGGCGTCCAAGCTAAGAGAGATTCCACTATAACACGCATGCACACGTGGAGCTTCACTCGCTCACTACAATGGATGCCACACTTGGCTCACTCTTCCTCTCCTCTTCTCTCTTTTTCTCTTTGGAGAGGTTTGGCAATGGCAACCACACCATTCAATGAGGCAAATGGGGTATTTATAGAGGCACCCCCTATTCTAGGTTATTTGGGACGAGCAGGGGCAAACTTGTCCAATTGCAGTAACTTTTCCCTGCTGAACTCGCGGTCGCCAATCAACGGGCAATCGCCAGTGAACTCTCGCAGAAGCTCCTGCAGTGGGGTACTAGCGGTCGTTGGTCGACTTGCGCCCGCAAGTCCCAACTAGTCTTCACTCGACTCCGCCACTCGAACCCGATCGCCACTTCGATCAACCTCAAAGCTCTTCAATCGAGTCACCCGAATACTTCACTCATATTCAGACTCTATACCCAATAAAAAAATCCATATACATATAACAAATTAATAACAACAACAATAATAATAATAATAATTCAAATTCCTCCCCTGTCCTCAAAATCCAGTAAGTCTCCCTCATTTCCCTTCCTGCCCATAAATACCCTCTAACTCTCTCTCCAACTCAAAGTAAAACCCTCTCCATTAAGCACTGTTAGGAGATTGGAAATCCAAATATAAAAAAGCTCTCTTTTTAATTTTTTTCCCTACCAATTCTTCCTCTTCTTCTTCTCCTCCTGTACTCTTTTTTTTTTCTGCTCTTTTTTTTAAAACAAAGAAAATGGCATATTTCCAATCATCATTTCCCCTGTATAGGAAACACCCATCATTGCTCCCAACAAATCCTTTTCAACCTTAGAAAACTGAGCTTCTAAGATATATTTCCCTCTCTTCCATCTCTCCTACTTCCTTCTCCACTTTTCCTTTCCACTTATAAATATCCCACCCTACTCCCTTCCCACCCTCCCTCCCTCCCCCTTCTTACCATACACAGCAAGCCAAGTGAAGCAATGGATCCCTCGTCAACCAACACGGTGAACGGGTTCTACGCGTTCCTGACTCGAGGGATCGAGGACCTGGAACGCGTGTACCTCACCCACCAGAGCTTCATGTCGATCCAGTTCTTGCAGAGGGTGGTCTCCCTGTTAAGATCCTTCCACACCCAGCTCACTTGCCTTGTCCAGAAGCTGCACCTGCCCGTAGGGGATAAGTGGCTCAACGAGTACATGGACGAGAGCTCCAAGCTCTGGGACGCCTGCCACCTCATCAAGTCCGCCCTCTCCGGCCTCGACTCCTACTACTCCTCCGGCCTCAACTTCACCTCCTCCCTCCTCGATTCCCGCCCCCACCTCCTCCTCTCCCGCCAGGTTAAAAAACCATTTCACCACATGTTTGTCTGAACCCGGACACAAATATTTTCACCAAAGTTCAAATATTTGTTGCAACCCGGAAATTATTTTCATCAAAGTTTCGATCTTTCTTGTCAAATTCAAGTATTTGTTCGAACCCGGAAAATATTTTCATCAAAGTTTCGATCTTTCTTGTCAAATTCAAGTGTTTGTTCGAACCCGGAAAATATTTTCATCAAAGTTTCGATCCTTCTTGTCAAATTCAAGTGTGTTAATATTTTTTTTGACGAAAGTTTCAATCTTTACTCATCAACAGGCGATAAGGGTGATATCGGGGTGCAGGAGAGAAGCGCAGGGGCTGGAAGAGGAGAACAGGGGGATGATGGAGGCGAGAATCCAACACCTGGCCCTCCGGTTCGACGAAAAGGTCTCACCCGAGTCGAAGCTCAACGGATTCAACGGGTTCCGGGGGGTCCTATACGCGATGAGGAACGTGAGCTCCTCCCTCCTGACGATCCTCCTGTACGGGCTGGTGTACGCGTGGCCGGACCCGGGGGGGCGGGGGGAGGACGAGGAGGAAGGGGAATGCCTCTTCTTCGGGACGGGGCTGATGGCGTCGACGGGGAGGCTGCAGAGGAGGGTGGCGGCGGAGGTGGGGAGTGGGGGGATGATGGTGTGGGAGTTCAGGAGGAGCAAGGCGGAGATGGAGGAGCTGAGGGGGTTAATGGAGAGGGGGGCCATAGGAGAGGACGGGGTCAGGGAGAGGGTCGAGAGGCTCAGGGGATGGTTCGGGGCGTTGAGGACCGGAGCCGACATGATCGGAGCCCAGCTCGACGACTTCCTTGATGAGATTGTTGAAGGCAGGAAGAAGCTCCTCGACTTTTGCAGCCATAGGTAGAAAAAATTGGAAAAAAATAAATAAAAGAAAGTTAAAAAGTTTTAAGTTTTTTTTGAAGGAGAAATGAAGTAAAAGAGAAGCAAGTAACAGGAGGAGAAATGGGGTTTTTCTTTTTTATATTTTGTTTTGGGGAAATTTTGAAGAGGAAAATAGAATGCAGGAGGAAGCAGTTGTTGGAAGATGGTGGTTGGTTGTACCTTTTTTTTACTTTTTTTTTCCTTTTTTGGGTTATTTTTATGGGGTTTTTTTTTTAAACCCTCTTGTTATTGCTCTCACCCTCCCTCCCCACTCTGTCTCTGGCTTTCTCCTACATTTTCTTTCCTTCCTTTCCTCTGGTCTAATCAAAATTCGGTTTATTCGTCGGTTTCTACTTATGTTATTGGTCTGGTTATTGTTAATTTATTGTCTTTGCAGTTATTGTAGTTTTATATACCATCTGTTACAATCAGAGGAGATACAATCTCTAAAATGGTGGCAAATTTTGCATTTTTTGAACTCGAAACTCAGGAACGGGATTAATTTAATTCATTAGAGGTAGGGAACTTAATCCGGATAAAATATTTGGGATTGGGAAATTCTCATTTCTCCATGAGAAGAATTGGGGACGTTGAATTTGTATTGGGGCATATGATGAATATTATTAGGCAGGTGGTCCATGTTGGTACTCTCACTTGAAGATACCATACCAATAAGTCCATCCCATCTTCTTGCTTTCTGTTAATTATAAACAAAAACAGGAGAATCAAGGAAGGGAACCTTCCTGTTCCTGATATTTTGTTTTTTTTTCTCTCTCTCTCTCTCTCTCTATATATATATATATCTCCCTCTCATGTCAATTGTCAAATCTCCCTCCACAAAGGAATATCATATCAACAAGCACTCTCACAGCCCCCAAAGTGGTTATAGCATGAGGTGAGGTGAGGTGGGGTGAGGGTGAGAGTTTGTGATCTCTCTCTAGACCCTTCATTTGTTACCGCACCGGACACTTGGATAAAATGTTTCAAGTTCGAGCACCGAAGATAGTAAATAATTTCACAAAACAACTAATCATTTTGGGTCTGAAAGAATTATGAAAAAGGGAGGGTTAGGACTGTATATAGGGAGGCACTGTCTGTGAGATTCCTGGGTTCTAGCTTTAATTTAAAAAGCAGCCACCTTTGCTCTTTAACAACTTGGCTGCTTTTGTCTGATTCTCTCCTCCATTTTCACTTTGAAAGATATAGAGACTTTGATGATGAAAGCTTCTAACCACAGCTTCCTGACATGTTTGTTCCCTTCTGGGTGCTGGGAATACAATTATATCACACCTGCCAATTTTCCCATCCTTTTTTGTCCAAATTTTTTTTAACTCCAAACGTTAATGCGGTAGATAAATTGTGTTAATCTTGTAAATTCTTTATACTTGTGAGGACAAAGATGTAATTTCAATGAGAGCAAACATGTAATTTCGTGTGACAAAAACAAAATAAATTGTTGTTGGAGCAATTTGATCCACTATGTATAAGCTGGAATCCTGTAAGAAACATATATAAATAGGCTGCTAGTGAAACGTACAAACGCACAAATGCTAAGAAATTTGGATTTTTTAAAGTTATTCGAACCGTGTGAATAGAAAGACATACATTGTCAAGAGAGCCGACCCTTGTTCTCCACTCTAGAAATAGCCGATACCCGTAAATATAGAATCAACTACCAGAAAATCATTAATAAACAAGTTATGTTTAAATGTGAGCAAAGGGGGTCACTTTCTGAATGGCTAACCGTATCTCATGCTTTTTGTCGCTTGCCGGAAATTCATGCCTTGCCTCCCCTGGAGGGTTCCAAATGAGAAATGCAGCTGAATAAAGTAAACAAATAATACGGTGAAAGGAGGAACACAAACGACAAAATGCTCTAATAGTCTCATTGATGGGAGAAAAGAGAGAGAGAGAGAGAGAGCAGGGAGGCTGTTTGCTGTGGGCTGCAGAGGTTGTGCTCTGTGTGCTACCCAGTAATAGACAGAGCCTACTAGCTAAATTACTAATTATTACTCTCTAAACTAACTGCAACATGCTTTAAATGACAGCTGGCCATCATAATATTCCCACCCTTTAAAGGGTATTCATAATTATTGCAATTCATTTCACCTCGCTGTCCTTTTCCTCTGGTTAAAAAATGAGTATCAGGGTAATAATGGTTGTTAATTATTAGTCTCGAGTGCGAGACTCGAAAGAGAAGTCTTGTCGCTCTTTGTAGTCCAACCTAGTTCGAACCTGTTAGGCGGTAGAGATCATTTCAGCAAACAATATATGCACAAAAATGAGTGATGGTGATTGCATGTAAAGTGCGTTTAGTATGGATGGTTAGAAGAAGAAGGCCAAAGTCCCAGTGGGGCAGCAGCACAAAACCTTAAAATCTGCTTGGTGGCCTCGTTAGTGGGGAACACTGCACAGTTTTTCTTCCGGAGCAAAATCTTCACACAATTTTGCATGTTCAACCGTTTTGGAACTGCCCGTTGACCACAATTGTTTATTTCTCCCAAGTATAAAGGCTCACGCTAAACACATGCAAGTGACCAATTATGTAACGGAACAATGCATCCAAATCAAAACAACGGAGGAAAAGGGAAGGGGGGGGGGGGGGGGGGGGGGGGGGGGGGAAGAGGAGGAGACAAGACTTCACAATTTGTTGAACAGCCAGCCCGTATAATTCTTCCACAAATCTCAAATACAGTGTTGAAACTGATGCCAGTGTTTAGCAATCTCCTCGAAAAGAGTACCTATACGAAAAATTTACAGGACGAAACCAAGGGGAAAAGGATGGATGGAGCCCGAACAAGGGAAGGATGGATGAGGCAAGTTTGAATTTATCAGACGTCGCATCCAGGCATCGCGAACTGGGATGCAAATGTCTCGACACGGTTGCGGAGATCAATTATGTCCTTGTTGTTTTGAAGGAGCTTGAGAAAATCTTTCTGGAATTTACAATGCTCTCTCTGCATTACACTGGTTATTTGAGCTGCTCTTAGCAGGAAATCGGCAATTGTTTCAAAATCAGCCTCCATGCATCCTCTTGATGTCATAGCCGGTGTACCTAGTGAACAAATCAAACAGCACAGACAAGTTAGGGACTGGTAAAAGGAACCATTCCAGAGTTTGTCTTCAGTGAGTTGATATTCAGTATGACAACATCGACAAGGAGAATGAAGTCTTGTCAACTGAACTGTTCGAGTGGGGTAGGTCAACAAAGAGCTGGCTTCAGAAGATAAAGAGATTCACAAAGTACATCTGAATGCTTTTGGAAAACATTAGGCTTGAATCTTTTTACTTACCAATTCGAACACCACCCGGGCATATAGCGCCATTATCGCCGAATATTGCAGTTTTATTAACAGTGATGTGGCACACTTCACATATTTTCTCAAAGTTCTTTCCTGGAAAACAAAAGGGGTAAACAATATTAGAGTATGAAGGGTGTAGATAATTCAAGCGGATAAACAAACTTAAACCATCTCAAGGATTCTTTTCCAATTAACAGAAGTCAAAGTTCTTTTCTGGTATATAAACCAAAATAACTTCTAGCACTTCCAAAGTGGCAGCACGTGATAAAGAGAGATAACCGCGCAAATTAACGGACGTCAAAGTTCTCTTCCGGAATATAAACCAAAAATAACTTCTTGCACGTCCAAAGTGGCAACACTAGATAAAGAGAGAGCGGGGAGAAAGCAAATTATCACCCTTTCAATTAACAGAAGTCAAAGTTCTTTTCTGGAATATAAACCATTCCAAAGGGGCAGTACTAGATAAAGAGAAAGCGGGGAGAAAGTTAACCACGCAAATTATTAGCCCACCATAATTTTTAACATTGTTCAGGCACAAGCCAGACAACGTCCGAAGTTCCCAACAAGTAATACAGAAGCAACATTTCTCTCCCTAGCATGTTCGAGTATCCCACAAATGTCTGCTGGTGGCAACCGAAACCAAGTGCTAGCATGATAAATGGTGCACTCTTATTTTTCTAGAACCCACACAAGCATGTAATCCCATCACCAAGCTAATCTCGCATGCCAGCATGTCCTAGATATAATATGGTACCGCATGCCAGCAACCCATCACCCCTGGAAATGAAACTATTTCCTAGACGTAAGCAGAATGCCTCTCTTTGGAATGCAGGATTCCTAGATATAGTGATTCGGAGAAGTGCAAAATCAGAGATGAAGAATCAATAATGATCCAATGCCTAGTCTAATCTAATTCAGGGAAATTTCCAGCCAACATAAAATGTAAAAGGATAGTTAACAACCTGTCAAGCCAAGTGTTGTAACATCCCAGAGCAACAAATGGTTGTCAGTACCCCCAGTCACCAATCTGCACTTTCTTTTTACCAGCACTTCTGCTAATGCCTGCGCATTTTTCTTAACCTGCTTCATGTATGCTCTATACTCTGGAGTAGCCACTTGTTTTAATGCTATGGCAAGGGCAGCAATGTGATTATTGTGAGGACCACCTTGTAAGGAAGGATGAACAGCAAAATTTATTCGTTCCTCAAAGTCGTAACGGCTGTTACCATCAGTATGACCAAGTTGCAACCCTTGCTTCCTTGATTTCAGACCTCTTCTAAAGAAAATAATACCTCCTCTTGGACCTCGAAGACTTTTGTGAGTTGTTGAGGTAACAATATCACAGTAATCAAATGGACTGGTCAATTCCTGCTTCACCAAAAAACAAGAAAAGAAGACAGTAAATCAAAATAAGAGGCCACAATGAGCAGAAACAAAAGAGATACGCAACCCCAGCAACAAGGTGTCGGCACAGATGCACAACTTTAAGTCTTTTAAGGAAATTGCAATTTAAGGTTTCTCAATCGACTGCAGATGATGAGGAGTGCTAAAACCAAGCAACATGAACTGTTGGTAGCTATCGGGAACTACAGTTGATATCTACAGAGTCCAGAAATTCATTGGGATAATGACCATGGATTCTATCCAGGTGATACAGAACACAGTCAATGGAACAAGATTAATAATTGTCGTATTTCAAAACATCATCTACCAGAATGTTTTCAGGTATAATTTTGCAGCATGGAGAGTCTGCTTGTGAACAAAACTGTGTAAGCCTAGCCTAGGATAATACCGACCAGCAATCCTATACCTATAAATATGCTGGGTTAAGCATTAGCAACAGTAACAGATGGGAAATTCACCAGCTTTGGAGTGACAACTACTACGACGACTCCCAACAAAGACAGAGCTCTTGGCAGGGACGGACAACTCTCAAGAGCTCACTAAGGACAGCTGACTCAACAAACTCTTGCTTTGGATCTAAAGATATTATGTCTGAAAATTGACTCTAGTTTTCCAAGTACATAGTAGGGTTGATATACTACTATTGTACAATATCATGCACTCAAATATCGTTTTATAGAAATGGCATATCAAGTTGTCAAAGGTACAAATTCTGGCACAGGTTTATCTTCCCCGAGAATTAAACTATAAATATCTAATGCATCCAGCATCCAGATATACCATCCCCTGAACAAAAAAACTCAACGGCGAGAGGATAACGAGAGGATCAAATGCTTCACACAAAGCTGACTAATAATCAGAGATGACAACGATTGACACATAGAAACCTAATCAGCTGTCCAACAAACCAAATGCTAACCAACCAAGCGGCTATTGGCCCCAGACAGAAATGCAACCATGTATAGTCTCATTTATACACAAGCAAAAGTAGAGCAGCGGCTCATAAAAACCGAAAAACAACAAGCTCAATGAATATCAAATAAAAAAATGACCCAGTGAAAACAGGTAATTCAAAGAGGCAACATCACGAACCTTAGCAGCCACAAGTCCACTGATATGTGCCATATCACACATCAACACCGCTCCAATCTTGTCTGCAACCTGCCTAAACCTGGCATAGTCCCAGTCTCTCGGATACGAGCTACCTCCACATATAAGGATTTTAGGCCTAAAATCCATGGCCTTCTCCTCCATCTTGTCGTAATCAATGTACCCAGTTTGAGGATTTACTTTATAAGGCAAGCTCTCGAAGAAAATCGACGAAGCAGACACCTTCTTCCCCCCAGGAGTGTAGTAGCCATGACTCAAGTGACCACCAGAGGGCGAATCCAACCCCATAATCCTGTCACCAGGCAGCAAGAGGCCAGTATACACAGCAAAATTTGCAGAGGTACACGAGTAAGGCTGCACATTAACGCCCCAATTTTGCGGTTCAAGCCCAAAAGCAGCCAACGCCCGTTGGCAGCAAAGTGATTCTATTTGATCAATGAACTGGTTCCCGGTGTAATACCTGGAACCAGGCAGCCCCTCCGAGTACTTATTAGTCAAATGGCTACCAAGTGCTTCCATGACCGCCCGGCACACAAAATTCTCAGAGGCAATCAACTCAATACCTCTCACTTGCCGCCTCTTCTCCTTCTCCATGACCTCAAATATCTCCGGGTCGGCTGCCTGGATCGTCTGGTTCCCCCAGGCCAGGACCATGGCCCGCCGCGCCTCCAACCCCGGGCCCAACTCCCCACACATAGCGGCCCTCTTCGGGGGAGGGTTCGATGAGGAACGCCTGTCTCGCTGGCGCTTAATACAAACCGAATGACCCAGGATGCTGAACTGCTCGTCCTCCCCGCTTTGGCTCCCGTTGTCCTCCCCATCAACCCCGCCAGGGCTCGGCGGCGACGAAGATGCCCCTCCTGTGACCAGGGTCTGCTCCTCCCTGTCCAGGAGCTGCAAAGGCACCGGCTTTAGCGCCACCGACTGCGGACACCAGTCGGGGTGAGCCCAATACGGGCGGGAACCCGGTTGAGCTTGGGTTACATCCATCTCCAAAAAACTCCAATCAAACCTAATCAACCCCCAAAACCCTCTCCTCTACACAAATTGCAAAAATGGGGAAACCCAATACACTAAAATATAGTCAACCCTAGACGATCAAAATTCAGTGCAAAAAAAAAAGGGCTCATGGGGGAATTAAGGGAAAGAGTAGAAGCAACAAAAACAACGGCAACAGCGCCTAAAGCAGTTACAACGGAAATAACGAACTCTTCCTCCTTCTCCTCCTCCTCGGCCACCGTTACTTGCAATTGCGTCCATATACACACTGTGCCAAATCCTAATCGAATCGAGCAAACCCTAAGACCCGAAATTTTAATTAATTATCGAGACAAAGAAGGAAATAGGATAAAGTGTATGTAGATAGGGTTTAGCAGGAGGCTAAAATCTGAATTTGAAGTGTTTGGGGGAAAGGTGCTGCCTTTAATTAGGGCACTATTTATAAGGGGGCCGGGGGTTTTTTGGTCATTTTCACGTGATCTTTTTTTCTGGGGTTTGGTTTGGGGATTCTGGGATGGGGGAGGAGGGAAAGCCGGAAAGGGAGAGGGAAAATGAATGGATGGGAGGGGAAGAGAAGAAATGAACCTGGATGGGATTATTGGGTTGGGGCGGGCGACCGGTAGTTGCCGGTTCAAGGAACACGTGGCGAGAGGTGGTTTGTGGTCGGAATGGCGGTCAGGTTCAGTTACGGGGTGGTGGGGCCTAGTTTTGGTGGGCTGGTCTGGTCTTTCTTTCCTTCTTTGGTAGCCCGCAGGTGAGCTGGACAGCTGGTGTTTGCAAAATATCTTAATTTTTTAAGACTATAGTTTCAAACTATCTAAAAATCACAAATCGTTATTGGAATCTTCTAAAAAAGGTTGCGGTACAATTTTCAGAAGCTTGACCACGATTTTAAATTCGGTTATCAAAATTTTCGGGTCTCCGGTTCGAATAGGCTCGAATAGGCCATGGTCACTCCTAAGAATATCTCCTTCAAAGCCAAACCAAAATGTTATTTTTCAAGTATTTAGAATGTCAAATTTTGTTTAAGACATGAACTAAAATATTTTAAAGAATTAAAATCACTTAACATTTGAATCAACTTTTTTTATTCGTTTTTGCCAACAAAAAAAACTCTTCTTATTCGGAAAATGTAGTTTTAATTTGTTGGAACGTTGTTTAATTTTTAAAGTCGTTACCAAATGCGCTTAAAAGTGATGGAGAGCTGTAGGAATAAACAATGAACCCCACACAATTTGGCGCACCCGAGCCCACACAAGTTCAATAACTATATATATATATATATAGTTATATAGTATATAACAAGTATGGTGTTTAAAACATGCTTGTCGTGGAATTAGTTTTCCGGATAAATTAGAAAGTCTGAAACAAATACAAGCTTTCTTAGGAATCATGAATTATGCAAGAAAATTTATTCCAAATCTTAGTAAATTAACAGGGCCTTTATACAGTAAAACGTCCAAAAATGATCAAAGAAATTTCAATAAAGAGGACATAGAATTAGTTAAGAAAATCAAACAAGAGGTTCGAAAGATAAAACCCTTAGAATTACCTCTTACCACGGATTATATTATTATAGAATGTGATGGAAGTAAAGAAGGATGGGGAGCAGTAATGATCTGCAAACCACATAAATATGCAGACAAAGATACGGAAAGAATAGCAGCATACGCTAGTGGTAATTTTAATAAAGCCGGTATGAACTGGACCAGCCTAGATTTTGAGATACAGGCATTAATAAACGCATTTCTGGTGTAAATAGTTCTATTTCTTCTGTATTATCCACAATTCTTAGGCTTTCTTCTCTATTACTTCTTACTAGTACTGTTCGCACATTAAGGAGTCCTGTCTGATATAAAGTTCTAGGATTTAAAGCATCTACCTGGGCATTATTATATAGTTCCAGGTTTCGTTCGACATCTATTTCTTCTTCTAACTGAACTACATCCTGTGTACTATTACTTCCTGATCCTCTAAGCAGTCTTCCCAAAAATGAATCTGTTGAGATATTATCACTTACACTATTTCTAGCTGGTTCTGTTATAGTCCCAGTTCTATAAGGTCTTCCAGGGAATGGCGTTGTCATTTTTTAGGTAACTAATGAATATACTTTGGAGGAAGGATCTCTTTTCTGGGTCTTTCACCCTGTCCTAAGCTTAGTTTTTCTAAGGCTTTTGTTAGACCGTTGATTTCTACCTTAGCGTGATTTTCTTCTTTTAGTCTTTTGATATTTTCTGCTAGCTTTTCTAATTCGCCTAAGACTGATTTTAGTTCTACCTCGTTTCTTTTAGGCTTTTCTATAAGTGTACTTAATTTTTTAATTTCTAAGATAAGAGCCAAGTATACAGACCATACAAACAGAAGCAGCTGGTCCCCCAGCTAACATTATATACAGAAATAATTTGGCAATGCCAGTTTATACAGAAGGAAATACAAGTGGTGCTTCAGTGCCCTCTGCGAATCCAACCTTTTCACAGCATAAACAGATTAAATTCGGAACAATTTCCTTAGCCGAATTCCAAGATATAGGGAATAAAAAATTTAGACCCTTCCCAGGGTTATCTATAGACAGGTCACAACAATGTCTTCTTGACAACCTGTGGCATATACAGACAGCAGGAGCTGCTACTAACTTTAAAGTACAGTGCTTAAATGCCCTTAGTATGTATTTTTCAGAAAATACTCCTAAGACCTATAAAAAGAAGTTTACTCATTATGTAATATATAGAGGTCTAAAAACAGGAGTGTTTAATAGCTTCGATACAGTTAGAAAATACATCTTATGTAATCAGCCTCTATATAAAGGCTATTATAGTTTTGCCGAGGCTCTTGAAGAAGCCCGAGGGGCTTTTGGGCCCAACTTTTTTATTGAACCAGAAGTAGTTAGACCCTTCTCTGATGTAACCCGGGAGGAACCAGCCCAGCTTATTCTTCGC
The DNA here is from genome assembly GCA_963995505.1 of Hypericum androsaemum. NCBI lineage: Eukaryota > Viridiplantae > Streptophyta > Magnoliopsida > Malpighiales > Hypericaceae > Hypericum > Hypericum androsaemum. Next base: position 10,144,967 of record OZ023191.1, on the reverse strand, counting down.
CATGAAGATACAATTAGACAGCTGGAAGCCCAGATTGTACATCTTCAACAGCAAAATGAACAGCAGATTAGACACCTGGAGGAAAAAAGACAAGAAGCTGAACAAAAGGCTTTAACAGCTGGAGTTACAGCTCAAAAGAATGAACAGACCATAACCATTATGGAGAAGATGGTGGCCAAACTCAATAAATCAGGAACAGAACTAAGAAGAAAACTAGACGACACTGAGTTAAAACTGTCAACATCAAAAAGCCCTAACAGAGACTTTCTACAGCTAAAAGCTAGACTACTCGATCTCCCAGCTCAACAGGTTCTACAGCCTCTCTTTGATGAATGGCTTGAAGGAGAAGAATTAATAAAAAAGAAAACCGAAGAAGGCCATATTGAAGATCTAGTCACAGCCCAGCAAGATTTAGTACGAATCCATCTCAAAGAAGCAAATTGGAGTTTCCAGGGGGTGGATATATCACAGAAACCCTACAGCCTAGACAACAGAACGATGGGACTCTTAAAATTACACGTAGATCTAAACAAAATAGATTTACCAGCTAAACTTATCCTAAAGTTTTATCACTTAGGGATGATAGATGTTATGATCCTAAAATTAGAAGAGGATGGAAAGATGGAAGATATTCTCCAATGGTTCGGGGAAAAATTCTTTCTGATAGCAGGAAATATGGCGGTTCGAGGACGGATCTTCTGCCTCATCGATTCAACTCTCCCAAGAGTAACAGAGTTCACTACCATCCCAGGCAAGAAGAGGATAATTCTGCTAGACGAAACAGAGTTCGAAGAAACAGAATTAAACCTAGATGCCCCCTCTCCTTATGATCTCACTGAGATTAAAAATCCAGAAGTCTATAGATTGCTTCAGAACCCAGCCTGTCTGCCCACACCGCAAGGATGGAAGAACCTCCGACTCCTCGGAGAAGGACACTATACACAGATCTGGAGCACGGACCAATGGCGTATGATTTTACCACATAGTGGTGACGGAGGTCTTCTAGAGGAAAGCCACATCATCCACCTAGAAGATGAACGACAGATGGAACTAGAAGCTGCTAGTATAACAAGTGGCGACATATCTATCCCATACACGCATAGAGCCTACTAATAATTATCACAGACGAAGAATTGACATTGGTGCCAATTATTGTACTTTTTTACTAATGCGCAACTTTTAGTAGTGCGCCTGTGAATTATTAGGCTTAGTGCGCTAGACAGCTGTAAGTTACTTTTAGTAGTGCGCCTAGCATACTTTAGAGAATTCTAGAGGTTCTCTGCCTCTGGTGCTCCTTCTATATAAGGAGCCCTCCATTCTTGTAAAAATCATCGGAAAAAATATACACAAATTTTCACCCCCCTCATGAGTACTTAAACCTCTCTGTTTTCCATACTTAGTTCATAGTTCTTAAGCTCCCAGATCTTCAGATCGATAAGCCTTATTAAAAAAAAAAAGAGAGTCAGAGTCAGTCGAACCGGCGATTGCACATAGAGCCCGTCGGCACACACCTCCTACCACTGTAAGCTCTCTCTATCCTCACCCTCTCGTACCGGCCACTCACCCCCCTATTGGTATCAGAGCCAGTAACGATTTTCGAGGTTAAAAGAACAAGACAGGCTCGGTTAAGGTAGCCATGCTAGGCATAAATCCTCATTACACTGAGAACCCGCTTGTGTGAAACCAAGATTATCTGTATCGGTTGTGATTCTAATTTGGGATTAGCTATTTATTAGTACTGTTTATGTACTTTGTCTATTTACTTTTATGTTCTAAATTATCTTTACAAATAAGGCTTGTTATTCCTAAGGGGAAGCTAGAACTGGACTAACTGGGAAAACTATTCACCATAATTGACATCACCTCTACCCTTGAGCACAATTTACAAAATTGCGACGAGTAAAAAATATCTGGCCTACTTAGATTTAGAACTTGGCTCCAGAGAAAAATCAAAAATAATATTAGAAGGACACGAGTTAATTTGTCGTTTTGATAGAACTTTTGAACACAAGTTACACAGTAATAATAATCATCTCAATAGTTTAACAAATCTAATAATTAGTCTAGGAAGTCACTTAGAAGTCGAAAGGGAACTAACTATTAAAAATCATCATAACTTGACAGAAGCACTTACGGGAGTAGAAGGGTTGTTAAAAGTCTCGGTAGAAAATCAAAATTATATTAAAAATCAGAACGAACAGATTATCTTAGAAATTAAAAAATTAAGTACACTTATAGAAAAGCCTAAAAGAAACGAGGTAGAACTAAAACCAGTCTTAGGCGAATTAGAAAAGCTAGCAGAAAATATCAAAAGACTAAAAGAAGAAAATCACGCTAAGGTAGAAATCAACGGTCTAACAAAAGCCTTAGAAAAACTAAGCTTAGGACAGGGTGAAAGACCCAGAAAAGAGATCCTTCCTCCAAAGTATATTCATTGGTTACCTAAAAAATGACAACGCCATTCCCTGGAAGACCTTATAGAACTGGGACTATAACAGAACCAGCTAGAAATAGTGTAAGTGATAATATCTCAACAGATTCATTTTTGGGAAGACTGCTTAGAGGATCAGGAAGTAATAGTACACAGGATGTAGTTCAGTTAGAAGAAGAAATAGATGTCGAACGAAACCTGGAACTATATAATAATGCCCAGGTAGATGCTTTAAATCCTAGAACTTTATATCAGACAGGACTCCTTAATGTGCGAACAGTACTAGTAAGAAGTAATAGAGAAGAAAGCCTAAGAATTGTGGATAATACAGAAGAAATAGAACTATTTACACCAGAAACGCTAAAACGTTTAAAACAGTCAGGAAAACGCTTTGTACACATAGGGTTAATTGTCATAGGTATTAAAGGGTTAGGAAGAAAAGAATTAGGAACGAAAGCTTTAGTGTTAATTCTAGATAAATCTTGGCAGACCGATTTAAAGAAAGCAATAATAGCAGGAATGGAAGTAGATATGAGTAAAAATAGTGCTCTGTTTTACTGTTCACCCGCAGTATTAAAAGATATTAAAGATTTAAAAATTTTAAAAATAGGACTGAAAACAAGAAGGTATGAAAATTTTATAGGTAATAACTTTGTAATAAGCATAGGAATACTATATATATAACACTAAAAGGGCCTTTTCATATTTGGATATATTTTACCTGTCTAGGGACTAACATGTACATAACAGTTCATCGTATTTGGATATATTTTGCATGAATCATGATATCTGGTTTTTAATTATTTATCTTTACAGTTCATCGTATACTATTTCTTTTTTTCTATTTGTACTGATATTACCAAAAGCACAGACAGAACAACCAGAATAGATTATTCAATTCAGTTTTGTCATGTTTATCTAAACTTGTCCAAAATATTTACCAAATGCACCCTCTTAGACTCTGTCATTCAAGAGTTATCACTTCTAACCGATGATATTCATTCTAATCATAACGAAAGGCCGAAGAACTCGGTGTACAAGATTTTTCTATAATGGAAATGGAACTCTTATCATCAACAACAACCCGGGGGGGTGGTAGACAATAACCAGATTCTTAGTTGAGAAAGTACTTCACTACGGTTGTTCATCAACTCTTGCAGGCTGTCCGGTGGCGTTTTCGGCAGCACTAGTGGCTCCTTTCGTCCGGGACCGGCAGAAACCTTAACCGTAGCCGGTCTTAAAAGATGGCCTCCAAGAATAAACCCTTTTCCTAAAATTATCAAAATCGGCCTGCAGATGGACATATTTCTCCTTCGCGGATTTTATTTCAGCATTTAAGGCTGCAACTTTCTGGAACAATATTTTGTTCCTTGTCTTCTATAGCAGCCATATTATTCTCGATTTCTTTTACAGTCTTTAGAAAGAATAGCCTCTTTGTAAGCGATCATAAGGCTTGTCAAGCCAATAGGTTTAGACTCTGCTCCTCATGTGGTTGCAGCACCATTGACAGGATTCTCCTCCTCCTCGCTGCTTGTCTGCGTAACAACCAAGCGGTAGAGTAAAGTAATTGGAGGTAACATAAACTAACGCAATTTTGTTCCTACAACAACTTTAGAGAGACCGCAAAGAGAATGAAGAGTTACATAAACTAATGCCAGTGGACATATTCCGACTTTATTTCACGAATTCGAATCAAATGATCATCTATTATTCGCCATCATATCCGACTCCAATTCACGAGTTTTGAACTCGAATCATTGTTTAAATGTACTAAAGTCTCAGCTGTTTACTTCATTGCTACCAAATGGCAGCCAGCTGAAATTCGACAAACCTCAGATTGATGGTTTTATGTTTGGTGATTAAGATTATAACTGTTTGAGGTTATTAGAGTTCGGATGAGGTATACATTTTCGAAGAAAGTGTCTACTAAGTCGCCTAATAACAATGAATAATCCTACTTATATTTTCGAAAAATTCTACCGTTTCTCAAAGTGTATGTTTTTTGGTCAAACTCAAAGTATATGTTAATCAGTTCTTCAAAAAAAAAGTATATGTTAATCAAAAGAAGAGTAAATAAGACCGTCCTTTCCTTAAAAGAAACTACAGAAATTAATCAGCAACATCATGAGCAATGTGCAAACCAAGTCAAATCCTACTGCTTCGTCAACTGCCACTGCTTCGACTCCAACAACTCAGCTCAAAGCATTAGAGCTTCGAGGACATGCTTCATCCTTTTGCGACGGCATCAATAACAGATGATGTCCCATGGATGGCAAGCAACCATAACATTCAAGCATGCCACTCTTACATGACATGTATCGGTGATCACTCGATCGGATTGCAGAAAACAATGAACAGATTCATCAAAACTCAAAGCATGACGAGCTAGCTAATCCTACTCGACCATTAGTTATTGAACTAGATGCAAGCCAAGCCTGATCATGTCCCAGCAGACGATCCCGAGCAGAAGAAAGAGCAAGTCGCTACTATTATCAGCTCTGACAAGAGGTCAGCTTCCTATCAACCTACAATACCTGCAGACAAGAAAAGAAGCCGTATGTATGTATGTATGTCAAGGATACATTGTTGATAAAGATGATGCAACTGGAATCACAAGAATTGAGAGACATATTAGCATGGTGATCAATAGTTCATTCTTGCTAACACTAAGATGTAAGAGATCATTCGTTAATTTTGTAAAGATCGGATGCTTCAGTTGGCTGCATCCACCATGGCATAACAATAATTTTTTAGGCCATGATATACGCAGATCGGATGCTTCAGTTGGCTGAACCCATCATATCCCCTAAACCGATGATCAACACGTGAAAGGTAACCCAGTAGTTTTTTAGGCCACGATATACGCAGATCAGAAAAGACCTACTAGGAATGCAAAATAGAGAATCAATCGCAAATAAACAAAATCAGAATGAACTTGCCAGATTATGAGACAGATAAGTTCCAAGTAGGTGTTGACAGCAATTTTATCAACAAGAAAAGAGATCTTCCTAGTAAATATGTGCTTTTGAGCTTCTCATCAGATTAGATAGCATAGACATTCCTTGATTGGGCGAGAGGGTGTAGACCATTGAGCAAGATTGGTTTAATTTAAAATCATAGTACCTGCTTCTATGCCCCTGCATGTCATAACTTCACCTGGTCCATGCTTCGGCATCAGATTGGACATCGATCTGTGCAAGAAATTTAGTGTAAGAGGTTGGTGAAAGGCGTAATGGGTTGTGTACACCCTTTTTTACATTGTACCCTTTTCTGCTTTCATCTTCCATGCAGACCACATTCCCGAAACTTCCTTCAGCTGGCTGGTTCATATGGATGATTTTTCCGAAAAGCTGGATGGAACTAAGACCAATTTTTGGTGAGTTATAACCCCGGATTTCATTCACATCACCGTCAAAAGATTGTGCACTGCTCTGGCTATTTGGTGACAAGGTATCAGATGGCAAACTGCCAATCATATTCAGATCACTGGACAAACTTTTCAACTTTGGCATTGTATCACGGCCAAATGAGTTGTGGTAGTTTGCCTGAGGAGCACTCGACAAATTGGATGGACCGAGTGCGGAAAAAAAATCATGCCTGGTTCCCTGTATGCTAGCAGGTAAAATCTTGTGATCCACCGATGAAAGACTAATGGAGTTCAGCGTTGAACCAGTTGGTCCTGGCAATTGAAAAAATAATCCTCCCTCTCCATCAGTCCGAAAACTAGAATTCTCAGGAAATTTCAATCTCTTTGCATGTGGAGAAATGGTGTCAAATGTTGTGGCAGATGCAACAAATTCAACTTGCCATGGGCTCACTCTTGTAGCATTCTGCAATGTCTCAGGTTCATCCCACCTCACCTGTGTAATTTTGAGAAACAATGTTATCTCCCCAAAATGTTGATTCTGTTTTACATTCCTCCTAAATGAGTGGACCCTTTAAGATTGAACCAACGTCAGGAACAACAATTCTAATGAACCCAGCAAAAGTCTTGCACGGTTGTATCAAACTGGAAAACACTCCTACAGTTAACAGACAGCAGCATAGCAAGACAACAGAACTCGAGAATCAAATCAGCAACAAAAGAAGAATGAAAGCCCTCTCCTTATGCAACAAAGAAAATAATGCTCAAAGATCTCTTAGAAACAAAATCCATCTAATCCAGTTAAAACAAGCAATTCGGGGTTCCTAAAGTGAAGTTACCTTTCTATTTGCCCCTAATTAATTTCTCCCACTACAGAGAAGCAGAGGATTACATTGAGCAAGTTCGCGCACAAACTCTGCTTAAGGCACTAACTAATTCATTGCGGAGCTACGTACACATCCATTTCACTACTCAGCCTAGTCCTTCTACTCCTTACAGAATCCAATTCGCGAAACCAAACACACGAAGCAGTACCTGAAGCATGCGCCAAGGAGAGCCGCGCCACGGCCCAGCGTCCTGGACGGCTGCTGCAGAAACCGTCCCCTGGAACCACGTCATCCGAGACGAGTCATCCGTCTCCACGGCCATCTTCACTCTCATCCCAGCCCTCCAATAGCCATTAAGCGCGGCTCTCACAACCTCAGCCCTCACAACAAAATCCGAGTACCATCCAGCCTTCGGATAATACACCGCTTCAAACGGCAACCCCTTCGCCGCCCGCTCCACCGCGTCCGTCACGGCCGCCGGCGACAGCTTCTCCCTCCCGCTCCTCCCAATCTGCTCCTGCCACCTGGCAAAATCCCCACTCCCGCCGCCGCCGTTAAACCTAACCGCCCTCCTCACTCCGACGAACATCTCCCCTCGCAAACTCCTCATAAAAACCACCGAGTCTCCGGCCACGAGCTTCTTGTGGTTGACGAACTTGCTCCAGCCGGTGGTCAGCAAGTGCCGACGAGGAGTCCCCCGGTAGATGTGCCGGAACTCCCAGGACAAGCCTTGGACGTCGGTGACGGTGAGCGTCTGAACCGGCGGGTCCTCCTGGTAGTCAAGCGGCGGGAAGATGGAGTCCGCGCAGAACCGCGGCACCGAGAACCCTCCCCCGTTGTTGGCGTCCGACGGCGTCAGGATCTTCGCGAAGGCGACGATCTTCTCCTCGGCGTTTTCCTTCATTAAGTGCAGAGTCGGAGGCGGCGATGCCGTGTAGTGGACGGGGAGGAGGTGGAGCCTGGAGTAGACCTCGTCGGTGACGGGATCGGCGAGGAAATGGACGGCGGAGATCTGGCAGAGGATCATCGGGTGAGCCCTGGGGGGAGGGGGAAGCAGCACGGGGGAGGAGGCTTGGTCCATGTGGCCCTCGGGAAAGTAATAGACAAAAGATCCGACGGTAGGAATATGGACGGAGGCGCCGGCGCAGGCGCGCCAGATGCGCTTCTCGACGCGCCGAGCCGCCTCCTCCTCCTCCCGCGGGAGCAGCGGCGACATAGTTCAAGATGTCGTGGACTTCCACTAGTGATAGTACAAGTGAGGAGGCAGTTACGGGAATGGAGCGGAGACGGTTTTCCCAGAAAAACCGGAAAATGAGCTCTCTCTCTTTCTCTCTCTGTAATATATATAACAATCTTTTAGGAGAGAGAGACGTCGCGTAAAGGGGTCGGAGAAGTGAGCTAATTGGAGAAAAAAATAACGAATTAATTATTTATGAAATTACGAGAGAGAGAGAGAGAGAGAGAATGTTGTTGGATTTATTCTGTTGGTTGGTTCGTTGGGCTGGGATTGTTAAGGTGGGACCCGGTGAGATTTGTTAAAGGCAAGGGGGAATATATTCCATTTTGTCGAAGGCATATATATTTGGGAAAATTACTATTTGGTGTTTGGGAAAATAGACATCGGAGAATTTTTAATTTATTTTTTAATTTTTTAACTCCTTTAATTTGGATTTATTATACTCTGGATACTTAAAGTTCGAATCGGAGATTTTTTTCGGTGAAGTGTCACCTGAAATGGCAAAAATGTCCCCCCTCTCTATTTTTGTCCCCTATTTAAAGTTTCTAAAAACTCAAATTGCAAAAATCTCATTTTAAAGCTAAATTAAAAATTATAGACTTCCCGAATTCTCTCCTCCTCCGACTCCCCGATTTTCCTCCTCCGCCGACTCCACGATTATCCCATTCCGCCGACAACCCGACTTTGTCCTCCTTCTTCCCTAACCCTCCTTCTGCCACTTTGTCCTCCTTTTTGGCATGCCCAGGGTTTCTGGGGAAACCCTAATTTCGAAGTTCGTCCACCATGGAAAACCCAAAATTGTTCACTCTAGAGTTCGTCCTGGATGGTAAGTTGCAGTTTTACGACAATGTTGACCCAGACAGTTATTGTTTCATCAACATGGCTGAAGATGTGTATAAAATTTTTACAATAGAAATTGGATTTTGCCGTTATAGAATGAAATCTGGGTTGGAAATCACTTGTGATGATGATCTTATGTTCATGTTCAAATTCTACCACTTTGAAGTTGTGCTTAGGGTTTCTGTTGAACCTGACGATATAGGAATACCCATTGTTGGTATAAGCCCGAAAGGTGTTGTACAGTCGTAGTCTTAATTTTTCAAGTAGGATTTCCCGACTTTTGTTTGGGTGAATCTTTTGGTAGAAGTGTGGATGCTGGTGGTGAGGGTGATGGTGATTTGGATGATGGTAGTGTGGATGCTGTTGGTGAGGATGATGGTGATTTGTAGTCTAATGAGAGTGATGACACTTTTAATGTGTCATTTGACTTCCAAAGTACTGAGTCAATGATAGATAGTGACACTTTTAGTGATGTAGATGTCGACTTTGAAGATGGTGGGAAAAATTCAGACATTGAAGCAGTCAACTACAATGATATAATGTTGCATAGTGAGATGGATAATGATGCGGAAAAAGGACTTGATCGCGTAGTGCTTAGAAGAGCAAAGAAGAAGATCAAGATGGATCTGATTTATGATTATGGTCGCATACCATTTAGGGCTCAGGAGAGAGGTAAAGAGTTCTCTTTTAGTGAGAGGCAGTTGTTTGAGGATTATGATGATTTCAGCTGCAAACTGAAAGATTATGATATAAGTGGTGGTTATAATATAAGGTTTATAAAGAATGAGAAATCAAGGATCACAACGACTTGTCAAGAAAATTATCCTTGGAGGATCTATGCATCAGCTTTATCTGGTCAGAAAAAATTTATGGTTAAGACATTGAATAATGAGCACACTTGCCTACGTGTAGCAAGCGAGCATTTGGCCACCCCTAAATGAGTCGCAAAGCAGATCCAAGAGTTGTTACGAGCAAATAAGAACTTGGATAATGACACGATCTGAGCTGTTATGAAGGATTGGGGTTTGAAGCCTCATAACTGGAATTAAACATACTTAACTCAAATTACATTGGTAGACAAATTATTTTGTTACATATAATTATGTCTTTGAAATGACTAACAGAAGTATAAGTCTCTATTGTATTACTATCTATAATAGTCGATCTACTGAATATCTAAATAATTTCAACCAAAAAACTATCAAGTTAAAACGTCAACAAATTTTGAATAGATCTAACATTGTGAATTATTACTTATTAAGAGACTATATGAATTTGTAATATAATAAACAACTTAACAAAAAAAAAACTAACTCACATATCCTCATCACTTTAATTCAATATTATTTATAATTCAAGAGTCTTCCATTTGTTGTCGAATAAAAATATTTTCTTTTAATATCAAATAATTCTTTTCACTAAACTTAGCTTTCGATGATTAAAATTAGGGACGACAATGGGTAGGGTAAGGTAGGGTATTGATAGGATCCTACTCATACCCTAATTTTTTTAGATGGACCCATACCCTACCCTCGACCCTACAAATTTTTTATTGTTAGATTCATACCATACCCTCCTGGAGACTCAGGGTCTGCAGGGTTTGGCCCTTTAACATTCTGCACTTTGATAATTTTTAATCAAAACTTAATTTTTATATAAAATTTAAATAAATTCAAGACATCTACTACGTTACACATCAACATTCAATAGAAAATTGATGAAACATCAAATTTTGCAATTTAATTTCAATAGTCCAAGGTTTTTTTTTTGGAGTTTGAAGTACATAAACAATTCAACAAAAGAAAAACATAGCATGTCAATTTCTAGTGATCTATCATTCACGACATCTTCTAAGCTAGTTGCAGAATAACATAATAAATATGTTAAAGTTAACCGTAAAGTATATTATATATATTAACAATACGGTCTAACAAGGGTCTAACTAAAGTCTAATTAGGGTAGAGTCTAAAATAGGGTAAAAATATAAGGGTATAGTCCGACCCACAGGGTCTAGCTATGGATTCATACCCTACGCTAGACCATACCTCTAAACATGGACCCATACCCATACCCTACCCTAGACCCAGTCAAAGTCAACATACCCTAGGCCCGTAGGGTAATAATAGGGTCCGACCCTCAGGGTATGTGTATTTATGTCATCCCTAATTAAAATAGATGCTTCGATATAACTTGTGACGAGTGTTAAGTATCATAATTTGATACTCAGTAAACACATATCAAAGTTTATAATCTAACTGCTCTCTCGTTTTGCGACTTAGATAATTGATTTTGAAAAAAAAATTATATTGCACTATAAAGTATATTATGTGATCTATTATTACAAAAATAAAAATTATACTCAAAAGTTCGTATAAAGTGATCTAATAAAAATTGTATCTTAATGTGATCTAATACTCTTTGCAATAAGTCACTTTTCTTATCCAAAATAGCAAAGTTTCAAGATAAATATAAACCTTGAATGATTGTAAAAATAACTTTTTCATGAAATTAAGAGATGTGAACAACAATGAATGGATATTGTTACTAATTATTTCATGTATCTTTTGTGTGAACTTGTTCTACAATAAAATTTACCATTTAAAAAAAGTTTAAATTATTTTATTCAAAAACGAAAATGCTTAAAGATTATATAAGGCATAAGGATTATATAAGGCTCGCGTGCATATTTAAGAAATTAGCCCTGGTTGGAGAAGAGTAGACAAAGAAATACATGATGGCCACTGCAAGCAAGCCTTTGGTAGGCGCTATGAAATTGTGAATGCCACGGTGAGGACTCGATGAGGTGAAGTATTCTCAGTCCACCAAGCTCGACATCCACACCCCTACAAGCAATAGCCTAGCGACATACATAAAGTAAAGTAACACAATTATCAACACCATTTAAGAGTTACTAATAAGAGGCTAGGTACCAAAATAATGAATCACTAACAACTAGAAAAATGATAAGAAGCCTTCATACCAATATCAAATCACCAACACCGGACTCTAAGACATGATGTATGTCAGATGTGGTCTCGGGTAGCTCAACGTCACTACTCAAGAGGCTGAAGTCTACTTTAATCTCCAACATCTTATCCCTAAGGTCAAACTCTATGTTGTGTGGAGAAGATCCTACTTCAATTTTCATATCCATAAGTTGAAACAATGATCCTTCGATTCAACGAAAGAGAAGGAAATTGTATCCAGCAAGATAATCAAGCAAATAAGTAGACAATTATGGGAACAATGATTAGTATGGCAGCTAGTTTATACTATTTCCTTATCACAATCAACCAAAGAGGAGGAAAGGGAAACAAAGTGTTCCATACTGTAAATTCAGTATCTTGTAACCTTGATTGGATATAACAGAGTCTCTCTTTCTTTTTCACTGCAAAACATTGAGACCGAATGTAATTAATGGAGAAAACCAAGACTCCATGGAGGAATTCAACATCCCAAAGGAAAATACCTCCAGTAAGAGCGGCAACAGAGATGCATAAACGGTTGATTTCTGAAGATAACTTCCAATAACGAAGCTCATATTGTTCAAACCGTGTACCCATTCTACCCCCAAAAAGAAAAAATTAAATCAATTATAACGCCGATGGGACAGAAGGAGAACTGAGAGGTGGAACGAGGAACGAACGTGAGGCTCTGCTACCCGAGAGGAGGGAACAAAACTAAGGTTAAAAAATCAAATAGGGAAGGAACTGATTTCGGGAGAAACCCTAATTTCGAAGTTTGTCCACCATGGAAAACTCAAAATTATTTTGACTCAAATTACATTGGTAGACAAATTATTTTGTTACATATAATTATATCTTCAAAATGACTATTAGAAGTATAAGTCTCTATTGTATTACTATCTATAATAGTCGATCTATTGAATATCTAAATACTTTCAACCAAAAAAATCAAGTTAAAACGTCAACAAATTTTGAATAGATCTAACATTGCGAGTTATTACTTATTAAGCGACTATATGAATTTGCAATATAATAAACAACTTAACAAAATAAATAAACAAAAAAATAACTAACATATCCTCATCACTTTAATTCAATATTATTTATAATTCAAGTGTCTTCCATTTGTCGTCGAATAAAAATATTTTCTCTTTCAATATCAAATAATCTTTTTTGCTATACTTAGCTTTCGATGATTAAAATAGATGCTTTGATATAACTTGTGATGTGTGTTAAGTATCATGATTTGATACTCAATAAACAGATAACAAAGTTTACAATCTAACTACTCTCCCATTTTACGACTTAGATAAATGATTTTGGAAAAAAATTTATATTGCATTATAAAGTATATAATGTGATTTATTATTACAAAAATAAAAATTATACTCAAAAGTTCATATACAGTGTTCTAATAAAAATTGTATCTTAAAGTGATCTAATACTCTTTGCAATAAGTCACTATTCTTATCCAAAATAGCAAAGATTCAAGATAAATATAAACCTTGAATGACTGTAAAAATAACTCTTTCATGAAATTAAGAGATGTGAACAACAATGAATGGATATTGTTACTACTTATTTCATGTATCTTTTGTGTGAACTTGTTCAACAATAAAATTTACCATTTTAAAAAAAGTTTAAATTATTTTGTTCAAAAGCGTAAATGCTTAAGAATTATATAAGGCATAAGGATTATATAAGGCTCGTGTGTATATTTAAGAAATTATCCCTAGTCGGAGAAGAGTAGATGAAGAAACATATGATGGCCACTGCAAGCAAGCCTTTGGTAGGCGCTATGAAATTGCGGCACGGCGAGAACTCGATGAGGTGAAATCTTCTATGCTCAGTCCACCAAGCTCGACATCGACACCCCTACCAGCAATAGCCTGGAGACAGACATAAAACAAAGTAACACAAATATTAACACCATAAAGAGTTACTAACAAGAGGCTAGGTACCAAAATAATGAATCACTAACAACTAGAAAAATGATAAGAAGCTTTCGTACCAATATCAAATCACCAACACCGAACTCTAAGACATGATGTATGTCAGATGTAGTCTCGGGTAGCTCAACGTCACTACTCAAGAGGCTGAAGTCTGCTTTAATATCCAGCATCTTATCCCTAAGGTCAAACTCTATGTCGTGTGGAGAAGACCCTGCTTCAATTTTCATATCCATAAGTTGAAACAATGATCCTTCGATTCAACGAAAGAGAAGGAAATTATATCCAGCAAGATAATCAAGCAAACAAGAGACAATTATTTTGATTCAAATTACATTGGTAGACAAATTATTTTGTTACATATAATTATGTCTTCGAAATGACTAATAGAAGGATAAATCTCTATTATATTACTATCTATAATAATCGATCTATTGAATATCTAAATACTTTCAATCAAAAAAATCAAGTTATAACGTCAATAAATTTTGAATAGATCTAACATTGCGAGTTATTACTAATTAAGCGACTATATGAATTGGCAACATAATAAACAACTTAACCAAACAAACAAACAAAAAAATAACTCACATATCCTCATCACATTAATTCAATATTATTTATAATTCAAGAGTATTCCATTTGTCGTCGAATAAAAATATTTTCTCTTTCAATATCAAATAATCCTTTTCGCTAAATTTAGCTTTCGATAATTAAAATAGATGCTTCGATATAACTTGTAATGAGTGTTAAGTATCATGATTTGATACAAAGTAAACAAATATCAAAGTTTACAATCTAACTACTCTCCCCTTTTGCGACATAGATAATTGATTTTGGAAAAAAATTTATATTGCATTATAAAGTATATAATGTGATCTATTATTACAAAAATAAAAATTATACTAAAAAATTAGTATAAAGATGATCTAATAAAAATTGTATCTTAATGTGATCTAGTACCCTTTGCAATAAGTCACTATTCATATCCAAAATAGCAAAGATTCAAGATAAATTTAAACCAAGAGGAAAGGGAAACAAAGTCTTCCATACCGCAAATTCAGCATCTTGTATCCATGATTGGATATAACAGAGTCTCTCCTTCTTTTTCACTGCAAAACATTGAAATCAAATGTAATTAATGGAGAAAACAAAGACTCCGTGGAGGAATTCAACATCCCAAAGGACAATACTTCCGGCGAGGGCGGCGGCGGAGATGCATAAGCGGTTGATTTTCGAAGATAACTTCCAATAACGAAGCTCATACTGTTCAAACCGTGGACCCATTCTACCCTCAAAAAAGAAAAAATTGAATCAATTATATCGCCGATGAGACAGAAGGAGAACTGAGAAGTGGAACTTGAAACGAACGTGAGGAGCTGCTACGTGAGAGGATGGAACAAAACTGAGGTTAAAAAATCAAACAGGGAAAGAAGAACTGAGAGGGAAGGAACTTATTTCGGGGAAAACCCTAATTTCAAAGTTCGTCCACCATGGAAAACCCAAAAATTATTTTGACTTAATTTACTTTGGTTGACAAATTATTTTGTTACATATAATTATGTCTTTTAAAGGACTAATAGAAGGATACGTCTCTATTGTATTACTATATATAATAGTCGATCTATTGAATATCTAAATACTATCAACCGAAAAACTATCAAGTTAAAACATCGACAAATTTTGATTAGATCTAACATTGTGAGTTATTACTTATTAAGCGACTATATGAATTTGCAATATAATAAACAACTTAACCCAACAAACAAAAACAAAATAACTAACTCACGTATCCTCATCACTTTAATTCAATATTATTTATAAATTCAAGTGTCTTCAATTTGTCGTCAAATAAAAATATTTTCTCTTTCAATATAAAATAATTTTTTTCGCTAAACTTAGCTTTCGATGATTAAAATAGATGCTTTGAATATAACTTGTGACGAATGCTAAGTATCATGATTTGATACTCAGGAAACATATATCAAAAGTTACAATCTAACTACTCTCCCCTTTTGCGACTAGATAATTTATTATTTTTAAATTCTATTGCATCATACAGTACATAATGTGATCTATTATTACAGAAATAAAAATTGTACTAAAAACTTTCGTATAAAGTGATCTAATAAAAATTATCTCTTAATGTGATCTAATCCCTTTGCAATAAGTCACTCTTCTTATTCAAAATAGCAAAGTTTCAAAATAAATATAAACCTTGAAATGATTGTAAAAATAACTCTTTCAGGCAATTAAGAGATGTTAAGAACAATGAATGGATATTATTACAACTTATTTCATGTATCTTTTGTTTGAACTCATTCTACAATAAAATTTACCGTTTAAATTAATTTGTTCAAAAGTGAAAATTGCATAAGGATTATATAAGTTTCGTGTGCATATTTAAGAAATTAGTCCTATTTATTTAGAATTGATCTGTATATCACTTTTGTAAATTTTATAATGGCTCGTTGACATCCTAAGACTATATTTTATGACACTTCATTATATTGCATGACATTATTTTGTATACATCAAGGTGTTTAACATGAATTTGCTCTTGATATTAAGACTATTCAACTTTTTATAGTGTTTTTCTCTTTTTAAGAATTTTCCTAATTTTCTTTCTTTTGTATTTTCAATCAATTTTTCATTTTTTCTTTTATTCGATAGTTTTCTTTTAGGAAGTACTTAATTTGATAGATCCGCATGTGTACAATGCGTAGACACGAAAGATAAGAATGCAATTTAATGACAATGACAATGTTTGTAATCAGTATGTAGCCTTTTGAGAATTCACTTTATTTTTAAACGTCTTTCAAAAAGTTATTTACGATATCATAAATAAACATGAAATGAAATGTAATGTACAATTTTGATTTGAATTAGTGATTGTTTGTGTTAGAAACTAAATAACTCAAAACAAATTCTAAAAGTTTAGGGTTTGATCCAAATTGAAGTTTTTCAGGCTTCAGATTGGGCACTCTCGTTTTTGCTCAAAATATCGTTATAATATTTGATAAATTAATAACTTCTCTAATCTAAATTCATAGTTTCAATTTGCGATAATTTCAAATTTTAATAATTTTGATAAAATAATGTTTAATAAATTTTTAGTTCCGTCAACATCATAAATCAATAATTTTTTTGATTACATATACAGTAGAACTTCTCTAGTGTTACTCGGTGGGACCGGAGAAAAATATCACTTTAGAGAGGTTATAACATAAGAGAGGTTTATATTTTTTTCCTCCAAAAATATTAAAATTGTGCTTTTAAGCAACAAAAAATAAATACCAAAAAATTACTGTCTATATCCAATTTACCAAAAATCTCGACTGATAGCACTATTCAAATGCTATAATTGATTGATATTTTTTTCTTACAACGGCGATCACAATGATCATTTGAAGGTAATTTAAAGTATGAATGATGATGTAAAATTTATCAAATATGCAAATCTAGCACAAACTAATATCTTAAAATATTTTTCAAATTTATAAAATACGTAATTACCACTTAAATTTTTGGAAGAATATTAATTATTACGATTGAGGGGTTATTAAAATTTTATACTGGTCCCAACTGGAGACCGCCTTTAAAAAAAAATCTTTTTAAAGATATTATCAATTTAAAGGAGATTACTTAACAAATAAATATCAATTAATAAAAATTCTTACCAAAACAAAAAGAAGAAAGAAAACGAGCGGAAAGGGCGAAAAAAAAAACCCGTCAAAACTCGATTTGCCCTCGCGAGCGAGGCTGGCTTGTCGGTTCAAGGAGCTTGTAGTATATATAAACACACACAGCTTCCTCCCAATCCTTTCTTTATAAACCTCCTGACCTAATTAATCCTCTCCCGGCCCCCAATCTAAGGTACCTATTAGTCGCTTCTTCTCTATTGCGGTTACCTGTTTCCTATCGGTGGTGCAGTTCTTGGATAGGGGATTGCTTTGGGCTAGGGTTTGATTTGGTGACGGAGAGCGTTACTGAGTTGAATTGTTTATCGATCGATTATTTATTTCTTTTTTAATTGTTCTATCTATTCTATTGGTTGATCGTGTTGGTTTGAGATCTGTTATTGATTTGTTTTTTTTTTTAATCTTTATTTTTGAATTATATTTTTGGCGTTTAGATCGATGCCGATTAGGGTTATGGACTTGAAGGGTGTTGGATGTCTTGTTGGGTGAACTAGATTGAGTTCATACGTTGTTCGGATGTCGGTTTTCGATCTGGATTTTCATGTATGAGTAGTCTCTTAGGCTTTTATCTGGCTTCATAGGAACTGAATTTGTCCCGATCTCGAGCCGTTCTTTGTAGCTGTAAAACTGAGCGCTTGCTGATTGCTGAGTTTGTCCCACCGGGTTTTGTGGGTTCTACATGAGTTGAGTTTCCTGGATCTTGTTTATAATTTCTTTTCTTGTCTTGTTGCTTCTAGGAAGTTGGCAGTTCAGTCTGCTTTTCCGGCTGTTCAAAGTGGAGGACGTTAAGCTTGAAGCTTCTTTTATGTCTGAAGGAGCGGTTGGTTTGCTTGGCGAGTACTCTCCTACGCCTAGGAAAAAGACCCCATACTCCTCAGACGAAGTTGGCTGTATGCATCTTGTGTTCTTTGACGGCCATAAGAACAGTTGTCGTCTTGGTTGCCATTTTGTGCGACCTCTGCTGTCTGCCGAGAATACTGTGAGAAGAGAGTTTCCCTCTGCCAACTTGTGGGCTTTTTGACTAGTGTGGTGCCTTTCCTTTGACATCAAGATGGCTCTGCTGAACATTGGTGCTTCCAATAAAGATGATGCCTTTTACAGGTATAAGATGCCAAGGATGGTTACCAAGACTGAAGGACGAGGTAATGGCATCAAAACTAATGTTGTTAACATGGTTGATATAGCCAAGGCGCTCGCTAGACCTCCCTCTTACACCACAAAGTACTTTGGTAACGAGCTTGGAGCTCAATCCAAGTTCGATGAGAAGACTGGGATTGCACTTGTGAATGGAGCTCATGAAACTAAAAAGCTTGCTGAACTTCTGGAGAACTTCATTAAGAAATATGTTCAGTGCTATGGCTGCGGCAATCCTGAAACTGAGGTCATTATCACAAAGACACAGATGATTAATCTGAAGTGTGCTGCTTGTGGATTTGTATCGGATGTTGATATGAGGGACAAGCTCACAACATTTATCCTCAAGAACCCTCCTGAGCAGAAGAAAGGAGCCAAGGACAAGAAGGCAATGCGAAGGGCTGAGAAGGAAAGGCTCAAGGAAGGGGAGGCTGCCGACGAGGAGCTGAAAAAGTTGAAGAAAGATGCCGTGAAGAAGAAAGGCTCTTCTGCTGCCCCGAAGGAGTCCTCCAAAGGTACTTCGACCAAGAAGAGAGGCAGTGGGTCAGATGAGGATCACTCACCCCCTCGTAGTCATGCTGATGAGAATGATGTTCTGACTGTCGAGGATGACGACGACGATGACGATGTCCAGTGGCAGACAGACACTTCTTTTGCAGCGGCACAACAAAGGATCCAGGAGCAGCTGAGTGCTGTTACTGCAGATATGGTTATGCTGACCACGGCTGAGGAGAAGCCTAAGGAGGTGGAGAAAGTTGCAGATCCTAAAACTAAGACCCACGAGAATGGTTCGAAGAGTGCTGAAGGGAAGGCTAGACTTGTTGACGAGCTGAAAGATTACTTGAAAAAGGGTTCTGCTGGCCAACTGAAATCCTTCTTAGGGTCTCTGCCCGGATCTCCTCAGGAAATCATGAACGCGCTCGTCAGTGCCCTTGTTGCTGGTGTGGAGAAGGGCTTCGCAAAGGAGCTGACCAAGAAGAAGAACTACCTGGCAGCAGCAGTCATTGCCCAAGGGGAGGGATCCCAGATGTTTCTGCTCAATGCCATCGAGTCCTACTGCGTACATGGTTGTCCGGAGGCCGTGAAAGAGGTAGCCTTGGCTCTGAAAGCTTTATACGACAGCGATGTTTTGGAGGAGGAGACCATCCTCGAGTGGTACCAGAAGGGCCTGAAAGGAGAGAACAAGAACTCAGCAGTCTGGAAGAACTCCAAGCCTTTCATCGAGTGGCTCGAGAATGCCGAGTCCGAGTCGGAGCAAGAGTGACGGCCCTAAACCAGTTCTCTGCTCCTGGAGATGAATTATATTTCTTTACTATTAATGCTATTAAATGCGAGTTGGTTTTCGTGTTTCGTCGTCTCTATGTAACAAATAAGATAACTTCCTGTTGCTTGCTGGTACTTGGTTTCTGTCCTTAAAAGTTCATTTTGTCTTACATTATGGTTCTAAGTCCTAATGGTTCGTTGTCCTTTTGAACATTTGTTTGGAATTTTTTGCTTTATCCTTTTGAACAATTACTTGAAATCATCCACTAATTTGATATATGGACATTTTTTTACTCTCTATATTTAAAGTTGAATATTATTTGGCTTTATTTAGGAAGACCGTGAAGCTTGGGTCCGAGATTCCATCATTTGTTCTCCTGTTCCTCCTCGCTATCTTGGTAGTTTAGCTGGATGGAGTCAAAGACGACTCTCATAAGTACAAATTATAAAAATATATAGCTAAAGAATCTCGGCTTCATATGATCTATAATACGCTAAATTTGAAGTCAAATAGTTGAATATACATATCAACAAGTGAAAGCATTTTAGAATTAGTTGGATATGCGTTAAGCATGTGTTAAGTCAATTATACTAAGCACTTAATAAATTAATTTCGCCTAGCTCAAACATTTTAAGTTTTTTGGTTGATACCACTTCTAATCTAGCAGTTTCCGGGTATGATCGGTGCTGACATTTTAATTAACTTAAAATAACTGACACACTTGTCCTAATGGACATGAGAATTTCCATAAATAAACCATTAATTTGGACACCAGGCAGCTTTTACAAGTGAAGCAAAAAAAATTACAGCGTCTTACATTTTTTTTGGGGTAGAATCTTACCTATAACGTATTAATGTTTCTGGTCCACTGAATTAGGTTGGATTAGTCAAAATTCTAAAACTAGCCGAATTTCATTGGCGATTGGAAAACCTTCCGTCTTCCAACGTCAGCGTGGATACGTCTACGGAAAATAATTTTCCGCCATTTTATCTACCGGAGGAGCTACACAATTTGTTGTATAACAATTTTCCGACATAATATTCACTAATATATAAGAGGTACCTTTAATTCTAAAAAAATTCCAGGCCGCGGGACCAAAACGACAGCAATTCGCATATAGGATTTTTATAACAAGCGAGAAAACGCATGTCCTTGCGGTCCAACGCGCGTAGCATTGGTCAACGCTCGCTGATTATTAATTTATTACAAGGCGGAAAAATCAAATCCACCAATTAAGACAATGGATTCAGTTTGAACCTTTTTTTCCATTTTTTTCTGAAACTAATGGGAAAGTTAGGTGGTACCTCAAAATTTTTTTTGAGGGGTAAGCGTTGCTCATCATTGATCAGAATTGTCAAACGTTACAACTATTGAAGTACATACGCCATATCAAAGAAGGCAACCTAGAACATCAAATACATATCAGTATGAGAAGAGCACTACTCACCTAGTTTATTGACCAAATTTTGATCTGTTAAATTGAATTAAACTAAATAAAAATAATTCTAATATTTGATCGAATTATATTATTTCAAAATTATTTAACATTTGACTAATAATTCTAAAACGAAAAACAAAAAGAAATAAATATCAAATCTCAGGTCCACCTTCCTTCCTTCCACCTCACCTGCATATTATAAAGAAAAGGTTACAGGTAAAATCGTGTCTCCACTCTCTCTTATATATATATTACTTGTAATGTAAGAATTCTAAATTCCAACATCTAAATTCCCAGCAGAAAAGAAAAAGACAACCTCTCTTCCTTTGTGGCTGTGAAATTCAATTCTGCTGTCTGAACAGAGAGAAAAGAGCAAAAGGAAATACATTAGTAACACACTTGGACAGAGATGAAGAGCCGAGGAGGAGGAGGAGGGACCCTCAGAATCTCCGCCGTGTGGGTCCCTTTCCTCTGCCTCTCCTGTTTCGCCCTCGGGATCCTCTTCTCCAACAGGTACCCTCCCCCTTCTTCGGATGATCGGTCGGTCGTCCCCCTCCCCTCCCCTCCCCTGTCAAAGTTCCTGACTTTTCCTCTTCTGCTCTGGCCAAATCGTAGGATGTGGGACCCACCGGAATCCGGCAGCCAGCTGTTGTCGCGTCGCCGGCGGGAGCTCGAGGATTCCGCCTCCAAGCAGGTAAAACTTCCTTCCTTCTTCCCTTACTTTATATATATATTGGGTCTTTGGGACTGTTTAAGTCATGTTTGGCTGTTGGTATTAGGAGCCCTCCAGCGACAGCCACGTCATGGAACAAGTTCTTAAGACCCAAGAAGCAATCCAGTGAGTTCATTCCCTCCCCCCTCTAATCTATGTAGCTTTGTTAGTTGAAGTGGTTGGTTGGTTAGTTGACACAACGTGTGTGTATCAGGTCGCTAGATAAGTCGGTAGCCATGCTTCAGACGCAGCTGGCTGCCTCCTCCGGGACCTCCCAGGAGACAAGCACGGACGTAACCTCTTCCGCTGCCCCTGTCGTGTCCGACACAGCCCGTCCCAGGCCCAAGGTCTTCATGGTTATGGGGATCAACACTGCTTTCAGTAGCAGGAAGAGGCGGGATTCCGTTAGGCAGACGTGGATGCCTCAAGGTTTCATCTTTTTTTAACTTCTATGGAGTGTGGTTTAAGTTGGGCGAAGCTTTTTTGTAGTGTGTGTTTTACTGAGATCGGTTTTTCTGTGGTTTGGTTTCGGTTGTAGGGGAGAAGCTTCTGCAGTTGGAGCGAGAGAAAGGGATTGTCATTCGCTTCATGATTGGCCACAGGCGAGTTCCAATATCTATCTAGCTTAAGTGGTTTGCTTGGCCAAGTGAAATATATATTGGTGTGCCTGCTTATAGAATGGAAGCAAACATTTGCTTTCCAATAGAGTTCTTTTTTCTCAATGTTGGCACATAAGTTGGAGTTCTACTCGTTGTTTGGAACTTTGGAACACCATGTCTCCATCCGGCTTTTGGTTTATATTGCCCCAGTTTGGAAAATTTTAGCACTGTTGCATGATATGTTGTACTTGCCATCTTACCCGAATGTCGTCTCATGCCTCTTCACCATTTCCTCAGAACTCTCTTTTCTTTTTCTGTGTTTTTTTCTTAGGACAATCTAACGCTATTTCTATGTGCTTTTCTTGTTGCAACAAAATCTCTCCGATGCATCAAATTGGGTACTGATCCAGGCAATGTCTGTTTTTGTTCACAGTGCCACATCCAAGAGCATTCTAGATAGAGCAATTGATTCAGAAGAGGCTCAGCACAAAGATTTCCTTAGACTGGTAAGGATCAGGTCTAAGGTTTTTGTACTAGTGGGCACAAGAGTGGTGGTGTGGACTTTAACACCGTCTGCCTTACAGGCGGGACGGTACCGAGAGCTAATCATGGGAGATTGTGGGCCGTTTTTCATTCTTGTATCGTATCAGAGCACGGAAGCAAAACAGTTTCTCATTTATCAATCACATTGCAGGAGCATGTTGAAGGATACCATGAGTTGTCGGCAAAAACAAAAACCTTCTTTGCCACAGCTGTCGCAAAGTGGGATTCGGATTTCTATATCAAAGTCGATGACGATGTCCATGTTAATCTCGGTATGCTGCCTATGTTATATGCTTTATGATCATGTCCAAATGTACTTTTATTGGCTAGCTGGAGTTAATTCTTGTTGTCCTTTTCCTCTGCAGGGACGTTGGCTACTACTCTTGCTCGTCATCGATCAAAGCCCCGGGTGTACATTGGATGCATGAAGTCCGGGCCTGTCCTTGCTTCGAAGTAATATTCTGGTTCTGTTATCTTCCTGGACATCAACGAGATGGTTTGTACAAATATCTTATCTGTTTCTGTTCTTTAGGAATGTTAAATATCACGAGCCCGAGTATTGGAAATTTGGAGAGGATGGTAGCAAGTACTTCCGGCATGCGACTGGACAGATATATGCAATCTCAAAGGATCTGGCGACCTATATCTCCATTAACCAGTGAGTAGCTCCTCTGTTCCATTTTGTGTATTTTCTAGTTGCTATGGAGGTGAAAACTTGTGTGCAACTTCTGTTGTACCTTAAACAAACTTATATACTTCAAAGTAAATAGATCACTCCATTGCTTTATCTAGCTTTGCACCTGAAAATTATGGGATGCTTAGCACTTGTGTTCAAAGCGTCTATCCTTTCTGTGGTTAGATAATAATTTCTTCTTCGTCGTGTTTCTTCTGCAGGCCAATATTGCACAAGTATGCTAATGAAGATGTGTCTCTTGGTTCATGGTTTATTGGACTCGAGGTTGAGCATATCGATGACCATAGTATGTGTTGTGGGACTCCACCAGGTACATTTCTAGTATCTATACATTCAGAGGCTTGTTTTAAAATCTCAAACTGGCGATGTCGACCAACTATGGCCGAGGGCAAATAACTTTGAAATAATGGGAAGTCCGTGTCACTGAGGCTAATAAGATGCTGAACCAGGATACGGGATTTGCAATACGGATACTTATGAATTCAATTGTTCGTGTGTTCATACCATGCTGATGCAGATTGCGAGTGGAAAGCACAGGCTGGAAGTGTCTGCATCGCATCGTTCGACTGGAGCTGCAGTGGGATCTGCAAATCAGTTGAGAAGATAAAATTTGTTCACGAAAAGTGTGGCGAAGGAGATGGAGCAGTGTGGAATGCGCTCTTCTAGATCGGATACTACGCCTTCTAACCAGCTAATGACGACCGAAATCACTTTGGCGGTTGGCATCACATTGACAAAATCAGTTGAGAGATGTGACAAGGTATCAAAACATTGATGACTTGGTGTTCTAAATACGCACCTCGACGTCGCCGACCGCTTTCGATGATGGCTACGAGCAGCATTTCCGGGAACGTTATAGGCAACTTTGTAGGTGTAGACAGGAAATAGGAGTAAAAAGATATACTTGATTCTTGTAATCTGAACCTTCAATATACACATAATATCTGAGAGAATGACGGTATTTGTTTTGGCCCATCTTAGCCATGAGACATGATTCTTTCGCTACCTTCTTCCATTAGGAAGTGCATCTTTTTAGATGGAAAGCTTTATGGTTATATTAGATTACGTAGGAAAATCTGTTGGTGTTGCTTGGTTTGGAAATGAACGATGTTTTGTTTTAAAACCAAATGATATCTCATATCTCATAATTCAAGCAACATCAATGATTAACAAATTAAGTGAACACAAGGAAGTTCATCTGTCATATGAACATGTCTTATCATTTGGTGAATTATGGTTCTTGGAACAAAGATTTCTTGCACTCCTGGAAAACCTATAAATATAGAAGGGTTCTTGCCATGAGATGGACTAATTCATTCTTTTATTTCTCTTTTATTCTCCTCCATTTATTCATTACCATAAAATCATTTTAGTTGTAGTTTTAGAGCTGAATTTTTAAAAGTTGCTACTTAGACATCCTAGACATCTTGAGCAATCCTAGAAGTGTACTTGCCGGAATCCATTAACAACAAATAGTGAGAACCAGAAATACGACCATTCAAAGCATACTAAATTCCGTACCGCGGGGTTTGAGGCAAACTGGAAAGGAAATAAAACAGTGGCAAATAGCACTTGAAGTATAGTGATTATCAACCACGTCTCCACATACATATTTATGTGTGAGTTAGTGGGTGTGTGTGGTCCTGAGGCTTGTCTACCTGTGCGGGACTGCTCGAGGCTTGGGGAGTTAGGATGACGGTTTGCTGGGCTGGTGTTTGGTGGTCGTCCCTCTTGACTACCCAACTTGTGGGTGAGCTATAGGTAGTTGATAGGTTGACGTCTCATTGTCATGCTAGTTGGTGATCGTCCCTCTTGACTACCCGATTTGTGGGCCAGCGGGAGGTTAGTTGGTAGACTTGTTTTGTTGGGCTCTCCTTTGGCCTATTGGCCATCAGAACCCCTCTTTGACTGCCCAAAATGCGGGCTAACTGGGGGTTAGAAAATAGGGGAATTGTTTAACTTTTTTTTATTTGGTAATAAAAATTTGCAGCTTATTAAAAAAAATAATCAACCATGTCTCAAGAATACAAGTTTAAAGATTTTCGTCATATTGGTTTAAGCATCGTCAAGTCAATCATTTGGTGATCATTGATAACTCTACAATCAGATTTGAAATTCTAAATTTGTCTCGAATATCGTTCATGTCTCATCAAATTTGTCGATATTTCAATAGTCAAGTCTGATCTTCACTAGTTTCCTCAAAAAAAAAGTTTGATCTTCACTTTGCACAACAATCTTAAAGTGGTGCTTTTTGTTTATCTGATTTCAACTTGTGGGATATCAAAATAATTAAAAGATGATAGACTACCACAAATCAACAAAAAATGATATAATAAATTCGTGGAGGAAGTTTTGCCACTTGTTGAAGGTAAATCAATACAAATTCTATTGAAATGATTCCACGAGAACTTAAATTTTGTTGCAATTTAGGGCATGATCCGTGCATTCCAGAAGCATGCAATCAATATCATTATTAGTTTAGGATTTTGAAACTAGACGGATAAGAGAAGCCCAAGCGTGCGCAGATTTATGGTTTAAATTTTGACATTGTTATAGGTATAAAATTTACCTTTTAAAAAATTAAAGACGCCCTGATCAAGGGTATGCACAGTCTGACATCCACAAGGGTGCCTCCGGTCCACCTCTAGACAGATGCACAAAATGGTTGGTCAAGAATCCATCTTAACAATGATACGTTCATTTTCTGTCCGATTGATGTGTCATCTAAGTCAATAGTGTCACATAGGGTTGATCAACTTTTTCTCGTGGAGTTGGAAATTGATTTCCATAATTTCGAAAGCAAAGTGAAGTAATAGTCATGTGGTAGGGATTGCACTATGACTTGCTCGCAAATTTAGATCACAATGTTGCTGGTAGATCCCAACTCAATCCTTAAGGAGTGATTAGTCTTAGTTATAGGACTAGTTAACACGTAAGAGCAGAATTAGTCTGTGTCATTAGATTTGATTTTAGTTTTGCTGGAACCTAATAAGCGGGAATAGTAAGTAGACGCATAAGACAAATCAGGATACTAGTTAGCACTTCACAAAATCTATAATTAATGTTTAGCATTTTCATAGGTATCGTGTTCACTTTACTATTGATATCAACCCCATATTTATTTTATGCTCTATCTATTTTGGTTTAGTTCAATTCCTTTAGGTTATCGATAATGACACACGAATTTTGTGTCATTAGATCAAATATAATATTGGTTTCAAATACTAATTAAGTGTAAAGTATGATAAAATAACTACTAAAAAGAACAAATTGTAAAAATTACATAGATTTATAACAATGAACAAAGGTAAGCAGGTTTCTTTAATTTGTATAATAAATGTAATTTCTATTGAAACCTAACAGAAAAAAGATGAACACACTGCATGAAGTTGCTAATTTATTCCTTACAACCACATGAAAACATACAAAAATGTCAAAAACATAAAAACATGAACAATTATAGTCTTGAATATTAAAGAAAAGGAAAGAGTTAACTATGGCGTACATCTTACAGTGGGTCAAGTAAGAGTACATACTATCCAAACTAAGATCCTAGATTTAGGAGCCCCATATTTTTCATGTAAATATATTCCCGGATAATTCCATACATGAATACAAGGGAATAAGAAGATATCGAGAATTAATTTTTATTATTTAGAATTGAGCAATTATATTTATTTGTGACAATAAATCTAAAACTACTTTAAAAAATCAAGTTTCTTGTTAAACATGCACCAGTTGTACTATCTACTCTACGAATCATGTTTTGTGGTTTAAGTTAGTTTTGCAAAAACACTAACGCATCATCCATGACAATAAAGAGCAAGAGAAACTTATCCAAAAAAGGAGCAAGAGAAGAAAATTTACCCACGTCTTCTTGGAAACCAATGAAACAAACGAGGGAAGACCTTCTATGGACGTCAATGGATTGAGTTTTAGGGAATATTTCAGACCGTTTATACTGAAAGATCGATAATGATATATTTCGATTTTGACAGTGACATATTCTGGTTACGACACACTGGCATGTCCAGTTATTGATAATGTTCTGCGTACTACGACAATGACATGCCTAGTTATCGATAATAGCATGTTCGTGATCCCCTACCGCGCGCACATACTTTTTTCATTTTTTTCTTTTGTTTTAACTTCTTTTTTTTTTGCAAAAAAACTCCGCTTGTCCTTCAGGCCAAACAATTTGAAATGGACCCATTTTGGACCCAATTCAAACCATCAATGGACTCTACTTTTTTCCCTGCGGAACGTGTAGAACTGTCATTATAGAACAAAAGCGTTAATTAATAGCTTTTTTTATAAGTTAATTAATAGCTTTTTATATCGGAAGTTTGTTGTTACCTAGTTACGTGTTTCGAGCTCATCACGAACCTTTTCCAAATAGATTTAAAAGAATCAGAGTTAAAAAGATATGTTGAATATTTTGTATCGATAAACATTTGTTTAATGGCACAAAACAAAAATTGAGAAATATTAAAGGTTGAATTCTTTTTGGATATCTCGAATCTCATTTTAGACTAGGGCTGCGAAGATTTAAGTTACAGCTTTAATTTATAGATTTTAAATCAAAATTTGGTTATTTCCTGATTACGTATTTGGAGTTTCACAGAAGTCTTTGCCAAGCATATTAAAAAGAAGTTGATTGAGAGTGAACCAACTATCAACACTCTAATTAGGATAACTATACGTATACTCTTTACTAGCATCCAATAGATGATTCGAATTTTTCTCAAAAAAAAATAGATGATTCGAATTTGAACATCCAATGAATATAAAGCTACAACTTTTTATACGTTTAACTACTATTTTTGTACTATGTACTATTTTATATAATCTTTGTAATTTAGCATCAATTCAGAGCGTTTATCAAATACTATTTTAATATCTTTGTTTGATTATGCAATTGAGATTGTTTACAACTATTGGTATTTTTAATCAACAACCAGTTACCAAACCAGAGCCAGTAACTAGGCTAGTTCAGTTCAATCGGTTTAACAAATATGGCGTCCTAATACAACTAGAATTTCTCTTTTTACATTGGGTAAAATAAAAAAGGCAAAACTCTTTATATACGGTACTAATATTGTTCCGATGCTAATATTTTGAACAAATTACTCTCAGGTTCCTGGTGTTTGCTTAAATCATTATTTTAGTCCCTGCTGTTTCAAAATCAAATTTTGGTCCCTCTAGTTTGATTTTATTGTACTCTAAAGTCCCTCGCTGATGTCATCATTCAATTTATTTTGAAAATGACTCTTATACCCTTCAACAAAAAAAAATAGCACATTTCTTCTCCGGAAAACACACCGGAACACACTGACCGGAAAACACATCGGTCCCTGACAAAGACATCTTCTGCGCCACCGATCTTCTCCTTGCCCTCCTCCGTTCAGCCGCCAGAACCAATCTTCTCCGGTCGCCATCTGAATCTTGCTTCTCGTCGCCACCTAGCCTAACATGAACTGCATCCCCTATCTTCTCGTCTTCGACCTCAGCGAGAAGACCCAGAACAACTCCCTAAACTGCAGCCCGATGGAGAACTCGATCTAGGTCTCCAAGTTCCACGAAACCCAGTGTTCGATTAAAGAGGCAATGGCTGAAACCCAAAAACCCATAACCCAAGGTCTGTCACGATGGTGGCGCACATAACCCATAAATCTAGTGTTTGGTCAGACTCTATTTGAGACAATGACGAGTTTGAGGGCCTCCCTGGGACGAGGACGAGTTCGAGGACCTCCCTGTTAGCCGAATCTGAGACCGACACGAAGTCTACACATCTCAGTTTTATCCCGTTCTTGTGAAAAATTGGGCAAAAATTGAGCCTCGACTATTGGGATGAGGACGGGTTCGAGGGCCTCCCTCTAAGCTACCATTTTTTAAGAATTTGAATGGTGATTTGGGTGTTGAAATTGGTTCCGGTGTTAAGTCTTGCCGGAGAAGATGAACGGAGATGTTTCTCTCGTCGGAGCTATTTTTTGTTTAAATGTAAGGGCATAATAGTCATTTTCATGACAAAACAAAAATATGACATCAGCAAGGGACCCGAAAGTGATATTTAAGCAATCTAGGGAGATCGAAGTTTCTATTTTGGAACAGCAGGGACTAAAACAGTGATTTAAGTAAATCCTAGGAACCCGAGGGCAATTTGCTCTAATATTTTTGTATTTTTTTTCATAGTGGTTGTGAAGAATGGCGTGCCATGGAGTTAGATGGTAATAATCGGCAGGATCTCACGAGGCCCGACGAAGCAGGCCTCGCCTTGTATTCCAGATCAAGGAACGGGGCATCCATGATCTTGCCCAGCCGGAGATGTCAATGACTAACTCTAATGGAGGAGATGCTGTTGTTCCGGAACAACGTTGTTTCCGCCATTAGAGTTGGCCATTGTCATCTCCTCCGACTGGGTAAGATTTTGGATGTCGTGTTCTTTGATCAGGATAGGAACATAAGGCGAGGCCTATGCTCTCTGAGCTCTTGCGGATTATCACCATCATCTTCTAGGGCACGTTATTTTCACAACCACATAAAAAAAAGGCCAAGAACATAAAACCGCGATCAATTTCAGTCTTCAAATTTAAAGAATAAGAGTTGACTAATCCCTGACTCGGTAATCCATCAAGAACATGTTCTTATTCCGTTGTTTTAAAAAAAGAAATGGAATTCAACGAATCTGTAATCTAAATTATCAATAAATACTCTGATAAAACAAATTGGATATACATTTTTTGGGTCGGCCCATTGACTGGGATTCCTTGCAAATCTGTCAAAATCTCTCCGTCCGACCCCATTTTCAAACAAATCCATATCCAACCAACCAACCAACCAAACTGACTCATTTTTTCCGCCAGTTATTGCATCTTTTGGAAATTATGGTCCACCTTGTAGAATGGCCCATCCCTGGCCATGTGGGCTATGTTTTGTATCTACAGTCACCTCCCCAAGCCAGCAAACTTGTTAGGCCTATTCGGCTTCCGTAGCCTGTACAATTGGTGGCCCAAAGGCCCTCTCTAGGGATGTCCGTGGAGATCCGCCTCTATGTTCTGTGCCCCGTTCTTCTCTCTTTTCGAATCGTAACAAATGAAAGGACTGAAGGAGCACTACTAAACAAAATAGCACCACATGCATGTTTTTTTAGAAATGGAGGGGCAAGTATCAATATATAAATTCGAAAATAAAATAATTACATACTAATAGACGAGGAGCGTAAGAATTGTCTGGGCTCGTGGTCGGAATACCCTTTCATTTTCTGGGGGCGCATTCGTGAGAACGGATGGATATTTATCTATGTCCCATGAAAATCCCGTCATGGTTTTATGTAGTCTCTAGAGTTGTGTTCTTATATGAATTTTGATAATTTCGTTTCTCATATGTCTGAATAATTAATTTTATATGTTGAGTTCATTGTTATTTATCCGTTTAATGAGTTTTGTATCTCACCAACATGCGATATGTGTTTCAGATTGCTTAGGTGTAATTTCAGATCGGGAGTAGATTAGAGCATACATCGTCATAATTTCGTTATAAAGAACGATGTATTTTCAAATTTTTTCATTATCTGAATTTAAATGTTTGAATTATTGAATTTTTTTGTTTTAATAAATAGGATGTTGTACGGGACGTTAATCCTTGTGATAGTTGTATTTGGGGAGTGACAATTGGGATCGAATTTCAGCTTGAAATACAATATTCAGGATTAATCTGATTCACAAATGAACTCGTGGCACGATTGTAATAAATTCAAGAAGCGTAGGAGGGAGAAGGCAAGAATAGGGAAGCGTGTAGGAGGGAACCAAACGTGAGTGAGGAGTAGGGGTGTTATGACACGCGCACGTCATTTATTTATTTATTATTTTTTGGAAAGTTTTTTCTAACTTTATTTTTTAATAGAAAATTGGTATACCAAGTGAATTGAGCATATCATTTGACATAACCGGACATACAATTTGATATAATTGAGCATACCATTTGACATAATCGAATATACCATTTGACATATTTGGGTATACCATTTGACATAACCGGACATACTATTTCAACATATCTTCGGTTAAATTCATCTAAAAAAATATAATTAATATCATCAAATTAATTATTTAACACGACATACTATTTGACATAACCGGGTATACCATTTGACATAACCGGGCATACCATTTGATATAACCGGGCATACAATTTGATATAACCAGACATACCATTTCAACATATCTTCAATTAAATTTATCTGAAAAAAATCACAATTAATATTATCCAATTAATTATAACACGACATACCATTTGACACAATCGGGTAACCTGGTATACCATTTGACATAACCAGGTATACCATTTGACATAACCGGACATACCATTTGACATAATCAGTCATACCATTCGACATAACTAAGCATACTATTTGACATAACCGGGCATACCATTTCAACATATCTTCAATTAAATTCATCTTAAAAAATCATAATTAAATATTATCAAATTAATTATTTAACACGACATACTATTTGACATAACCATTTATAGATTTGGCATAACCGGGTACACCATTTGAAATAATCGGGCACACCATTCGGCATAACCGGGTATACTATTTGACATAACCGAACATGCAATTTTGAAAGAAAATAACGTAGTCTAATTTGAACGATCATAAAAAATTTAATCCTAATTTGCACACGCAAGGAAATAATGTGGTCTTATCTGTAATTAGCCAACAAAATCTCCGATTCCAGAAAGAACCCTAATTTTCGAACTCAGAGTTCTATTACCAATTTTTTTTCTCGATCTTCGGCGGCGAACTCAACGGTTGTCGATTACCGTCGACAAACTCCCACCGGACCTCGTCTGGACACTCCTGACAACATATTACGGAGCAACATAGAGGAACAGGAATCGATCCGCCTCTACTCGTCCCAGACGAAGAAGCGATGATGATCTAAAGCGCCTCGTCGGCGTCACAAGCAACAGAGGCACGTGCGACAAGGTCAGGGGAGGCGGTGTCGTGGTGGTGATCGGAGGAAGAGGAGGGCGACGCAGTAGGAGGAGAAGGAGTCCCATAATCACCAGCCAAGGTTCGCGACTGACCTCGCCGGGCTTATACTCGCTGCCGCCGATGCGGGCTCCCCTGCCTCCGGCTTTTCCTTCGCCGTCGCTATCGGATGGCCGCACCACGAGGATGCTTAGTAGGGGCTGGTGATGAGACGCAGGTTGATTTGTGATGCGTCAGGGAAGGGTAGGGAAGAGAGTGAGTGAACTTATTAAAATGACCAAAATACTCTCGCATGAATCTTGGTCATCAAATCTTGTACGTGATTTAAAAAATCAATCCAATGATTCTCCTTTCATCTAGATTAGTTCTGACTCACTTTTCAAGTCCGGACCCAATTCTCAACCGTGACAATTAGTATTCCAGCCTAACGGTACCACAAAGATGAAACTTGAACGACGAGTATCGATCAAAAATGACAAATGATAATCGATAAAGAAATGAGAGATGAAAGAAAAAAAATGGGAGAAAGGGAGGAGAAGATCCATAAACAAATGAACCTTGAGCGCTATTTCTTTGGGGCGATACAATCAATGTGAATATTTACATTGAACTTTACAGGCGCCACTAAAGTAGGCGAAGAGATCCTATCAATTTCCTGCATAAAAATACGAGAGAGCTTCCTAATCAAGAAACCATGCACCTAGAAATGAATAATAATAGTAGAGCACACAGCTTCGATACACATTAACCTCTTCCCTCCCACTGTACAATTGATCTCACGAGTCTAGCATACAACAACGATACCCCATCCTTTCACTTACCATCCATCCACTCCCATTTTTGCAAGGACGCGTTGACCAATGTCCTCCCCCCGATCGAACACCTCGGCCTGCTTCATCCCGCCTCCTGCCCTATAATTTTGACGTTTAGGAAGCAGGGCAGATACTGTGACAAATGCAGCTGAACGACAGTCACTGTCATGTTCTCTTCGCGTTGTCAACAACCCCAAATCTGCATCCCAGTTGATCTATCCTATCCATCTTGATCTAATGGTTCACCAGACGACTGCTCGCGCTTCGTCTGCTTCTCCTTTGGCAGGCAGTTGACCGGAATATAAATATACCCTTTTGGCAACTGCCTGTTCTTCATGGATGCTTGATCTGATGTCATTATCAGCTCTTTCTCAAAAGTCTGATTTTATACATCATAGAAAAATACTTCTTAATTTGGAAAATTTATATCCTACCAAAAGAGAAACTAGCAAATAAAGCAAAGACAATTCCTCACCTTCTTTGAACCTGAACTCCACTCCCCGTCATCCACAAGATTTTGTGGTCCAGGTGAAGGCCTTCGAGGTATCTGTTTCCCACCACATGGTGGCCGGTCAACAGGCTTTTGAGTATTTTGGGATGTAGAACTATCTTCCGTCTTTTGGTCAGCATCCATAGGCACAGTCACCTTAATCCGGCGCTTACCAGAAACAGCACTATCGACTGTGACATCATCTGATCTTTGAACGGCATCACTGTATGATCTGTATCCATCAGTGTTCCCTTTCAGGGATGTTGTAGCCGACTCCGAGCTAACTTCTGGAGGAAAAAAAGGGCCGTGCACAAGCATAGATCGAACCAAGTGGTCCCTTCTGCAAGCAAGAATGCTGTGGGAGCAAATAACTAAATCTCTCTGCAAAAGAATGCAAGTAGTCAACAAGAAGCTGCAGATGTGAACTACACTTGGGGAGCAATAGCTCATGAGATGAGGTGACCACAAGACCCACGAGCACATGAAAATTGAAGGTGCTTTCTATGGGAGCTTTTGCACCAAATTTCTACATATGGCTCATCACAAGAACGAAACTCTTTTGTCCAGGCACTCTCAAGTTAATCTCAACATTTACAAGGATGTTAGTTTTTATTCGGTAAGAATCTCAGTCCCAAAACTAAATGTACATCATGGGCAACTCTGTATTTTCAAGGCCTTGACATTTGCGAGAGAACCTTGCAAACTTAGTTTCTTCTTGCACACATGACCAGAGTAGCTAAAATGTCCTCAGAACTAAACCCCCAAAAGACTACGCAAAAACACCACAAGAACAAGGTAAACTAAGTAACAAGTACACCAATCATTTCAAAAGAACACCCAAAATCCTCAAACTTAAATAAAACCAAACCAGAATCAACCATCGTGAAATCCCTCCTCGTCATAAAAGCACAGAAAGTTCCATCAACATAGAATAGTGGAAACACAAAAACTATTCTCCATTTCACTTTATCCACGCCTCCCTCATCTTCTGTGACCATGTAATGAATTTAGGGTTGGTGTTGCGGATGGAGCTAATAGCAATTCACAGATATGGTGGTGTTCAATTCATGGTTGGAACAGTGATTTTGGTGCAGTGATTTTGGTGCATAATTTATCATGTTTTGGCGAGGAAAAAATCAAATTTTGAAGGTATTTCAAACCTAGAAGACGTGTTGCAATGCAAGATGGACAATTTCAAGAATCATGCACCTCATTTGATTAAAAGGGTAGCAACTAAACATATATTTCTGCATACCACAGGGTCTGAGAGCATTTAACCCTTTTGAATTTCTGCAACAGCAGAACGGACTAACACATTTTTGCAACGATCAGGATTTACTATGACGTTCTGTGTGGTTGATTCGTATAACTTGAGGAAGATAGCATGTGGAATCCATGCCAGACGTGCGGGTTTCCGCTTTCTGTGACAACACTGAAGGTTTCAAAAGAATTAAGATATAGAAGTTACCTTAATCTTCTCACGTTTAACAATTCTCTCACATAGAAGACGCAATCTTTCTAGTTCCACCTGTAAAAGAATGCAGGGTTATAGATGGTACGGGAACATAATCATGAAACAGCTTTAGACAAGTAAAAGAAAATCAGTTAATTTTCATATAGAATTATAGATATTTTCTGCTTTGTGAGTGGCTACAAATATTAGTTGTCATTCAAGAACTCACTAATCTCACCATCCAATAATTTGATAATAATCTTCAAAAAAAATTTTGATAATAAATTTTCACAAATCACCTCCCAAAAGCATCAGCATTATGCACGAGTGAGTAGATTAAGTCCCCAAAGGGTGTGCTATATGTATATATCATAAGACTCTCCAAGAACTACTTTTATGGTCTTTGTATACAGGACCTTCGGTACAGAGCCAGACAAGCATGTCCCAGCCAAAAACTTCAGCATTAAACCCCCACCATATCGACAGTAATTGAACTGTAAATTACACTCACAACCTACCCTGATCTGTTTCATATTCTTCAGGTCCTCCGCTCCATGTTTTTGAGTTTCAGCCTATACGAATCAACAAATACAGTCATTTAAACTATAAAATTGTCAAAACATCCAGATATTTGCAGGTAGGCGAATTTTCAAACCTTGGCCCTCTGCTCCAAGCTATGCTTTTCACAGTATGCTTTGTGCTGATACTTCCCAGCAAGAATCTTCACATTCATGTAGAAACCTGTACTTCTTGCACACGAGGGATGAAATGTTGTCTGGCAGTGACCATAGCTACACTGTAGGGGGATAATTACAATAGCCAAAAATTAAGGTTTTGATTACCAGAAATCTAAACCTGCTGTTCTCAATCCAAAAGAATAGAGACACCTGACCTTTATACAAACACCATGTTTGCGGCGACATATACAACAACAGTTGCCATCTTTTGAAACTGTGTCCTGATCATCCATTATACAAAATAATAAATACCACGTAGTGCCATGTCAAAAAATTGTGGGAAGCATATAAGTGAACAAATAATAGAATAGTCGGTGCTTGACATTCTATCCAAATTAATCACACAGAGATAAAGCACTAGACAGCTTTGGAACCTAAAGTGCAAGGAAAAACAAAATTTAACAGACGGACATACCATTCCTCCAACAGGGTTCACTTGCCCTCTCCTGAATGTCGCTTCAAAAACCCACTGCAAAGCATTCAGTTTGATTTAGGTAAACATAATGATTAGACAAACAAATTAGAACCATCAGTAACAGAGTATTAAGTGGAAGATCAATTTACCTCTGCACAGAAGGCATGAACCCATTGACCATCTGATGTTTTCCTAAAAGCACCAGTAGTACCACCACATAAACAACACTCTGCGACAAAATATGGCTTCTCCCAAAAGTTGGCGGGAGGAGCACCAGAGGATTTCATGGTTGATAATTCAGCACATACTTCACAATGCCAAGGACCGGAAGATTCATTAACACTGCGATAGCAATCCAAATGGACAGCTACCTGAAAGTATCATCAAGACAGAGTTAGTCATACTGAAAGAAGCAAAAGAACTTACAGCCTATCTCTCATCTTCACAAAGTACCTTGCAGCTGGAGCAAACAAGGATAGGGTTCAGTATAGTCTCAGACCGTCTGCAGATATCACATGACCTAGGATTCTCTTTAGAAAAATCTGAAGCCGATGAAGTTCTAGGAACAACAACTCGTGAAAGTGTTTCCTTCAGACGTGGAATCATTGGTGCAGAAGTACCAACCCTCCCATTTGAAATGTTAAATTTCTGAAAAAGGCAACAGTGACAATACAATGAATTCTTCAATCATCAAATGGCAAGCGGGTCAGTTCAATCACAATAAGATAAAAAAATGTCTCATGAAAAAAACCTCTTGATGAGAAGATTCATCAACCATGTCCTTCCTGAATGACGGATTCCTGGAAGAGGCTGCAGCTGCAGCAGTTGCCGCTGCCAGCACAGCCTGTGCTTCCTTGTGCCTCCTTTCTTTTCTACCCTGCTTTTTTGCTTCCCTAAGATCAGAAAGATATTGGTTTGCAAGCACAGTGTCCCATCTTTGAGTCCTGGTAGCATCAATCTCAGATGGCAAGCTCTTTGTCACCTTATGTATTAGCTTATCTGCATGAATAAAACCAGAAATGGTTAAAGTAAAGAAGGGGAAATGAAACCGAAAGCAAAAACGTAACTGTGAGACACACACACACACACACACAGAGGGAGGGGGAGAGAGAGACCGGTAAAGTGCTTTCTGGCCACAGCATTGTCAAGCAGCTTGTGCTGGAAATAAAGTAGTTCCCCTTCTACTTCATCTACTGGAGACATTTGCAAAACTCCAAGCTTCTTAGCCTTGACAACCTGCTCTAGGTTAGGTCCACCCTTGTCCCTAACAATGTCGTTGCAGCTTAAATCGCCATCTTCATGATTGCAGCAGACACTGGCATCCGAAGATGCTTTCAATCGTGAAAAATCTCCTTCGCTCAGACCTGCTCAAGCGATCAAATTAAGTAAACACAAAAAGATTGCAGTTTGCAGTAAGAAAATTCCTCATGCCCCACCTTCAGACCACGAAGCTTTGCTCTCCACAGGTAGCCCATGCTCAATGTGTGTCAGCTTTCTGCGGATACATGGATGGACATAGTGACTAATTACCATATTGTTTCTGCAAACACAAGTGACGAAAAGGAGCTTCTAATAAAACATCGTCATTCAATTGCAACGAGTGCAACTCAAACCCAACATACAAACTTTGCATTCATAAGCAAGTTTCATTAGGTAAAGCTCACATTGAATCAGGAACTGCTTTGCATGCTGAAGAAGTTTCGAGGGTAGCAGTATCAGAATTGACAAGCTGGTTAGCAGTACCAGATCCTTCAACAGCTTCACAGGTGGCTAAATCTGGGGATACACCAGAGCTCCCTGTTCAAATTACAAGTTACATGTTGCAATCAAGACCAAACCAGATAATTATAGTCATAAGCTAGATCTTTTGACTCTCAAATGAGAAAAATATATAATTACGCTGCCTCAAAAGATTGGACAACAAGCAAATAGAACGCCAATATAACATCCCAAAAACCATGTTCAAGCTGATTGCACTCAAAAGCCAATGCAAGAATTAGATAATTGGTTATGAGTGGTCACACATGTGCTATCAAATTATTTCCATGGTAGGGGGTAAGCAAGAGAGCAGCAGCCGGTCTTTATATTTATATAAGATTAGACAAAGCAGCAAGAAAGAAAAGGTAATAGAGGTATGAACCCAAATCAGTAATATGAAAAGCTAAATCCAACCGGTGGAAAAGGAAGCAATAGCTGAATACATAAACAATGCACAGTGAGAAACACCACTTGGGGAAAGGTGCAGACCACCTTCATGATCATAATACCTTAAAGGAGAAGCTTGAAAGTTTGCCACTATTGCCAGTAAAACTTAAGAAACTACTTCCCCTTATCAAACACCACTCGAACCAAGGAAAATAGCTGACTTTGGCATGTTTACTCTTGGCAGGTTTAATCTTCAGGTTAACAAGAATGATATGATGAATTGCACTAACTTGCAGAGCTAATGCATCCAAACACTTTCTAAGACACTAACAAAAAGATAAACACATACAAGAGCTCTGCTAACAGGTAAGAAGAAAAGATGGCATGAAAACCTCAAATTACAGAGTTCCCTATCCCAGAAACGTATGGAACATCTATCAGACCACTTTGGACCCCAACATCTTAAGACTCTAAAGCTGCTTTACCACAAACTTTGGCCATGTTACAAGGAAATGTCTCACAGCATTCTCACATTTCCATTTATCTAGGATAAGCAAGTAAGAGAAGAGAACAAGAGAAACAATGAAAAGAAAAACCAAAAGGTAATGCCCAGCAAAACCCAGAAACGAGATCAGGTGAATAAGATGATTAAGAAATAAATACCTTCAAGTTCAGGCAAAGATACTGCCAATGAATCAGGAAGCCGGCCAGGATGAATCTGTTTCTGCATGAATAGAGAGGAGCAATATTAATCACAAAAGCCGCACTTACAAAAGAAAGGAAGAAAGAATCACACATTTAGGAACACAGAAAAAACGCCTAAAGAAGAAGAGAAAAACTTGATCAAATTTTCAGAGAAAAATTATTTGTACAGCTGTTCAGCTCATTCTGGAAAAAAAAATAGAACACAACTCTGTTCCCAGCAGGTTC
Organism: Hypericum androsaemum; assembly: GCA_963995505.1. Taxonomy (NCBI): domain Eukaryota; kingdom Viridiplantae; phylum Streptophyta; class Magnoliopsida; order Malpighiales; family Hypericaceae; genus Hypericum; species Hypericum androsaemum. The sequence goes on along the minus strand of OZ023191.1, from coordinate 10,105,287 downwards.
GATGCATCCGAGTACTCCTTTTCAGATTGTTACAGAACTATCAGGGAGTGAAGCGAAGCTAGCTAACTATGTCCATGCTTGTCTGGCCAACTTGTGATATCACCTCCCTTTGAATAGCATTAACTTACAGTGGACCAAGGAACTCTTTACTTGTGTGGTTTAGAATATATTTCTTCTTCCTTCGAAGTCCAGCTTCCCCCAAATTTCCCATACCATTTCTTACTAAGCTTCTTCCTGTAAATATATGACCTAAGCTCATTACATCATTTTGATGTTTCTGAAACTTTAGCACTAAAACTCTATCCCTATGGAAAGAGCACTGGCTTCGTATTGCCATGATCCTACACCCATAGAATATTACAATATTGATGGTTGCGGCCGTGTGCTGGAAACTCTAATATTCCAAGATGGTAATAATTGATAGTGACTTGACAAAGCACATTCGAGGGGAAAGTACATTTAATAGGCCTGAATACTACACCATACTCTTCTGATAAGGAGATTATAGGAAAGTGACCAGAGATATCGTCATGGAAAAGGCCAAAGATCATGAGAACCCAAGTTTTGATTTATTAATTGTGCCATACAGGAAAATGATATAAACGTTATCCAAAAAGTTCAAAAACAATTAAATAACATGTCTTTGACTCATATAATGCAGATGACCAGGAAGAAAGTACCTCTTCCACTGCAGACGTGGTGGATACTTCTCTAGGCTCTTCTATTTCTTCACTAACCAGCCCGTCTTCCTTCACCTCTTCCACCAGCATTCCGTTGCCACTTAGAAAAGATGAGCAAGTAAGTTTTTCATTCCTCAAAACGCCAATGTTGCTTCTGGTTCTTCTTCGTGGAGGCACTGATTTGACAGCAACAGTATTGCTAATTTCATACTCTGATACTGTCACAACATAGGAAAATGTCAGCCATTTCATAAAAAGATTAATTTAATATTTACTTCCAAATTTAACATAAATTTACCCAAATAAGCATGATTCCTAAGCCATTTGATTAACTTGCTCTGCAGATCGGCTGCAATATTGTTTTCCTGCAGAAGCAGCATAGGCAGGTCAGCACATACATATAGTGGTTGCTGGTAGCCTAAGTAGACAGAAAAATATTTCAGTAGTTACCGCCAGGTTTGTGATTAGGCAATCAGGTGAAATTCCAATCTCAGAAGCCACATCCTTCACATTAACTTTTCCTCTATCAATTAACTGCATAGATGCAACAGAAAACTCAAACCAAAGGTCTACAAATTGCATAAAGGGAGTCCAATGGACCACTGCAACACAAAGATTCACTTAGGCACATCATTAATCGAACCTTTTTCAAAACCATGGAGAGATTTAGGGTCTCAGAAAGATTAGCATCTTCAGGGTCACTTCTTTTAGATGTCCCCTTAAGCCCAAGTTGGTCAACATCACTACCATCTAACTCAAGAATGGCATTCGCTGTAGAGTCAGCAATACCAACTTCCTGGGACTGAACTTTACCATATTCGTCAGAACTAATGAGAGAAGCTTCTCCCGCAGCAACTTTCTCCCCATCCTGGCTACAGTTTGCAATAGGTGAACCAGAACCAATAACTATAAATGGATCACCTAGCAGAGCCTTGTTCCCCCCTCCACTCAGGTTATCTGAGTGTTTTGAGCAAAATGCCCATAACTCAACCTGCAACCATGGCCAACAGCAAACATAGAATATATAAGCAACTATAGCTGCAAAAGTTCCAGGAAATCAATGGAGCGTAGACTTGGAGAGAGAAAAAAAAAATAAGCATCACAATCACAAAGCTTGATATAATTACCAGAACACCATCCTCACATCAATATAATCAAAAAGGTGAAGTTACGAGGGTGAGACAATAAATGGTGGAAAAAGGAAACATAGTTAAAGCTTACATCGTTGCATCCATATTTTCCCCAGACCTCCATCCTGTGACTTCCTTCCCTTGCACATTTGGGATGAAAAGTAGCTCTGCAAGATCCTAAATGCACATAAAAGGAAAAAGGTCATTAAAGGGAAGCACAAATTACAATATCCCAAATAATGACTAAAGCTATGTACTCATCTATTACGTTGCCAGAGAATTCCATACAAAAATGCTGGAAATTTGGGAGAAGACACTTGCGACATTCGGCAACAAATAGGGAAGATGATTGGTGAAACCATTAGGTATATATAGGCACATTCAAAGAAAATCAATTGGCAGCACTAACCACAATTCGTACTGGACACTAGCCTTTTGAAATAGAGGAAAAATTCTTGGTTAGGCACTTGACTTGTAGATATGGTAGATTTATTTTCTTCGTATTCATTTGTACCGTGACTTCTACAGACGGAACCTTGTCCCATTTCTAAGGCAGGACAACCAATTCCATTAATCACTCAAAGGACAATGCAACTACAACATGAGTTAAAGGCAACTATATTAATAGTAACCCAGTAAAAATGGAGCATACCATGACTGCACTGAATACAAGCACCACATTTCACCCTGCATATACTACAAAGCAACCTTTTCTTGGTTTCCTTAACACCATCAACATTCACAACGGGCTCCATATTCTCCACGTCCTCAATGTAGACCTCCGGCATCCACAGAGAACAAAACAAGTGAGCGAACTCCGTGACAGATCTGCCATTCTCTCTACTAAGTGGCTTTAAGGCACCACCTTTCTTTGGGCACAGCACACATGGACGGTCATCTAAAGTGCTGCCACCCATCTTCTGCTTACACCAAGAGCATAGCCAAGAGTTAACATCTAGCACCCCCTGCACACCATAACACTGGCAATGCACAGCAACCTTGCAGGATGAGCAGATGAGCAGCTGGTTCAAATCACTGCCTAACTCACCTCTGCAACAAAAGTCACATAGAAGGTTCCCTTCACAAGGAGCACCAACTAATACCTTCGCAAAGCCCGCTTCCATAGCTAGCAACTTCCTTTTCTTTGAAGGCCGGTCCGAAGTCAACACATTCTTGTTCCTACACCCTGCAAGCCACTCAACACCACCACCAGAACCAGAAAGAGACAAATCCTTTTCTTCCCTCTCTTCATCACATTGAGTAACCTCCTTTCCAATCGCCATAGACTGCACATCATCATGCACCTCATATTCCACAACACCCCTACTTTCTTCAGCAACATCATTGACGAGCTCCGCATTGTCCGTTACCTGCTTGCCCTCATCACTTATGCAAGGAATCAAAAAATTCTCGCTACCAGCTAACAACCTAGGCGAAGTCGAGACTTCAAACAAAGCATCAATATCCGGCAATGTCAGGTCCCTAAAATAATCCTCAGTCTCAACCCAAATGTTTCTTCCCTTGGACCGCTCGCTTGCACGGGAAGACTTCTTCTCTGTGCTCGAGTGAGACTTTTTGTGCTTCTTCCTAGTATCCGATTGCTTCAACAAACTAGCCAACCCACTTGGCAGAGTACAAACACTCGAATTACCACTAGCACCCGCCCCCTCCTCGGGAACATCGAATGGGCAGCGTTCAGACAGCGTTTTACGCGCCTGGCTGAAGACATCAACGCATAGCGAAACCGACTTCTGCTCTCCCGTACTTTTGGTTTGGACATAGTCAGGCTCGGCAGCTTCCGATACCCTCGAGCTCGGGAGGCGGGGCCTCTCGTCGGTGCCGCAACCTCCCTCTGGACCCCTGCACATCATCTTACCCACACCTCCCGCCTCCAAAACCTCCGTTTCCCATCGGGGGGCCCGCCCCCCACCCCTAACTCACGAATTCAATTTCAAACCGAACAAGAAAGGGAATCCCGGGAAACCCTAATTTCCCCGAATGCCAACCCTAATCCTAGAAATCCAGCGGTGGCCGAGAAACTCCAGCGAAAGATGAAAGAGGGTGGGAGTTAGAGGAAGCGGGAAACGGAGTTCGCGGCTAGGGTTAGGGTTTCGGTAGCTCCCTTGTCGGGTCGCGCTTGGAGATCCGTTTTCACGAGCGGTTTTGGTACACCTATGGTTTAAAAATTCAATCTCCTTTTTGTTTTTTTCTTGTTTACGCTCTTTTTCTTCTTTTTATTTATATTTTCCGCCTTTTCTCGTGTTCGGTTTCGATTCAGAGATAGACTCGCGTTTTTTTCAGGCAAGAAAGGACGGTTCGTTTCGGTGACCGATATTTTTTAGGGGAAAAAAAAATCTATAGGTCCCTAAGTTTAGAATATTTTATTCAACATCATGTCGTTAGTAAATTAGTCTATGTATTTTGAAAAATTGGACTAATTAATTTTTTCATAGACAAAAACCTAGCTGAGGAGAGCAATGGCCGCTCTCCCCCTTTCTCCTTGAAATTTTTTTCAAGGCTCAAAATTTTTAGTCTTTGCTAGCTTCCTTTCTTGCCACAGCTAACATAGCTTTTTGGGAATCTCACTTCCATCTTCATCCACCTCTCTTGTGTCTCCCCTTTCTTTCTTTCTTTTTTTTGGATTTTTCTTGGACCAGATCTGAAGACCAGATGAAATCCAGCCATAACTTCCTTGTCCACTCCGTCCGATAGTCTACCAGCTCCAGCACAGTACCGCCTTTCCCAGACCCTCCAGTTACCACCGTCACCTGGAGCCGACTTAGCCCAGCTCCGGATCGGAGTCGATCGAAAGCTTCACGTGCAACTTGGGATCATGTACAAGCATCAATGCATAACTCTGAGGCGTCCTCCACGGTCTACAATTGGCAAAAAAAGAGGAATACAGAAAGTTCTCTTGTAAATCGACTCGAAACTGGTCTAAGGTTATATCAATCAAGTAGGGCCACGATATAATAAATCCATATTTGAGCAGATTCTACAAGAGCTTAAAGGGGATTGGGATGTCAAGGCCAGACACATTTATCGGGAGGCCAATGAGTCCGATGATGCCTTGGCATACCTTAGTTTTTCTAAGCCTATTGGGATGCTGGTTTTCAAAGAACACCCTTCAGGCTTAAGGAGCATGATGCTCCAGGATATGAGTGGAGCCTTGTCCCCGAGCAGTTTGTAATAGGAGTGATTTTGCCCCTCAAACTTCACCCAAAAAAATCTCCTTCTGGTTCTTCCTCAATGATCCAAAATTTAGTCTTGTCAATACATTCATAATCAACAGGATCATATGACCTTTTGCATTCTTGCAACCTAGAATATTAATGACAATGGTTAATAAGTAATAACACAATAAAAGAATTACCATATCATAAAGGTGTACACTTTATTATACATGTCTCGTAAACGCATGTTATAATGAACATACACGGTGTACACTTTATTATACATGTCTCGTAAACGCATGTTATAATGAACATACACGGTGTACACTTTATTATACATGTCTCGTAAACGCATGTTATAATGAACATACACCAAGTGATTGAGTCTTTGATGTTCCAAATGGTTTCTCTTACAAGAGTGAATCCTTTCAAATGTATACAGTTACGTTCACAACCCGAAGAAGAAGCTGTTTGACTATGGAATCAAATTGCCAACTTTTGTAAAATTGGTGTACTACTACCAAATAGCCTCCATCATTTATCTATTACAAATTCATGATCAAGATTCAATATACATAAGATCATTGTTTGAATTGAACTTATATGAAATAAAACTTCTTAGAAGTAAACTGCTAATGGATGTGCAAAAGATGGTAGAGAACGTTCTCTGAAAGCTTTTGTTTCATTTTATAGCTTTGCAACATCTATTGAGTCAGTATCTACCTGACTGGCCAGTGTTGCCACACATTCAAACGATATTCAAGTTTTTGTAGAAAAATGATATAGTGTTATTGTTGAGTCACAATCGGACCGATTAGACCGTATGTTTTAAAATAATGATCATTATTTCAATTCCATAGATGCACCAAGTAGGCGATGGTGAGAGTTTGATACATTCACTCGTGCATGCTGCCATTTCGTAGAGACTGGGAAGATGACTTAAATTTTATTGACATTCTAGAACTATAATATGTTGCCCCTCTAGATTTTAGATAGCCATGTACGTTTTAATTTTAAAAATTTTAATAGAAATGAGGAGGTAGTGAAATACCAAGCTTTATCTAAGGAAAGAAAAGACTCCAAATTTTATTTAAAAAAAGCCAGATACAAAGGAGAGTGCTCATTAGGTTTATGTGACGAATACTAAAATTTTCTCTCAAACCAAACTTTACCATAAATAAAAATCTCGGCAAACTCCACCACTACTGCTCCATCACTACGACTGGAAGTGGAGGTGGTGGAGTGAAGCCTAGCCATGGGGTTACCTTTGGATAGCAGCAAAAAGGAGACGACCACATTTGTAGACAATCTCTCACTGAATTAGAAAAGGGATGATTTGAGAAACCGCTTTGGCGACCATTGTTTAGTGAAGGACATTTTTATTTCTTACAAACTTTCAAGGAGAAGCACGAGAAGACATTATCACAATGCAAGCCTATATCTAATTTTGGACATTTAAGACCACGTTAAGAGAAAACAACAAACATATGGGAGGCTTTTAGTGAGCCTGAAAACCAAATTCTGGAGACACGAGCTGGATGTGGATCACAAAGCCCATCAATAATTCTCTCAAAGCCTCAGTAACAAATCCAAACCAACGGGCTTTCAGTAGCGGGCCTGATACAACCCAAGAGAGCTTTGTAAAATTTCCCAAGGAAAAAATTAAACTCGAATGCCAGAAAAAGGAGGGAAAAAGTGTGGAGGCTTTGAGTATAGTAGAGAAATTGTTCATTTTATGGGACGGGGATGCCTCAGACTTCCACAAACCTAATAAGGAGAATGCTACTTGTATAAGCCATTAAGGCATCGTGATGATCTTGGAACACGGATAACATTTATCATGTTTTCATTGCTATCATGATAAATAATTATCTAATTTACCACACTTGTTTTGGTTGTGAACTGTGCCCACCCATTAGCGGCTTTGATCTTCCGGGCGAGGGAGTTTTTGGCTAGGGACTGGGGATTGACATCCAGTACATTTGGCGAGAGGGCAACTGTGTGGCAGATGCACTATCCAAGCATATCTTGGAGATTTTGTATGATTATGTTGTTTCTTATTTTCCTTTAGCCTCCTGTTTTGAGGCGTATTTGGATGATTTACGGGGAGTTAGCATCCCTCGTAGTACTCACGAGGCCAGGGATGATATACATGGATCAAACTTAGCAATTTCTACGTCAAGACGAGTTACTCTAACCTTGCCGATGTGCTCTTTCCCTCATGCGAGTTTTTTCACTGGATTTTTACCGCCTGAGGATTTTACTAAGGCCGGAGGTCGCAACCTCGAAAATTGGGATCCCATTTCTGAGGCCAATGAGGTGCCTTATGGCCCTCTAGTGAGGAGGCTAGGTTACGACTGAGTCGTTGTTTTTGTTTGTACTTGAACTTTTTTCATATTTATATAGAAATTTCACCCTACCGTTTCCAAATAAAAAATGTAGCACTTATAGAAAACCGGTGTCGATCGTGTACCTGTGGTGTAATTTTTATTAAAGTAATACAAACATTATTTATAAAAAAAATCCCTCAAACTGTTTTTAATGAGATTTCACATTTCCGTTTCAGATTTATCTTAAAAATATTTTAGTTTCAAGTATTCGAATGAAAAATATTATTAGGAAAATTATTTTTTGAATTCAACGGGATCAGAATACTAGAAATTTAACAAAAAGTGCGTACAACTTGGTAGAAGAAAAGGAGAAACCTCAAAAACAAAAAGAGAAAACGTGGACTCTTTTTTGGACTCCAACAATTCAACAGCTCAAGCAGTAAATACTAAATAGCATAATAATATATAACAGCAACAATTCCCCCGACGACTTACTTATACAAATTTCTAAACAATAAATAGAGGAAAAGCCCGGCGAATGGACGTGTCGGAGATGTGGGCGATCTTCGGGCCGGGCGTGGCGGGGACGGTTTTCGGGGCCGGGTGGTGGTTCTGGATCGACGCCGTCGTCTGCAGCTCCGTTGCCGTCTCCTTCGTCCACTACCTCCCCGGTCAGCTATTCCCCCCTTTCTTAGGGTTTCTCGAATCGCCTTTTTTTAGTAATTCCATATTTTATTTGCCAATTGTTAGTTAATTAATGGTATAGCAATGATAATAATTGCAGGGATATTCGGATCCATTGCGGCTCTGATGTTTAATTGCGTGAGGAAAGAGGATATCGATTACTCTCCCTACGAAGAAGGCGAGTGGAGGTCGGTCCCCCGATCTGTTATTATCTTCCCTTGGCTGTTTTTTTTCCCTCTGGTTTATTCCGCCTAGGTCCCGAGCGATTTGCCATAGCGTATTTGTAGGCGTAGATAGAAGATCCGACGCGCTAATGTGCTATGGTAAAAATGTGACGTTTTATCTGATTAGCAGTTCGCTGTGCCACTCATACATACATGTATCATTGATTTAAGGTTCTGAGATTGTTCGAAGAGAAGGTGGCGATGTCGTCGCCCATGAGAATGGTCTTCTCTTGCTTCTTGACATGAATGTGTGGGTGATTAAAGACGTTGCAAAGTTCGAAGGCCTGTGCTTTCACATTCATAGACAAAAATCTTGCCGGAAAAGTTATTCTGGATAGATAGATAGATGTATTCCTAGCAACAGTTCTAAGCTGGTATTCTCTTAGTCTCTAGATATTTGTTTCCTGAGATTGGGAGACTGAGTTGAGAGCTGTTATGACTTTCAGCTTTTATTCCTAAACTAAGGATATGTTGCCTACCTGTTTTCCGCTTGTCAGCCTCCCAATGAGTGTAATATGTAGAAGCACATAAGAAAACTGCAAGGTTTTCCTAATTTTTTTTTTTCAACTTTGCTGATTCCTTTGCATCACCTCACTTTCTTCTGCAAGTAGAAGGGATGCTGTTATGCAATTTATGAGTTATGTGCAGATTATCTGCATTCTTTCAGATAATGATTAAGCCTTCAGGGTCTATGAATCACCTAATACATTAGATGCATTGATTTAGTTTCCTTGGTTTAGTTACTTCATCTTTATCTCATCTTCAGATAATTTCATGCCTGTAATCTCTCTACTTTGACTGCAACAGGTTGAAGCTTTGGCTTTTCTTTGCATATGTTGTATCATTTGTTTCTCTAGCAGCATCAGTGGGCTTGCTTATACAAGATTCTATGGTTACAACGGGGCCCTCAGTATGGACAGGAACAGCTGGTGTCTTGCAGTGTGTGTTGGTCTTAATCAGGTAATTGCTCGGTTAATTGTCGTTCTCTTTATTTCTTCATGTATGTATGTATAACATTTCTCTATTGTTAACTATTGCAACAGATTGCACCTCTCTCATGCTATAATTTCTTTATTATGCTTAGTTCTTCTTTTGCTCACACAACCAAATGCAATGAGGTAAAAGATTGTTCACTTACCAAAGAGAATAGAATGTACAGCTTTTCTGAAAATGTATACCATCGTGTGCTTTAAAACTAATTGAAGAGACAATTAGTCTACAAAGGCAACCATTTTCTTCTTTGGGATTTGGCTTCTGAGAAATTCGGGTACAGCTCTCACATTATAAATATGTACTTTTTCTGGGTCAGGACTATGATTGAATAATGGTATATAGATCTACCTATTCCTGAGACCAATTTTTGCCCCTTTCCAGAGCCATGCGTGAGTCCATTTAGATACAAAGTACAAACATTAGTTTCATGGATCTCCAACTTCCTAGAAAATGTCTGACTATATTGGCGTCTATCTGAGCAGCAGTATCCGCGACTCCTCCTGCCAACCTAACCGGCAATAATATACCTGATAGCTAAGCAATAATTGAGAAGGTTTAGCTAAACAGATCTATTCTAATTGGTGAAAATCCCTCTAACCGAGAGAGGAAATCGGAGGTTAATGGCACACTCTCCTATGGTTAGCTGAATGCCCTTTAGCATGAGTGATCAACTTAACCACTATCAAACAGACGTGTTTCGTATCTGTTTGTGCGGTGCATTTCACTAACACTTGTTTTTGCCGCTGGATGACAATACTGTCGCTATCTTTCTTGGTATTCGTCCTTTTACTTGCCAAAGTCTCTGACCAAAAATTTATTCTTACAGTGGCCTTATCTACTGGACCTCGCACTCTGAATGAGAAAACAGAGGTGTATAAAGCTTAACTGACCGATCAAATGTAAATTGCGACCGCCGGCAGATGATACCCTACCCTTGCAACTACAACGAAATTTGGTGAGCGTTGGTCCTAATGTAATTTAAGTTTGTGTTTGCTGAGGTCTCCTTTTCTTGGTGTTCTTCTGTGAATCCTTTTCCTTGCTAATTGAAACACTGGCTATGCTTCTATCTCAAATTGCACATAGTCACCCCCTTTACGTTGATTGATTAGTACATCATGTTATTGTCGGCTTTCGCATTGCATTGCCTATACAAAGGAAGCTTCCATGTGGACAATTCTAACAATTGCTAATACAAAATCTTGTATGGAGAAGCCACAGAAACCACATTAGACTCGCAGATAAGAAAGGATTTCATTGGACTGTATGGGAGATATGGTTTGGAAACGTGCTAGTTCCGGATGTATTTCTGTATTTATAGCCTTCCGTTGAATATTTAATATACTTCTTCGAGAGGAATAATGGATTTTATTTTCGTCACTAGAATTCTCGTCTCTTTCTGGAAGAATCTTTTCCTAATGTTTATTCAAATATATATACACACACACAATATTGCATCCCACGAAACAAATATTGCATTTGGATCTTTCTCTGTTCTTTAGGGTTCTGGTGTTTGGTATATTTGTCTCTCACATTCCGTATTTCTGAAATAGATTAAAAAAATTTTAATCCTATTTTATTATACTCTCTCGGGTCATTCGCTGATGTCATCGATTAATTTATTATTATTATTTGTTTATAGAATGGCTTTTCTACCCCTTGCAATAAAAAAACAAAAACGCATATTCCCCGATCATCTCCTCTCGTTGTTTCTAAGAACAACACCACCGCACTCAGTTAGCAATGGGGAAAAAAGCCATCAAAGTTTGAACTTCCTTCCTCTTTAATCCCTCAACCTATAAACTCAGCTGTTAGCTTCCCCGTCGCAGAATCCCAGAAAGTTGGTGTCTTTGGGCTTTTCAATTTTCATGAGTTATGGCGGATCGTGAGAAACCAGAAGAAACCCAGAAAGGGGTCGAAAGAGGAGATCAGGTCAAGGAGGAGGAAAAACCCAGAGAGCGGGAGGGTGAGGAAAGTAAGGATAAAGAGGGGATTTTTTTTTTGTCAAGAAAAATTTAGGTGAGTTGGCCTAAATCCTTGGAATCTTGACAGTATTAGGATTCGATCCCTTTCAACTTAAGTTTAAGGGCGGACTCATTTTCATCCAGCCGCACTTGCGTTGGTAAAGAGGGGAGCTTTAATGGTGGAAGAGGAGTAATGTTCTCTTACCACAATACGATTTCTTATCTCGTATTTTGTCAGAATACGACCTTTTTAGTCGTATATTGGGTACGATTAAGAAAATTATATTGTGATTAAATACGACCTCCAAAATCGTATTCTAGCCGGCCACGTCTACGTGGACACTAGATTTGTAAAATTTTATTTTTGGACCCCATTTTCGTTAATAGACTATACTTTACAATTTTCCTTTTTCAAATTTTATTTATTTATATTTTAATGTGTGTTAATTTTTTTTTGAAAATTTGATAAGGTAACTTTAGTCATAACCAAGGGCATTCATGATGTATTTTACCAAGGTCACAATATACCCAATTGACAATGTATTTAATATATTGTGACCAATGAGAATTCAATAATTAAGAGCTAAAATTCCAGAAAATGGTTTAGGGCACAATGCAACCTACAACTCATGAGAGGTGTAGGCTGTAGGGCACACTAGAAATCTAGGAAATGGTAAAATTATAACCGTACATGTTCAATATATCAAATCATGTGTTGTAGGCATAGTAAAAATATTTCTTATTTTTTGGAGTAATGACAATACTTACGTAGGAATAATTTAATTCTGATCTTTGTTTTGAACTTTTTCAATGTTTATGAACAAAGTCCTGGATTTCGACGGTGATACTATGGATTAATAAGCATAAATAGTTTATTTACTGCTGCTGTATACAAATTGTATACGTCTCATATATATATATAAATGTACATTATACATATCACAAATATAACATATCATCATATCAAAATAAGTCTTCAATATAATGAGACAATTCAAAGTAACAAAGATATAAATAATACCAACGTATTTATTTCAATATAAATTAGATCACCCAAATATTATTGAAGATAATTGTTTTGTGGTTAATATGCATATAATATGTATATTACCGTTTATAATTTATGTTTTATACTTTTTTTTGCGTGTATACGTATATAGTTTTCATCCGGGATTGTTATATCGGACTACTTCGGATTGTTCCAAGCATGATGTGAGAAGCTGCTCACAAGTTATTCATCCGGGATCTCAAATGAAATTACTAAAACTGGTATGGAAAGGGAAGAAATGGATTTATAAGCTTTGGAAGACATGGATTTGTCATGCTAGTAATTTGGATTAAGACTAGTCAAATTATTTTCAAGTTTTATGAATTTAGTTGGATAATTTCGGACAGAATGACCTTTGTTTAGTTAAATGGGCATATCATTCTCAATTTTGCTCTAAATATTACAAATGAATATGATCCAGAAACTAGACACACAAGGCTACAATTCATCTGTTGACGAGTTTTGACAAAAACTAAGGAAAGGTAGTGTAAATAGAGCTGTAATCATGCACTTTTTGATTGGACCACGTTTTTCAAGCAACTAATCATATTTCACCACTTGCAAACTCAGTGGAATGAGATGGAAAGGTGGTCACGTGGGGTGTTTAATCACCCACTCTCTTTTATGACTTAGAAATATCTAGGAGGAGAAAGAAAACTTCAAAATTTACCCATAAACCGAGAAGAAGAGAAAGAGGAGAGAGAGAGAGAGAGAGCAAGAAGAAAGAGAAAGATGCAGAGGAAAGAAAGAACAGCTTGGTAAGTGATATTTTCCTTCGATTTGGACTTTCATGTCTTCATAAAAGTTGTAGAAGACTCAAAGATCTTTCTAACGGTATATCATATGTTCTATTTCAATCAAAGAATCAACAGAAAATTAGTTTTAAACTACAGACTGATTACTGAAATATTCAATCGGACGGGTGGCAGAAAAGTGCTTGTTAAGCCTACTTTGACTCCGAAATTGTTGTTGAAAAATGGACTGACTGCTGAGTTTCAGAAATAAGGCGGTGCATGAATAACGAATTGGTAAGTGGTTCTTTGGACTTCTAAGTTTATTTATGGACTTGATATGATCATGAAAGAACAGAAGAGTGGTGTATTGATGAATATGTGGACTTGGTTTTGTGTGATATTGAGTTATATGGGTTGCATGCTGAAGAAGAAGTGATTGGAATTGTCTTGTACTCGGTATTTAACTTGGTTGGCAAAATAGAGTAATAAATGAACTTTTGGTCATAAAAGAGTGTTGTACATATTATGTACATGTGAATAACTTAAGTATAGACCACTGAGTGAAAGGAATAGTTGCTTATTTGTCCAAGACATACAATATGTGTACGGAAGATGGTTTGATCTAACCCAATTGGAGTCGGTGATTATGATATGATGGCGCATCTATATATGATGGATGTGGATGACAAGATATAGACTTACATGTGTTGGATATTAAGGACTTTTATATAATTTGTGTATAGATTGGTTATCATCGATCGTATCACATGCCAGTGAATTATTTTAGTAAGAATATGATCTTCAGAACAAAGGGTTAGTCAGAATTTGATGTTCAGGATGATAAGTTATTTGTTATGAAAAGAGCTCTCAGATGTGTCTTCAGAAAACTTGCCGGGTTTACTAAATCAGAGGTATATTCAGTTTTGCATTGATTTCACGTTTGGTTGGATGAAGATTAACTTGGTTGTTTAGTATTTTCCATGACTGGTTTGGTGTTGTTTGTATGGAAAAAGGATGAGAGTTTGCTGTTGTGCATCAGTTATCATAAGCTGAATAAGGAACGGAGGATATCACTTGGTAATTACTCAATATTTTGGTGAAGATTCTTATTCTATTTCGTATATATAAATTCTTTTAAAAGGTCTATTTGAGTATATATATATATATATATATATATATATATATATATATATATATATATATAATCTTTCTTTGGATAGATTTTGATTGTGTGACTGGCCAACACGTCATCAAAATACCCTTATATAATTGATATGTTCATATATAATTATAACTTGGGCTATATCATATGATTTGTTAGAATCTCACCATATGTATGAGTGTATGTCTAGTGAGTCCGATAAGTATCATAGAGATTTTCTGTATTCTGATTATTGTTTGCTTGGAAGTCAGACTCAGGTATAAACTTTGCCAATGAAGAATGGATGTACTACGAACACTATTGTGTCAGAATTTGGTATTGGGATAAAATATGAATTTGATGTACGCTGACACGAAACAGAAGTTATGGATACTTTGATACGGTGAAGGATGTTAGCGAAGGGAAGTTTGAGATTATTTGATTTTGGATTCCCAAATTTTGGTGGAACAAGAGTTAGATTCAAGATTTGAGACTATTATGAAATTACTTAAGTTTGTTAGATAAATGTACTCAGGACCTACCTTACGAGATCAGGGTATGAAGTCACAACATCTGGACCTAGAGTCAGTTGAGCTTGTGATACAAGTTTGAAATGATGGATTGACAAGCTTCTGACTTTGAACAAATGGTGTATTAAGTTTTGGTGATATGGATATTGAGGATTATAGTATGAAAGTGTGAGCTGATCAGAATGAATGTATTTCTAGTATTTCTGGTTACTCTGAGGAGTTATGTTCTACGTGGATGATAATGGATAATAGACCTTGTCAGCTTAAATTATTCCAGTAAAGAGAACTTATGATGATGCTAAGTTTGCTCAGTGATTCAAGTTTAGAAGATATGATGTGAGCTATTACTTTCTACATTCAGGAAGTTGAGATTATGATGGATCTTTTTCAAGATTAAGT
Source organism: Hypericum androsaemum (assembly GCA_963995505.1). Lineage (NCBI taxonomy): Eukaryota > Viridiplantae > Streptophyta > Magnoliopsida > Malpighiales > Hypericaceae > Hypericum > Hypericum androsaemum. Next base: position 10,090,260 of record OZ023191.1, on the reverse strand, counting down.
GATTGTCATTGAAAATAAGTTGGGATTACTAAATTGGTAAGGCAACAGAATTAGAAAAGTACATATGATGCAGCAAAGTTTGCCCAACTATTCGTTGATTAGATTGCTCGAATGCATGGAGTTTCTATCTCGATAGTTGATGACCGAGGGATACATTTTACATCTCGATTTTGGAAGAAGTTTCAAGATGCCATGGGTACTCATTTGGATTTGAGTACAACTTTTCATCCTGAGACAGATGGACAGTCAAAATGGACAATCCAAATATTGGAGGATATGATGCGAGCATGTGTGATGGATTACGGAAGAAACTGAGAACTTTATTTGTCTTTGATAGAGTTTGCCTACAATAACAGTTACTAAGATAGTATTCAGATGACACCTTATGAGGCATTGTATGGTAGAAAGTGCAGGTCACCGATATATTGGGATGATGTTGGAAGAAACATCATTTGAGTTTTGAATTCTTATAGGAGTTAGTTGATAAGATTAAGGTAATTCGGGAATGATTAGTGACAGCTCAGAGTAGATAGAAGTCATACCCAGATAAAATGAGAAAAGATATTGAATTTGAAGTGCGTTCCAATGTGTTTCTGAAGGTATCTCCAATGAAAGGGATTATGAGATTTGGAAGAATGGGTAAATTGAGTCCAATATATGTGGGACCATTTGAGATTCTAGAAGGAGTTGGTCGAGTGGCTTATTGACTGGCATTACCACCCACCCTCTCACATATAAATCCAGTATTTCATATCTCGATGCTTAGAAGATATCTAAATGATCCTTCACATGTGCTAGACCAGCCAAACGTAGAATTTCAGGATGATATTACCTACGAAGAGCTACCTTTACGGACATTAGATAGACAAGTACGAAATCTCAGGACTAAAGATCTTCCATTTGTGAAGGTGAAGTGACAAAATTATTCTCCCGCTAAGGCTACATGGGAGTTAGAGGAGGTTATGCGAGAAAAGTATTCATATCTATTCGAGTAACACTGTAAGTATTATATGCCTTTAATAAATTCGGGGACGAATTTTTATAAGGAGGGGAGAATGTAATACCCTACTCTGTAATCATATTAGTCAGACTTAAGTGAAGTAAACTTAGTCGTAATGACATATTGAATTAATATTTGGAGTAATATTGTTATGTAAATAGGGTACCAAAGATAGTTAGAAGAGAAGGATTGTTATATCGGACTACTTCGGACGGTTCCAAGCATGATGTGAGAAGCTGCTCACAAGTTATTCATCCGGGATCTCAAATAAAATTACTAAAATTGGTATGAAAAGGAAAGAAATAGATTTATAAGCTTTGGAAGACATGGATTTGTCATGCTAGTAATTTAGATCAAACCTAGTTAAATTTTTTTCAAGTTTTATGAATTTAGTTAGATAATTTTAGACAGAATGACCTTTGTTCAGTTAAATGAGCATATCTTTCTCAATTTTATTCTAAATATTACAAATAAATATGATCCAGAAACTAGACACACAAGGCTACAATTCATCTGTTGATGGGTTTTGATAAAAAGTAAGGGAAGGCAGAGAAAATAGAGCTGCAATAAAGCATCTAAGTAAGAAGCCCACCCCAAGATGATTGGCGCACGTGTAAACGAGTTGCTCTACCTAACTGAGCTATAGGCTCGTGGTATTGATGTGAGAAAGTCGGGATGGCAAATCCATTGTCGAACCCTACTCAGCGAAATTCCCCAATAGCTCAGCGGCAGAGCGGTAGGCTGTTAACCGATTGGTCGTAGGTCCAAATGGTAGATCTTTTCGTCTTCCTTTTTTTTAGGAACTTTCTGATTGGAACATGTTTTTCAAGCAACCAATCATATTTCACCACTTGCAAACTCATTGGAATGAGATGGAAAGGTAGTCATGTAGGGTGGTTAATCACCCACTCTCTTTTACCCATAAACCAAGAAGAAGAGAAAGAGGGCAGAGAGAGAGCAAGAAGAAAGAGAAAGATGCAGGAGAAAGAAAGAATAGCTTGGTAAGTTATGTTATTTTTTGATTTGGACTTTCATATCTTCATAAAAGTTGTAGAAGACTCAAAGATCTTTCTAACGATATATCATATGTTCTATTTGGATCAAGGAATCAATAGAAAATTAGTTTTAAACTGCAGACTGATTACTGCAGTATTCAATCGGGTGGGTAGAAAAAAAGTACTTGGTAAGCCTACGTGGACTCCAAATTAGACCTTGGTGTCTTGATATAGGTTGTAAAGGATTTAAAAGCATTTCTAAGAATATATCATATGCCCTATTTGGATAAGGGAATCATCCTCAAAGCTTGGTTGAAAGTCGAACTCACTGGCTGGAATCAGAATTGAGTTGATTGAAGAAGATGTGATCGGTAAGCGTATTTCGGCTGGGAAATGGAATTTTTATGAAACATAAAAGTTGTAGAGCACTCAAATATATTTCTAAAGCTACATTATTGTCCAAGTTTGATAAAGGAGTCAGCCCAAAATTGTTGTTGCAAAATGGACTGACTGCTGAGTTTCAGAAATAAGGCGGTGCATGAATAACGAATTGGTAAGTGGTTCTTTAGACTTCTAAGTTTATTTATGGACTTGGTATGATCATGAAAGAACATAAGAGTGGTGTATTAATAAATCTGTGGATTTGGTTTTGTGTGATATTGAGTTATATGGGTTGCTTGCCGAAGAAGAAGTGATTGGGATTGCCTTGTGCTCAGTATTTAACTTGGTTGGCAAAATAGATCAATAAATAAACTTTTGGTCATAAAAGAGTGTTGTACAGATTATGTACATGTGAATAACTTAAGTATGGATGAATGAGTGAAAAGAATTGAGTTACTTTGATGGCTTTGAGTCATTTCAAACATTGATTCTCGTTTGTGCAATAGTTGGTTATTTTCAAGTGTTGGAAGTAATTGCTTGGAGAAGTGAGAAAATGACCTCATTTTGTATATTGGGATTGTTATAAAGAGCATGTGATGCTACCTCAAGGTTCTTTGTAAAGAAAACAATCTTGCAAAGATGGTTAAACGAAGGTCCAAAGTGAAAGCAGAATTGCACGGAGGAATAAGCATTCGTCGAATGGTCGTCATTAGTGTAAGCATATAGATCATAACAACTTTAGTTTGTTTGGTATAAGTGCATGTTTCAGACTTAAGTATGTGCATCTCATGCATATGAGCTTTGGTTATGAAGTTTTCATGTTCATATGTTTGGTCATCTTTGTATTGGTTTCTGAATTGTGTGGTATATGTGTATAGCCAGCTAGAGAACATGTGTTTCCTAGCTTGTGGCCTGCTTTGATATGTATTTGGATATGTAGCCAATATGTTTTGGTCTATGTAAATTTTGGAATATTTGGTACGTTGTTTGTATGATGGCGGATGATAAGGTCTACCAGTGACCAACCGGGGTTGTTTGCATATGTGCACATATACTGAGGATACAAGGATTCTGATATGATATATTTGGCCGGCGGGTTAGTTTCTGATGGTACCTTTAAGATATGGTATCCTCGTGTCGGAGTGGGAGTAACACTATCTAGACCTATCTGAAGTTCATCCGAGTTGTGTTATGTGTTTTGTGAAAGTCTATCTGAAATTCTGATGATGTTTGATATGCAATTTCTTTGATGATCCTATTTGTGAAATGATCTTTTGTTGTCTTAGCTTTATGTTCGTATTGGTTGGGTTTGATGTGGGACATAGTTAAGTTCTGTCTCTCCCACATGTATCTGACATAACTGCTATGTTATATTCTATGTGCTTATGTAGTGTTCCAAAATACTCACCCCCTCTTTCCAGTTTTGCAAGTTCTTGTCTAGCAGCTCCGTAGCCACAGTGTTCAATTTGATCTTGGGACAAATGTAAAGAATGATTGTAAATCTTTTTGGTTCTTAAAACATGTATGATTTTGTAAAGCTTAAAAATATGTTTGAGGCTAGCTAGACTCATTTTGTATTGTAAACGGATTAGGGTCTAGCGCCGGTCACTGACCCCGAATTTGAGTGGTGACAATCCTGGAAGTGTTTGCAGCCCTTGGATGAGTCAAAATAAAAATTGGAGCTCATCCAACGGACAGGACGAGGCAAGGATAATCTCGTCCTTTTAACACAACTTGAATTGCTAAAACCACAAAAGCCAAACCAGGGACGAGACGATGAGCGGTCACGGAGGGGAGCGATCATGAAGGCGAGCGGGCAGAGGTTACCTCGGCCAGGCGGCAGCGGCGTCAGGTTGTCGTCGTTAGAGCCAAACCCGTAATCGCAGATCTCCCTTCCTTTCCAAAAACCACGGAAGCAAACCTAGGGATGAGCGGACGAGGGGTCACAGAGGGGAGCAGTCATGGAGACGACCGACCCTCCTTACCTCTAGCGGCGAGTCTTGTTCTCATGAATGTAATTATAATTAGCGTCGATGTTGAGCCTCGTTGTGTAACTTACCTCATCTAATTTTAGCAAGCCCAAATCTGGGTAACTCATCTCGGCGAGCCTGCGCGTGAGGACGGTGGACGCTAACCAAGAGAATCTTCTCTAGCTACTGACGAAATAGAAACTGGGAGATTGCCCGGTGGCTGAAGTAAGGTCGACGCAGTATAAGCAATGAAGATGGAAGGCGGTGATGGCGAATTAGAGATTGGCTGGTGGCTGTGGCCAAAGTGAGTTTGACGCGGTACAAACGATGAAGATGGAAGGCGGCGGAGTGTTTTTTTTACAAGAAAAAGGCATCGGAGTGTTGGGCTTTGCTAGCACCAACAAACGAATATATAGTTTATCATATAATTGTTTATCATATTATAAACTAAAATGGTTTATCATATTATCATACAATAGTTTATCATGTTATAATACAATAATTTATCATGTTATGATACAATAGTTTGTACAGTTACGATACAATAGTTTGCAAAGTTACAATACAATGGTTTGTCATGTTATAATACAATGGTTTGCACAATTAAGATACAATGGTTTATCATGGTATGATAAAATGGTTTATCATGTTATGTAAAATGGTTTGGTTCAAATGGTTTTCACTATTATGATAAAAAGTTTTATTTTGCCATGATAAAATGGTTAGTCCGGTACGCCCTGTTACATCAAATGGTACGTCTGGTCATATCAAATGGTATGTCTGGTTACATCGAATGGTATGTCCAGTTATTAAATAATTAATTAAATTATATCTGATTATATCAAATAGTGTACCCGATTATATTAAATGGTATACCCGATTATATCAAATGGTATTCTTAAATATAACAATGGTATTTCCGGTTATAATAAGAAAGTTAAATAATTAATTAAATTATATATCAAATGGTATGCGCGGTTATATCAAATGGTACTCTCAATTATATCGAATGGTGTGTCCGATTATTTGTTATCGATTATTTATTTAAAAAATAAAGTAAAAGGAAAAAAATTAAAGTAAACAGGCGGGACCCACCCTTATTTTTTTCCTATGAAAAAAAATAAAATATCACGTGATCCTTAATCCCCTCCCAACCAACACGCACGTTCCACTTTTTTTTTTTTTCTATTCTACCCTTGTCAGGACAACACTGGAAAGGCTCTTTCAGGCCTGAATCCGGTCCCAAGTTAATTGGTTCGAATTCATTTTTATATGGATAAACTTTATCCATAAAACTACAACAATAGGATCAATGTATTAATTGGAAACCAAATCAAACGTATGGTCATAGGATCATATTTTTACTTAATTTAGTATGTATTAACTGGAAACCAAATTAAACGTACGGTAATATGATCATATTTTTACTTAATTTAGTATGTATTGATTGGAAACAAATTTCTCGTATTTAATTTGCGTGTATTTCTTACTCTATCTTGGAACTCTCTTTTTTTGTATATAAGGGAGTAGATGCAGTGAATAAAACTTAAATTATCAAGGAAAAATATTAGAGTAATCTCTTCCAAGAAGTGAGGGAGAATATAAGTGAGATGGAGACATCTTCGATTTTGCTTGTAACGACAATTCTCGTACTCGCATGTTGCCAATGTTCCTTTGCTCAAAGTAAACATATTTCTTTCATATTTTTTGAAACAGAGATTTCTTTCATATTGTCATACATATTATATGATATATGTAACATCATCAAACCCTATCCGTGAAATTTTTATAAGCATAATTTTTCTTGAATTAACACAAAATTACTTCACTAATGAATGTTGTCTTCGTTATATTTATCAATTAACACGTGAAAATTTTCAAAATGTTGCAGATAAAAGTGTGGGTGTCAACTTCGGGCTAAACTCAGACTACCTACCACCTATAAATCAAATTGTCGCGCTTTACCAAAAATGTGGAATCAAGATCATGAGACTTTTCGAGCCAAGGGCAGATATACTACAAGAATTGAGTGGATCAGGTAGATGTTTGAATTTTTTTATAGTAATATCATACATTTATTAGCAACCCTATAAAGAGAAAATAATCTTTTTATAAGTGAAATGTATTATTAACAAAATATGTTAGAATCAACAGTGAAGGGTTAACTCCCATGAACATACAAAAGCAAGCAATAAACTTTTGTGGTTTTTCACTGAACAGTCAAACTAATTACTAATTCAGCCATTGAAGTTTGATTACATACATGTAATAATAACACAATAAATAAAGCACTAAATTAGACTAACATTAACATATAAATGTATAGTTATCTAAGAGACAATATGCTAAGTAAAACAAGCTTCGCTAATAATAGTCTTGCTAGGTCTTTATATAAACGCTTCATTTTTTGGGTCCAAAATACCTATACCGCGATACCCATTCGACAGATTAATTCATTTTTAATCTGATGGAGCTTTTTAATATAGAAAAAACTTTCTCAACAAATAAATACATTGAGCTATCTAATTAAACTAGAACAATCACTTGCTAATTAATCTCATATTTGTGTTTGCATTGAGATGACTGAATTTTTTTCTCTTGCAGGTATATGCCTATCCCTAGGAACTAGAAATGAGGATCTACAGGCATTGGGGACAAGCCAAGATGCAGCGAATCTATGGATTACCGAAAATGTTGCTCCTTACAATAACACATGCTTCCTTGCTATCACGCTCGGAAACGAAGTGATCCCAGGGCAATACGCTTCTTTCATACCCCAAGCGATGACCAACATGAAAAATGCCCTTGTGACATTAGGCCGAAGCAATATCCTCGTCTCCACAGTGCTACCTAGCTCCGTCTTGGGGACTTCCTACCCGCCTTCCGCGGGTGTGTTCACACCGGAAGTGGCAGATGTGCTCTCCCAAGTGGCCACTATCACGGAAAACTTGAATTCCCCGATCATGATCAACGTGTACCCGTACTTTGCATATGCCTCGGACCCAAAAGATGTTTCCTTAAACTATGCATTGTTTAACTCCAGCGTGCCTGTAGTGGTGGACGGGCAGTACCAGTACTACAATCTCTTCGACGCTATGGTGGATGCCTTCTATGCCGCATTTGAGAAGGTTAACCACCCAAACGTGACATTGTACGTGTCGGAAACTGGTTGGCCGAGCGCTGGGAACGAGCCATACACAAGCCTCAGTAATGCGCAGGTGTACAATGACAATTTGCTGAATTATTTATCTCAACGGAAAGGGACGCCGAAGAGACCAGAGAAACCATTGGAGACCTTCTTGTTTGCTTTGTTCAACGAGGACCTCAAGCCGGGTGGGGTCGAGCAAAACTTTGGTTTGTTTTACCCAAACTTCACAGCGGTGTACCCATTTTGTTGAAGTGGTTGTAATAAACAATCGACACATGTACTATAAAGAATAAAGGTTTAATAGTTCCAATATATAAAAAAGTACTGTGATCCTAGCCTTTTCCAAATTTATACGTGTCTAAAGACTACATGTTTGTGGTGCAAAATCGAACTCAAAAATTCGGCAAAAAATCTTCCCCGTCGAGTATGGACAGGAACAGCCCAAAGTTGCAACTTTCTTCCTCTTTACTCCCTCAACATATAAACTCAGTTGTTAGCTTCCCTGTCGCAGAATCCCAGAAAGTTGGTGTCTTTGGGCTTTTCAATTTTCATGAGTTATGCGGATCGCGAGAAACCAGAAGAAACCCAGAAAGGGGTCGAAAGAGGAGATCGGGTCGGAGAAACCCAGAAAGGGGGAGGGCGAGGAAAGTGAGGATAAAGAGGGGAGCTTTAATGGTGGAAGAGGGGAACATTGGAGGAGAGGATGGAAGAAGAGGAGGGGGCCAAGCAAGAGGGGAGCTTCGATTGTGTCAAGGAGGGTGGGCCTAAGAGAAGGGGGAGGAAGAAGAAACCTAGATATCACAAATGTACATTATACATATCACAAATATAACGTATCATCATATCAAAAAATAAGTCTTCAGACAATTCAAAGTAATAAAGATATAAATAATATCAATGTATTTATTTCAATATAAATTAGATCACCCAAATATTATTGAAGATATTATTTTGTGGTTAATATGCATATAATATGTAGAATTCAACCAGACTGCAGAATTCAGCTACACTAGCGCCTTCCAACCGTAACTCACAAAACACAAGAACCAAGTATTGAACTTTACAATAGAACTTGCAGAGACTACTAATACTACTAATTGGGGGAAGAGGTTGGTTACGTGTTTGCTGTTGGGAGACATGGAAGGGGAAAGTGGAGAGCTGAGGTGGGGCCTCTTCTTCGGTGGCTCATCTGCCTCTGACTTCTCCATACCCTTCTTCTTCTTCTTCTTCTTCTTCTTCTTCTTCTTCTTCTTCTTCTTCTTACTTCTTACTTACTATCCCAAAAAAAGAACTCGAGCTTTCGTTTCTCAAACTCCCCCAAATTCGGACAACCGTTTAATCCAGGTTCGAGTAGGGTCAGATTAAATTAAACGAAAAAGTTATCCCTACCGAGTTTTGATGGTTTGTTTGTTATGGGTTTTGATGGATGAGAACTGGAACCCGGACCGGAGTAGGGGGGACCCGGGGTGGCGGTGGAAGGTGGGGGAGTTTATGGGTGAAGGAAACGCTGCGTTTTGATGGGAAGTCCTTTTGTTTTTTTGGGCTAAAGAGAAAATATAATATGGGTGTTTTCACTATTGGGCTTCCTTGTTCAATGAATTTGGCAAACAGGCCCAAGACCATTTCATATATTATAGAATTTGGTGCGGTGCACTACTTAAATTCAATTTTGGTACACCATCGAAATACTAATCCATAGATTCGCTGATGACCAACGTTTGAGAAGGTTAATAAGCATAAAAAGTTTATCTACTGCTGTTGTATACGTCTCATATATATATATATGAGACGTATACAACAGAGATGCACAAACATTGTTAGAAGTGCATCTCCTATAGGAGACCTTATAATAAAAGCTTATTTTTTGTTGAGACGGCAATAGCGTTAAATGTGGCCCTTTTTGCCACATTTGTGACAGACGGTGTCTTTGAAGCGTTCGTCACCTTGTTTGAAGGATTTTCATTTAGGATAACCTTCCTAACGCGAGTTATGCTTCGCGAGGATTCCAACCAGCCTTTTTGGAAGGAAAAGCTTATTGATGGTCTACCTTTTATGCTAGGCAAAAAAGTTAGATGGTTTCTCAAGGAGAGGAGATAGAGGGGTTACAGTGTAATCGAAGAACATAGATGATCAAGGTTCTATCCTTCTACTGGCTTCCCGACTAAATTATACTCTGATCTATAATGAGAAGGTCATCTGCTTATATAGGCAAAGGGACACACTCTGGGCGTTGCTGGCTTTTGCTTTCGGTGGCTGGGGTCCACCATTATAATTCTGTCTGGGCGTTGCTGGCATTTGCTTTCGGTGGGTGGGGTCCACCATTATAATTCTGTCTGGGCATTGCTGGCATTTGCTTTCGGTGGGTGGGGTCCACCATTATAATTCTGTCTGGGCGTTGCTGGCATTTGCTTTCGGTGGCTGGGGTCCACCATTATAATTCTGTCTGGGCGTTGCTGGCATTTGCTTTCGGTGGCTGGGGTCCACCATTATAATTCTGTCTGGGCGTTGCTGGCATTTGCTTTCGGTGGCTGGAGTCCACCATTATAATTCTGTCTAGGCGTTGCTGGCATTTGCTTTCGGTGGCTGAGGTCCACCATTATAATTCTGCGTTGCTGGCATTTGCTTTCGGTGGCTGGGGTCCACCATTAATCTTTTGACTTTTACCGCGTCAAAGGGCGTTGTGGCAACTGCAAGACTAAGCTTGGGCTGGTCATCAGTTTTTACCGTCTTAACGGACGTTATGGCAGCAAGCTGCTGAGAGACTGGATTGTTGACCATTTTGCCTTTGCCGGCTCGGTGAAGGCCGAAGCCGGTCACTTTTTGATTGTCGTTGTGGTTGATAGCGTAGTTAAGGAATCCTGTACCCTGAATTAAGGAAGGCCAAGAAAATCAGCACCATCATCTTCAAGAGAGATGAATGGTTCCTCTTCGTCTTCTTCTTTTGTTGCATAAGGTGAGGAAGAAGAGGCGTTGGACTTGGCTTTGACCATCTGGTTCATGATGGCAAAATATTCCTGCTCAGTACTTGCTGAAGCCAACATGGATTGGATTTTGGCTTTTTGAGCAAGGAAGAGTGGTTGGGAGGCCGATGGGGAGGCAATAGCTTGTGAAGGATTGACAGATTTTAGCCAATTCAGAACAATAGTAGTCGTTAGTTTTTCGTCTGCTCTGAAGGCGTTTCACCATTTGACTTTGAAGCGACGAACGAGCAGATTGACGTTATTCTTCTCATCATAAGCTTGGAATTCATAGTGCCAGGCACAGACCCATGGCAGATAGAATTTTGTACAAAAGAGAAATAAGGGGTCAAAAGGTTTTTCAATAGTAGAAGGAGGATATTTGGCTTTAAAGAGGTTATAGCATCCAAGGACATCCTCTGTAAGGATGTTAAGGGAGCATCCATAATAGTTCCACCAAGTGAGGAACCAATAGGGGATATGGGTACAATCAAAAGGCTGTCGGAAATAAAACAGCCAGGTGTGGGTGAACTTTGGATTTTGGTTGAGGAAGGCGTTGAACCAGGCTTGCTGGTAGTCCCAATAACTATAAAGGGTGCTATGGGTGGTGGTGGTGGTTATAGGGAGGTGCTTTGTTTGGTGCAATGGTTGACCCCACTGGGACGGATGAATAATCCGTATAATTTAGCAGGTGGAGTATGCGGGGGTAACTTTATCGGTGGTGTTGTAGAAATGTCTGACTTTGGTAGAGTCAGTGTGTTCAAGGATAATCTCTTTCAACGAAGAGAAGGGATTGTGTTTGGTGTGGCTACAAGAGGCTTTAGTGGGGTTACGGGCAAGGGGTTGGGATGGGGGGGCAATAACATGACTGATGGAGTGTTGAGAAATAGGCGGGAGTGTCGTTAAGGCTTTGGAGTTTTGAAAAAGTCGTTGGAAAGCTTCAATAACTTCGGTCGGATAGATGGGATTGTGTTGGTTTGCTTTCAACCAATTTTGGACGTTTCTGTGGGCGTTGAATTCTTCTTCTTCGGGGATAGACGCCCAAGTGCGGGCAGGTACTATTGATTTGGCTTTAGCTCCTCTGGAGGAGGCTTTTGGGGGCATGGCTCACCTATTGGTCAAAAACTCACGGGTGAGAAAGTCTGGGAGGGAATTATTTTCTCCTTTAATATATTCAATATCAAACTCAAAAATACTCAAAATAGCTTGCCAACGAGCAAAAATATGTTTGGAAGCTATATTGTGAACATCTTTTTGCAAGATTTCTTTAGCTGCTTGAGCATCAATACGTAATAAAAATTTTTGGTTCAAAAGATCACTTTGAAATTTAGTAATACATAAAACAATACTCAAAATCTCTTTTTTGATTGTGGGATATTTACTTTGGGTATCATTCCAATGGGTAGAAGTGAATGAGATGATATGCTCATGAATGTCTTTGCGTTGTTTAAGAATGCCTCCATAACCTATATCAGATGCATCAGCTTCAACAATTTTGAATGCAGATGGATCAGCAAGATGTAAGCAGGGAATGTGTGCAATCTGTTTTTTGATGCTTTGAACAATTCGTGTATGCTCAGCAGTCCAAGGACTTGGATTTTTCTTTAATCTATCATGAAGCGGTTTTATAATGCGATGAATATTGGAGAAAAACTTAAAAACATAGTTGAGAGAACCCAAAAAGTGTTGAAGTTGTATTTTTTCTAAGAGTTCATCAGGAAATTTGGAAGCAAAAATAATGGAACGTTCAATGGGGGTGATAGTGCCCTGGCTGATATAATGGCTAAGAAAGCGGATTTTTGTTTGAAATAAAATAATTTTAGATTGAGATAAGACCAAACCATTTTTCTTAACAACATCAAAGAATGTGTTAAGATGTTTGAAATGTTGATCAATAGATTTTGAAAAAATAAGGACATCATCAATGTAAACAATGCAAAATGATGTAAAAGGATTGAAGATATCATTCATGATTTGTTGAAATTCGCTAGGGGTATTTTTTAAACCAAAAGGCATAACGTTCCACTCATACTGGCTGAAAGGAACAGTAAAAGCAGTTTTATAACGATCTTTGGGGTGGATCTGGATCTCCAGAAGCCAGATTTCATGTCGAATTTGGAGAATATGAAAGAATCATGCAGACGATTTAATAAATTTTTTTTGTTGGGGATCGGATAACGGATCTATTTTAAAATGTTGTTAATGGGTTTATAATTGATAACAAGATGTGGGACGCCTCATTCAATTTCAGAGTTTTTGATGACATAAAATGCAGCACAACTCCAGGGAGATTTGGATTTAGAGATCAAACCCTTTTTCTCTAAATCGTGGATTTCTTTTTTGCATAAGTCAATCGTTTCAGAGTTCATCTGAATAGGACGGGCTTTAGTAGGAATTTGTCTTTCAGAGAAGTGCGAGTCATAAGGAAGAGTGATAACATATTTTTTCCTAGTCCAAAAAGCATTAGGAAGATTAGAACAAAGCTCATTATGGAGCTTGGTTTTAAAATTGTCAATTTGACGCTGAATAGTTGAATCAAGCAATTGTTGAGAAATACGTTAAAAATAAACGATATTTTTGGTGTCATGTAAATCATGCTCTTTGGAAGAAATTAAAGAATGAAGTAGGTTTAGTTTGCGTGTGGTAGGTTTTTGTAAAAATGGAAAAATCAATTTTTTTTGAAATCGGAGTCTTTATTTTGAAAGAGATGCCTTCGTGATTAACTTTGTAATGAGTAATAAGGTTGATAAACGGTGTTCCGATAATGACAGTATGATTCATATTGGAGACGAGCAAAAACGTAGTTTTGATAAGTGTGTTGTTATTACTGATAAAAGCATCAATTTTTTGGGTGATAAGCATTCTGGAATTGTTAGTAGCATAAAGTTTTTCTTTAGTAGGGTCTAAAAATCATTTGGGTACAAGACCATCTTTAATGCAATTGAGGTCAGCACCAGTATCAAATAAAGTAATGGTCTCAAGTTAAAAATCGTCAGAAAATTTTATAGTAATAGTAATAAGGTATGTGCGTGAAGTGACATGTTTAAGAACATGTAAAAATTCATTTGGCTCAATGGTAGGATCATTGTCAGAATCACTAGAATCACTGGCAACAGATTTGGTTGATAAGAGATTTTGGACGATCGCGTTGTTTCTTGTTGTTGGTGGCGTAAGTCTTTAAGCTCAGTTTTGATAAGCCTGATTTCAGCTTGTAAAATAGGGATAGATGGGAGGGAAGTCTTTTGACTCTGCTTTGTATGAAGAATTTTGGTAAGATTGTAAGGAGTAGCCATAGAGGAGGAAGGTGAGTCATCAATGGAGTTGAGGAGTTTGGAAAGATAGATTTTTCGTTTGGCAGGGTCTTCAACATCATTGGCCATGGCAAGTAAAAATTCCTGATCTTTAGTCAAGACATTGATCGATTTTTCAGAATCAAATTCTGAAGATGAGTGGATGAGTTTGTCGAGTTATTTAGATTCTCTAGTGATAGAGTCCGAATCGGAGTCGGAGTCGTTGATCATTAAAGCAAAGATCTGAGCAATAAGATTAGGGGCAAGATTCAAGGCATGTAATTTTTTGTTGAGACGGCAATAACGTTGAATGTGGCCCTTTTTGCCACATTTGTGACAGACGGTGTCTTTGAAGCGTTCGTCACCTTGTTTGAAGGATGTTCGTTTAGGATAACTCTTGGAAGATCGTTTGTCGTGTCTGGGGTCAGATTTGTGTTTTAAGAACGATGAAAATGTTGGGATTTGTGCTTATGGTGAGAAGTCTTTGAGGAGGATGGGCAATGGAAATCTTTGGAGCTTTGAGGAGTTTTAGAAATATTAAATTGATTGCAGAAAGAACCAAGTTCTTGCTTAGTCTGTCGCAATTCCTTTTTGATATTCTTTTGGAGCCTTAGATCTTGGCAGATCTGAAGTCCCTGTTGTTGGGTAATACTGATGAGTTCTCCGTAAGTAAGGGCTGCATAGTTGATAGGGGAGCCGTGGGTGGTTTTGAGAAACCGTCTAACTTTTTCGCCTAGCATAAAAGGTAGACCATCAATAAGCTTTTCCTTCCAAAAAGACTGGTTAGAATCCTCGCGAAGCATAACTCGCGTTAGGAAGGTGTTTTTGTAATGTTGGAAGTCGCTGAGTTTGTGATATTTGAGGTTGGAGAGGAGTTCAGCATTTTTGTCTTTGAGGTGAGAGGGATCACCAATAAAGTGAGGTGATATGGCAAAGATTAGGGAAGAGACGGCATCAGGAATGGGTTGGCCTTCGGGTGTTAGGACCAAATCATTGGATTTGTCATGCTGAATGCTATTAAGGATTTCATCCCGTTGGGTATCAGTGAGATAGAAATCTCACCATCCTTTGAGTTGGCCTGAAAATCCAGAAATAAGGATTTCGGCAATGGATTTGTCAGAGATAGACGTTTGGATTTTATAGGCATTGGCGGCCATTGTCATTTGTTGTAAGAGAGACAAATGTTATATTCGGTCATGGCGTCAATATTCCATTCATAAATAGAATTGGCATTGAATTTGGCCTGGTTAAGGATGCTTGACTTTTGCTCAAGAGCCATATCTGGGCTGGGGACAGGAGTTGAAGAAAAGAATCGTTGGGGCTCATGAATGTGATTTAGAAATGGTCGGGGGGAGGAAAGCGATTGGGTTGACTCAGAATCAGATTCTTTGTCAAGAGTGTGAATAGCGTTGGATGATTGAGAGGGTGTATCTGCGGCTATAAGAGGGGAGGTAGGAGAGACGGTGATGCTGGAGATTTGGCATCGGAGAATATTAGCAAAATCTCGATTTTCTTGGATCTGGCGGATACTCGATTGGAAAACTTTAAAAGGTTTAAAAATAGGTTGTTGGATATTGGATACAGGAATTGATGAAAAGGACAGAGATGATGAAGGTGAAGGTAGATGGCTTTCAATGCGCTCAAGTTGTTTTCCAATAGTACTAAGATGAGTGTTACAGAAGTTATTCAGAGCAATGAT
Organism: Hypericum androsaemum; assembly: GCA_963995505.1. NCBI lineage: Eukaryota > Viridiplantae > Streptophyta > Magnoliopsida > Malpighiales > Hypericaceae > Hypericum > Hypericum androsaemum. The sequence continues at coordinate 10,074,820 of OZ023191.1, read as the reverse complement.
ACTCCAGAATTTTGTAAGACGTCATCAGTAATAGTTTTATAAGGTGCAACTTCAATGAGGTTGTTGGCGATATTCAGATTGATTTGTCTCAAGGGAGGATGGGGGGAGGATATGGTATCACTATTGGTAGTTTCTCATTGACTTTGATGGCTTTTAGAACGAGTGATGGGATTGGTCATTTTGGTAAATGAATTATAAGAGTCAATCATCTCTTGGATACAAGTAGGCATGAGAAATTATTCGAACCAGTCAAAAAATAAGATCTGGGTTCGATATTTCTCAAGAAACTCATAATAAGAGGTTTGAGTCTGATCGCGTTTAGGTTTACAGAAGTTTCTGAAAAACTATTTGACTTTGGCTTTGTTGTGGTGAGCATTGAAGTCAGATCGGAGGAAATCCTTATCAACGTGGAAAGGAATTTCCAGAACATTGAGTTCATTATAAAATTGTTGGTTCTCAGTGATTTGAGAAGGCGTTGGGAAAGAAGGAGGGGATTCTTCATTGTCAGGGACTTTATTTTGGGTATAAATAGGATGAGAAATTTGGGAACAATAGTTGACATGTTGTAAAGTAGGGTTAGGAAGATCGAAAGTTGAAAATCTGGGCTTATTAGGGAGGTGTATGACAGGTGGGAGATGGGAAGCTCCTAACTGTAATACTCTGCCGAGATTTTGGATCGATAAGGTCATACTTTCGCTACGAGAAAGGAAGGGATTCCCTATGGATCTCGAGCTTGAAGGTCGATTGAAAGTGATACCAACAGTACCACCAGGATAGCGATTGATGCGTGAAACATCATTGCTAGGTTGGGTTTCAATAGATTTGGTCTCAGAGTGATCCATGTCCTCTAAGATCCATTCGTCAGGAAGGGTAACATCCTTACAAAGGATAGCTTTAGGCGTGACGGTATTGGCGCGTGTGAAATCAGTTTGCAAGAAAATAGTTTGGCCTTTGGTGGATTGAAACCGATGCTTTGTTGCAAACGTAGAAATCATGGCTTTATAATGGACTTTAAAACTCAATGAAATATTCACGCTACCATGCATGAGAGCGTAATTAAAAGTTTTTAATTGGAGAGTTAGAGCATGAAGAATGTTAGGATCACGTAAAGATAAAGTGAGATTGGGATGGCAATCAAAAGATAAAGGGCCACCGGCGAGACTGGACTCGACGGAGCTCATAAGGGAGTCTTTAAAACGGAGATGTCTTGCATCCCTTAAGATAGAAAGGATAGAAGCGTCAAGACCGGCAATAGTCAGGAGTATAATACCAACTTGGACTAGACCGATATGAATGAAATTGAAACCTTTTTTGATATGACTTTGAAGAGAATCTTTGGACAATATTTGAAAAGTTTCAATGGGTTTAGAAATCGACATAGAATGCTCTTCTTGTTTGATAACATAATAATGCTTTAAAAATGAGTTTTTTGAAACGTGATAAATGTCATGCTTTGAAATCTTTGGTAGTTTCCAGTTATCAATGCAACCTTTAAAATCTTCAATGATCAGTTCGTTACTATTTATACAGCTTTGCGGGTTACTGGACTCAGCATGTTCATGAGCAGATGAGACACATGATGCATTATTGCAAGAAAACGGATTCATGGATGACATAAGATGCAGAAGCAGATGCAAAGAGAATCTACCAGCACAAAGCCAATGGACTAACTGCCACACACCGGGACTTACTGGCTGCTACCATGCATGGTCTAACCAAACTCTTAACAGATGCAGATGCAACCTTAGCCAGCGATGAAGGCGGTTCTACAATAAATGCAATTAGCAGCTAAAATGCTACAGTAAAAATGACTTTGCTATAGTAACTCACTATTCCTATAAATAGTAAGTTGATGAACGAATGCAAGAAAGATGCACAAACAGGAGTTCTACCTTGATAGATACTTTTGTTTACGAAGCACCAATGAGTTTTAACCCTGGAGAGCCCAAATTGAGGCACTTATAAAAAGTTTTATCGAAGGTACGTTCGAACGATATGATATGCAGATGGCTCTGATATCAGAGGGTGCGGCGAGGTGACGATTATATATATACATATTTTTAAATCTAAATGTACATTATACATATCACAAATATAACGTATCATCATATCAAAAAATAAGTCTTCAGACAATTCAAAGTAACAAAGATATAAATAATATCAATGTATTTATTTCAATATAAATTAGATCACCCAAATATTATTGAAGATATTATTTTGTGGTTAATATGCATATAATATGTAGATTAACGTTTATAATTTATGTTTTATACAAATTTTGTTTGTTTGTTTGTGTGCATACGTATATAGTTTTTGTTAGTGATTCAGATAAGATCTCTGTTTGTAATGTGCAAGGAAACACAATTACTGAAAGTAAAATTTTATCCATTATACGTATAACAATAGGATCAAGTATGGTAATTTAGTATGTAATAATTGGAAACAAAGTTAAGCGTGGGTAATATGATCATATTCTTACTTAATTTAGTATGTATTGATTGGAAACAAAATTACTCTTATTTAATTAGCGTGTATATCTTACCCTATCTTGTAACTCTTTATTTTCTATATAAGGGAGCAGATGCAGTGAATAAAACTTAAATTATCAAGGAAAATATAAGAGTGATTTCTTCCAAGAAGAGAGGGAGAATATTAGTGAGATGGAGACATCTTTGATTTTGCTTGTAACGACAATTCTCGTACTCGCATGTTGCCAATGTTCCTTCGCTGGAGGCACGTACTTAGATTTCCTTCATATTGTAATACATATTATTTGACATGCCTCATATATTATATAATTTGTAGCATCATCAGACACAAAAAGGCTATGCTAATTTACGTAATCTTTTTTCATATACATCAATATTAACATGTGAAAATTTCAAATTGTTGCAGATAAAATTGTGGGTGTAAACTTCGGGCTAAACTCAGACTACCTACCACCTGTAAATCAAATTGTCTCGCTTTACCAAACATGTGGAATCAGGACCATGAGACTTTTTGAGCCAAGGGCAGATATAATAAAAGCATTGAGTGGATCAGGTATATATTTGAATAACTTATAGTAATCTCATACATATTAATTAGCAACTCTATTTATATTTTTAAATTTCTATAAGAAAATTTCAAAATATTAAAAGGAGAAACTAATATTTTTATAAGTGAAACATATTATTTACAAGAAAATGTTAGAATTCAATTAACCAATTGAACCCAATTATTGAAGGGTTAACTCTCATGAACATATAAAAGCAAGCAATGATCATTGTATCCTAAATTTATGACTCAACAATAAATCACTAATTAGACTAACATTAACAAGTAAATGTATCTAAGTGACAATATGCTAAGTAAAACAAGCCCAGATAATAATAAGTATTACTAGGGCTTTATAAATAAAAGGCCAATTTTTTTTGGGTCAAAACTACTTATATCCATACATTTATTGGTCCGACAAATCACATTTCGAACCAGGTAAAGATTTATAATGAAAGCGTTGAGACATTTTATTAAATTAGAACAGCCACATGCTAATTGTGATGTATTGAGATGATTACATTTTTTTTCCTGCAGGAATATGCCTATCCCTAGGAACTAGGAACGAGGATCTACAGACACTTGGGACAAGTCAAGATGCAGCGAATCAATGGATCGTCCAAAATGTTGCTCCTTACAATAACACATGCTTCCTTGCTATCACTCTCGGAAATGAAGCAATCCCAGGGCAATACGCTTCTTTCATACCCCAAGCTATGACTAACATGAAAAACGCCCTTGTGGCATTAGGCCGAAGCCATATCCTTGTCTCCACAGTGCTACCGGCCTCCGTCTTGGGGACTTCCTACCCGCCTTCCGCGGGTGTGTTCACCACCGAAGTAGCAGATGTGCTCTCGCAAGTGGCCACTGTTGCAGAAAACTTGAATTCCCCGATCATGATCAACGTGTACCCATACTTTGCGTATGCCTCAGACCCAAAGGATGTTTCCTTGAACTATGCATTGTTTAACTCCAGCGTGCCTGTAGTGGTGGACGGGCAGTACAAGTACTACAATCTCTTCGACGCTGTGGTGGATGCCTTCTATGCCGCATTTGAGAAGGTTAACCTCCCTAACGTGACATTGTACGTGTCAGAATCTGGTTGGCCGAGCGCTGGGAACGAGCCATACACGAGCCTCAGTAATGCGCAGGTGTACAATGATAATTTGGTGACTTATTTATCACAACGGAAAGGGACGCCAAGGAGGCCAGAGAAGCAATTGGAGGCCTTCTTGTTCGCTCTGTTCAATGAGGACCTGAAGCCAGCCGGGGTCGAGCAGAACTTTGGTTTGTTCTATCCAAACTTAACAGCGGTGTACCCATTTTGTTGAAGTGGTGTCTGTTGAAGTGGTTGTAATAAAAAGGAATAAGAAACACAATTGACACATGAATTAGAGAAAAAATATGAAGGTTTGGTGGTTCCAATCAAAATGTATTATGGTCAAACTTTATAAAATGTCTAAAAACTATGCTTGTGGTGTTATATCTAGTTTCAAATTTTGGCAACGATTCCCACACACAATTTAAACTTTCTAACCGGAAGGAGGAATGTCGCTGGTGCACATCCGTCATTTTAATACCTTTGCCATCACCGTTGGCTTTTCCGGAAAGAGGGATGTTGACGGACAAACACATAGCCTCATTATATTTGTTTTTAGATCGAGTTTTGGTTCGGTGTTTATTTTGGTATTTTGTATACGTTGAGAAGGATCGTCGATAGTATCGATTTTATTTTAACACGATCACCAGAGATTTTGAAGCAACAAAAGTTGATTCTAATGGAACATCAGAAGCACTTGAAGAATTTTTCTTCTTCACGAAAATGATAAAATCATCACGGCTCTAAGTTTGAGACAAGGAAGGTTTCTTTTTCAACTGGTCCTTGGCATCAAATTGAAGGTCATACCCAGTAGTGTTAAATACTTGTTGGAAGAGCTTCGCCACCTTTTAAAGGTCCTATCCGGCTTGAAATTAGATTAGTCGATCCAATAGACCGGATACAAATTAGTTTAAATCAAAAAATTCATTTGATAAGATATATATTAACTTTATTTTGGAAAGCATTTTTTTATTTTACACCATTCCAAGACTTAAACTTTAGATGTCTTTTAATTTTATAATATCTTGTGTCGCTAGATTACTTGCCTTAGAACTTTTTAAAAGAAAAACCTTGAACATTAACGCAACTGCTAGGGAAGAGTAAAATTAAAGTGGACTCGAAGTGAGAATATGGCCATGATTTTATCCATAAATTATTTTGATATCTTATATGTTGCACGTATCTCCTAAAAGGTGACTGAGACGAAGGTCAAGTTTGCCTTCAGCGGAGGCGAATGGGGTTGCACTTGGGTTGGCGAAGTTGAGTCTGGCGGCGGGTGTGAGGAGTTAGAGATTTCAGTCGATTCTTTCTTCCTTGGCAGGTCTGCTTGACCGTGATATCCTCCAGGTGGGGGGCTAGTGGGTCCATGGGATGGGGTGCTGGGTGTAATGGTGTCAATGCGTAGTGGTCATGTTTTAGTAGTGTTATCAGTGTGTATTCTTTTGTTCAATGAAAGCAAGGCAGTATTTACTCCTAAAAAAAGTAATTTTACGATCTTCTAGGTCAGCGTACTCTAGCATTCACAGCGCACTTATCCATCTTAGCAATGTTTGTATTAAATTTTCTGACTAATTTTTTTTGAATTATGCATAAATTTTGAATAATTATAAAATTTTCTATCGAATTTTTTAACATGTTGTATTCCACTAAGGAGTTTTAAACTATAACAAAAATCTTGTTAGTTCATTTCGTACCTGTTGATATATATTCTGCAATTTGCTAGCACTAACAAACTTTAATTTGTTTTGAGAGAAAGAAAATGAGTATTTATGTTGTATGAATTTTCAATTTTCAATTTAATAAATACACATATAACTGATTTAGTTTGAAATAAAACGCAAAACATATTTTTTTATTTGCGTGCATACGTGTATAATTTTTGTTTAATGTGATTCAGATAAGATCTATGGTTGTAATATGTTGGCATCTATATAAATCTATATCCATGTAAGGAAACACTATTACTGAAATTACTATGATAATTTAGTGTGAGTTAATTGGTTCAAATTCTTTTTTATATGGATAAACTTTATCCATAATACGTACAACAACAGGATCAAATATGATAATTTAGTATGTATTAATTGGAAACTAAATTAAACGTATGGTAATATGATCATATTTTTACTTAATTTAGTATGTATTAATTGGAAACATAATTACTCGTATTTAATTAGCGTGTATATCTTATCCTATCTTGGAACTCTTTATTTTGTATATAAGGGAGCAGCTGCAGTGAATAAAACTTAAATTATCAAGGAAAATATAAGAGTAATCTCTTCCAAGAAGTGAGGGAGAATATAAGTGAGATGGAGACATCTTCGATTTTGCTTCTAACGACAATTCTCGTACTCGCATGTTGCCAATGTTCCCTTGCTCAAAGTAAACAGATTTCTTTCATATTTTTTGAAACGGAGATTTCTTTCATATTGTCATACATATTATATGATATGTAGCATCATCAAACCCTACACATGAACTTTTTATAAGCAGATTTTTTTTAAATTAACACAAAACTACTTCACTAAAGAACGTAGTCTTCGTTATATATATCAATTAACACGTGAAAATTTTCAAAATGTTGCAGATAAAAGTCTGGGTGTCAACTTCGGGCTAAACTCAGACTTCCTACCACCTATAAATCAAATTGTCGCGCTTTACCAAAAATGTGGAATAAAGACCATGAGACTTTTTGAGCCAAGGGCAGATATACTACAAGAATTGAGTGGATCAGGTAGATGTTTGAATTTTTTAAATAGTAATATCATACATATTTATTAGCAACCCTATAAGGAGAAAATAATCTTTTTATAAGTGAAATGTATTATTAACAAAATATGTTACAATCAACAGGTTAACACAATTACTGAAGGGTTAACTCCCATGAACATACAAAAGCAAGCAATAATGAGAAATTCTATGGTGGCCTCTTTATACCAAGTCATTTAGTAACTTGGTATGTACCCACAAATGAAAATGTGGCAAGTGGATTTAGGACCAAATAATTAATTAAATGACTAAGATATTTAGTTATGCAAAGTAAATCAAAGCATTAATGTGACATAGGTTAAAAATAAACTATTTCCTAAAAGTAGAACTAAGCCGTTAATAAAAAATATGTTCAAATTTTATTATATTTTTATTTTTTCTAAAAATAATGCCAATTTCATCGATTCATTTTCATCAAAAGCACAAAGGAATTTTTTTATAAGTATACCTTATTTACCAAAAATCATATTTATACCATGGTATCATTACTTTGTCAAGCTATGTATTGTAAAATTTTTCGTGAGTACACAAAAATGATTATGTTAGTATTTCTTCTTGTGGTTCAACTGTTTTACTTGTGTTTCTTCTTTTTCTCTTTTCATTCTAATTGAACTTTTAATTCATTTATATATTTTTGATTCTCTCAAACATGGTCTAGTATGATTTGAATAGATAAAACAAAATGACTACTATAATTAATTTCTTTTTCACCATTTTGTGTATTTCGAGCCTTCAAAATATACCTCTACATTGTAGTACTTAAAAGATCCAGATGTAGAGATACAAACTTTTACAAAAATTTCTCAAAAATTGCTACACTCGTCATAGAAAGCACAAATAAATGCATTTTTTCAATGGTTATTGACAATTCCATAGATTTGTTGTTTCTCATTAATTCTTTGATGTCAATCGATGAAGTTGGCTTTAGTTATTTTTTTGGAAAATTAAAATATAACAAAAGTGAACATATTTTTTTTTAATAGTTTATTTCCAATTTTTTTAATGGAATACTTCGTTTACGAAAGAGTCTTTTTTAACCTATGTCACAATAATGCTTTGATTTAGTTTCCATAATTATATATCCTAGTGGACCTAGTCATTTAATTAATTATTTGGTCCTAAATCTACTTGGCACATTTTCATTGGTGGATACATAGCAAGTCACCAAATGACTTGGTATGAAGGGACCACTATAGAATTTCTCAGCAATAATAGTCTTACTAGGTCTTTATATAAAAATTTCCTTTTTTTGGGTCCAAAATACCTATACCGGGACACCCATTGGACGGATTAATTTATTTTTAATCTTGGAGCCTTTTAATAAAGGAAAGACTCTCTCAACAAATGGATACATCGAGCTATCTGATTAAACTAGAACAATCACTGGCTAATTAATCTCATATTTGTGTTTGTATTGAGATGACTGAATTTTTTTTCTTACAGGTATATGCCTATCCCTAGGAACTAGAAATGAGGATCTACAGGCATTGGGGACAAGCCAAGATGCAGCGAATCTATGGATTACCGAAAATGTTGCTCCATACAATAACACTTGCTTCCTTGCTATCACGCTCGGAAACGAAGCGATCCCAGGGCAATACGCTTCTTTCATACCCCAAGCGATGACCAACATGAAAAATGCCCTTGTGGCATTAGGCCGAAGCAATATCCTCGTCTCCACAGTGCTACCTGCCTCCGTCTTGGGGACTTCCTACCCACCTTCCGCGGGTGTGTTCACACCGGAAGTGGCAGATGTGCTCTCACAAGTGGCCACTATCACAGAAAACTTGAATTCCCCGGTCATGATCAACGTGTACCCGTACTTTGCGTATGCGTCAGACCCAAAAGATGTTTCTTTGAACTATGCATTGTTTAACTCTAGCGTGCCTGTAGTGGTGGACGGGCAGTACAAGTACTACAATCTCTTCGACGCTGTGGTGGATGCCTTCTATGCCGCATTTGAGAAGGTTAACCACCCAAACGTGACATTGTACGTGTCAGAAACTGGTTGGCCGAGCGCTGGGAACGAGCCATACACAAGCCTCAGTAATGCACAGGTGTACAATAACAATTTGCTGAATTATTTATCTCAACGAAAAGGGACGCCGAAGAGACCAGAGAAACCATTGGAGACCTTCTTATTTGCGTTGTTCAACGAGGACCTCAAGCCGGCTGGGGTCGAGCAAAACTTTGGTTTGTTTTACCCAAACTTAACAGCGGTGTACCCATTTTGTTGAAGTGGTTGTAATAAACGGATAAAGAAACAAAATCGACACATGTACTAGAAAGAATAAAGGTTTAGTAGTTCCAATAAATAAAAAAGAATTGTGATCCTAGCCTTTTTCAAATTTATAAGTGTCTAAAGACTACATGTTTGTGGTGCAATATCGAGCTCAAAAATTCGGCAAAAATCTCAAACATATGTTAGACTTTTTTAAAATTTATTTACGCTTCTAAAATTAAAACTCCAAGCTCAAATTTCCATTCAAATGTATTTGAATTAGGTCTTAAAATCACATTGAGTTGTGTCCTCTGTAGGAAAGGAAGCAAATTGTCAATTTAATTTTGAGGGATACATTTAAGAGTTTGCTTATGGTATATGTCAAAGTCTCTGTCGCACAAGCTTTATCTTAATCAAAGGTTGTACAGGTTTAAGATGATGGAGGACGGCTCAGATTTGAGCTTACACATCAACGATTTCAATCAACTAGTTAGTGATTGGATAAGAGTAATGTTAAGTTCGAGGATGAAAAAAATGTATTGTTGCTGCTGAATTCCTTACCAAGTTCCTACGAAAGTTTGGTTACCACTCTAACTTGTGCAAAGAGTCTTTGATGTTAGAGGATATCACTAGTGCTCTGCTAGGATTTTATTAAAGGAAGAAGACTGGCGATGAACAAGGAGAAGGGCTGGTTGTGAGGGGTAGCCATGGTTGTAGAGAAGCAAAATATAGAAGAGGATCTAAGTCGGGGTCAAGGAGGTTCAAAAGAAATTATTTCGAGTGCAAAGAAAAGGGGCACAAGAAGAATGATTGTCCAAAAAGAACTCGGGACCACGAGGAAAAATGATCGACGTCCAAGAATATGGCCTCATATTCAGACGGGTCAAATGGTGATTGTCTTTCTATTTTATCAAATCTGAATCATCCTGGTAATTTTTGGTTCGACCACTACAAGTTTGTTGGTTCAAGTATAGTGACCGTGGATGATAGTTCTATTTGTAAAATTACTGGCATATGAGACTTGTGAATCAAGATGTTGGATGGTGTTGAGAGAAAGTTGTGCGGGGTTAGGCATGTCCCAAAGTTAGAAAAGAATTTGATCTCATTAGGAGCCTTAGATTATAATGGGTATAGCTATAAGGTTGAAAGTGGTCTAATTGAGGTGGAAAATGATGCTGCGATGGTGATGAAGGCTGAAAGGGATGCTAGGAATACCTACATATTAGTGGGGGCACTGTTGTAGGTGGAGTCACCTCATTGAAGTCTAATGGAGGCGAGAAAACCTCTTGACATATAAGGTTAGATCGTATGAAGGAGCGAGATCATGACATGAATTATTTGAGTGCAGTCAAAAGGATTCTTGGAATGGAAATTCACGGAGATCAAAACAGAGGCCCTTTTACTTGACAAAGTCTCTGACCAAAAATGGTCTTCTTGGAGTGGGCTCATCTATTGGCCCTGGCACTCTGAATGAGAATACAGAGGTGTATAAGACTTACCTGACCAGTCAATGAACTAGCCTCGGTCCCCCGAATGTAAATTGCCACCGCCGGCAGACATATTTGCAACTATAACGAAATTTGGTGAGGCTTGGTCCTAGTGTAATTTAAGTTTGTGTTTGCTGAGGTCTCCTTTTCTTGGTGTTCATTTGTGAATCATTTTCCTTGCTAATTGAAACACTGGCTATACCTCTGTCTCAAATTGCAGTCACCTCCTTTACGTTGATTAGTACATCATCTTACTGACGGCTTTCGCATTGCATATACAAAGGAAGCTACTATGTGTACAATTCTAACGATTGCTAATACAAAATCTTGTATGCAGAAGAAGCCACAGAATACACGTAGGACTGGCATTTAAGAAAAAAGGATTACATTGGACTGTATGCGGGAGATATGGTTTGAAGATGTGGTAATTCCAGATGTATTTCCTTTTTTGATGGGTCAGATGTATTTCTTTATTTATAGCTTTTCGTTGAATATTTAATATATTTCATCAAGAGGAATAATGGATTTTTTTTTTCTTCACTAGAATCTTGTCTCTTTCTGAATGAATTTCAGATATTGCATTTCAGATATTTCTTTATTCTTTCTCAGTTAAAACTAATGGTGTTCAGCTTGGGTCAAACAATCCTGAGATTAACACAATTGAGCAAGTCAACCAATAATGTTAAATATGGAGCCAAGAGACAACCACATCATAAAAATTAACAATTGTCGTCTCTAGCAGAACAATCTAATCCCAGCGTGTTTATTCTCTTTGAGGTACAATGTCGTTAGACAACTATAGTCTTGGAATGTTCGTGTCGTGTGTATGAAAATCTAGGGTTAGACAACAATCCTGAGATTAACACAATTGAGCAAGTCAACCAATAGTGTTAAATATGGAGGCAAGAGACAACGACATCATAAAAATTAAAAATTGTCGTCTCTAGCAGAACAATCTAATCCTAGCGTGTTTATTCTCTTTTAAGGTACAATGTGGTTAGACAAATATAGTCTTGGAATGTTCGTGTCGTGTGTATGAAAATATAGGGTTAGTGTATTTTCATATATTGGGAGTAGTGGACGGGTTGAGGACTTTCAGATAGGGGATTTTTTTTAAATAGGCAAAAACTTTAGATATCGAAAAAAAAATCCAAGTATAAACCAAATACCTAAATCAAAAAAGTAGATCCTATCAAAATTTACAATTGAAAATAGGAAGATTGAATTTAGTATAAGACAATTATCATTATTTTTACAACACTTTTAATTAATCAGGCAGTGAGGATTATCATTACCTACAAAAAAAAGTGAGTATTATCATACTCGTACTTTTGACAAAAAAAATAAAAATACATTGATAATTTTGATTAAGTGCATATCAGAATTTGGTTAAGATCAGTCAAAATAGGCTAGACATAGTAGTACTCAGACATTGAACTAAGTTATCTAAAGTACTACAAAATGTTAGTCATGCATGAAGGGAGAATGAGGTTCATTGAGTGAATGGTCATAAGCTATGATGATTTAACTTATAAGTTAGGCAAATGACTTTTTCTTTGAGACAAAGATTATTCTTACACGGAGTCATAAACATATCTTTCGTGTGATCTCTGATTCCCTAATTAGGAGGATTTCGAAAGTCAACGAAGATAGTTTTATGAGTTGGGTTGAAAATTTTTTCTTAAGTCTAGTTCAAGTCATTGCTTACACATTCTAGTTAAGTTGGAGCTTGACTCGAACTCTCATAGTTATAGCTGGATGCAGACTCAAGAAGACTAGATAGACGTTAGAGATAAATAGACTTACGATAAACATTAGATAGAGATCGACTTTGAAGTCATCGTATCCAACTAAAGTATGGCTTAGGGTAGAAGGTCGTGTCCGTTTATTTTTCTATATAAGCATGACTTGGGGCATTATACAGGACACCACAAATTTATACACAAAAAGCCCAAGCTGATGCTAGTTATCATTCTTTACCTTCTCCCCTCTTAGTAAATTTATTTCCTACCGAGTTTTTTCAATTTTTTCCTCCTCTTTCTTAGATCGATTTTTCCGTATTAAGTCTTTGTGACGTTCTTCCACCTTTTTCCTGCAAGAGTGCTATAAGTAAAAAGTTATAATATTAGAGATTACGTAGTAACAATTTTGGAAACGTGAGCTGAAGGTTCCATTCAATAAAGAGTGCTATTTGTGAAATGATCTTTTGTTGTCTTAGCTTTATGTTCGTATTGGTTGGGTTTGATGTGGGACATAGTTAAGTTCTGTCTCTCCCACATGTATCTGACATAACTGCTATGTTATATTCTATGTGCTTATGGAGTGTTCCAAAATACTCACCCCCTCTTTCCAGTTTTGCAAGTTCTTGTCTAGCAGCTCCGTAGCCACAGTGTTCAATTTGATCTTGGGACAAATGTAAAGAATGATTGTAAATCTTTTTGGTTCTTAAAACATGTATGATTTTGTAAAGCTTAAAAATATGTTTGAGGCTAGCTAGACTCATTTTGTATTGTAAACGGATTAGGGTCTAGCGCCGGTCACTGACCCCGAATTTGAGTGGTGACAATCCTGGAAGTGTTTGCAGCCCTTGGATGAGTCAAAATAAAAATTGGAGCTCATCCAACGGACAGGACGAGGCAAGGATAATCTCGTCCTTTTAACACAACTTGAATTGCTAAAACCACAAAAGCCAAACCAGGGACGAGACGATGAGCGGTCACGGAGGGGAGCGATCATGAAAGCGATCATGAAGGCGAGCGAGCAGAGGTTACCTCGGCCAGGCGGCAGCGGCGTCAGGTTGTCGTCGTTAGAGCCAAACCCGTAATCGCAGATCTCCCTTCCTTTCCAAAAACCATGGAAGCGTACCTAGGGATGAGCGGACAAGGGGTCACAGAGGGGAGCTGTCATGGAGACGACCGACCCTCCTTACCTCTAGCGGCGAGTCTTGTTCTCATGAATGTAATTATAATTAGCGTCGATGTTGAGCCTCGTTGTGTAACTTACCTCGTCTAATTTTAGCAAGCCCAAATCTGGGTAACTCATCTCGGCGAGCCTGCGCGTGAGGACGGTGGACGCTAACCAAGAGAATCTTCTCTAGCTACTGACGAAATAGAAACTGGGAGATTGCCCGGTGGCTGAAGTAAGGTCGACGCGGTACAAGCAATGAAGATGGAAGGCGGTGATGGCGAATTAGAGATTGGCTGGTGGCTGTGGCCAAAGTGAGTTTGACGCGGTACAAACGATGAAGATGGAAGGCGGCGGAGTGTTTTTTTACAAGAAAAAGGCGTCGGAGTGTTGGGCTTTGCTAGCACCAACAAACGAATATATAGTTTATCATATAATGGTTTATCATATTATAAACTAAAATGGTTTATCATATTATCATACAATAGTTTATCATGTTATAATACAATAATTTATCATGTTATGATACAATAGTTTGTACAGTTACGATACAATAGTTTGCAAAGTTACAATACAATGGTTTGTCATGTTATGATACAATGGTTTGCACAATTAAGATACAATGGTTTATCATGTTATGATAAAATGGTTTATCATGTTATGTAAAATGGTTTGGTTCAAATAGTTTTCACTATTATGATAAAAAGTTTTATTTTGCCATGATAAAATGGTTAGTCCGGTACGCCCTGTTACATCAAATGGTACATCTGGTCATATCAAATGGTATGTCTGGTTACATCGAATGGTATGTCCAGTTATTAAATAATTAATTAAATTATATATGATTATATCAAATAGTGTACCCGATTATATTAAATGGTATACCCGATTATATCAAATGGTATTCTTAAATATAACAATGGTATTTCCGGTTATAATAAGAAAGTTAAATAATTAATTAAATTATATATCAAATGGTATGCGCGGTTATATCAAATGGTACTCTCAATTATATCGAATGGTGTGTCCGATTATTTGTTATCGATTATTTATTTAAAAAATAAAGTAAAAGGAAAAAAATTAAAGTAAACAGGCGGGACCCACCCTTATTTTTTTCGTATGAAAAAAAATAAAATATCACGTGATCCTTAATCCCCTCCCAACCAACACGCACGTTCCATTTTTTTTTTCTATTCTACCCTTGTCAGGACAATACTGGAAAGGCTCTTTCAGGCCTGAATCCGGTCCCAAGTTAATTGGTTCGAATTCATTTTTATATGGATAAACTTTATCCATAAAACTACAACAATAGGATCAATGTATTAATTGGAAACCAAATCAAACGTATGGTCATAGGATCATATTTTTACTTAATTTAGTATGTATTAACTGGAAACCAAATTAAACGTACGGTAATATGATCATATTTTTACTTAATTTAGTATGTATTGATTGGAAACAAATTTCTCGTATTTAATTTGCGTGTATTTCTTACTCTATCTTGGAACTTTTTTTTTTGTATATAAGGGAGTAGATGCAGTGAATAAAACTTAAATTATCAAGGAAAAATATTAGAGTAATCTCTTCCAAGAAGTGAGGGAGAATATAAGTGAGATGGAGACATCTTCGATTTTGCTTGTAACGATAATTCTCGTACTCGCATGTTGCCAATGTTCCTTTGCTCAAAGTAAACAGATTTCTTTCATATTTTTTGAAACAGAGATTTCTTTCATATTGTCATACATATTATATGATATATGTAACATCATCAAACCCTATCAGTGAAATTTTTATAATCATAATTTTTCTTAAATTAACACAAAATTACTTCACTAATGAATGTTGTCTTCGTTATATTTATCAATTAACACGTGAAAATTTTCAAAATGTTGCAGATAAAAGTGTGGGTGTCAACTTCGGGCTAAACTCAGACTACCTACCACCTATAAATCAAATTGTCGCGCTTTACCAAGAATGTGGAATCAAGACCATGAGACTTTTCGAGCCAAGGGCAGATATACTACAAGAATTGAGTGGATCAGGTAGATGTTCGAATTTTTTTATAGTAATATCATACATTTATTAGCAACCCTATAAAGGGAAAATAATCTTTTTATAAGTGAAATGTATTATTAACAAAATATGTTACAATCAACAGGATAAGACAATTACTGAAGGGTTAACTCCCATGAACATACAAAAGCAAGCAATAAACTTTTGTGGTTTTTCACTGAACAGTCAAACTAATTACTAATTCAGCCATTGAAGTTTGATTGCATACATGTAATAATAACACACCAAATAAAGCACTAAATTAGACTAACATTAACATATAAATGTATAGTTATCTAAGAGACAATATGCTAAGTAAAACAAGCTTCGCTAATAATAGTCTTGCTAGGTCGTCTTTATATAAACGCTTCATTTTTTGGAGTCCAAAATACCGATACCGCGACACCCATTCGATAGATTAATTTATTTTTAATCTGATGGAGCCTTTTAATAAAGAAAAAACTTTCTCAACAAATAAATACATTGAGCTATCTGATTAAACTAGAACAATCACTTGCTAATTAATCTCATATTTGTGTTTGCATTGAGATGACTGAATTTTTTTCTCTTGCAGGTATATGCCTATCCCTAGGAACTAGAAATGAGGATCTACAGGCATTGGGGACAAGCCAAGATGCAGCGAATCTATGGATTACCGAAAATGTTGCTCCTTACAATAACACGTGCTTCCTTGCTATCACGCTCGGAAACGAAGTGATCCCAGGGCAATACGCTTCTTTCATACCCCAAGCGATGACCAACATGAAAAATGCCCTTGTGACATTAGGCCGAAGCAATATCCTCGTCTCCACAGTGCTACCTAGCTCCGTCTTGGGGACTTCCTACCCGCCTTCCGCAGGTGTGTTCACACCGGAAGTGGCAGATGTGCTCTCCCAAGTGGCCACTATCACGGAAAACTTGAATTCCCCGGTCATGATCAACGTGTACCCGTACTTTGCATATGCCTCGGACCCAAAAGATATTTCCTTAAACTATGCATTGTTAAACTCCAGCGTGCCTGTAGTGGTGGACGGGCAGTACCAGTGCTACAATCTCTTCGACGCTATGGTGGATGCCTTCTATGCCGCATTTGAGAAGGTTAACCACCCAAATGTGACATTGTACGTGTCGGAAACTGGTTGGCCGAGCGCTGGGAACGAGCCATACACAAGCCTCAGTAATTCGCAGGTGTACAATGACAATTTGCTGAATTATTTATCTCAACGGAAAGGGACGCCGAAGAGACCAGAGAAACCATTGGAGACCTTCTTGTTTGCTTTGTTCAACGAGGACCTCAAGCCGGCTGGGGTCGAGCAAAACTTTGGTTTGTTTTACCCAAACTTCACAGCGGTGTACCCATTTTGTTGAAGTGGTTGTAATAAACAATCGACACATGTACTATAAAGAATAAAGGTCTAATAGTTCCAATATATAAAAAAGTACTGTGATCCTAGCCTTTTCCAAATTTATGTGTGTCTAAAGACTACATGTTTGTGGTGCTAAAAAATTCGGCAAAAAATCTCAAACATAGCAGCATCATTTGTTTCTCTAGCAGCATCAGTGGGCCCTCAGTATGGACAGGAACAGCCCAAAGTTGCAACTTTCTTCCTCTTTACTCCCGTGTCTTTGGGCTTTTCAATTTTCATAAGTTATGCGGATCGCGAGAAACCAGAAGAAACCCAGAAAGGGGTCGAAAGAGGAGATCGGGTCGGAGAAACCCAGAAAGGGGGAGGGCGAGGAAAGTGAGGATAAAGTGGGGAGCTTTAATGGTGGAAGAGGGGAACTTTGGAGGAGAGGATGGAAGAAGAGGAGGGGCCCAAGCAAGAGGGGAGCTTCGATTGTGTCAAGGAGGGTGGGCCTAAGAGAAGGGGGAGGAAGAAGAAACCTAGAGAGGGAGAGGGAGAGGGAGAGGGTAAAAAGGAAGTGGGTTCTTTGAGGGGGAGCCTGAGGAAGAAGGAAAGGGTTGATTATGTTGTGGTTGAGAGCCAATTCGAGGAATTGTTGAAGAACAAGGCGTCGGATTTTTTAGAAGAATGGGGAAATAATGCAGATAGGATGTTAGAGAACTTGATGGTTTTCTTAAAGGTTTTAAGGGTTTTGTGGGTCTTGGTGATAATTTGAAGGAATAGGAAGGGAATAGGATGGGAAGAAGGAGACAGAGGAGGCTTGGGAAGGAGGAGATAGAGGAGGCCTTTTTTTCTGGGTGGAGTCTTATGGCGAGAGGGAGGAGGGAGAGAGGGAGGAAAGAAGAAGAAGGGAGAGGGTTTTTTTTTTTAAATTTTTTAGTAGGGGTATAAAAGTTATTTCATAGAAAAAATATTGATGATGTCAGCGAAGCACCCGAGAGTATAATAAAATTAAACTTGAGAAATTTTTTAATCTATTTCGAAAATACGGGGGTCTGACTGGCAAATATACCAAATACCATAGTACTGAGAATAATTTATCATATTTTTTAAAGTATTGTTTCAATCGTGCAAATTAGCGGATTGACAAGATTTATAAACTAAGAATTTAATGGTCTCCAGCTTGGGTGATGCACTCTGCTAGGGATGTAGACTTAATATCTTTGGCTATGTTCCAGTGTTGGAGCATTTGGTTTGCTAGGAATAGTTCTTTGTTTGACTTTGTTATACATGATCCGACTGTTACGTGAATTTTTGCCTCTCATTCATGTTCTGATTTTTTGCAGAACCTAGGTACTTCTCTGTCGACAGTGGATCAGCATGGCCCTATACCTGTTTCATGGAGTGCTCCAAGCTGTGGAGCTGTGAAACTCAACTGTGATGCATTTTGGAAGGATGTACGTTCTTTTGCCGGATGTGCCGTGGTTGCAAGAAATTACCTTGGTCTCATTGTTGAAGGCCAGTTTGAATTGAGGAGTGCGTCCTCGCCTTTGGAGGCCGAGCTCTTGGCCTTGGAAATGGCTTTGCGCCTCGTCAAGCTTAAGTTTTTCTCCTAGGTCTCATTGGTTGAGACGGATTGCCTCCTTGCCTACAATTTCGTGAATGATTCAACTTCCTTGATCTTTTGGCAAGTCGAATCACTTGTCTTTAGGATTAGAACAATGTTGGATGATTTGCCAAATTGTAAGATTAGTTTGATTTCTAGGATGCAGAACCATGTTGCAGACTGGTTCTGCAAATGCATTCATGTAGGCTCTCTTCCTGGGGACCGGCATGTAGTCCTTCCAGTGGAGTTAGATGCTCTTTTGTTTACCGACTTTCCGACTTGATGTTGGTTTATTATATGGGGATGTTTTGAACTTAAAAAAAAAAGCTTGGGTCAAACAATGTTTCACCATTGGCATAACACAATTGATCAAGTCGACCAATTGTGTTAAACATGACGCCATGAGACAACCGCATAAGAAAATAACAATTGCCATCTCCGGCAGAACAATCTACTCCCAGTGTGTTTGTTCTCTTTGAGGTACAATGTGGTTAGAGAAATATAGTCTTGGAATGAGTGTGTATGAAAATCTAGGGTTAGTGTTTTGTCATATATAGAGAGTAATGGACGGGTTGAGGACTTTCAGATAGTAAATGTACTAAACAAATTAAATTTGAAATAATATAAAAATTGAAAACAACGGAAAGATTCTAAAAATTCATATTAAAATAAAAATCAACAATTAAACCCTTCATTCTCAGCATCGTAGAGACTTATTTTGCCCATTTTATAAATCTTAAAAATTCAAATATTCGGCATTTTAAGTTATAAGTTTGAATATCGAGAATCTAATATAATATTCGAGTGAAAAAATCTTGAAGTCAAAATCAAGGCAGTGCAAACTTCGCTCATATGTGATTTCGGCCCGATGTAATATGCCCGGCAACAGTTGGTATGACATGGTTAGCAGAGTGTGACATAAATACTGTTACCGAGTTAAAATGGTAATTTAGTATGTATTAATTTCGTTCCGTACTTCATCACATATATTATTATGGATTTTGAAATCAGTTATATCTGTATATAGTATGAATACAAATAATTTTTTGGATAATTTGAACATGAGAATCCAATAGATATCTTGCAAATATATGGCATCCTCAATTTTATTCTAAGTAACCCGCTTAAATATATAGTTACAGATCCTCAAAGGTGCATGTTTTTTATAAGATATATATTAACCTTATTTTGGAACAATTTTTCTGTATATAAGGAAGCAAACTAATTTACTAAAACATAAATTACCAAGGAAAAATATACAAGTAATCAGAATATACATTATATAATTTGCCACATATTGAGGAAGAAAATTTGTGAGATGGAGATACCTTCGATTTTGATTGTAACAACAATTCTCGTACTCGTATATTCCCAATCTTCCACTGCCGTAGGCACGTACAATGATTTCATCATGTTGTCATATACATTATATAATTTGCCACATATTACATAATCTAATTTTCTTTAGCGGGATCACAAAAAGTCACAATTGATACATTACACTTAAATCAAAGTTTGCACGAATTTAATTATGGGGCCATGCAATTACAATTTACTACACGTTCGATCTACATGTTAGTACATTTTTATATAAATACAACATAATACCTTAAAACTAAATATAGTTGAGCTCTTACATTTTCATTAATTGCTAAATGTTGCAGACAAACCAGTTGGCATCTGCTACGGGCTGAACAGAAACGATCTTCCACCTCCAAATCAAGTTGTCGAGCTTTGCCAACGAAGTGGAGTGAAGACCATGAGACTTTTCGAGCCAAGAGCTAACATATTACAAGGAGTGGGTGGCCCAGGTACATACAAAATAATTTTATATTAATTCTGACATATTAATTAGCAGATTCGCGTATATAATTCTACAAACTCATTCATTCATAGAGTATAACAACCTCAATTTTATCACCCATAAACTAATTACGTTTTTATATTTTTTTTTGGAAAAAATTACATCATACAATAACATAGAAAAAAAAGACAAACCCTAGTTACACGAGTAATGTAATGAACCGAATATTACAGTTGTCACAATAGGAAATTAAGTTACAAAACAACATAAATTAATAAAGTTGATGGTGGCTCGGGAGTTCGAACCCGGAGATTGTGTGCAGCCTTTTGCTGTTGCGGGCTTCAGGATGCAAGTTTGGTGACTACAGTTGCGTGTTCGAATGATCTATAGATCAGTGCTGAAGACCAGCAGCTTGCTATTGTAGATTCAGGGCAGCTGCAGTCCTCAGTTAAGTCGAGGTTTCTTGCTGCTCTTGATTTGGAGATTGCTCTTGATTTAGAGATTGCCAAGTTGTGCATTGATGCAGCTTTTAGCTCGGCAAAGAAGCTAAGCGCGGCTGATGCCATTGTTGAGCAATCTTTCGCTGCTTCAGCTGGCTCTATCGTGGAGATGTTACTGCCAGAGGTGAGTGCAGTTGATTTACCGCTGCCGAAATCTAGCATTCCTCCTCTTCCTACTCCGTTTCGGTCGAGCTCTCAGATTAGGAAGTTAACTAGCAATGCAGCAGCTCTAAAAATGATTTTAATTCGAAGCGTTAAGGTTCGAGCATCTCTGAAGGAGGTCCCGATTGTTTTGACATGAAGTTGAGGAGATGGAGCTTGCAAAATGCACCTTGGAGATGGGGATGTAGGTGGGTCTTTTATGTGAGGCGGACGACCCAGTTTTACTCTAACAAATTAGGAATGCAAGGCGTGAAATCCGACAAACTAAACTTTATGACCTTCTGTAAATTTGGAGTTTATTTGGGGATGGGGTAAATCACATGTGCCCTTGAACTATGCACTATTCGACTCGGGCCAGCCTGTGGCGGTGGACGGGCAGTACCAGTACTACAACCTCTTTGATGCGATGGTGCTCAGCTTCCCCAACGTGGCACTTTACGTGTCGAAAACTGGTTGGCCAAGCTCCAAAAATGAGCCCCACACAAGTGTGGCCAATGCCCAGGCGTACAATAGCAATCTTGTGAATCTTCTAAGGTCAGGGAGAGGGACCTGAGGAGGCCAGGGAAGCCCTTGGAGCTCTTCGTATGATAAGTGTCAAAACACTCTATCATCTATGTATGTTTTAGTGTCGATTTTCCATTGTTTTTAGTGTTTTTGTGTGTTATGTATCGTTGTATTGTTATATATTGTGCTTTGAACGTTTTAGTGTAGTTCTTGTGATTTTTATTACTTTTTGTTCATGTTTATTACTAGGAGACTATGTGGTGATGCGAGGAGGATATTGGTGCACTTTGGTGCGTGTCATAGGCGATCGGATCAGCCGGGACGATTGGCGTTTTACGAGACCCAAGAAAGCGTGGAGCAAAATTGACCCCTTGCAACTCAAATGCCTATAACTTTCTTATCCGAAGTCCAATGGAGGCAAGCAAGGTGGCTCTGGAAAGAAGACATCCGGAACTACAACTTTGTCTTCATGGGCTTCTCCAAATTCGGAGTCTAAGTGGGAGCCAAATCGCGTCCAAAGTTGACCTTCGAATCTGCCAACAAATCTGACGAGTGGGCCAAACTTTAGGATTTGTTTTGGGCCCATTTTTGGGCATGAATAGTAAATTTCGTGGCTGACACTTCCTAAGCCAAAAACTTGTATAAATAGCTTCCTTGGCTTATTTTGGAAGCCACCCAACTTAGAACCTTAGACATTAGATATTTTGCTAAAAACACACACCAACTCCCCCACTAACTTTCTCTTCTTTGGAGAAAAAAGCTTGGCTCTCCATTGTTGGATCTAGGAAGCCATTGTTGAAGCTTCTAGGGAACTTGAAGGAAGAATATTGGATGCTTGAAGACCATCTTGAGCTTTCTCTTACTCTCTCTTTTAATATTCTTGCTTTGCTTGCTTTGTTCAATGGATGTGTTGAGTTGTTTGGTGAATATGTGTGAGTAGTTGATTAGTGAGTTTGGTGCCTTGATGGCACCTACTTAGCCAATAGTTTAGGGGGTTAATATGCCTAGATATGTGTACTAGTTAATGAGCTTAATGCTTGATCTAGATTGATCACCTTGATTATGAACTAAGTTAATGTTAATCGCCGAGAAGGGTTAGGATTAACGGACCATTTAACTAGTTGAGTAGAAACCTATTGATGAGAGATCACCTTAGGTGACTAGTTGTCCAAAGGATGGTGATTATAGTTGGTGTTTAGTTAGATTAGATGGCTAATTTGTCGCGAGAGCGTGGTTAGTTCATCTAAGTCTAGTTAAGAATTGATTTAGACTAGTTTGTCGCGAGAGCGTTGATTAGTTGCCTTCGAAACATCTGGACCATATCATGAACTTTATAAACCCCATAAGCCATTTGGTTATTTAGGTTGTCATTGGTACCAAGCTCACTCTTGTTTTAAGTGTTTAAACCTTCGCCTTGTCTAGTTGTAATTTTATTTCAAGTAGCATATCGTGTTTGAAATTGACACCTCCATTTCTTATAGTCCTAAACTAGTGGTAGAGTCGAGTTTGCGGCCTAGCTTAGTCCTTGTGGGACGACAATCCCTTACTTACTCATTATTGCAAGAGGGGTGAAAAACCTTCCTTTCAATTGGCGCCGTTACCGGGGATTAAGTACTAGACGCTTAATTTGGCTTACGAACTTGGATTGAGATATTTATTTTTTTTGTTTACTTGGTTACTGTTACTTAGTGCCTTTGTTGTTTGTCTTACAAGGTACTTATTTGTCGCATGCGCTCAACTCGCTCAACGCACCACATTCCGATCGGAGTAGACGTTGACATTGGATACTTGGAAAGGGTATTGCGATAAGAGAGAAGGACACAAGCAAGGATGAATCAACAACCTCATGAGCAAAAAGCTCCACAAGGAGTTCCGCAAGGCGATGCGCAAGGAGTTGGAGTTCCTCGAAGGTCTCTCATGGACTATGCTAGGCCCACCTTGAGAGGGGCAATGTCCGGAGTCCCTAGGCCAAATATCCAAGCTAACAACTTCGAGATCAAGCCGGCCGTGATACACATGCTCAAATCTTCGGTCCAATTTTATGGGTTGCCGAATGAAGACCCCAACGACCATATTGCTAATTTTTTAGAGATAGCCGACACATGCAAGTACAATGGAGCTTCCGATGATGCCGTGAAACTTAGGTTGTTCCCATTCACTTTGCAAGACAAGGCCAAGATTTGGTACAAGTAATTGGTCGGGACATCGATAGCCACGTGGGAGGAGCTAGCAAATGCCTTCATTGAAAAGTACTTTCCCTTCTCAAAGACGAATAGGCTCGTGAAGGAAATCAACAACTTTCAACAATTTGAGAATGAGTCTTTGAGTGAAGCTTGGGAGAGATTCAAAGGATTGCAAAGGAGTTGTCCACACCATAACTTGACGGAGGAGTCTTTACTCCAAACATTTTACTTTGCTCTTGGATCCTCAACAAGGGGCACGGTTGATGCCGCCTCCAACAGATCTTTCTTAAGAAAAGATAGGGATGATGCCCACCACATCTTGGAGGAGTTGGCGGCTACAAACATCCTTATGGCAAATGAGAGAGGAAGACAACCTATTAGCCAGGAAAAGGGAGTGATTGATGTTGATGTTACCTCCTCTATTCAAGCCCAATTGGCATTGTTGGTAAGAAAAATGAACGATCTTAGCTTGAACAAAACCAATGCGGCAGCCGTAAGGATGACTTGTGAAGCGTGTGGAAATGTTGGCCACGAGATGCAAGAATGTGCTATGATGAACACGGAAGTGGAGCAAGCACACTTTGTTGGTGGCCAAGGCCAAGGCCAAGGTCAAGGGGCAAATAAGATGGGAAATAACCCCTATTCCTCCACCTACAATCCGGGGTGGAGAAATCACCCAAACTTCTCTTGGAAGGGAGGAAATAGTGGCAAAAATATGGCGATGGTCCCTGATAAAGGACCTCCTCTTCGGTATCAACCTCAAGGGCCCCCTCCGGGTTTCCAACCACATGCGTTCTTGACAGATAGAATGGGCGCTATGGAGGAGAAGTTTGAGAAGATGGATAAATTTATGCAAGAAGTTGGAGGGGTGGTTAGCCAACAAGGCCAAATTTTGGCCGCTATACAACAACAAAGCTCAAGGCAAGATAACTTTGAACAAATCCTCAAGGGTCAAGCAACTGCATTGCATAATATAGAGAGGCAACTTGGGCAAATAGCAAATGCAAGTGCCCACAGAGCGTCCGGTTCTCTTCCTAGCTCTACGGAAGTGAATCCTTGAGGAAATGTGTGTGCAATTTCTTTGAGGAGTGGTAAGGAAATAGCCTCTCAAGAGGAAACCCAGAAGAACAATGACGATCCTATGGAAGCCAATGAGGAGGAGAAAGAAGTAGAGGCAGAGAGAGAGAGAAGTCCACTGGTTGAGAGTGCTGAAGAAGAAGTCTACGTGCCGCCACCACCTAAAGCTCCTCGACTACCATTCCCTGAAAGAGTGAAGAAGAAGAATGTGATGGATGACAAGTTTATTGGCTTCATGGAAAAGATGAAGAACATCCAGATCAGTGTTTCTTTTCTTGAGATGTTGGATCAATTGCCGCAATACTCGAAGTTTCTCAAGGAACTCATCACAAAGAAGAGGAAGTGGAAAGATGGAGAGACGGTAGCCCTCATGGAGAAATGTAGTTCTCTCATCTCCAAAGATCTCCCGACAAAGTTAAAAGATCCAGGGAGTTTTACTATTCCTGGTTTTGTTGGTGATGTTGAGTTTCCCAAGTGCTTATGTGATTTAGGCGCTAGCATTAACTTGATGCCTTTGTCTATTATGAGGAGACTTGGCTTGTGTGAGGTGAAACCCACTTCTATGCGTCTCCAATTGGCGGACCAAACCATGAAGAAGCCATTGGGGGTGGTGGAGGATGTCTTGTTGAAGATTGATAAGTTTATCTTCCCCGTGGACTTTGTGGTGTTGGATTTCGAAGAGGACGAGAGTTGTCCATTAATTCTTGGCTGACCATTTCTCAACACGGCACGTGCCTTGGTGGACGTACATGAAGGAAGATTGGTCCTCCGAATAGGGGAGGAGAAAGTAGAGTTTAAGATGTCCAATGGAATGCGCCACCCTCTTGATGAAGGCGTATGCATGAAGATTGATATGGTTGAAGATTGTGTCCTCAAGTTGGGCAAGGAGAGCATATCGAGGATTGAAGGTAGAATGGAGGAAAAGATTAAGGGAGAACAAGAAGAGGATGACTTGGAAGAGTTCGTGGGAGAAGCTAATAAAAAAGGTCTCCATGAGGATTTGGAGCTTGATTTGAAGTATCCTACTCCACCTTCCATCATTAAGGCTCCAAGCTTGGAGTTGAAAGAACCCTCTCGTTTACGATATGCATTCTTAAAGGATGAAGGAAGAATCCCCATTATCGTCTCCAACAAGCTCTCTAAGGAGCAAAAGGAGAAGGTGCTTGAAGTTGTTAACAAACGGATTAAGGCCATGGCATGCCAAAAATCTGATATGAAGGGGACAAATCCAGACATGATTATGCATTACGTCCACTTGGAGGAGGAAGCCAAGCCAGGGGTGGAAAGGCTTCATAAGGAGAATACGAAAAAGAAACACGATGCCCACATCGTGAAGAAGGAATTCAAGGAGGGTCATCAAGTGTTACTTTACAAATCTCGGTTAAAACTTTTTCCGGGAAAACACAAGTCCAAGTGGAGTGGACCTTTCAATGTGGTAAAAGTTTTTCCATTTGGAACCCTCAAATTGGAAAGAAGTAATGGAGGAGTGTTCAAGGAGAATGGCCAAAGGTGCAAGATTTGCCTCGATGGCAATATGGAACGACAAGCGGAAGTGCACTCTGTCACCTCACCCTCCGATGCATGAAAAAGGGGAGTAAAGTCAAGCTAACGACTATAACTTAGCATGTGTTTTGTATTGTCTTTATATTTGTTATAGTCTTTTATGTGTGTTCTTTTTATTTATGTGTTGTTCTTATTCTGGTATGTTTTGTTTTGAAGTGTTAGTTCATGCTTATGGGATATCTTTTAAATTTTGAAGGTCGTCTCAAGGATTCGTGGATACATCATGGACGATGGGAAGCTCATCAGGGAACGTGGACGTGGCTAAAAAAAAAAAAAAGTTTCCGGCGGCCGCCATCCCACCCGGCGGCCGCCGTGCGGAAGAGGAGCCCCCGTTGTCGGCGGGCGCCAGCCGACCCAGCGGCCGCCGGGTGCCGTAAAACCTCCTTCCGTAAATAGGCCATATCTTGGTGATCGAGACTCGGATTGAGGTGATTCTTATTGCTATGGAAAGCTAAGAGATAGGCCGACAACTTTGTAGTTGATGACTTCTTCTAGTTCATGGTGGAAGGGGTCTCAAATCCTTTCCAACTAAACCTATTAGAACCATACCTCCTAAATCCTCACGATTCCACACCTGACTGATGGAGCGAGATCCTTGAGGTAATGCACACCACAAATGCCCGAACCAAATGAATGGAGTGGGAACTTCGACATCAAGGCCACCACAACCCTCTCCACCTCAAGGCTAAGGGAAGTCTCCTAACACTTTGTTTTTCTTGAGTTATTTTCTTGTCTTCGTGAATTCTTGAGTTTGCTATGTGTTTTTATGATGTCTTGTTCTTCTTGTTTGTTTGTTTGATGTTCATGCTTAGTTCATAATGCATTTGTTAGTTTAGCTTAATTGTTTAGATGTCTATGTGCTCCATACACCTTGAGGGCAAGGTGTTATTCAAGTGTGGGGGTGTGGTTCCACTTAGGAATCCTTTGTGTGTTAGGTCTAGTATGTCTTGTTTAGGCAATGATTTGGCATGATTCTTTCAAAAATTTGACCCCCTTCAAAATTCTTTAACTTGTGTTAGAAGCTTACCGCACACCTAGTTAGGAAATGAACTCGAGCACAAGGCCTAAGAACTTGTAGAAATCTCACCCTCGGTTGTTTAGACTAGTGGTCTCATTATGTAGATTAGACTAGAGGGTTGATGAGTGACCTTGTGAGGAACTTTGAGCCGAAGGAGGAGACAACCGTCTTCATTTATTCATGAGGTGCCTACATGAGTTCGGTTGATCGAGGTATCCTACTAGTACTTGACATGGTCTTGGTTGTGTGGCGTTAGTGAATGACGGGGGCTAATCCTTTGAAATTGAGCCTAGAGCTTTAGAGCCAAGAACCTTTATATCCATTGCTTTAACCCATTGAGCCTAGCCATTCATTGATCATATTATATGTATACCAACTTTAAGCCTTATATCCACCATCCTCCCGACCCTTGGTCATCCGATCCGAGGACACATAGGTTTACACCTTTTGGGGATGTTATGTATTGCGTTTAGTTGGTAGCTTAGTGTTCATGTGGGTTAATTTATTAGGAATTTGGGTAGTTGAGAGGCCATACAAAGAAGCCGAGTTTTTGCCTAGAAAATGCAAAGTTTGTGTTTGTTGAAAGAAAGAAAAAAAATGAAAATGAAAAAAATGAAAAAAAATGAAAAAGAAAAGAAAAAAAAAGAAAGAAAGAAAGGAAAGTGAAGGTTGAATAAGGCATTATATATTGGCATTACTCGTGCTACGCGGTCTTAGGAAATGGGTGAATTTTGAGAGTGTGCTTTAATTATTTATGGTGAGGATGTTTAGAATAGACGAGAGACTAGAATGCTTTGGCAACAAGTCCTCGGATTGGGTGGTTTAACTACTATCTATATATTATCTCACCAATACCTTAGCCCCATTACAACCCGATTGAAAGCCCCCTGTTCACGAGCAACCACACGACTTTGAGACACTGTTGAGTAGGACGTAGGATATTTTGAAAGACATCGGTCATGTACACGAGAGATAGGAAGTTGGCTACTTACAAATCGTGAGCTAAAAATTTCCGAACCTCTGAGTGGTTAACCTTCTAGTGTCTTTTACATAGTGATAACACTTGATTAAACTACCGAGTGGTGAGGTGTCTACCGGGTCTTACTCTTTGTGTTTGGGTTGATGAACTAGCTAGGTAGTGCGGTGGACTTTTGATGTGAGTTTGAGATTTTGAGGGGAGTCAATTCGTGAATTAATCATGCCTAGTCTTGTCCTTGTCATGTTTTCTTTCTTATGTGTTTTGTGTTTGTGTTTGTATACCATGGTTGAGTTTTGCTTGAGGACAAGCAATGATTCAAGTGTGGGGGTGTGATAAGTGTCAAAACACTCTATCATCTATGTATGTTTTAGTATCGATTTTCCATTGTTTCTAGTATTTTTGTGTGTTATGTATCGTTGTATTGTTATATATTGTACTTTGAACGTTTTAGTGTAGTTCTTGTGATTTTTATTACTTTTTGTTCATGTTTATTACTAGGAGACTATGTGGTGATGCGAGGAGGATATTGGTGCACTTTGGTGCGTGTCATAGGCGATCGGATCAGCCGGGACGATTGGCGTTTTACGAGACCCAAGAAAGTGTGGAGCAAAACTGACCCCTTGCAACTCAAATGCCTATAACTTTCTCATCCGAAGTCCAACGGAGGCAAGCAAGGTGGCGCTGGAAAGAAGACATCCGGAGCTACAACTTTGTCTTCATGGGGTTCTCCACATTCGGAGTCCAAGTGGGAGGAAAATCGCGTCCAAAGTTGACCTTCGAATCTGCCAACAAATCTGACGAGTGGGCCAAACTTTAGGATTTGTTTTGGGCCCATTTTTGGGCATGAATAGTAAATTTCGTGGCTGGCACTTCCTAAGCCAAAAATTTGTATAAATAACTTCCTTGGCTTATTTTGGAAGCCACCCAACTTAGAACCTTAGACATTAGATATTTTGCTAAAAACACTCACCAACTCCCCCACTAACTTTCTCTTCTTTGGAGAAAAAAGCTTGGCTCTCCATTGTTGGATCTAGGAAGCCATTGTTGAAACTTGTGTAGGGAACTTGAAGGAAGAATATTGGATGCTTGAAGACCATCTTGAGCTTTCTCTTACTCTCTCTTTTAATATTCTTGCTTTGCTTGCTTTGTTCAATGGATGTGTTGAGTTGTTTGGTGAATATGTGTGAGTAGTTGATTAGTGAGTTTGGTGCCTTGATGGCACCTACTTAGCCAATGGTTTAGGGGGTTAATATGCCTAGGTATGTGTACTAGTTAATGAGCTTAATGCTTGATCTAGATTGATCACCTTGATTATGAACTAAGTTAATGTTAATCGTCGAGAGGGGTTAGGATTAACGGACCATTTAACTAGTTGAGTAGAAACCTATTGATGAGAGATCACCTTAGGTGACTAGTTGTCCAAAGGATGGTGATTATAGTTGGCGTTTAGTTAGATTAGATGGCTAATTTGTCGCGAGAGCGTGGTTAGTTCATCTAAGTCTAGTTAAGAATCGATTTAGACTAGTTTGTCGCGAGAGCGTTGATTAGTTGCCTTCGAAACATCCAGACCATATCATGAACTTTATAAACCCCATAAGCCATTTGGTTATTTAGGTTGTCATTGGTACCAAGCTCACTCTTGTTTTAAGTGTTTAAACCTTCGCCTTGTCTAGTTGCAATTTTATTTCAAGTAGCATATCGTGTTTGGAATTGACACCTCCATTTCTTATAGTCCTAAACTAGTGGTAGAGTCGAGTTTGCGGCCTAGCTTAGTCCTTATGAGACGAGAATCCCTTACTTACTCATTATTGCAAGAGGGGTGAAAAACCTTCCTTTCAGTACAATAGCAATCTTATGAATCTTCTAAGGTCAGGGGGAGGGACCCGAGGAGGCCAGGGAAGCCCTTGGAGCTCTTCGTATTCGCATTATTCAACGAGAATTGAAGCAGGCAGGGGTTGAGCAGCACTTCGGTTTATTATTGTTGAAAAAATGGAGCAAATATTTATGAGTAAAATGATAATTCAAAGAGAATTTTATTGGGCATAAATGATTTGAGTGGTTAATGTGAGATGTTATAAAATTGTAATAATTCACATTAAAAATCTAAATTAAAATGGATATTTATTTAAGAAAAATCATTCATTATTTTTAGGTTTTGTAACATTCATCATTTATTTAGAAATTCATGACATTCCAAATTTATTGCATAAGTTAAATCATATGACACAATTAAATTGTGTAAATACTCATATTTATTTTGTCCTTTGAATATTTGCTATATAAGAAGGTTATCCTTCTATTGTAGAAACAACCTAACCATTTTTGGTGAGACCTATTGTTCTATTTTTTGATTCCGAGTAGCTATACTTTATTTTTGTTAGATTATTGGTTGCCCCTGTTCATTTGAACTCAAAAGGGTCTGTTTAATCCTAAAAAATTACACCTACTGATGAAATAGTTCTTAAGGACA
This sequence comes from Hypericum androsaemum, assembly GCA_963995505.1. Lineage (NCBI taxonomy): Eukaryota > Viridiplantae > Streptophyta > Magnoliopsida > Malpighiales > Hypericaceae > Hypericum > Hypericum androsaemum. The sequence continues at coordinate 10,044,040 of OZ023191.1, read as the reverse complement.
GCGTCTTCTTAGATCGATTTCTTGTTCTATCCCACCATATTTTCTAACAATTTTACCCTAACTTAATACCCGTGTACTCTTTTTGTTGAAGTGCTTGTAATAAATTAATTATTTTTAGAAGTGCGTCTAATAAATTAATTAAGAAACACAATCGATGCATGTATAAGAAAAATCTTAAAAAACACATGTATAAGAAAGAACGAAGGTTTGGTAATTCCATTATATTAAATGACAAGCCACATCATATATGTTTGAACTAATTGCAATTTAATTAGCACTATTTTTGATATTTCTTTTTTTTTGGTAGGCTTACTATATCGACCAATCTAAAGTTCGAGTGTCTCTAAAGGTCTTCCAATTAGTATTTAAAAAACTTGAGACATCCTGATTAAACTAGAATAAGTAAAAAAAATACAATTCTCTCTACTTTACTCAACTTATTTTTCTAATAATGGAATGGATATCATTTTCTCTCCTTATTTTGTCTCTCCCCATTTGTCCCCAAACAAAATGTTAATAAACTATAGTTTACAATTTTCCTTTTTCAAATTTTATTTAATTATATTTTAATGTTTGTTAATTTTTATAGGAAATTTGATAAGGTTACTTTTGTCATAACCAAGGCCACTCATGATGTATTTTACCATGGTCACAATATACCCAATTGACAGTATATTTAATATATTGTGACCAATGAGAATTCAATAATTAATAACTAAAATTCTAGAAAATGGTTTAGGGCACAATACAATATACAACTCATGAGAGGTGTAGGCTATAGGGCACACTAGAAATTTAGGAAATGGTAAAATTATAACCGTACATGTTCAATATATCAAATCATTTGTTGTAGGCATAGTAAAAATATTTCTTATTTATTGGAGTAATAATGACAATATTTTTTTGAAAGGTAAATTTTTACACCACGCTAAGGCTTAAACTTTGGACCTCCTTAAAATTTATAACGTCTTGTACCGCTAGACTATATGCTATTTGGCAGTAATGACAATACTTACGTAGGAATAATCTAATTCTGATCTTTGTTTTGAACTTTTTCAATGTTTATGAGCAAAGTCCTGGATTCCGATAGTGACACTATGGATTAATAAGCCTAAAAAGTTTATCTGCTGCTGTTGTATACGTCTCATATATATATATATATATATATATATTTTAAATCTAAATGTACATTATACATATCACAAATATAACGTATCATCATATCAAAAAAAAGTCTTCAGACAATTCAAAGTAACAAAGATATAAATAATATCAATTTATTTATTTCAATATAAATTAGATCACCCAAATATTATTGAAGATATTATTTTGTGGTTAATATGCATATAATATGTAGAATTCAGCCAGACTGCAGAATTCAGCTACACTAGCGCCTTCCAACCGTAACTCACAAAACACAAGAACCGAGTATTGAACTTTACAATAGAACTTGCAGAGACTACTAATACTACTAATTGGGGGAAGAGGTTGGTTACGTGTTTGCTGTTGGGAGACATGGAAGGGGAAAGTGGAGAGCTGAGGTGGGGCCTCTTCTTCGGTGGCTCATCTGCCTCTGACTTCTCCATACCCTCCTTCTTCTTCTTCTTCTTCTTCTTACTTCTTACTTTCTATCCCAAAAAAAGAACTCGAGCTTTCGTTTCTCAAACTCCCCCAAATCCGTACAACCGTTTAATCCAAGTTCGAGTCGGGTCAGATTAAATTAAACGAAAAAGTTATCCCTACTGAGTTTTGATGGTTTGTTTGTTATGGGTTTTGATGGATGAGAACTGGAACCCGGACCGGAGGAGGGGGGACCCGGGGTGGCGGCGGAAGGTGGGGGAGTTCATGGGTGAAGGAAACGCTGCGTTTTGATGGGAAGTCCTTTTGTTTTTTTGGGCTAAAGAGAAAATATAATATGGGTGTTTTCACTATTGGGCTTCCTTGTTCAATGAATTTGGCAAACAGGCCCAAGACCATTTCATATATTATAGAATTTGGTGCGGTGCACTACTTAAATTCAATTTTGGTACACCATCGAAATACTAATCCATAGATTCGCTGATGACCAACGTTTGAGAAGGTTAATAAGCATAAAAAGTTTATCTACTGCTGTTGTATACGTCTCATATATATATATGAGACGTATACAACAGAGATGCACAAACATTGTTAGAAGTGCATCTCATATACGAGACCTTCTAATAAAAGCTTATTTTTTGTTGAGACGGCAATAGCGTTAAATGTGGCCCTTTTTGCCACATTTGTGACAGACGGTGTCTTTGAAGCGTTCGTCACCTTGTTTAAAGAATTTTCGTTTAGGATAACCTTCCTAACGCGAGTTATGCTTCGCGAGGATTCCAACCAGCCTTTTTGGAAGGAAAAGCTTATTGATAGTCTACCTTTTATGCTAGGCAAAAAAGTTAGACGATTTCTCAAGGAGAGGAGATAGAGGGGTTACAGTGTAATCGAAGAACAGAGATGATCAAGGTTCTATCCTTCTACTGGCTTCCCGACTAAATTACACTCTGATCTATAATGAGAAGGTCCTCTGCTTATATAGGCAAAGGGACACACTCTGGGCGTTGCTGGCATTTGCTTTCAGTGGCTGGGGTCCACCATTATAATTCTGTCTGGGCGTTGCTGGCATTTGCTTTCGGTGGCTGGGGTCCACCATTATAATTCTGTCTAGGCGTTGCTGGCATTTGCTTTCTGTGGCTGGGGTCCACCATTATAATTCTGTCTGGGCGTTGCTGGCATTTGTTTTCGGTGGCTGGGGTCCACCATTATAATTCTGTCTAGGCATTGCTGGCATTTGCTTTCGGTGGCTGAGGTCCACCATTATAATTCTGCATTGCTGGCATTTGCTTTCGGTGGCTGGGGTCCACCATTAATCTTTTGACTTTTACCGCGTCAAAGGGCGTTGTGGCAACTGCAAGACTAAGCTTGGGCTGGTCATCAGTTTTTACCGTCTTGACGGACGTTATGGCAGCAAGCTGCTGAGAGACTGTTGGGGGCAAACCCTCACCCTGGACGGTTTTAACTGGACTGTTGACCATTTTGCCTTTGCCGGCTCGGTGAAGGCCGAAGCCGGTCACTTTTTGATTGACGTTGATGTCGTTGTGGTTGATAGCGCCGTTAAGGAATCCTGTACCCTGAATTAAGGAAGGCCAAGAAAATCAGCACCATCATCTTCAAGAGAGATGAATGGTTCCTCTTCGTCTTCTTCTTCTGTTGCATAAGGCGAGGAAGAAGAGGCGTTGGACTTGGCTTTGACCATCTGGTTCATGATGATAAAATATTCCTGCTCAGTACTCGCTGAAGCCAACATGGATTGGATTTTGGCTTTTTGAGCAAGGAAGAGTGGTTGGGAGGCCGATGGGGAGGCAATAGCTTGTGAAGGATTGATAGATTTTAGCCAATTCAGAACAATAGTAGTCGTTAGTTTTTCGTCTGCTCTGAAGGCGTTCCACCATTTGACTTTGAAGTGGCAAACGAGCAGATTGACGTTATTCTTCTCATCATAAGCTTGGAATTCATAGTGCCAGGCACAGACCCATAGCAGATAGAATTTTGTATAGAATAGCAATAAGGGGTCAAAAGGTTTTTCAATAGTAGAAGGAGAATATTTGGCTTTAAAGAGGTTATAGCATCCAAGGACATCCTCTGTAAGGATGTTAAGGGAGCATCAATAATAGTTCCACCAAGTGAGGAACCAATAGGAGATATGGGTACAATCAAAACACTGTCGGAAATAAAACAGCCAGGTGTGGGTGAACTTTGGATTTTGGTTGAGGAAGGCGTTGAACCAGGCTTGCTAGTAGTCCCAATAACTATAAAGGGTGCTATGGGTGGTGGTGGTGGTTATAGGGAGGTGCTTTGTTTGGTGCAATGGTTGACCCCACTGGGACGGATGACTAATCCGTATAATTAGGCAGGTGGAGTATGCGGGGGTAGCTTTATCGGTGGCGTTGTAGAAATGTCTGACTTTGGTAGAGTCAGTGTGTTCAAGGATAATCTCTTTCAACGAAGAGAAGGGATTGTGTTTGGGTTTTGTGGCTACAAGAGGCTTTAGTGGGGTTACATGCAAGGGGTTGGGATGGGGGGGCAATAACATGACTGGTGGAGTGTTGAAAAACAGGCGGGAGTATCGTTAAGGCTTGGGAGTTTTGGAAAAGTCGTTGGAAAGCTTCAATGACTTCGGTTGGATAGATGGGATTGTGTTGGTTTGCTTTCAACCAATTTTGGACGTTTCTGTGGGCGTTGAATTCTTCTTCTTCGGCGATAGACGCCCAAGTGCGGGCAGGTACTATTGATTTGGCTTTAGCTCCTCTGGAGGAGGCTTTTGGGGGCATGGCTCACCTATTGGTCAAAAACTCACGGGTGAGAAAGTCTGGGAGGGAATTATTTTCTCCTTTAATATATTCAATATCAAACTAAAAAATACTCAAAATAGCTTGCCAACGGGCAAAAATATGTTTGGAAGCTATATTGTGAACATCTTTTTGCAAGATTTCTTTAGCTGCTTGAGCATCAATACGTAATAAAAAATTTTGGTTCAAAAGATCACTTTAAAATTTAGTAATACATAAAACAATACTCAAAATCTCTTTTTTGATTGTGGGATATTTACTTTTGGTATCATTCCAATGAGCAGAAGTGAATGAGATGATATGCTCATGAATGTCTTTGCGTTGTTTAAGAATGCCTCCATAACCTATATCAGATGCATCAGCTTCAACAATTTTGAATGCAGATGGATCAGCAAGATGTAAGCAGGGAATGTGTGCAATCTATTTTTTGATGCTTTGAACAATTCGTGTATGCTCAGCAGTCCAAGGACTTGGATTTTTCTTTAATCTGTCATGAAGTGGTTTTATAATGCGATGAATATTGGGGAAAAACTCAAAAACATAGTTGAGAGAACCCAAAAAGTGTTGAAGTTGTATTTTTTCTAAGAGTTCATCGAGAAATTTGGAAGCAAAAATAATGGAACGTTCAATGGGGTTGATAGTGCCCTGGCTGATATAATGGCCAAGAAAGCAGATTTTTGTTTGAAATAAAATAATTTTAGATTGAGATAAGACCAAACCATTTTTCTTAACAACATCAAAGAATGTGTTAAGATGTTTGAAATGTTGATCAATAGATTTTGAAAAAATAAGGACATCATCAATGTAAACAATGCAAAATGATGTAAAAGGATTGAAGATATCATTCATGATTTGTTGAAATTCGCTAGGGGCATTTTTTAAACCAAAAGGCATAACGTTCCACTCATACTGGCTGAAAGGAACAGTAAAAGCAGTTTTATAACGATCTTTGGGGTGGATCTGGATCTGGCAGAAGCCAGATTTCATGTCAAATTTGGAGAATATGAAAGAATCATGCAGACGGTTTAATAATTTTTTTTTGTTGGGGATCGGATAACGGATCCATTTTAAAACGTTGTTAAGGGGTTTATAATTGATAACAAGACGTGGGACGCCTCGTTCAATTTCAGAGTTTTTGATGACATAAAAGGCAGCACAACTCTAGGAAGATTTGGATTTAGAGATCAAACCTTGTTTCTCTAAATCGTGGATTTCTTTTTTGCATAAGTCAATCGTTTCAGAGTTCATCTGAATAGGACGGGCTTTAGTAGGAATTTGTCTTTCAGAGAAGTGCGAGTCATAAGGAAGAGTGATAACATATTTTTTCCTAGTCCAAAAAGCATTAGGAAGATCAGAACAAAGCTCATTATGGAGCTTGATTTTAAAATTGTCGATTTGGCGCTGAATAGTAGAATCAAGCAATTGTTGAGAAATACGTTGAAAATAAACGATATTTTTGGTGTCATGTAAATCATGCTCTTTGGAAGAAATTAAAGAATGAAGTAGATTTAGTTTGCGTGTGGTAGATTTTTGTAAAAATGGGAAAATCAATTTTTTTGAAATCGGAGTCTTTATTTTGAAAGAGATGCCTTCGTGATTAACTTTGTAATGAGTAATAAGGTTTATAAACGGTGTTCCAATAATGACAGTATGATTCATATTGGAGACGAGCAAAAACGTGGTTTTGATAAGTGTGTTGTTATTACTGATAAAAGCATCAATGTTTTGGGTGATAAGCATTCTGGAATTGTTAGCAGCATAAAGTTTTTCTTTAGTAGGGTCTAAAAATTATTTAGGTATAAGACCATCTTTAATGCAATTGAGGTCAGCAGCAGTATCAAATAAAGTAATGGTCTCAAGTTGAAAATATTCAGAAAATTTTATAGTAACAGTAATAAGGTATGTGCGTGAAGTGACATGTTTAAGAACATATAAAAATTCATTTGGCTCAATGGTAGGATCATTGTCAGAATCACTGGCAACAGATTTGGTTGATAAGAGATTTTGGACGATCGCGTTGTTTCTTGTTGTTGGCGGCGTAAGTCTTTAAGCTCAGTTTTGATAAGCCTGATTTCAGCTTGTAAAATAGGGATAGATGGGAGGGAAGTCTTTTGACTCTGCTTTGTATGAAGAATTTTGGTAAGATTGTAAGGAGTAGCCATAGAGGAGGAAGGTGAGTCGTCAATGGAGTTGAGGAGTTTGGAAAGATAGGTTTTTCGTTTGGCAGGGTCTTCAACATTATTGGCCATGGCAAGTAAAAATTCCTGATCTTTAGTCAAGACATTGATCGATTTTTTAGAATCAAATTCTGAAGATGAGTGGATGAGTTTGTCGAATTATTCGGATTCTTCAGTGATAGAGTCCGAATCGGAGTCGGAGTCATTGATCATTAAAGCAGAGATCTGAGCAATAAGGTCAGGGGCAAGATTCAAGGCATGTAATTTTTTGTTGAGACGGCAATAACGTTGAATGTGGCCCTTTTTGCCACATTTGTGACAGACGGTGTCTTTGAAGCATTCGTCACCTTGTTTGAAGGATGTTCGTTTAGGATAACTCTTGAAAGATCGTTTGTCGTGTCTGGGGTCAAATTTGTGATTTAAGAACGATGGAAATGTTGGGATTTGTGCTTATGGTGAGAAGTCTTTGAGGAGGAAGGGCAATGGAAATCTTTGGAGCTTTAAAGAGTTTTAGAAATATCAAATTGATTGCAGAAAGAACCAAGTTCTTGCTTAGTCTATCGCAATTCCTTTTTGATATTCTTTTGGAGCCTTAGATCTTGGCAGATCTGAAGTCCCTGTTGTTGGTTAATACTGATGAGTTCTCCGTAAGTAAGGGCTGCATAGTTGATAGGGGAGCCGTGGGTGGTTTTGAGAAACCGTCTAACTTTTTTGCCTAGCATAAAAGGTAGACCATCAATAAGCTTTTCCTTCCAAAAAGACTGGTTGGAATCCTCGCGAAGCATAACTCGCGTTAGGAAGGTATTTTTGTAATGTTGGAAGTCGCTGAGTTTGTGACATTTGAGGTTAGAGAGGAGTTCAGCATTTTTGTCTTTGAGGTGAGAGGGATCACCAATAAAGTGAGGTGATATGGCAAAGATTAGGGAAGAGACGGCATCATGAATGGGTTGGCCTTTGGGTGTTAGGACCAAATTATTGGATTCGTCATGCTGAAGGCTATTAAGGATTTCATCCCGTTGGGTGTCAGTGAGATAGAAATCCCACCATCCTTTGAGTTGGCCTGAAAATCCAGAAATAAGGATTTCGGCAATGGATTTGTCAGAGATAGACGTTTGGGTTTTGTAGGCATTGGCGGCCATTGTCATTTGTTGTAAGAGAGACAAATGTTATATTCGGTCATGGCGTCAATATTCCATTCATAAATGGAATTGGCATTGAATTTGTCCTGGTTAAGGATGCTTGACTTTTGCTCAATAGCCATATCTGGGCCGGGGACAGGAGTTGAAGAAAAGAATCGTTGGGGCTCATGAATGTGATTTAGAAATGGTCGGGGGGAGGAAAGCGATTGGGTTGACTCAGAATCAGATTCTTTGTCAAGAGTGTGACTAGCGTTGGATGATTGAGAGGGTGTATCTACGGCTATAAGAGGGGAGGTAAGAGAGACCGTGATGCTGGAGATTTGGCATCAGAGGATATCAGCAAAATCTCGATTTTCTTGGATCTGGCGGATACTCGATTGGAAAACTTTAAAAGGTTTAAAAATAGGTTGTTGGATATTGGATACAGGAATTGATGAAAAGGGCGGAGATGATGAAGGTGAAGGTAGATGGCTTTTAATGCGCTCAAGTTGTTTTCCAATAGTACTAAGATGAGTGTTACAGAAGTTATTCTGAGCAATGATACACCGAGAATTTTGTAAGACGTCATCAGTAGCAGTTTTATAAGGTGCAGCTTCAATGGGGTTGTTGACGATATTCGGATTGATTTGTCTCAAGGGAGGATGGGGGGAGGATATGGTATCACCATTGGTGGTTTCTCATTGACTTTGATGGCTTTTAGAATGAGTGATGGGATTGGTCATTTTGGTAAAGGAATTATAAGAGTCAATCATTTCTTGGATACAAGTAGGCATGAGAAATTATTCGAACCAGTCAAAAAATAAGATATGGGTTCGATATTCCTCAAGAAACTCATTATAAGAGGTTTGAGTCTGATCGCGTTCAGGTTTACAGAAGTTTCTGAAAAACTATTTGACTTTGGCTTTGTTGTGGTGAGCATTGAAGTCAGATCGGAGGAAATCCTTATCAATGTGGAAAGGAATTTCCAGAACATTGAGTTCATTATGAAATTGTTGGTTCTCAGTGATTTGAGAAGGCGTTGGGGAAGAAGGAGGGGATTCTTCGTTGTCAGGGACTTTATTTTGGGTATAAATAGGATGGAAAATTTGGGAACGATAGTTGACATGTTGTAAAGTAGGGTTAGGAAGATCGGAAGTTGAAAATCTGGGCTTATCAGGGAGGTGTATGACAAGTGGGAGATAGGAAGCTCCTAACTGTAATACTCTGCCGAGATTTTGGATCGATAAGGTTATACTTTTGCTACGAGAAAGGGAGGAATTTCCTGTGGATCTCGAGCTTGAAGGTCAATTGAAAGTGATACCAACAGTACCACCAGGATAGCGATTGATGCGTGAAACATCATTGCTAGGTTGGGTTTCAATAGGTTTGGTCTCAGAGTGATCCATGTCCTCTAAGATCCATTCGTCAGGAAGGATAACATCCTTCTAAAGGATGGCTTTAGGCGTGACGGTATTGGCGCGTGTGAAATTAGTTTGCAAGAAAATAGTTTGGCCTTTGGTGGATTGAAACCGATGCTTTGTTGCAAACGCAAAAATTATGGCTTTATAATGGACTTTAAAACTCAATGAAATATTCACGCTACCATGCATGAGAGCGTAATTAAAAGTTTTTAATTGGATAGTTAGAGCATGAAGAATGTTAGGATCACGTAAAGATAAAGTGAGATTGGGATGACAATCAAAAGATAAAGAGCCACCGGCGAGACTGGACTCGACGGAGCTCATAAGGGAGTCTTTAAAACGGAGATGTCTTGCATCCCTTAAGATAGCAAGGATAGAAGCGTCAAGACCGGAAATAGTCAGGAGTATAATACCAACCTGGACTAGACCGATATGAATGAAATTGAAACCTTTTTTGATATGACTTTGAAGAGAATCTTTGGACAATATTTGAAAAGTTTCAATGGGTTTAGAAACCGACATAGAATGCTCTTTTTGTTTGATAACATAATCATGCTTTAAAAATGGGTTTTTTGAAATGTGAGAAATGTCATGCTTTGAAATCTTTGGTAGTATCCAGTTATCAATGCAACCTTTAAAATCTTCAATGATCAGTTCGTTACTATTTATACGGCTTTGTGGGTTACTGGACTCAGCATGTTCATGAGCAGATGAGACGCATGATGCATTATTGCAAGAAAACGAATCCTTGGACGACATAAGATGCAGAAGCAGATGCAAAGAGAATCTAACAGCACAAAGTCAATGGATTAACTGCCACACACCGGGACTTACTGCCTGCTACCATGCATGGTCTAACCAAACTCTTAACAGATGCAGATGCAACCTTAGCCAGCCATGAAGGCGGTTCTACAATAAATACAATTAGCAGCTAAAATGCTACAGTAAAAATGACTTTGCTACAGTAACTCACTATTCCTGTAAATAGTAAGTTGATGAACGAAGGCAAGAAAGATGCACAAACAGGAGTTCTACCTTGATAGATACTTTTGTTTACGAAGCACCAAAGAGTTTTAACCCTGGAGAGCCCAAATGGAGGCACTTATAAAAAGTTCTATTGAAGGTACGTTCGAACGATATGATATGCAGATGGCTCTGATACCAGAGGGTGCGGCGAGGTGACGATTATATATATATATACATATTTTTTAATCTAAATGTACATTATACATATCACAAATATAACGTATCATCATATCAAAAAATAAGTCTTCAGACAATTCAAAGTAACAAAGATATAAATAATATCAATGTATTTATTTCAATATAAATTAGATCACCCAAATATTATTGAAGATATTATTTTGTGGTTAATATGCATATAATATGTAGATTAACGTTTATAATTTATGTTTTATACTAATTTTGTTTGTTTGTTTGTGTGCATACGTATATAGTTTTTGTTAGTGATTCAGATAAGATCTCTGTTTGTAATGTGCAAGGAAACACAATTACTGAAAGTAAAATTTTATCCATTATAAGTATAACAATAGGATCAAGTATGGTAATTTAGTATGTAATAATTGGAAACAAAGTTAAGCGTGGGTAATATGATCATATTTTTACTTAATTTAGTATGTATTGATTGGAAACAAAATTACTCTTATTTAATTAGCGTGTATATCTTACCCTATCTTGTAACTCTTTATTTTCTATATAAGGGAGCAGATGCAGTGAATAAAACTTAAATTATCAAGGAAAATATAAGAGTGATTTCTTCCAAGAAGAGAGGGAGAATATTAGTGAGATGGAGACATCTTTGATTTTGCTTGTAACGACAATTCTCGTACTCGCATGTTGCCAATGTTCCTTCGCTGGAGGCACGTACTTAGATTTCCTTCATATTGTAATACATATTATTTGACATGCCTCATATATTATATAATTTGTAGCATCATCAGACACAAAAAGGCTATGCTAATTTACGTAATCTTTTTTCATATACATCAATATTAACATGTGAAAATTTCAAATTGTTGCAGATAAAATTGTGGGTGTAAACTTCGGGCTAAACTCAGACTACCTACCACCTGTAAATCAAATTGTCTCGCTTTACCAAACATGTGGAATCAGGACCATGAGACTTTTTGAGCCAAGGGCAGATATAATAAAAGCATTGAGTGGATCAGGTATATATTTGAATAACTTATAGTAATCTCATACATATTAATTAGCAACTCTATTTATATTTTTAAATTTCTATAAGAAAATTTCAAAATATTAAAAGGAGAAACTAATATTTTTATAAGTGAAACATATTATTTACAAGAAAATGTTAGAATTCAATTAACCAATTGAACCCAATTATTGAAGGGTTAACTCTCATGAACATATAAAAGCAAGCAATGATCATTGTATCCTAAATTTATGACTCAACAATAAATCACTAATTAGACTAACATTAACAAGTAAATGTATCTAAGTGACAATATGCTAAGTAAAACAAGCCCAGATAATAATAAGTATTACTAGGGCTTTATAAATAAAAGGCCAATTTTTTTTTGTCAAAACTACTTATATACATACATTTATTGGTCCGACAAATCACATTTCGAACCAGGTAAAGATTTATAATGAAAGCGTTGAGACATTTTATTAAATTAGAACAGCCACATGCTAATTGTGATGTATTGAGATGATTACATTTTTTTTCTTGCAGGAATATGCCTATCCCTAGGAACTAGGAACGAGGATCTACAGACACTTGGGACAAGTCAAGATGCAGCGAATCAATGGATCGTCCAAAATGTTGCTCCTTACAATAACACATGCTTCCTTGCTATCACTCTCGGAAACGAAGCAATCCCAGGGCAATACGCTTCTTTCATACCCCAAGCTATGACTAACATGAAAAACGCCCTTGTGGCATTAGGCCGAAGCCATATCCTTGTCTCCACAGTGCTACCGGCCTCCGTCTTGGGGACTTCCTACCCGCCTTCCGCGGGTGTGTTCACCACCGAAGTAGCAGATGTGCTCTCGCAAGTGGCCACTGTTGCAGAAAACTTGAATTCCCCGATCATGATCAACGTGTACCCATACTTTGCGTATGCCTCAGACCCAAAGGATGTTTCCTTGAACTATGCATTGTTTAACTCCAGCGTGCCTGTAGTGGTGGACGGGCAGTACAAGTACTACAATCTCTTCGACGCTGTAGTGGATGCCTTCTATGCCGCATTTGAGAAGGTTAACCTCCCTAACGTGACATTGTACGTGTCAGAAACTGGTTGGCCGAGCGCTGGGAACGAGCCATACACGAGCCTCAGTAATGCGCAGGTGTACAATGATAATTTGGTGACTTATTTATCACAACGGAAAGGGACGCCAAGGAGGCCAGAGAAGCAATTGGAGGCCTTCTTGTTCGCTCTGTTCAATGAGGACCTGAAGCCAGCCGGGGTCGAGCAGAACTTTGGTTTGTTCTATCCAAACTTAACAGCGGTGTACCCATTTTGTTGAAGTGGTGTCTGTTGAAGTGGTTGTAATAAAAAGGAATAAGAAACACAATTGACACATGAATTAGAGAAAAAATATGAAGGTTTGGTGGTTCCAATCAAAATGTATTATGGTCAAACTTTATAAAATGTCTAAAAACTATGCTTGTGGTGTTATATCTAGTTTCAAATTTTGGCAACGATTCCCACACACAATTTAAACTTTCTAACCGGAAGGAGGAATGTCGCTGGTGCACATCCGTCATTTTAATACCTTTGCCATCACCATTGGCTTTTCCGGAAAGAGGGATGTTGACGGACAAACACATAGCCTCATTATATTTATTTTTAGATCGAGTTTTGGTTCGGTGTTTATTTTGGTATTTTGTATACGTTGAGAAGGATCGTCGATAGTATCGATTTTATTTTAACACGATCACCAGAGATTTTGAAGCAACAAAAGTTGATTCTAATGGAACATCAGAAGCACTTGAAGAATTTTTCTTCTTCACGAGAATGATAAAATCATCACGGCTCTAAGTTTGAGACAAGGAAGGTTTCTTTTTCAACTGGTCCTTGGCATCAAATTGAAGGTCATACCCAGTAGTGTTAAATACTTGTTGGAAGAGCTTCGCCATCTTTTAAAGGTCCTATCCGGCTTGAAATTAGATTAGTCGATCCAATAGACCGGATACAAATTAGTTTAAATCAAAAAATTCATTTGATAAGATATATATTAACTTTATTTTGGAAAGCATTTTTTTATTTTACACCATTCCAAGACTTAAACTTTAGATGTCTTTTAATTTTATAATATCTTGTGTCGCTAGATTACTTGCCTTAGAACTTTTTAAAAGAAAAACCTTGAACATTAACGCAACTGCTAGGGAAGAGTAAAATTAAAGTGGACTCGAAGTGAGAATATGGCCATGATTTTATCCATAAATTATTTTGATATCTTATATGTTGCACGTATCTCCTAAAAGGTGACTGAGACGAAGGTCAAGTTTGCCTTCAGCGGAGGCGAATGGGGTTGCACTTGGGTTGGCGAAGTTGAGTCTGGCGGCGGGTGTGAGGAGTTAGAGATTTCAGTCGATTCTTTCTTCCTTGGCAGGTCTGCTTGACCGTGATATCCTCCAGGTAGGGGGGCTAGTGGGTCCATGGGATGGGGTGCTGGGTGTAATGGGGTCAATGCGTAGTGGTCATGTTTTAGTAGTGTTATCAGTGTGTATTCTTTTGTTCAATGAAAGCAAGGCAGTATTTACTCCTAAAAAAAGTAATTTTGCGATCTTCTAGGTCAGCGTACTCTAGCATTCACAGCGGACTTATCCATCTTAGCAATGTTTGTATTAAATTTTCTGACTAATTTTTTTTGAATTATGCATAAATTTTGAATAATGATAAAATTTTCTATCAAATTTTTTAACATGTTGTATTCCACTAAGGAGTTTTAAACTATAACAAAAATCTTGTTAGTTCATTTCGTACCTGTTGATATATATTCTGCAATTTGCTAGCACTAACAAACTTTAATTTGTTTTGAGAGAAAGAAAATGAGTATTTATGTTGTATGAATTTTCAATTTTCAATTTAATAAATACACATATAACTGATTTAGTTTGAAATAAAACGCAAAACATATTTTTTTTTATTTGCGTGCATACGTGTATAATTTTTGTTTAATGTGATTCAGATAAGATCTATGGTTGTAATATGTTGGCATCTATATAAATCTATATCCATGTAAGGAAACACTATTACTGAAATTACTATGATAATTTAGTGTGAGTTAATTGGTTCAAATTCTTTTTTATATGGATAAACTTTATCCATAATACGTACAACAACAGGATCAAATATGATAATTTAGTATGTATTAATTGGAAACTAAATTAAACGTATGGTAATATGATCATATTTTTACTTAATTTAGTATGTATTAATTGGAAACATAATTACTCGTATTTAATTAGCGTGTATATCTTATCCTATCTTGGAACTCTTTATTTTGTATATAAGGGAGCAGCTGCAGTGAATAAAACTTAAATTATCAAGAAAAATATAAGAGTAATCTCTTCCAAGAAGTGAGGGAGAATATAAGTGAGATGGAGACATCTTCGATTTTGCTTCTAACGACAATTCTCGTACTCGCATGTTGCCAATGTTCCCTTGCTCAAAGTAAACAGATTTCTTTCATATTTTTTGAAACGGAGATTTCTTTCATATTGTCATACATATTATATGATATGTAGCATCATCAAACCCTACACATGAACTTTTTATAAGCAGATTTTTTTTAAATTAACACAAAATTACTTCACTAAAGAATGTAGTCTTCGTTATATATATCAATTAACACGTGAAAATTTTCAAAATGTTGCAGATAAAAGTGTGGGTGTCAACTTCGGGCTAAACTCAGACTTCCTACCACCTATAAATCAAATTGTCGCGCTTTACCAAAAATGTGGAATAAAGACCATGAGACTTTTTGAGCCAAGGGCAGATATACTACAAGAATTGAGTGGATCAGGTAGATGTTTGAATTTTTTAAATAGTAATATCATACATATTTATTAGCAACCCTATAAGGAGAAAATAATCTTTTTATAAGTGAAATGTATTATTAACAAAATATGTTACAATCAACAGGTTAACACAATTACTGAAGGGTTAACTCCCATGAACATACAAAAGCAAGCAATAATGAGAAATTCTATGGTGGTCTCTTTATACCAAGTCATTTAGTAACTTGGTATGTACCCACAAATGAAAATGTGGCAAGTAGATTTAGGACCAAATAATTAATTAAATGGCTAAAATATTTAGTTATGCAAAGTAAATCAAAGCATTAATGTGACATAGGTTAAAAATAAACTATTTCCTAAAAGTAGAACTAAGCCGTTAATAAAAAATATGTTCAAATTTTATTATATTTTTATTTTTTCTAAAAATAAAGCCAATTTCATCGATTCATTTTCATCAAAAGCACAAAGGAATTTTTTTATAAGTATACCTTATTTACCAAAAATCATATTTATACCATGGTATCATTACTTTGTCAAGCTATGTACTGTAAAAATTTTCGTGAGTACACAAAAATGATTATGTTAGTATTTCTTCTTGTGGTTCAACTGTTTTACTTGTGTTTCTTCTTTTTCTCTTTTCATTCTAATTGAACTTTTAATTCATTTATATATTTTTGATTCTCTCAAACATGGTCTAGTATGATTTGAATAGATAAAACAAAATGACTACTATAATTAATTTCTTTTTCACCATTTTGTGTATTTCGAGCCTTCAAAATATACCTCTACATTGTAGTACTTAAAAGATCCAGATGTAGAGATACAAACTTTTACAAAAATTTCTCAAAAATTGCTACACTCGTCATAGAAAGCACAAATAAATGCATTTTTTCAATGGTTATTGACAATTCCATAGATTTGTTATTTCTCATTAATTCTTTGATGTCAATCGATGAAGTTGGCTTTAGTTATTTTTTTGGAAAATTAAAATATAACAAAAGTGAACATATTTTTTTATTAATAGTTTATTTCTAATTTTTTTAATGGAATACTTCGCTTACGAAACAGTCTTTTTTAACCTATGTCACAATAATGCTTTGATTTAGTTTCCATAATTATATATCCTAGTGGACCTAGTCATTTAATTAATTGTTTGGTCCTAAATCCACTTGGCACATTTTCATTGGTGGATACATAGCAAGTCACCAAATGACTTGGTATGAAGGGACCACTATAGAATTTCTCAGCAATAATAGTCTTACTAGGTCTTTATATAAAAATTTCCTTTTTTGGGTCCAAAATACCTATACCGGGACACCCATTGGACGGATTAATTTATTTTTAATCTTGGAGGCTTTTAATAAAGGAAAGACTCTCTCAACAAATGGATACATCGAGCTATCTGATTAAACTAGAACAATCACTGGCTAATTAATCTCATATTTGTGTTTGTATTGAGATGACTGAATTTTTTTTCTTACAGGTATATGCCTATCCCTAGGAACTAGAAATGAGGATCTACAGGCATTGGGGACAAGCCAAGATGCAGCGAATCTATGGATTACCGAAAATGTTGCTCCATACAATAACACGTGCTTCCTTGCTATCACGCTCGGAAACGAAGCGATCCCAGGGCAATACGCTTCTTTCATACCCCAAGCGATGACCAACATGAAAAATGCCCTTGTGGCATTAGGCCGAAGCAATATCCTCGTCTCCACAGTGCTACCTGCCTCCGTCTTGGGGACTTCCTACCCACCTTCCGCGGGTGTGTTCACACCGGAAGTGGCAGATGTGCTCTCACAAGTGGCCACTATCACAGAAAACTTGAATTCCCCGGTCATGATCAACGTGTACCCGTACTTTGCGTATGCGTCAGACCCAAAAGATGTTTCTTTGAACTATGCATTGTTTAACTCTAGCATGCCTGTAGTGGTGGACGGGCAGTACAAGTACTACAATCTCTTCGACGCTGTGGTGGATGCCTTCTATGCCGCATTTGAGAAGGTTAACCACCCAAACGTGACATTGTACGTGTCAGAAACTGGTTGGCCGAGCGCTGGGAACGAGCCATACACAAGCCTCAGTAATGCACAGGTGTACAATAACAATTTGCTGAATTATTTATCTCAACGAAAAGGGACGCCGAAGAGACCAGAGAAACCATTGGAGACCTTCTTGTTTGCGTTGTTCAACGAGGACCTCAAGCCGGCTGGGGTCGAGCAAAACTTTGGTTTGTTTTACCCAAACTTAACAGCGGTGTACCCATTTTGTTGAAGTGGTTGTAATAAACGGATAAAGAAACAAAATCGACACATGTACTAGAAAGAATAAAGGTTTAGTAGTTCCAATAAATAAAAAAGAATTGTGATCCTAGCCTTTTTCAAATTTATAAGTGTCTAAAGACTACATGTTTGTGGTGCAATATCGAGCTCAAAAATTTGGCAAAAATCTCAAACATATGTTAGACTTTTTTAAAATTTATTTACGCTTCTAAAATTAAAACTCCAAGCTCAAATTTCCATTCAAATGTATTTGAATTAGGTCTTAAAATCACATTGAGTTGTGTCCTCTGTAGGAAAGGAAGCAAATTGTCAATTTAATTTTGAGGGATACATTTAAGAGTTTGCTTATGGTATATGTCAAAGTCTCTGTCGCACAAGCTTTATCTTAATCAAAGGTTGTACAGGTTTAAGATGATGGAGGACGGCTCAGATTTGAGCTTACACATCAACGATTTCAATCAACTAGTTAGTGATTGGATAAGAGTAATGTTAAGTTCGAGGATGAAAAAAATGTATTGTTGCTGCTGAATTCCTTACCAAGTTCCTACGAAAGTTTGGTTACCACTCTAACTTGTGCAAAGAGTCTTTGATGTTAGAGGATATCACTAGTGCTCTGCTAGGATTTTATTAAAGGAAGAAGACTGGCGATGAACAAGGAGAAGGGCTGGTTGTGAGGGGTAGCCATGGTTGTAGAGAAGCAAAATATAGAAGAGGATCTAAGTCGGGGTCAAGGAGGTTCAAAAGAAATTATTTCGAGTGCAAAAAAAAGGGGCACAAGAAGAATGATTGTCCAAAAAGAACTCGGGACCACGAGGAAAAATGATCGACGTCCAAGAATATGGCCTCATATTCAGACGGGTCAAATGGTGATTGTCTTTCTATTTTATCAAATCTGAATCATCCTGGTAATTTTTGGTTCGACCACTACAAGTTTGTTGGTTCAAGTATAGTGACCGTGGATGATAGTTCTATTTGTAAAATTACTGGCATATGAGACTTGTGAATCAAGATGTGGGATGGTGTTGAGAGAAAGTTGTGCGGGGTTAGGCATGTTCCAAAGTTAGAAAAGAATTTGATCTCATTAGGAGCCTTAGATTATAATGGGTATAGCTATAAGGTTGAAAGTGGTCTAATTGAGGTGGAAAATGATGCTGCGATGGTAATGAAGGCTGAAAGGGATGCTAGGAATACCTACATATTAGTGGGGGCACTGTTGTAGGTGGAGTCACCTCATTGAAGTCTAATGGAGGCGAGAAAACCTCTTGACATATAAGGTTAGATCGTATGAAGGAGCGAGATCATGACATGAATTATTTGAGTGCAGTCAAAAGGATTCTTGGAATGGAAATTCACGGAGATCAAAACAGAGACCCTTTTACTTGACAAAGTCTCTGACCAAAAATGGTCTTCTTGCAGTGGGCTCATCTATTGGCCCTGGCACTCTGAATGAGAATACAGAGGTGTATAAGACTTACCTGACCAGTCAATGAACTAGCCTCGGTCCCCCGAATGTAAATTGCCACCGCCGGCAGACATATTTGCAACTATAACGAAATTTGGTGAGGCTTGGTCCTAGTGTAATTTAAGTTTGTGTTTGCTGAGGTCTCCTTTTCTTGGTGTTCATTTGTGAATCATTTTCCTTGCTAATTGAAACACTGGCTATACCTCTGTCTCAAATTGCAGTCACCTCCTTTACGTTGATTAGTACATCATCTTACTGACGGCTTTCGCATTGCATATACAAAGGAAGCTACTATGTGTACAATTCTAACGATTGCTAATACAAAATCTTGTATGCAGAAGAAGCCACAGAATACACGTAGGACTGGCATTTAAGAAAAAAGGATTACATTGGACTGTATGCGGGAGATATGGTTTGAAGATGTGGTAATTCCAGATGTATTTCCTTTTTTGATGGGTCAGATGTATTTCTTTATTTATAGCTTTTCGTTGAATATTTAATATATTTCATCAAGAGGAATAATGGATTTTTTTTTTCTTCACTAGAATCTTGTCTCTTTCTGAATGAATTTCAGATATTGCATTTCAGATATTTCTTTATTCTTTCTCAGTTAAAACTAATGGTGTTCAGCTTGGGTCAAACAATCCTGAGATTAACACAATTGAGCAAGTCAACCAATAATGTTAAATATGGAGCCAAGAGACAACCACATCATAAAAATTAACAATTGTCGTCTCTAGCAGAACAATCTAATCCCAGCGTGTTTATTCTCTTTGAGGTACAATGTCGTTAGACAACTATAGTCTTGGAATGTTCGTGTCGTGTGTATGAAAATCTAGGGTTAGACAACAATCCTGAGATTAACACAATTGAGCAAGTCAACCAATAGTGTTAAATATGGAGGCAAGAGACAACGACATCATAAAAATTAAAAATTGTCGTCTCTAGCAGAACAATCTAATCCTAGCGTGTTTATTCTCTTTTAAGGTACAATGTGGTTAGACAAATATAGTCTTGGAATGTTCGTGTCGTGTGTATGAAAATATAGGGTTAGTGTATTTTCATATATTGGGAGTAGTGGACGGGTTGAGGACTTTCAGATAGGGGATTTTTTTTAAATAGGCAAAAACTTTAGATATCGAAAAAAAAATCCAAGTATAAACCAAATACCTAAATCAAAAAAGTAGATCCAATCAAAATTTACAATTGAAAATAGGAAGATTGAATTTAGTATAAGACAATTATCATTATTTTTACAACACTTTTAATTAATCAGGCAGTGAGTATTATCATTACCTACAAAAAAAAGTGAGTATTATCATACTCGTACTTTTGACAAAAAAAATAAAAATACATTGATAATTTTGATTAAGTGCATATCAGAATTTGGTTAAGATCAGTCAAAATAGGCTAGACATAGTAGTACTCAAACATTGAACTAAGTTATCTAAAGTACTACAAAATGTTAGTCATGCATGAAGGGAGAATGAGGTTCATTGAGTGAATGGTCATAAGCTATGATGATTTAACTTATAAGTTAGGCAAATGACTTTTTCTTTGAGACAAAGATTATTCTTACACGGAGTCATAAACATATCTTTCGTGTGATCTCTGATTCCCTAATTAGGAGGATTTCGAAAGTCAACGAAGATAGTTTTATGAGTTGGGTTGAAAATTTTTTCTTAAGTCTAGTTCAAGTCATTGCTTACACATTCTAGTTAAGTTGGAGCTTGACTCGAACTCTCATAGTTATAGCTGGATGCAGACTCAAGAAGACTAGATAGACGTTAGAGATAAATAGACTTACGATAAACATTAGATAGAGATCGACTTTGAAGTCATCGTATCTAACTAAAGTATGGCTTCGGGTAGAAGGTCGTGTCCGTTTATTTTTCTATATAAGCATGACTTGGGGCATTATACAGGACACCACAAATTTATACACAAAAAGCCCAAGCTGATGCTAGTTATCATTTTTTACCTTCTCCCCTCTCAGTAAATTTATTTCCTACCGAGTTTTTTCAATTTTTTCCTCCTCTTTCTTAGATCGATTTTTCCGTATTAAGTCTTTGTGACGTTCTTCCACCTTTTTCCTGCAAGAGTGCTATAAGTAAAAAGTTATAATATTAGAGATTACGTAGTAACAATTTTGGAAACGTGAGCTGAAGGTTCCATTCAATAAAGATCATAATTGAAATTAAATGAATCCAAAGCCAATAAATGCTTAAGCGTAAAAAGTTAATTATTATAAATTACGTCTTCACAGGTTCGACTTTTGTGATGAAAGCTTTATCACTAGTTATTTTACTCACAAACACTTCAAAGTGAGATTAATTTTTACGGACTAAAATGCCACCCGAGGTCGAGAGAGTCATTTGTTTTTTTTTTCCGACATGAAGAAGAAGCCTACTTCTTCTTTCGGAGAGAAGCACCAAATGCTTCTGTTCACTTACTTGGTCAAAAAAGCCAAAATGTCTATCCTCCTTATAAGGGAAAAAGCAACCATGTACACATTATAAAAGAAACCGTTCCCACGAACAATATACTGTCTATTCAACAATTGTATTTCACGTCTCCGGAGTTATTATTATTATGAAGTAGTGATTTTAGAATTAAACGAACTCTCAGTTTAATATTGGGATAAAATATAGATAAACTTTAATGGGTGTATATTAGATTTTACAAATAAAATTCTAACATGAGTTGTATATTAGATTTTACAAATAAAATTCTAACATGAGCAATAATACATCATGTTATGAACAATGAAATACCATGCAGCGAACAATAGAACGGAATGCTATGAACAATGGAATGGCATGTTATGAAAAATAGAACATTATGCAATGGAATATCATGTTATGAACATTGGAACATCATATAATGGACCAATATGTTATGAAAAATGGAACAACATGTTATGAACAATAGAATATCTTGCACGCCGGCCCGAGAGTACCAGCAAACTCCTCTGATTTCTCCATCATGTGAGCAACTCCACTAAATATGAAGAAGCACATGGAAGATGATGGTGACATGCAAGTTATGCAGAGAATGGAGATTATAATAATCCCTGAGGGGTAAAGAAGATGAACTGGATAAATTAGAGGCGCTTAACCAAACTCTTGTAACGTATGAAATGATGATTTCCAAGAAACTCGAAAAGAATTAATCACAGTGAGTTATTTTGTTGTTTTTGCTATGATCCAGGTAATTACACTTTTCGTTGTCTGTTTTGGCTTCTGATTACTATGTGTTATATTTAAAAAAATGGAGTGCCCTCATCATCTTTGTATGGTCCTCCTTGGCTTAGTGTTAGCCGTACAAACGGACGATCTGCTTACCAAAAATGCCCTTCATCCGGCGTGAAGCTCCTAACCGTGCAATGTGCACGCGCGCCTTGTCTCATTAAATCAACGGTTTCCGTTTTATTCCGGATGATACTGCCCATCCAATTAGTTTCAGCACCCAATTCAATCTCCTTGCCATGTTAGAGTTTCATCGGAACATCTGTAAGATCAAGTAATTCAACTTCTAATTGGACAAGGTATCATACCTATTCCTACCAAATTTAACACTTACTTAAAACTTCGAACTTAGGCGCTCTTAGTACATCGACTGATATCAAATTTGTCTGCAAAGGTGAAACGGTCTGTACTCTCCATGATGAAGCGGGCAATATGCCCTTGCATCCGAAGAGACATTCTGTTATCCAGAACGAAACGGGTTGAAAAAGATAAACAAAAATAGGGGAAAGAGGAGATTGGCAACCTACACTTTGTGAACTCCACCCGTTTCTTCCACAAGTAGATCATCAGATTTCTAATTCTAAAAAAAAAAATCAGGTTTCTTCTGACAAAGGAGAAAAAAAATAAGAGAAGCATCAAGCATATGATCATGTGTGAGGAGCTGCTTTCCTAAAAGTAGTGAGTTTGACGAATTAGATTAACAAATTCCTTATTTTGTTTGTTTGCTCGTTTCGTTCAATGTTCTACATTGCTACAGTTTAATTCCTATCACATCATGATGGCTTCCGTTTCACATACTACAAGGATAAGTGAAGGATCAGCAATGTAACCGCAGCCTAATAAACAATAATAGTTTAGAGCTGCACGATCATTCACATAATTGCTTACTTAACTACATTTTAGCTAGGAATAAATACTATATTATATGTATATGTAAATTATACAAATATTATATGTATATGACGCATTTTAAGCATTTATATTGAAAATATGCATATGGTTGATTAAGTTTGAAATTACGCAAAAAATGTTTTTTTTATATTGACTACATAGGAGTATAGTGTGCGTATTATGGTTCAGATAAGAACTTTGGTTATAATGTGTTGTCATCTATATATATTCATGCAAGGAAACACTATTACTGAAATAAAAATTGGTAATTTAGTATGAGTTAACTAATCCGCATATTTTTTATATGGAAAATTTTTATCCATAATAAGTATAACAATCAAGTGTGATAATTTAGTATGTCTTAATTTTTTTGTAAATTTAGTATCTATTAATTGGAAACAAAATTACAAGCATGGTAATATGATCAAGTATGATATTATGTTACTTAATTTATTATGTATTGATTGGAAACAAAATTACTCGTATTTAATTAGCCTGTATATCTCATCTTATCTCGGAACTCTTTATTTTGTATATAAGGGAGCAAATACAATGAATGAAACATAAATTATCAAGAAAAATATAGAGTAATCTTTTCCAAGAATTGAGGGAGAATATTAGTGTGATGAAGACACTTTCGATTTTGCTTGTAACGACAATTCTCGTACTTGCATGTTGCCAATGTTCTTTCGCTAGAAGTACGTACAATTTTCCTCTAATCCTTAACCAGCTATTTTTTATGAGCATATTTTTCATCAAATTGACACAAAACTACTCCGTAATGGCGTAATCTTCTTTAGACCCGTCAATTAACACGTAAATATTTGTGAAATGTTGCAGACAAAAGTGTGGGCGTCTGCCTCGGGCTGAACTCGGACAAGCTACCACCTATAAATAAAATAGTCGAGTTTTACCAACAATGTGGAATCAAGACCATGAGACTTTTCGAGCCAAGGGCAGAAATACTACAAGCACTAAGTGGCTCAGGTATACTACATGCAATTTATGCCCCCTTTTTTATTGTTTACTAGTGAACAGCCAAAATAAATTACAAAATTAGCCATTGAGGTTTAATTACATACAGGCAATAATAACACAACCATGCTCAGTAAAACAACCTAAGCTAATAATAGTCTATCCGGTCACTCGTTGGACCTACTATTCTATAGGCGAGTTGTGTGACAAATTTCTTTCGACAAGTTGATGTATGGAGATCTCTCATTAACCAGAACAACATTTGCTAGTTTATCAAAGTGCATATATATAGGATTGATGTTTATATTGAGATAACTGCATTTTTTTTCTTGCAGGTATATGTCTTACCCTAGGAACTAGAAACGAGGATCTAAAACCACTGGGCACAAGCCAAGAAGCAGCGAATCAATGGATCGGCCAAAACGTTGCTCCTTACAACAAAACATGCTTCTATGCTATCACGCTGGGAAATGAAGCGATCAAAGGGCCATACGCTTCTTTCATACCCCAAGCGATGACAAACATTCACAACGCCCTTGTGGCATTAGGTCGAAGAAATATCCTCGTCTCCACAGTGATACATGCCACCACCTTGGGGATTTCCTACCCGCCTTCCGCGGGTATATTTTTTCCCAAAGTGGCGAATCTTCTCTCGCAAGTGGCCACCATTGCGGGCAACTTGAATTCACCGGTCATGATCAACGTGTACCCGTACTACGCGTATGTCTCAGATGTTGCAGATATCCCTTTAGATTATGTGATGTTCAACTCGTCCAAACCTGTGGTGGTGGACGGACAGTACAAGTACTATAACATCTTTGACGCGATGGTGGATGCCTTCTACGCCGCATTTGAGAAGCTTGGTTTCCCAAACGTGACATTGTACGTGACAGAAAGTGGTTGGCCGAGCTCCGGAAATGAGCCATACACGAGTCCCGGTAATGCACAGAAGTACAATCACAATTTTGAGAGACATATATCGCAACGAAAAGGGACGCCGAGGAGGCCAGAGAAGCCCTTGGAGGCCTTCTTGTTTGCGTTGTTCAATGAGGACCTGAAACGGGCTGGGATCGAGCAACATTGGGGTTTGCTTAACACCGACTTAACACCGGTGTACCCCTTTTGTTGAAGTGGTTGCATTGGGGTTTGCTTAACACCGACTTAACACCGGTGTACCCCTTTTGTTGAAGTGGTTGTAATAAAATGGACATTCTATTAGAAAGAACACAGGGTTTGGTAATTCCAATATATTAAAAAAATGTATTGTGATCCTAGCAATTAATCACCCCTCTCCAACTTTATAAAATGTCTAAAAACTATGTCTGTTGTGCTATACGGAGCTCCAAAATTCGGAAACTAATCCCACACATAAGTTAGATTTTTTATATACGCAATATTATTTACGCCTCTAAAATTTGAAATTTGGTCGGTCTTGAATTCCAAATTGTAATTTCCATCCCACATATTTCTAATTGGATTAGGCCTTAAAGACGCATAAGTTGAGTCCTAGATTAAATAGGAAGCAAATGGACAATCCAATTTTTCACTTACCAAAGGTGAAACGTTAACTGACGGTCAAAAATTAATAAAAGTTTCTGAAAATCTAATGCCCATCTCAAATTTCAAAATCTCGTTTATAGTGTCAGTGTATACTATTATGGTAGAGCATTGTATTCGGTTGAAATCATAATTCGGACACTCACGAGATTATTAATCCAAGTTAGAGATATTATTAGGACAGACAATAAGAATAGAGTTCTAACTGAATTAGAATTTGAGATAAATCCTAACAAATTTTAACAGTAAACTAAACATCAGTAGTACTCCACTTTCACTATGAGTCCCTAAGGACATATCATCATCAAACACGAACACCTACCAAGTCCAAGCAATCTACCAAGTCCAAGCAATGCTTGAACTTAGTAACAAGAAGAGACTTCATCATCATGTGAATTATATGTATTATGTATGTAATTTATATTTTATACGTATTATAAATTTTTTATTTAAAAAATATCCATATAAATGATTAACTTTGAAATGCTATGTAAAAATTGGTTTTATTTTATTTTTCGTGCATACATTTATTATTAGTGTATTATGCTTGAGATAAGTTATATGGTTATAATGTGTTGTCAAATTTATTTCGAAGGGTCAAATTATTTATCTAAAAGAATAGAAAGATCTTTGAAGTCACTGCTACACCAATTGTAATTCATCCTCCTCCTTTAAACCCAAAATTTTCCAACAACAGATGTGCTCTCGCAAGTGGCCACTACGCGTACGCCTCGGACCCAGCACATGTCTCCTAGGAGTATTGGATGTTCAACTTAGGTTGGCCTCTCGTGGTGGACGGGTAGTACAAGTACGACAACCTCTTCGACGCGATGGTGGATGCCTTCTATGCAGCGTTTGAGAAGCTCGACCACCCAAACGTGGCATTGTAAGTTTCTAAAATTGGTTGGCCGAGCTCTGGGAACGAGCCCTACGCGAGCCCTGGTGGTGCACAGGCGTACAATCAAAATATTGCAAATTATATATCGCATTGGAAAGGGACGCCGAGAAGGCCGAAGAAGCCCTTGGAGGCCTTCTTGTTTGCTCTGTTCAACGAGGACCTGAATCCGGCTGGAGCCGAGCAGCACTTCGATTTGCTAAACCCGGAATTAACACCGGTGTACCCTTTCTGTTTAGAAAGAATGAAGGTTTGGTAATTCCAATAGATTACAAAATGTAGGATAAATTACGCTAGGATTACTCGATCTTGGTAATATCATCTCTCAAATCTCACATTTTTAAATATTATTTTACCGTCCTCTCTGTTAGGTTTCTGGTATCCGTTGCCGTCGTTTCTGGTGATTAGTTGAATTTTTGTTTGGGATTTTGGAGACCTGAGACGATTGAGCACGGTCATGTCTGTCAAGTCGATACCTACGAAAATTGGAATTGCCAGTGTTGCCTGGTTTTTTTTATTTAAATTGATGGGTCGTTATCTTATGGATAGTGAGCTCATTATGTGCTTTTTTGTTGTACACATAGTGGAGGAATTTTCTTTAGCGGGAATCTCGAGAATATGATAAAAACAAACAGAAGGGACGTAAAAATAATATTTTAAAAATAAAAATTTGAAAAAATAATAATATCAAATACAATAGACCTCAGCCTAATTTATCCAAAAATGTGTTGTGATCCTATTAATTAAACACCCCTTTTCAACTTTATAATATGTCTAACCAAACTTTGGCAACAAATCCCTCGCATCAGTTAGAATATTTTTTAATATACTTCATATTATTTACCCCTCTAAAATTTGAACTTTGGTCGGTCCTGAACTCCAAGTTCAAATTTCCATTCCACCCTTTGCTAATTGAATTATGCCTCAAAGATTGCACAAGTTGAGTTCTAAAGAACTGAATAGGAAGCAAATGAACAATCCAGTTTTTCACTTGCCAAAGATGAAAAGTTCTATCTTTCCACTCCTAGATCAAACTTAGAATCTATATTTTCTTTATTTTTCTTTTTGAGGTGTAGATTCTCTATTTTCTCAATTTTAATTGATTTTTTAGGGATAATTTTTTGCTGATTTGGTACAGTCAAGCAGCTGAATTACTCATATGGTAGTGGTCGAAATCATAATTCGGACACACACAAGATCTGTCAACCAAGTTACAGTTGCATCCGGAGATTCAAGTTCAAGTCGGAAAATGTGTCGAAACTCTTCCTATCGTGAGAAAGAAGGTATAAACTCTGTCGGCCTCGTGTCCCTTTCGTCACCAAGGTCCGAGATGCAGAATACGTAGTA
Source organism: Hypericum androsaemum (assembly GCA_963995505.1). NCBI lineage: Eukaryota > Viridiplantae > Streptophyta > Magnoliopsida > Malpighiales > Hypericaceae > Hypericum > Hypericum androsaemum. The sequence continues at coordinate 10,016,281 of OZ023191.1, read as the reverse complement.
GAGAATTAGCTCTGTGCATATAGATGTAGATATATATGATCCTGCTACTTGGATACAGCATCATGTTTTCTTGGGGTATTTATACTGGACCAAGACAAATGGTTTATGTTTTCCTTTCTGGTAATGTTAAGGGATATCGAATATTCTATTTAGGTGGAGTTTGGACTTGGATTGTTGGGGATTGGATTTGGTGTGTAAAATGAGTGAGGACCAACTTGGATAAAAGGGGAGCTATTAGATTGGATTTTTAAGTCATGTGCAAGATCTGATGGTCAATATTAAAGGGGGTATTTTTTTACTTTTCACATCTCTTGTTCTCCTTTCTCTCTCCTGCCTCTCATTTCAATCTAGGGCTTTTGGAGGGAGTCACTTCCGGGCTCTCTCTCTCTCTCTCTCTCCCTCCCATCATCTATAACATCGACGACTTCAACAACCACGTCTTTCAGCGACGGTGGTAGAGCGGAAAGTCTAGGCATCAATCTCGAGTTATCCCCGTCGTGGCCATCGTCTTCAAGCTCTAAAGATCATCAATCTCGAGCTCCTAAGGGGAAAGACGAGGTGTCGGGCCCCTCGTTGATGGTGACTTCTCGTCGTGACTGCTGCGATTCATCCTCTCGTCATGATTTCTGGATTGAACTTGTTCGCCACTAGAGGGAAGAGGACGACTCGGTCATTTTCAATTAAAATAGATTCTTACATGCACAAACGAAGAGGATTAGCGGCTGGATTTTATTGTTGTTATATTTGTTTTGCTTTTATGCCGAATTGTATCTCAATTTTTCTTCGAGTTTGTATATGTCGATACACTGGTATGATAAAATAGTTTGTTCTTTTATGTTCAAATAGTTTTCACTGTTACGATATCATAGTTTGTTATGTCATGATAAAAAAGTTTGTTCTATCATGATCAAATGGTTTGCACTGGTATGATAAAATAGTTTATTTTGTTATGTTCGAATGGTTTACAATATATCGATAAAACGGTTTGTTATGTCATGAAAAAATGTATGTTCTATTAGTATCAAATGGTTTGCACCGATAAATATTTGATATAACCAGGTAAACTATTTGATATAACTGGATAAACTATTTGACATAACCGGGTTAAACTATAAAATATAATTGGGTAAACTATTTGATATAACTGAGTAAACTATTTGATATAACTGGGATAAACTATTTGATATAACCCGGATAAATTATTTGATATAATCGGACAATCCATTTTATATAATGGGGTAAACTATTTGACATAACGGGGTAAACTATTTGATATAACCGATAAACTATTTGATACAATCGGGTAAACTATTTGATATAATCGGAGAAACTATTTGCTGATTTTTTCTTCTTCCTTTCCTTTTTATTATTTTTTATTTTGCTCCTTTTCAAGTGAAATCAGGTTAGGGATAGAGATTTTCATTTTTTACTTCTCAATTTTGATGGGTAGAACTCAAAAGTGAAGTAAAAAACTACATCTTTCTACAACTTAGTAAGGTATCCGGGAGACCCGGGTCAGCTGAATGGGACCGATTGAGCAGTCCAATTAGATTTTGGGCGGTCTAATCGCTCCCTGAACTTTTGGCAAAAAATGAGCCAGGATTACTCTCAGGTGGCGGTCTGACTGGTAGCAGGTTTTAAAATATTAGTTATTACATATAAAATATGACTTTTCAATATTGAAAAGGTAATAAATATTAGGGTAAATTACTCTCAGGTCCTTCGTGTATAATTAATAGAAAAATTTGAGCACTATACCCCTATAGAAAAACTATCCATGATATGGTTATAGATTTTATGAAGCATATAATACTTTCTGAAATACAATATTTCACTTGTTTCGGGCTCAAAATCACAAAGTTGGATTGTCACAAGTAAATTTCAGAACAGAAATCGATAATAGAGAAGTGATAAAAATAAAAAATTTGAGCATGATACTCCTTTGGAAAAACTAATATGATATTGATTATGGATTTTATGAAGTACAAATTAATATCTGAAATATAATTTCTCACTTGTTTAAGGCTCAAAATCACTAAATTTGATTGTCACAAGTTAATTGAGGTAATATAAATAAAAAATAGAGATGTAATGATCAATGACAAAATATGTGTCTGATACTCCTGATACCCCTATGGAAAATATGTGCCCGAGGATCCTCCAAGCTCTCAGAGATATCGCATTTGCCTATTCGTATTCAGTAATTCTCATCAAAATCCAAGTACTGTATTCATCCAATGAGAGTTTATGTTAAATGATTTTGTTTAAAATGTATAAGAGAGCATTGGTCTTCGCCTATCTAAGATAGATTTTAAGGAAATGCTTATTTCTACCCAATTGCCCGATTTGAGATAATGATGGTAAAATAAGCTAGATGTAGTTTTATGACATAACTAATTATTATTTTATAGTTATTAGTAATTGATAAGTTTGATCATAATTATCACATAAATATTTACTTTTATTTATGATATGAAAAAATTATGTAAGAACATCTTTAATCAGTGTGTAGTCCACATAAAATATTTCTATCTCTTTATGTCTCAAGTCATATCCACTTCATTGACTGCCCAAAACATTGATGATGTCTACCAATTCTTCATGTCTTTACTAGTTATAATCATAGTTTAGCGATGTAGTCTTGTTCTCGCTAATCTATCGAAAGCGATGATCTAATGAGTTTTTAATTATTTACATGACACAGTCGAAACTCCACCTACAGAGTCCACGATGATGAAGAAAGCATCGATGGTGAGCATATGCGTGACGACCATTTTCTACTTGATGTGTGGCTGTTTTGGGTATGATGCTTTTGGAGACCAGGTCCCTACCAATCTCCTCACTGAGTTTGGCTTCCAAAGTCAGTAATGGCTGCTCGACATTGCCAATACTGCTATCGTACTCCACCACGTGGGCTCAGCCTCCAAATGCTGAGCATCTTTTGCTTCGTGATCACGATAAGTGTTGTTATTGGCTCTATCGTCGCGATCATTGGCGATACCAAGGGTGTCAAGTCCTTCCACTTCATCTACTAGCTAGCTCTTGTATTTGGTCATTTCTTATGTAGTAGATTAGCGTATTTGGACGGTTAGCGCTACTCATTTTGGAAGTAATAGGTTGTTACTTGAACAAGAGAATAATTTTATGATCTGTATCTCAATGCTTTTTAATTAATGTACTAGATTACCTTATTTATTAATGTACTAGATTACCTTATTTAGACAGTTACTTGAATAAATATTTATGATACTCATTAGAGAAATAATTGACCTTAAATTATTTTTCTTTATTCCAGATTTCTTTGGCACACAAGATTCTCGATTAACCTCTTACTTGTTTAAATCTCAAAATTATTAAGTTGGATTGATAATTAAATTAAAGCAACAAATATCAAAAATAGAGGTGATAAACAATAGAGAAATATGAGCATAATACCCTTGGGAATAATTATATATGATATGGTTATGCATTTTATAAAAGATAAACAAGTATCCGAAAAATAATCTCTCAATTGTTTATGGCTCTAAATCAAAAATATAAATAGAAATGTGATAATCAATAGACATTTATATGGGCACACCCCTATGAAACAGCTGTCTACCTACGATATGGTTATGAATATTATGAAGCACAAACTAATATCTAAAATACAAGCTATCACTTGTTTAAGGCTCAAAATCACTAAGTTGGGTTATTACAATCAAACGAAGAAAAAAAATAAAAATAGAGATGTAATAATCATTGAAAAAAATGAGCATGATACTCGAATGGAATAATACGATATGAATGACTACTAAAGATTGTATTTAGTTAAATATTGAGTAGTTAGTGCTACAAAAGTACTCCATTATAGATTTTTTCCTAATTATCTAAATGTCTTTAGGTATTTTAGACATTAAAAATTAGTTATGGACATTATCCTCTTGAGCCTCTTGAAAAATTGGGGTGAACACTCTTGTATATATTTTTGTAATAATTAATACAAAGTTCACTAATGAAAGAATTTGAGAGAATAGAGTTACAATAAATATAGAATAATGTTAATTGAAATATCGTTCATCTAATCAATAGTCGAATTATTTTATAAGATTAAAAAAAATGGTGCTTATTTCAAATTATAAAAAGTTAATGATATTGATACATACATAAACACATATACATTTATATATGAAATATATTATCTCATATATAGTCAAGTGCATCTATCGAATTTATTTTGAAGAATAATGAATCTATCTAATTTGATGCTTGTGTATTCTCAAATAAGAGAACTCCGCCCATAGGTAATCTATATCACCAATCTTTGTATTTATTAGATAAATAATTCTCATATATAGTAGATATATAATTTCATGATCTATTTCTCGAACATATTGCTTTGCAATAATGTTTATACTCGTTATAGTGTAGATATACATGTACTTATTTTCTTTCAAAGTGATATATGTACTTATTTAATACCAACTTTATTTTGATTCCTCTGACTAGCGATAGAGCAAGTGCTCAACATGGAGATGGCTTCTCAAGTTGGCAGGTTTGACGACGACCACCGTCCGAAGATAATTTGTAAAGATCAGCTAGCGACATGTGTTTCAATGGTATAACGCTCCGTTTTTTCGCTGAAAAATATTTTGGTTACCATGGTTGGTTTTGTTTGGCTAATGTTATGGGTTTATTTGGACGGTGAGTGCTTATATTATAAAAGCTGTGATTGGCTCCAGGGCAATAGCCCAACTAGGATGGATTGCTAGTTTGGTGATGATGTTGTCATCTGCTTGCTATCGATTATACGTACTTGGACATGATTATGTAAAAATTTGGAATCATAAAAATTTTGTGATATTCGAGGATGTAAAATACGATAGAGAACTTCTTAAATATTTTATTTTATTCATCTTCTCCTTCGTCACTTACTACACATCCACCCTCTTCTCCGGTTACTACCACTTCGACGATCATATCAATGACAATATGAACTATACTTACTTGGACCTCATCTTGAAAAGAGAGATAGGATATCGGAAAAGATATTTTCTACCTTAAGAAGATGAAGTGTTGTGAAAATATAGTGCCATTGAGGAGAAGAATATTACTGTCAAAATATAGTACCTACATAACCCACCTTTGTATTGACGCATAAAACAAATGCTGGACCGACTAGCAATCCTACTGATCAGACCGACCAAACTATAGCGGATCATTCTCTGATTTGTTTTATAAAATATTGATAATTATCACGAGGTCAAACGCTGGAGAATAAGTCTCGCACTCCAATAGTACAATGGGCAACCTTGGTGATCAAAGTAATGATAGGTGTAATCAACATTATAATTTTAGTGAGCTTTAGCTAAGCTTTTTAACTAGATCTCACTAATTGGTTAAGTACATAATTCTGTCCTCACGTGGTGCTTGGTGATCCAGTGAGAATTCTCTGTAGATAATGGTTCGGCTCGTGCTTAACAATAATGGTGATTCTTCTCAAAAAAACAATAATGGTGATTAATTATATGATTTTTAAATGTTATTTAAATAATAGAGTTATTATTCGATTGACTTGTAGTGTTGGAGTAGATATAAATATACATGTTTTATGTGATGAATATCGAGAAGCCTCTGATATATGAACCAAAAAATTTATTATTGTCCAAAAATGAATGTTACTTTATATATTCTAACATTAATATTTCGCAATGAATTAAAATTTTAACTAGTATTTATAATAATTCAAAATATATAATAATCGCAAGTGGGGACCATCCATACTCGAGTATTTTATATCACTAAATCTTTGTATTTATTAGTTGTTAGATAAATAATACCTCATATACCAGATATACAATGTCATGAACTATTCCTCAACATATTGCCTTGCAATAATGTTTATACTCGATATAGAGTCGATATAAATGTGCATATTCTCTTTCAAAGAGATATATGTCTTACGGTGATGTTCCTCTTATGCTTGGTCACTTTTGGTTCACACCCAATTCGAGACGTTTATTTAAACTAGAACAGCCCTACGATTGATATAAATACTCGACATAGCCATCTCAAACTGCAACGTTATCCACAAAACAAAACAGGGGAAAGAGATGAGATTAGCAACCCACACCTGTGAAATAAAAAAGAAACCTTTTACTTTCTTTCTTTTCCCGTAAATGTGATGAGAACACAAAAGCTTTCCTTGTAGAATCAAACCATCTTGAAAAGAAAAGAAAAGTACCAAAATAACCCCCACCCCAAAAGTTGTCGTTGCCATAGGCATTTTTCCACTGCATGCATGTAAACCATAGCACCTACTGGGGCTCCTCCTCCTCCTCCTCCCAATCAACCTAGCCACCTTGGAAAAATTCTCCCCTCAATTGAATAGGACGACACGTCCACGATGCAGCCGTAAAATTATTGCCACTATGTGCAGAATGCCGAGTTCCAACCAAAACTCCACCCGTTTCTCCCACCCGTTACTCTTGTGGATCTGCTCTTCACAGTAAATAATATCAAGCATCTGATCCCGAGTCAGAAGTACTCGGTTCAGAAGAGACTCCATTGACAGAATCAGCATGGGACTCGAGCAGCTTTTGCTGCACGCCTCGGCATAGATTCACTGATGGATTCCGTTCCACATACTGCAAGGAGAAGCAAAGGTTCAGCAACGCAAGCACAGCCTAATAAACAATAATAGTTTAGAACTGAACTGCACGATCATCCACATCATGGCTTACTTAGTAACATTTTAGCTAGGAATAATTACTCATCTGTTTTTATACAAAGCGTGGGGAGTCGGGCACAAGCAAAAGAAGAAGGAAAAAAGCAGCCCGGAAAAAGTTAAGGGATAACCCAAATAGACAGTATTGACTGGGACTTCCAAATTACTGAATAAACTGAACTAAATCCGGACACAATCAAAATGATCCTATGCAAAACAAAACGGTTAAAATCATCCCTGTCAGATATTTACCATATAGCACAGAAACTTTTATATGACTTTTACCTCGTAGAAAGCATTAATCTCTTCCTCGGTAAGGCCTTCCTCACCAGAATTTTCTTCCCACCCAAGAGAACGAAGAAATGCAGCCTCTTCCTCAGAAAATGTCAGAACTTCTTCATAAGCACCACCATTATCTGTCAGATCTGCATCATGTTTGATGGCTTGAGGGCTTGCAGGTGCACTGACATCATCCTTACGATCACATGATTTCTCATGGGTCGGGGAGGAAGCAACGGAGGTTGATTCTAATGGAGGAGCAGAAGCACTTGATGAATTTTTCTTCTTCAGGAGATTGAAAAAATCATTGCGGCTCCGAGTCTGAGACAAGGAAGGTTTCTTTTCCAAACTGAACCCTGGCATCATATTCAAGGCAGATGGCTTACGCTCCCCAGAAGAAAGCTTTATATTGTTTGGGCTCCTTAAAGGTGCAGATGGAGCTGAAGGTGCTGCGACCTGGCTATTTGCTGCCCGTTTGACACCATTCCCAGGACTAGCAACATCTTTAGGTGACGCAGATGCACCATTCTCCCATCCTGGTTTCAGAACAAAGAGCTTCCCATGAGATGGCTTTGATGCATCTGTCTTGACACCCCCAAGAAGAGACTGGTTGATGTGATGCACAGAGGTTGGTGGTTGCTGGATATTCTTGGTCCCCATAGTAACTTCGCAAGATCTTACTAGTGTTTTAGGCTTTGACTTTTCAGACGTTGGGACCTGAAAGATGCATTTGCTCATGATATAAATTCCAATAGATGTCAAAGATGTCGGAACATAGAAAGTGTAACATCAATTTTCAGCTTGGTGTTGCTCCCTTAAAATTTTACCAGCAACTGATATTTGATCTGTTACCAAGCAACCACAAGTATTGCAAACTTTTGGGAGAAGTATTCCAGTCGAACTCTGCCCCAAATATCCTTTTGTTTGTAAGGAGTAATCAGTAAATATCCAAACAAGAAAATAGATCTTAGCAAAGAAATTTCAGAAAATAGATCTTAGCAAAGAAATTTCAGAAAATAGATCACAGACAAGAAATTGGGGAGCAAATACAGAAAACGCCCATATCAAAATCAGATGTTCTATCCTCAGGGAAATTTCAGATGTTCTATCCTCGAGGAAATTTCAGATGCTCTACCCCTCAAATAAATTTCAGATGCTCTAAAATTATAACAATTGGCCCCGAAACAAACTCATACTGGTGACAAAAAATGCAATTATTCTGAAAATAATACAAAAAGGAGCTCTGAAAGATGTTGCCTTTTTCATCCCCAGCTACAGGATATTCACGGCCAGGTTGAGAATATCTCATACAGAACAAGAATATGTTTCAACACCACTAAGAATATCACATTCGTCACAATAATTGAAAAATGTGACTACCTCAAGAGAAGTGGAAAGCTAAACTTATTCTTGGAAGTTCCTAAAATTTGTTAAATTAACCTCGTTATGGCAGTTGCAGAGCATATACAATGACATACCTCTTTCAAAGTGTGGTTAACTGATAACATTACACTGATGATGATGAATTACCTCAATTTGGATTACATCAGACACCAAAAGGTCGCACATTTCTTAAAATAACTTGTGGCCACACTAACGCGGGCACCTTTAATAATTTATTGCTAACCAAGCATTTCAACACACTGAAAATAAAGAAAAAAAATATCTTCGAGGAGAAATAATGCTTTTTTTAAAGCATACAGAATTAAGCATGACTGGAAGTCGAAAATAAATTTATGCAGACACAATAAATGCAACTTGATAAAATTCGGTATACAATCAACTAACTACCTTCCAAGACAATAACATACAACCTTAAATGACTAGAAAACAGAAAGGAAACAGCAAGAGCAAAGGGAAAAATAATTTTCTATCACCAAGCAGCTCGAAATCGCAAACTAGCAAACAACGGAAAGGAAACGAGAGAACAACAGATATTACTAGGTACTTCCCACTAATACCTCAATGCATTTCTCACAGTTGGTTAGGTGACAATTTACATAATCATAGGGATAACTACTAAACACCCTTCCTGATATTTTGTTGTTGAATCTTGCATATGCTGAAAAACTTCCTAAGTAGCTTTATGCAGGCAAAATGTACAACGTTGAACTAGTACATGAAATAGAGAGGAAACAACAAATCTGAAGAACAGTTGCTTACAGAAATCTTTGGCGCAGATGGTGTAACGGGAATTAACTGTCTGGACTGTTTGATGGCTAGCTCTACTCTCCTCTGCGTCTGAACAGATAACTGTCGGATAATTTATAAAGTTCATTAGAAACACCAAAGAGGCAGTTTAATAGACTGTGAAGAGAGTTAATTTGCTCAGGTACCTGAGGAGCAGCACGAGCCCGTGCTGGAACCTGGGTCAATGCTTCAGCCATGTTAAGACCACCGGTACCACTTGAAGTGAGAGGTGCAGCAGTAGAAGCAACTTGTGCAGCAGATGAGGAACCAGAGCCATTGGCTCCAATAGTATTTGGCACATCCACCAAAGCTGAAGTCCATCCCTCTCCAGCAAGCAATGACGAACTACCAACAGGCAAGCTCTGGGAAGCAGAGCTCAATCCAGGAGATGAAACTCTGACTATCTCGGAGACTCCTTGTCTGTCTTCGCTCCCAAGTGACGGGAAGTCATTTTCCAACACAACTTTTTGAATCAAACCATTACCATTGGAATGACTGCCGCCAATTCCGTTCTTCAAATCTATCACCCCTTTTCGTGCCAAGAGCTCACCATGTTTCCTATTCACCATAGAATGAGAACGCCTCAGGGTGTCCTCACCACGACCGGATAAAATAATATCCAAAGGATCATCATGCTCCCAACTGTCAGCTCCAAAGTTCAATCTCTCCTTGTCCCTATCCCTGTCTTTATCTCTGTGACTCCTACTAAAACTACTGTACGCATTCTTTGCCGAACCATTGCTAGAGCTCCTCCTCGAATTGGAGGAAGAAGACCGGTCCAAGAAAGTCGAGCGAGGTGAATCAAAAGCACTTGTGCCCTTAGAATTCCGATTCGTACCACGACCTGCCGAAGAAGAATCTGTTTAGGCATAACTTCAGAGTCACTAACCAACTCTAAGACATGCAAGAAAATCACAAATGTGCAAGACAAATACCCGAATGAGGCGAAGACGACGCAAAGAGGTGGCCAGAACCACCGCCGCTCGAACCACTTCCAGTACTTCTCAACCATTCCGGCACTAGTGTAGGTTCACCGCGTTCCATAAGTAGCAGCAGTTAACATCATCAGAATCAAGAAATCAGGAAATGAACCAATTCTTTCTTCTCTCCCCCTCCTTTAACAAAGCTACAGAGCCTGGAAACCAAACGTGGAGACACGGATACCGTGCCACCCCGAACTCCACTACAAAGCCACACTTACTTCCCTCTCACAGTATATATAAACCCCGCTTCAGACAGGCACTCCCCCGTCTCTCCAAAACCGGACCCGTCCGGGACCAGATAGTGCCCTCAACAATCCGAAACTCGCAAATCCACAGCCAATCCCAACACCCGTAACAGCGAGTTCAGAAACAGACCATACGGCACACCAATGGTGGAGGGGAAAACCCTAGCACGCAACGCACACACCCAGCAACTACGTGTAACCGCAATGGTCTAGGGTTTGACGATATCCCTCGACAAAAGAAAGGGAAAATCGAAAAGAAAGGAAGCCGCCTTCAATCAGGATAGGGAACTCCTTCCAATTGCAACAGACGAAACCTAGAGAGAGAGAGAGAGAGAGAGAGGGAGGGAGGGCTAACCCTAAATTAGAGAGAGAGAAAAATCAACAAAAAAGGAAAAGAAGAGAGAGATATTATCATATCATTATTATCTATTAAATATGATTAGGCTAAATAGGAAGAGCAATTATCCTCGAAACGGAACCGTTTTCCTAGTAACCGCCTCTCTCGCTCGCTCTCTCTCTCTCGCTCTCTCGAGGTGTTGTTACTCTCTTCTTCTTCTTCACTAATCTCTATCTCTCTCTCTCTCTCTCTCTAGAGAGCGTTTAAAAACGCCCCGCTTCCCGTTCTCTCTCTTCCCTGAATCAAAGGAAACCGATTTCTAGAGAGAGAATGAGTTGGGAAGAGGCTAATGTGGTGGTGGCGGGAGGAGGAGGTAGGATGGTTGGTAGGGGTAAGGTAAGACCAAGGAAGGTTTGGGATTTTTTCCTCTTTTTCGAAAAGGATTTTAGGGTTTTATATGTGTATGGAGCACAGACAGGGGGGGAGGGGAGGGAGGGGGTGTTTGTTATGTATGGTGCGGAATATTTAATAGCTTTTCTTTTTAATACTTCACCGATTAAATTGGTTAATTCATTGTTTAAATTAGATGGAACTTTTAAAACTCTCAAAATAATATATAATACTGCTTTATTTTCTCAAATTTAAGTTTTTTAATTAAATTAGGATAACTAGGTTTTCGTTGTACTTATTGGTTCGTAAATTATGAAATTAAACGTATGAATGGTCCCCTCGTGAGGACTTTGGATTCTTAGACTTTCTTTGTTTGATTTTTGTCTTGTTAAGGAAGAAAACAGTTCTGGGCCTTTGGTCACTTCGGGCCTGGTTACCGGACTCCCCTATCAGGTATGGTTTTTTTTATCGTACTCTATTAGTTTAGCCGATAAAAAAATTGAGTTTTTTTAAATATTTTGAGTTTAAGTAAATTAAATATAAAATATATTATTTGACGTCATCAAATGGGAGTTGGGATTGATGTCTTTTCTGTATTTCTTAGGGAAAATGGGTTTTCATTTTTTTATTAATTAAATATTAATAGAACAAGTATATCAAAATAGACGAACCTTATTCATAGTACAAAGTCTGAAATTAATAATCTTTATTGGATAAAATATCGAGAATAAGGTTGAATTACATGATTAAGGGTAGAGCAGCTAGAATATGGTATAAGTTTATAATTGGGTACTGATTGGATAATACACAGATATTAAAACAAATTAAGAATGATAATCTTTATTAGATGGAGCGCAAGCAAAAGTAACGTGAGATTGTTAAATTTAAAATTGTCAATAACCCAAAACTATTAAGTAGTGATGAAAAAAGTTACTGGTTATAAGCTTTATACGGAAAAAATTAACGTGGGAAACCTTGGAATGTTTTTAAATGAAAACTGGTGCACTAATCATGACGTTTTCAAACTTGGCTTTCTTTAATGTGAAACCAAACTTGGGAAATTTGGAATTACCACAATTGTACAAATTAGCGAGAATCCGTTAAGTTGCTTTTTATTTCCTCTTGTGGGCAAAAATTACATTGGTGAGGATAAGGACGGGTTCTTGTGGTATTTGGGCTGTTTGATCTTTGGATCGAGACATTCGAAGGAATCTTGGCCATTATCGTGACTAATAATCCACTCATAAAGAAGAAATTGAATACAAAACGAGCTTTTAGAATTTTAAATGTTCGTTCGATATTTTTTTTAACAGTCTCTTATACTTTTTTTAAGAGCTTTTCAATGTTGAGCGAACAACTTATGTTTTTGTTGCGAATAAATAGTGGTAGAACGTCAGAAACGATCTTAAGAACGGCTCCGGAGTGGTCATCCCAGGAGTGATTCGAACGAAAGAGAGAAATAGAAGAAATATGGGAAAAGAGAAGAGAAGATAAAGATTAGAATAGATAGAAGAGAAAAGAATTGGTAGAAGAGCAAGAACTTTATTGAACATATGGGGGAGAAGGGGAAGGGAAAAACATAAAGATAAAAGCTACGAAACTACATAAGATAAAAGCTAAGAAGTTAAGAATTTGGTGTTTAGTTTGTGGGTGTCCTTCATGCGTGTACCTAGCTCTACTAATATAGAATAAGCTTGCCCCAGCCCCATAGAAAAACCCTAGGCCGTTTTCAAATAGAAAAACTTAACATAGCCTCGGCCTAATAAGGAAAACTTAAACTGTCCGAAACTTCCAACCCATATTCGACCCTTTTTCGTGCTGAATTTAGAAAAGTCATAAACAAAAAAGTTATAGATCTCTGTCTTCTTCTTCTGTGACTTTTGGAATCGTGTCAATCCAATACTTGAAGAGAAAGTTACGGTATTTTTACTAAAATAGGTTCAGCAGATCCGCGGCCTAATAAGGAGAGAATCTACTCCCGAAATTTCCAACCCAAGTCTGACCTCCTTCTACGCAGAATTTGGAGAAGTCATAAACTAGAAAGTTCTGGATCTATGTTTTATCTTTTTGTAACTTTTAGAATCGCATCAATCGGATATACGAGTAGGAAGATATATCTATTTTACTGAGACATGGTCAAACAAATCCGAGAATTAATTTTCCGCTCCAACAATGCCCCCCACACGTCAATATTTTGACGCTAGGAAAAGCGTTGACGTGTATCCGTCCTTGAACATGCGAAAAATTAACTCCACTCAAAAAATAACTGGCTAAGGTAAGATCGTAAATATGTGGAGAATGTACCATCAAACCGGTCGAGACCTAGCCGTTGTAGGCGTGCAGTTGATCACTCATCTCGAGATATCCGTGTGCTCACGGTTTTCTTGCAAAAACTTGATTTAGGCCTACATGGTTGAGTGGGAGCTCTACCTCCTTCATCAAAATGACCATACAATTGTTGTTGAAGGTCTCTAAGCTTTTTCTTTTGCTTTTGAATTTTTTGCTCTAACCTTCTTCGTTGAGTCTTCGTGAGAGTCGGTCGATGAGACTCCGGACACTTGCCCCCCGAGTGTGGGTTTGGCTTTTTTGGTATCTCCTTTCGCAAAGACTTCGTGTGATAACTTGGAGACCTTGTAGGTGAATCACTCTTTGTGGGTCGTGTCTCACATGGTTGTTTCTTAGATCGCAAAAGTTCTTCCTTAGGCACCCAAACCTTGAAGGGTTTCTTTCTCTGGAGAACTCCTTGCTCGATCGCCAATCGAGTGACCACGTCTCTCTTAACCCACGCGTACTCAGGCGCCCTTTTTCTGTTGCTGGCCGATTTTGACCATGTGACTTGAGGACATTCCCTGTAATTTAAAACCTTTGATGGCCGAGGTTGAGCCGGCCCATTAGGTTGTTACTTCACCGTACTCTTGCTTGGTTGAGGAGGAGTTGAACACTTGACTTTATCATCTTTCACCTTCTTTGTCATGAGCACGTCTTGCCTTTTGGCCGGGATAATTTCGGCCGATGTAGGAGCTTCGACTACAATGTTGCAGCACTCTTCATGCCCCCCGGGTGAGATTGAATTCTGACTGTAGACTTGGCCCCCTGTGTCTTTTCGTTGAGTTGGGACAAAATTGGGCAAGCGAAGGTGGCTCACTACTCGTGGAACAAAGGGTAACTCGGATCTCCGCAACAGGTGATTCGGCGGTGGCCCTAAAATTCCCTTTGCTGGTGAAGGCCCAACGATTCCCTTAGCCGACGGAGGCCCTAGAATGCCTTTTGTATTTGATACAACACTTAGGGTTGTGTCAGTTGCCAATGAGACTTGTGTCGGGCATGGCTCTTCCTTTTCCTCAAATGTGGGCCTTGTAGGCTCGATGGCCGTGGTGTCGGCTAACTGTAGACTAGTCGTCTGTTCGACTTCTTCAATAAGGAAAGAAGATTGTGTATATTCGGTCGATTCATGTTCGACCGTCTCAATACTTGTCTCAAAATTGCGAGATTCAGAAACTATTTGGTCCTCAACTTTGCATACACCACTTGATGCTTCCTCGGTTGCTGATGTAGTCCCTGAATTCTCATTCTTAAAGAGATTGTATCTCATTGCTCGGAGTTCAGCACTAAGTTCCTCTTTTAATTTTGCATAGTCCTTCGCAATTTTTCTCATTTGCATGAAAATATACCATCTCTCATAATTATCATTGCTCCCCATAAATCCCTCATAACTGATCATGATTTGACAAGATAAATCGAAAATTCGTAATCAGCCTGCAGAATGACCAATCGTTGGTATTTTGGTTGTATCTTTTCCGTCCGAACTCCGATTAAAACGATCTTAATGTTTTTGGAAAGCTGAGAGATAGATCTTCAATTTTTCTTGAAATAGCCGTCTCCTAAATCGGCCGAAAAAAAGATCAAAATATCCTCCAAAGCCGACTGGACTTCTCAATCATACAGATTGATCAGTCTTCAGTTTTTTAGTCTTATCTTCCTGGTACGAACTCCGATTTTGGTGTTTTTAATATCCACAGAAAGAGGAAACAACGATCTTCACTTTTGATGAAGAAAATTTCTTCAGATTCGGCACCAAAAAGGGCCGAAATACCCTCCAAAGTCAACTGATCTCGCTAGATGTCTTCTTTCAGCACAACCTTTGACCGGTTTCGTCCCTTTTGAGGAAGGACTCGAAACCATATGTGGAAACTCGTGTATTTTGATACAACAATCACTCTTCTTAGACACCCTCCTTAGTCCCATCGAGCGTACCAAAAATAATGTTGCGAATAAATAGTGGTAGAACGTCAGAAACGATCTTAAGAACGGGTCAGGAGTGGTCGTCCCAAGAGTGATTCGAACGAAAGAGAGAAATAGAAGAAATATGGGAAAAGAGAAGAGAAGATAAATATTAGAATAGATAGAAGAGAAAAGAATTGGTAGAAGAGCAAGAACTTTATTGAACATATGGGGGAGAAGGGGAAGGAAAAAACATAAAGATAAAAGCTACGAAACTACATAAGATAAAAGCTAAGATAAAAGCTAAGAAGTTAAGAATTTGGTGTTTAGTTTGTGGGTGTCCTTCATGCCTGTACCTAGCTCTCCTTATATAGAATAAGCTTGCCCCAGCCCCATAGAAAAACCCTAGGCCATTTTCAAATAGAAAAACTTAACATAGCCTCGGCCTAATAAGGAAAACTTAAACTGTCCGAAACTTCCAACCCATATTCGACCCTTTTCCGTGCTGAATTTAGAAAAATCATAAACAAAAAAGTTATAGATCTCTGTCTTCTTCTTCTGCGACTTTTGGAATCGTGTCAATCCAATACTTGAAGAGAAAATTACGGTATTTTTACCAAAATAGGTTCAGCAGATCCGCGGCCTAATAAGGAGAGAATCTACTCCCGAAATTTCCGACCCAAGTCTGACCTCCTTCTACGCCGAATTTGGAGAAGTTACAAACTAAAAAATTCTGGATCTATGTTTTATCTTTTTGTAACTTTTGGAATCGCATCAATCGGATATACGAGTAGGAAGATATGTCTATTTTACTAAAATATGGTCAAACAAATCCGAGAATTAATTTTCCGCTCCAACAGTTTTCAAATTTTATCAAGAATTGAAAGAAAAAAAAGACGAGTTTAGAAACGAGCTTTATTAATTAATGATCTCGAGAAGCAATGGGAGCTCTCGAAGGTTTCTCAGCTCTATGAGGAAGAAGGAAAGAAGAGTTGTTAACTATTTTGCTTAGCTAGAAACTATTTAATCTTTTCTCATGCCTAGCTGACTTATTTATACTATTAGTCTCATAACAAAACGACATCATACACTTGTAATATTAGGCAAAGAGTAAGATGCCCCTCCTGGGCACATGCTTCACACGTGAGCTTCAGCTCATCTGATTCCCGCGTGAGCCTATCTTCTTCTTCTTCAGATATGAACATCATCAACAACTAGCGACTTCTTCGTCTTTGACATTCTCTGATTGGTGATGAATAGATTCATTTGATATGCCCCCGTAAGCTGGACTATAGAGATCCAATAGTCCAAGCTTACCAACAAGAAACTTGAAATACTTCGTGGATAAATTCTTGGTAAGCAAGTCTGCAAGCTGAAAACCAGTATCCATGTGGAAAAAGCTTAATAAGGCCTTGCTGCACTTTCTCTCGCACCGTGTGGCAGTCAATTTCTATGTGTTTGGTGTGTTCATGAAAGACGAAATTCTCTCAAATGTAAATGGCGGATTTGTTGTCACAATAAAGAGGAATTGGCCTAGTGATTGATACTTTCATCTCATGTAGCAAATAACTTAACTAAGTCACCTCATAAGTAGTTCCTGCCAAAGCTCGATACTCTGCCTCTGTGGAAGATCGAGAGATTGTACGCTGCTTCATGGCTTTCTAGGAAACAAGTGAATTGCCCAAGTAAACACAATATCGTGTCACAGATCGCCTGGTATCCTCACAATTGCCATAGTCACTATCAGAATATGCTTTTAACTTCAAATCAGAGGTAACAAGATAGAACAATTATTTTTCTCGTGAAGACTTGATGTATTTAAGAACATGATACGCAGTTTGAAGATGTGGTTCACGTGGTTGAGTCAAAAACTGGCTCAATTGTTGGACCACAAAACTGATATCTGGTCTGGCTATTGTCAGGTATAATAACTTACCAACCAGTCATCGATAATGTGTAAAATCTTCAATGACCTCTTTCCCATCGACAGTAGTTTTGACAACTAGTTTACCATTTGGCAAATAAGTAAGAGTGTCAAGTAACTCATCGTCTTCATTATTGAGCAAACAATTAGCATCCATTGGTATCTTTCTAGGATTACAACTCAGATACCCTGCATCCTACAATATTTTAAGTGCATACTTCTTCTGACAAATATACCGACCTTTATTACTTCGGGCCACCTTCAAGCCTAGAAAGTACTTCAGTTGACCAAAGTCTTTAAGCTTCAAAGTCTATTCCAAATGAGCTTTGATAGCTGAGATGACTGCAACGGAATTACCAGCTAGAATAATGTCATCGACATACACTAGTAGGATGGTAAAAGAAGCTGGTCTATCCAATATAAACATAGAATGGTCACGTTGAGATTGAGTAAAACCAAAACTGAGCAAGATGGAACGAAGCTTAGCGAACCACTGTCGGCTAGCTTGTTTCAGGCCATAAAGAAATTTATGCATCTTGCACACCTTGTTGGCATCGGCAGAAGGCACAACCAATCCCTGTAGCAATCACATATACACTTCTTCCTCCAAATTGCCATATAAGAAAGCATTATTAACATTGAATTGCTATAAAAACCAATCCTTACTTACTATAATAGCTAACAAGAGGTGAATAGTGCCCATCTTAGCCACATGACTGAATGTATCAAAGTAATCAATGCCCAAAAATTGTGTATAACCTTTAGCAACCAAACGCGCATTGTACCTCTCAATACTTCCATTTGCTCTATGTTTGATTTTATAAAGGGAAATTTATGCTCAGATTCCTGTAGTTTGACGTCCCTTCCTCTGGGATCCCTGCATTTCCAAAATCGTTCCTGACGTCCCCGAAGTTTGGTTTCATCAACTCTCGGATCCCTGACGGCTCTTTTTCATTTTTGGTCATAGAAATGACCAAAATACCCTTAAATAAAAAATAAAAAAATTACATTCTTCAACTTTTGGCCAATAACACCAACAACAAAAAATTAATCAAAAAATAAGATCAAACTAACCAAAATCAAGAACACAACCAAGAACATCAAGAAAAAAAACTCAGATCAAAAAAATACATTTCAATTACTTAGCTGATTAATTATCAATGCAGGGTAGTTATCCCATAAACATAATCAAGCCCAGCATTACATGTTAAACCTAATTAACATATCCAAATTAAGAAATTGAACTGCCACGGCATGAAATTGAAGCCTAGAGACCCAGATGCACAGGATTGGAACAGCGAGGATGGAAGACATAGCCGCCGCTGATGGAAGCGGTGCCCCAACACCAGCACCAACTTTCCCGGAGCAGACCCTATCCTCCTTTCGGCTCACTCTCTCTCGGCTCAGCCCAACGGCTCCTTGAGGAGCTCGTGAAGTGCAAGAGAGCTGTCTCACCGAAGAAGAAACCCCGCGAACAAGTGACTTGTCTTGCAATTCCTAGAGAGCCCGCCACTTTCATTGTAGCAGTTCCCACTGCTGAGCTCCTGCCTCCCAAACTCGAGCCCACCAGGCCTGGATCAACGAGTACCAAATAAGCCCTAAGGTGCCCCCTTCCAGCCCTTTGTTGCGGCCTTCGTTGAGATTATGGTTCATCCATATTTGGATTGAGATTAGGGTTCATCCCTCGTAATTTCCATGATGGATCATATTTTCTCCGAGGTTTTGGAGAGAAAGATTAGTGATGCGGTCAACGAATTGGGTTCTTGATCATTTGTTATTGGATTTGAAGGTTGAAGAAGATGGATTGGATTGGGTTGGGTTGTAGATTGAAGAAGATGGATTTGGTTGGGTTGTGGGTTGAAGGAGATTGATCGGGTTTAGTTTGTGTTGGGTTAGATTGTGGTTAAAGGAGGAATTTTTGCAAAAGTATTAAAAAATAAGTGATTGATTTTGGTTAGTTTGATCTTCTTTTTGGGTTGATTTTTTGTGGTTGATGTTTTTGTTCAAAGGTTGGAGAAGGTGAATTTTTTTTGTTTAAGGGTATTTTGGTCATTTTATGACCAAAAATAAAATAAAAAGAGCCGTCAAGGTCCCGAGAGTTTCTAAAACCAAACTTCGGAGACGTCAGGAACGATTTCGAAAATGCAGGGATCTCAGAGGGAGGGATGCCAAACTACAGGGACCTGAGCATAATTTTCCCTTTTATAAACCTACTTGCTACCAATGGGCTTCTTACCTGGTGGTAAAGGAACCAAAGTCCAGGTGTGATTATCAGCTAAAGTTTGAAGTTTAAGCTGCATAGCATCAATCCAACAACCTTCTTTGGCAGCCTGTTAATAAATTTAGGTTATGTTTGGCTAGCAAAGGAGATATTAAAGGCTCTAGACGCTGAAGAAACATGAGCTAAAGTAAAATATGATTGAATAGGATAGAAAATATTAGTACTATGAGACAAATGTTCTGAAACTAAAGAACTAGATGAACTAGGAGACTGACCTGAAATGGAAGAACTGGATGGAGTCATGGTGCGGTGTAAGGGTAAAGGATGATCATAAGCTCGGAGGTAGGTGGGTAATGTCTTGGTGCGGTTAGATATTCTAAGGGCTGGTTTGTGTGAGGAAGCTGGTAAGGTTGTAGGTAGAGGAATTGATGTAGTTGGGGTAGTTGGGGTAGGTGATGGTTCAATGTCAGGAGAAGGTTGAGGATTGTGCTCAGATGTGAGCATTGAATCTGGCATAGAAATATGATGTGGAAGAATCTCTGCAGGCTCATCAGGTGATGTATCAATGTAAGCTGCATGAGGAGTAGTAGTAGGAGATGAGGAAGGCTAAAGGTGGTGGTAATAAGTCTTCTGATAGGACGCATAGCTTTTGAAGGGGAAAATGGTCTCATAAAATATCACATCCCTGGAGATAATCACATCACGAGTCTCCAAATTGTAAAGTATATAACCTTTTATCCCAGTAGGAATTCCTAATAAAATATACAGTTGGGCTTGAACGATGGGCACTTGGTGTGGCTGCATAACAAAGTAATCCAAAAACTCAAAGGTAGCTATATGTTAGAGATTTATGGTGTTAAGTCTCGAACGATGTTTTTTCTTTGAGGGTAGTAGAAGGTAAGCGGTTCATCAAGTATACTGCATAGGTAACTTCTGCACTCCAAAAACAAGTTGGGAGATGGGATTGGAAGATCAAAGCTTGAGCTATGTTTAGGATATCTTGGTGTTTACACTCGACTCTTTCATTTTGTTGGGGTGTATAAACACAACTAGTCTCATGAACAATTCCATGTTCATTGAAATAATCTGTCATGAGGAATTCTCGTCCTTGATCTGTGCGTATCTTCTTAACTTTCTTATTGTATTGGGTCTCCACAAATTTACATAATTAAGTAACTAATGGTCTCACTGCAGACTTATCTTTCATCAAATATATCCATGTGGAACGAGAATGATCATCTACTACTGTCATGAAGTAGAAATAGACATCATAAGAAGGTTCACTATACTTCCCCCATATATCCATATGCACCAATTCAAAACAGTCTGAAGCTATAGAAGTACTAATTGGGAAAACAAGTCTTTTATGCCTAGAATAATGGCATATTGCACAATGTTCAATCTCAGTAGAGTGCACCAAATTATCAATCTTACTGATTTTTTGTAACCGCAAGTGAGGTATGTGTCCCAATCGCCAATGCCACAGGTCCAGGTTGGTTGAGGTGTTGGTAGTTGCTGCAAAATTAGGATCAGGAGGTTGTGGTATGGTAGAATTGGTGAGGTTTAGGATGTATATGCCTTGGTTTATCACAGCACTACCAATCATTCTCCCAGTGACTAGGTCCTGGATCAAACAAAAATGATGTTTAAAATTGAATTTGAAAGGAAAACTAGAAGTGAACTTACCGATAGATAAAAGATTGAAGCTAAAGCTGGGAACTAAAAGAATATTAAAGAGACACAAATCTGGGATGAGTTTAACAATGCTAATGTGAGTAGCAAATGCTTGTTGATCATTTGGAAGAGAGATCACAACATTCTGGACTGGGAAGCTCTCAACAAAAAATTGTGAGGAGCAAGCTATATGATCAGAAGCACCCGAATCTAGAATCCGGTGCTGGCACATTTGGTGATTGAACAAGCTCTAGATAAAAGCAAAGAAGGTTTACCAGAAAAAGATGATTGATGAACATCATTCACTTGAGTGCTATCAGAAATTGGATTATTAAGAACTGAACACTTAGGCGCCTCTGAAGATTGTTGTACCAAAGCTATCAAATTTTGATACTGCTCAGGAGTAAGACCAAGCTTATCAAGACCTCGATTCATCTATTGCAATCCATCTGGAGATGATTCTACTGCATGTGTAGATCCTGCAAAAGAAAGACTTCCTCCATTTCCATCTATGTTATTAGTGAACTTAAAATTGGGTGAAAATCTATGCTTTCTATAGCATTTATCTATGATATGGCCTTCTTTTCCACAGTATGTACACACATGTTTCTTTTGATCACTCCAGTACCTCTTCTGATTGTTCTGACCATTATATGACTTATTCATTCCAGCAGCAGCAGTAATCTTAGTTGAATTGGCAACAACAACACTTCCACCTCATGAGTTCATCTTGTTAGATCCAAGCAATTATTGCTCATATTGCAAAGCCAAGTACAAAGTCCAGCTCATACTAGGCAAAGGATCAATTAGCATGATCTGAGATCGTACAATATCATAGTTATTATTCAGACCTATCAAAAACTTAATCACTTGATCATACTCCATATAGACTCGATTAGATCTAACAGCTTCATATTCTGAAGATCCCTTTTCTTTATCAACATATTTGCACAAAGTGACAGGTCTATACTAAATAAACTAATCCCATGAGGTTCTGAAAGAAGTGAAGTACTCTGTGACTGATAATCCTTCTCATTTAAGAACACCGAACTGTATTTGCAGGCGAGAAATTTGAATTGAATCTCTCATACAAAATCTCTCCCACAGATCATTCCAAAACGCAGAAGCTGTTTCTAAACCATTCAGACTCTGAGCCGTGGAAGGCTCAATCGAAGCCACAAGCCAGCTTATAATCATAATATTGCAACTCTCCCATTCTCTATAATCAACATCATCAAAATCTGGAGGCTTAACATATCCATCTACGAGAGACCATTTCTTCTTAGATCTAGAAGCTCTTGCCATGTACATGCTTCAACTTTGATAGTTCTGGTTGTTCAAAAGTGCAGCAATAAGTACAAAGGTTGGAATTTCACTTGGATGAAGATAAAAGAGCGACGGTTCATGAGAAATACCATAAACATGTGAATTTGAGCTCGCACCACTAAGAATCGGTGGATTTGAGCTTGCGACTCGATGATCTCCTTGAACTTGAGAATTTGCCATTAACGCTTGCTTGAAGCTTCGAGGTGAGAGACGATCCAGAGTGTGAGACGAGCTAGAGCTTCTCTAGTGCTCTGATACCATATCAAGAATTGAAAGGAAAAAAAGATGTTTAGAAATGAGCTTTATTGATTAATGATCTTGAGAAGCCATGGGAGTTCTCGAAGGTTTTTCAGCTCTATGAGGAAGAAAGAAAGAAGAGTTGGTAACTGTTTTGCTTAGCTGGAAACTATTTAATCTTTTCTCCTGCCTAGCTCACTTATTTATACTATTAGTCTCATAACAAAATGACATCGTACACTTGTAGTATTAGGCAAAGACTAAGTTGCCCCTCATGGGCACATGCTTCGCACGTGAGCTTCAGCTCATCTTATTCCTGCGTGCGCCTATCTTCTTCTTCTTCTTCAAATATGAACATCATCAATGGCTAGCAACTTCTTCTTCTTTGACATTCTCTGATTGATGATGAATAGATTCATTTGATAGAACTGTAGAGATGTAATCGACTTGACAAACACAGCTCATGAAAGATATATCCCATCAGTAAAATAATATGATTTATCATTTTTGCGAACGTTCACGATGTAAATCACTTTTGGTGCTCAGCCTTCCAATAAATCACTAGAAACTGGAGATCGGTGGAGTACATTAATATCATTGCATGTACCTGGTGTTCTAAAGAAATCATGTTATATCCATAAGTGATATATTGCAATAATTTTCAAAATGATTGAAATGGTAGATAATCTGGGGAGTTATGATTATTCAGATACATAATAGAAATAATATAACTAAAAAATATAAAGATATTATTATGTAGTGAGAAAAGAGAAAAATTTAGATTGTGTATTAAAATATGTCAATATTTGGCTCTATTTATAGAGAATTCAAAAATAATAATTTAAATTCTTTAATTTTTATTATAAGATAATTTTAATTTTTATAACCACACAAATAATATCACCAGTATCTATTTCAACTAATAATATTGTGTCATCTGTCATTAGGATTTAATTAAGATTTAAAAAATTAAAAATAGGTCGATCAACGATATGCCAGGCTACTTGATCGCCCAATTGGCCACCATTTTTCATTTTTTTTAAAATAGGTGGATCACTAATAAAAATAGCCTTAGGAGGGTCAGGTTTCATTTTTTCGTCGGAGTATGAGTATGTATGCATCCTATCTAGACCTTGACCCAAATTGAAAAGGTTGACCAAATACTTTACCCAACCACAAATCAACACATTCTAGATTCGCAAGGTATAGTAAAAGCTTCACTCACAGTCTGAATTTTTTTTCATCCTTATTAGTAATGTCAAATAGTCCCCATTTATTGCATGTAGCATTAAAGCTTTAATATGTTCTTTAAGTATCAAAACCCTTTGGCTGTTACTTGATATTTATATATTTTTTAAATAAATTTATTTATTAAAAAATAAACATATTACACCTTACAGAGAAGGTTTTCCCTGCACCCCATATGTTCGAGAAAAAGATAACTAAACGCAGCTATCTTCTCTCGAACTTCCCCATAAGTTAACGAACAAACACGCCAACCATAATATTTAAAGATATTGGGGTATAAATATTATGTGTTATAGTGCTGGACATTATACACTTCGTATTTTAAAAATATTCAAAAAAATCCATGTTTCTCAGCTCATACAAAATTTGAGTGAATCCAATTATCTGGTGATTACAACTAACATGTCCATAACGTGACTATGACGTGATCAAATTAGTCCAAAATGGAAAAAATGAAAAGAAAGCATGTCCCTAAAAAATGAAATAAGTTTTTTGAGAAAATCGTTGTTTCCTCCTCCTCTTTCTTTCCTTTTCTTCCTCCTCAATTTCCGTCTTCTCTAAATCTCTACCGATGGCTCTTCCCCGCTTTGAACCTTTCACCTCCTTCCCAAACTAATTCTTTTAGCTCGCTTTACTCCCTCCATTTATAGATCTAGAGTCTCCAAATTAGAAGACTCAGAGTGACCCTAATTCTCAAATTAAAAAAACTCAAGAGTCTTGAAAAATTGATAAGTTGAATTTAAATAATTAATATGTTAACATAAATCTTATATGTATGTGTTGGAGCTGAAGATTTGTATCCGATCCAGATTTTATCCCTAGTAAATTAGTTTTATTATATATTAGGATGATATTTGATAGATGTGTTATTTATTTTTCTATTAAGGAGATATTTGATAGATTTATTATTTATCGGCCCTATGGCATATGTTGTAAGACGGACATTTCATATAACACATATGAGTACAAGCAGAGATACAACTATCCAAATCTATTTTCATGTATCATCTCAATAAAATTTCTTTCTTTTCTACCCATTCTCATATTTAATAGATTTGTTATTTATCTTTCTAGTTTTTGTTTTATCTTTTGAATTCAACTTGAAAACTATCGTGCTTTCTTCAGAGGAGTGTATTATCCTAAAAAGAAAGATTAACGTGCTAATTGGAAGTTTGAACTTTCAAACTTCCAATGTGTATACTAGAAGCATTGAAAAGAAGATTGAACTTTCATAAAATAATTCTAACATATTAGTATATTATTACTGCAAGCACAATAAAAATAAACTAATTGAAATTTTAGACAATGTGTATACTAGAAGCATTGATTGAATAGAATTAAATAAAGAGGTAAGAGAATGACTGACGAACAGGCTAATCGAATGTCCATATTTTACGGATATAAAAGTATTTAAAAAATGACCCGAATGTTGACCGGGGATTTTTTTCATTCTCAAGATCGACTCGGTCGACTAGTCGAACCATAATTTTTTATTTATATATTATATATTGTTTAGGAAAGTCATTTTTGTTGGGAAACACGAGGGCCCCAAAAATCACCCGAAGCTACTCTGGAGCTAGAGATCGATGACAAGCACAAAGGAAACTCACGCACACAAGAATACGACACAAAAATTTGTTCACCCGGTTCGATCTAAACCGGTCTACGTCCGGGGGCGTACCAAGCCAGGAGATTTCACTATATCAAGCTCGATCTACACTCTAGAGCTTCACTCGCTCAACAATGGTGTTTCTCTCTCTCCTCTTCTCTCTCTGTCTCTCTCTCTCTCTACACAAGAAAGAAGATACAGAAATAGTGACTGAGAGGTGGGTATTTATAGTGCTCACAGCCTAGGACTATTTGGTGTCGGCAGGGGCAAAATCGTCCACCAGAAATCACATTTCTGGCCCCGGATGAATAGCGCCGAGTCAACATGTGAACAGTGAAAAGTCAACATATGAACAGTAACCCCGTATAGTCAACATGTGAACAGTAACTCCGTATAGTACGAAGTCTCCATACCCAACAATCTCCCACCTGGAGACTGACCTCAACACTTGTCACCAGTCACTTGATGACCTCCTTCTCCTCTTCACTTCTTGGTACGCCGGATCTCTTCTCTAGTTTACTAGACCCGCTGAAGCCATGTTGAGCTTCAGCTTCTCTAAGGTAACCACCTTAGTCAACATATCCGCGGGATTCACTTTTCCGTCAATCTTCTCAAGTTGCAAGATCTTCCTCTCCAATAGACTTCGTATGTAGTGATACTTCAACTCAATGTGCTTTGTCCTTGAGTGGAATGCGGGATTCTTAGCCAAGTGTATCGCACTTTGGCTGTCACTGTGGAGCACACTTTCACTTTGCTCCTTGCCCAATTCTCCCAAGAAGTTTTGCAACCATACCATCTCTTTGCTTGCTTCTGTCACAGCCACATACTCACTTTCTGCGGTTGACAAAGCCACAATCTTTTGCAACCTGGAAGCCCAAGATATCGCTGTCCCTCCCAGTGTGAACACATAACCACTTGTGCTCCTCTTGCCATCATGATCATTTGACCCCAAGTCTGCATCACAATAGCCTGTCAGCTTCACATCTTTGCCCTCAAAGCACAGGGCTTTCTTAGTAGTACCTCTCAAGTAACCAAGGATCCACTTCACTGCGATCCAATGCTGCTCACCTGGATTGCTCATGAATCTGCTCACTACTCCCACCGCATGTGCTATGTCTGGCCTTGTGCAAATCATAGCATACATCAAGCTTCCGACTGCCGATGCATAAGGAGTCTTCTCCATTTGAGCCTTCTCCGCCTTACTCTTAGGCGAATCCTTCTTGGACAACTTAAAGTGCCCACCTAAAGGAGTCAACTTGGGGTTGGTCTTTTGCATGTTGAACCTCTTCAACACCTTCTCAATGTACTCAGCCTGTGAGAGAAACAGCTTCCCATCAGCCTTATTCCTCTCAATCCTCATCCCAAGGATTTGCTTAGCCTCCCCCAAGTCCTTCATGGCAAACCTCTCAGACAATTGCTTCTTCACCTTGCTCACCTCCCGAGCACTGGCGCCTGCTATCAACATGTCATCAACATAAAGCAGAAGGATGATATAGCTATTGTCAAATCTCTTGAAATAGCAGCAATGATCAGCCTCACAGCGCACGAACTCAATCTCATGCATGAACCCATCAAACTTCTTATACCACTGCCTTGGAGCTTGCTTCAAGCCATACAAGCTCTTCCTCAACCTGCACACAAGCTCACTTTTACCATCTGACAAGTATCCCTCTGGTTGTACCATATAGATCTCTTCCTCTAGATCACCATGGAGAAATGCTGTCTTCACATCCATCTGCTCCAACATCAGATTCTCTGAAGCTACCATACTCAACACCATACGAATAGTGGTCAGCTTCACAACAGGAGTGAAAATATCAGTAAAATCAATACCATATTTCTGCTGAAATCCCTTCACAACCAGTCTTGCCTTGTAACGCTCGGTGCCATCTGCCTCTTGCTTAACTCTATATACCCACTTATTTTGCAGTGCCTTCTTGCCTTTAGGGAGTTGGACTAGTTCCCAAGTCATGTTACTCCTCAATGACTTCATCTCGTCATCCATTGCAAGCTTCCACTTGCCCACTTGTCCACTCTTCTGAACCTCTGCAAAATCTTCTGGTTCTCCTCCATCAGTTAACAGGAGATAGAAATTAGCTGGCGAATACCTATCTGGAGACCCACGTTGTCTTGTGGACCTCCTTACCGGAACCAATGGTGGTGGAGAACTTGGTTCTGCTTCCTCCTCGGCCACCTGGCCATCTTGTGCCCTTTTGCTCCCACCTGAGTTCGAGATGTCTAACTCGATCACCTCACTGCTAGAACCCACCTCGTCGGATACACTCCCCCTGTCCTTGTACAAAACCTTCTCATTGAATATGATATCTCGGCTTCTAATAACCTTGCGGTTCTTCTCATCCCAAAACCTGAAACCAAAATTATCTCCACCATATCCAATGAATGTGCACTTTTTGGACTTAGCATCCAGTTTGCTCCTATCACCTGCATCAATATGAACATATGACACACAACCAAATACTCGAAGGTAAGAAAGATCAACCTCTTTCCCACTCCAAGCCTCCTCCGGTATCCCATTATCCAAAGGAGTTGATGGTCCTCTATTGATCAAGAAAGCCGCGGTGTTCACTGCATCCGCGCAAAACATCTTTGGTAAGCCACACTTCAGTCTCATGGCCCTAGCTCTCTCATTGATTGTTCTGTTCATCCTCTCCGCGATGCCATTTTGCTGGGGGGGTTCCAGCTACTGTCTTCTCCATGCGAATCCCATTTGCTGCACAGTAATCCTTGAACTCTTGGAGCTCATACTCTCCGCCATTGTCAGATCTCAAACACTTCACATTGAGACCTGTCTCGTTTTCCACAAGGGCTCTCCACTTCTTGAAGGCATCGAAGGCTTCAGACTTATGTTTCAAGAAGTACACCCACAGCTTCCTTGTAGAATCATCAATGAAGGTCATGTAATACAACGAACCACCCAAGGATGCCACTGGTGCTGGTCCCCACAAATCACTGTGGACCAACTCAAGCTTCTGCTCTTTTGGAGATCTGCTAGCTCTCGAAAAACTCACTCTCTTCTGCTTCCCGAAAACACAATCCTCACAGAGTTCCACTTCCACTGTCTTGAGGCCTGGTAGCTTCCCCTTCGAGCATAGCACCCTCATTCCCTTCTCACTCATGTGGCCAAGGCGACTATGCCACAAATCTGCATCATTCGTTGCACCTGCAATATTAATGCTCTCATTGGTGTTCTTCGTCATGTACAAAGTACCCTCCTTCAAACCTCGAGCTACCACCCTAGCTCCTTTGGTAATTTTCCATGTCTTGCAACCAAAGGTCACTGTGTAACCTTCATCATCTAGTTGCCCCACGGATAGCAAATTCCTCTTCAACCCAGGAATATGCCTCACCCCTTTCAACAACAATAAAGATCCATTAGGAGTATTGATCTGAACATCTCCCATGCCCACAATTTTCAAAGGGTCATCATTCGCTAGATAGACTTTGCCATAATCACCTAGGACATACTTCTCCATCATCCCTGCATCGCTACAAGAATGAAATGATGCTCCCGAATCCAATACCCACTCCTCCAATGGACTGCTCACACTCAAGATCAACGCCTCCCCGTGATCTTCCGTTGTCGCATTTGCGGATTTTTCCTTCTTTGGTGCCGTGCATTGATCTCTGAAATGACCATATTGTTCATAATTCCAACATTGCACCGAGCTCTTGTCCTTCTTCGGACCACCCTTCGATTTAGATCTTGACCTACCCCGGTCCTTCTTCCCCTTCCACTTATTCTCAGACCTTCCCCTGTTACCCATACTCAAAGCTGAACTCGAGGCTACTCCAGATTTCTTTCTACGAATCTCCTCACTCATAATCAAATCCCTCACCTCATCTAGCTTGAGCGTTACTTTCCCCGCCGAGGCACTCACTGCCGTGACCGTGCCATTCCAACTATCGGGTAAAAAACTTAGTAAAATTAGGGCTTGTACCTCATCATCGAAGTCGATCTTAACCGAGCTCAATTGGGCTATCGTTGCATTGAACTCGTGAAGATGCTTGGTCACCATCGTACCCTCCGCCATCCGAAGGTTGAACAACTTCCTCATCAAGTGAACCTTGTTGGCCGCCGATGGCTTCTCGTACATCTCGGACAACGTCTCCAACATCTCCTTCGTGTTCTTTGACTTTACTGTGTGCAAGACCACGTTCCTAGACAAAGACAAGCGCACCACGCTCATCGCTTTCCGATCTAGGAGCTTCCACTCCTCTTCCTTCATGTCCTCAGGCTTCTTCCCATCAAGCGGCAAGTGCAAATCTTTGCCATACAAGTAGTCCTCTACTTGCATCTTCCAGAAGCCATAGTCGACGCCATCGAACTTCTCCACGGGCGATCTCACATCACCCATCGTGATTGCTCCCACCACGCCCTAAACCCGGGCTCTGATACCAATTGTTGGAAAACACGAGGGCCCCAAAAACCACCCGAAGCTACTCCGGAGCTAGAGATCGATGACAAGCACAAAGGAAACTCACGCACACAAGAATACGACACAAAAATTTGGTCACCCGGTTCGATCTAAACCGATCTACGTCCGGGGGCGTACCAAGCCAGGAGATTTCACTATATCAAGCTCGATCTACACTCTAGAGCTTCACTCGCTCAACAATGGTGTTTCTCTCTCTCCTCTTCTCTCTCTGTCTCTCTCTCTCTCTACACAAGGAAGAAGATACAGAAATAGTGACTGAGAGGTGGGTATTTATAGTGCTCACAGCCTAGGACTATTTGGTGTCGGCAGGGGCAAAATCGTCCACCAGAAATCACATTTCTGGCCCCGGATGAATAACGCCGAGTCAACATGTGAACAGTGAAAAGTCAACATATGAACAGTAACCCCGTATAGTCAACATGTGAACAGTAACTCCGTATAGTACGAAGTCTCCATACCCAACAGTTTTGCAGTAGGCGAGGACTTCGAAAGTCTTTTTTTTTCTTTTTCTAGTAGCTTCTTTCCTTTTTTAACCTTTTAATTACTAAAAACAAGAAAACTCATCTCCATCTCTTAAAAAAGTCAACTTACACATCCATTTTTACTTTCCTATTTTTCGTTTCTCCTCCTCCAAATCGTTAAGTTAAAGACTTCTACCAAAAAGAAAAATTAGGAAAATTAGGGATTCATATTCCACTAGCAAGACTCCTGCTTAGGAATTCAATGCAAGCTTCAGAAATAGGGTAATTTTATAAAAGATTAGAAGGCCTCCTCCCTCATTGACGCCCCCTCCTTCCTCGAGGCTTTCGCCGGGAATTTTACCTGGGATAGTAACTCAGTAAAGTTCCCTTCCGAGCAGTGAATTCGGTTTCGTCCAATTGCACGAATCATCCGGTCTCGCCAAATTTTGGACAGTTTGAACAGACCTAGTATAAATCCTCAAAAACGAGCCTCTCTCTTCAACAATTTGCGGTCTAATTGATCGAACAACCAGTTAGACCACATTTATAAAATTCATGTATGAAAGAGGAAAGTAGTTTGACCGCAGCTACGTTATGGATAAATCAACGGTGACTTTCTTAAATTCTTCAAGTACTCTATTGACGATTCGACAAGTCGTTTCAATTTTTTGTACTCGGGATGAGTGTGGACTTGTAGTAAGTAATGCCACCGTGTTACTTTTCAAAGAACAAAAGTCAAAGGGATGCGATCAAAGACAAAATCAAGTGGATTATTGTCTGTCATTTTTCTGAGACTTGATTTAATGTATGTCATGCGCGATATGTGGCACAATATGTTACCTCTATAGTATCATACAACCTGGCCAAAAAAATCTGATGAACATATTGATGGAACAATAAGAGATTTGTATTATTGGAAAAATTACACGAGTTTTATGTTTCAAGTTAGCTTGTATTAACAATATTATCATTCAACCTGGCCAAAAAAATCTGATGAAGATATTGATGGAACAATTAGAATTATAAGAAATTTGAATTATTGCAAAAATTACACGAGTTTTATGTTTTAATTTAGCTTGTATAAACAATATTGGCTATATACACCGAGACTAACGCCTAGATGAAACATACCAACCGCTACAAATACGATGTATAAAGGATATATGCTTAAAATATACACGTGGGATGAATGTACGACCAGAATTCTATCGCGAAAGGTATAATTACTACGAAGATAAGTGGAAGCCGAGATAATCATGGAATACTCACGAGGATAACACTTATATCCCCATCAAAACAACATTGTATCAATCCTTTTTTATAAAAAAACTAAAATAGTCAAAATAACAACGTCGATTTGATTTAATTTTTAGTTATTTATTAATTTTTTAATCAAAAAAATTGTCATTCTGGGCATTACTCGCTTGATAAATATATACACGCCAGCCGGCCTCATTCATGTTGATGTGTCAAAATTTTTTTTTGTAGACGAGTTGATGTAATTTTCCTAAAGTACTAACGAGAAAAATATAAAATATATTGTCTGAATAATTTTATCAAACAGACTTTTTATCAGGTGAAATGATCAAAAAAAACAAATATATATATATATATATATAGAAAGGAGGCGCCCTAACACGCGAACAAAACACATCCCATTCCCACCAGCCCCCCTCTTCCCCCCTCCCTGCCCGCCACGTGTCACCGCGTTTTCTCCCCATACCTTTCCCTTCGTCCTTACCTCGACGGCGTTTACCTGTCTCTTTCTCTCTCTTCAACCATTACGACTTCCTGGTCAGCCAAATCTCTCTCTCTCTCTCTCTCTCTACATACCCTCCCCAAAAAAAAAATCTGAAACAGAGCATCGAGTATTTTTTTCCCCCTTAGGTTTAGAAGTTACATGGAATGAAATGTAAGTCCACTAGATGCACCGATTCTTCAAGCGTAACAGCAAGTCGAGCAACTCCCCCATGATGGACCCCACCAGGACTCGGAGGCGGCCGAGGCTGGACCGCCGGAACGCCGCCAAGGACATTGACTACGAAGCCACTTCGACCTCCGACGAGGCGGCTTCCTCGTCCTCGTCATCCCTCGCCGGGAACCGGACCAGCTTCCGGATCGAGGGGACCGAGGAGGGGGAGTTCGACCGGGTATGCCGGAGCCTCGGGTTCACCGGGATCGACGACTTCTCCATACCCCCCGCCGCCTGGGAGGCCATGAAGGTCCGGTCCCGGGCCGGCGGGCTGGAGGAGAGCCCCAAGGAGGCGGAGGTGGTGGTGGAGAGTGGCGGTGTTGGGGTTAGGGTTAGGGTTTTGAGTGGGGCAGCCGAGGAGGAGGTGCGGGCTGAGGCTAGGAGGGGGG
Organism: Hypericum androsaemum; assembly: GCA_963995505.1. Lineage (NCBI taxonomy): Eukaryota > Viridiplantae > Streptophyta > Magnoliopsida > Malpighiales > Hypericaceae > Hypericum > Hypericum androsaemum. The sequence goes on along the minus strand of OZ023191.1, from coordinate 9,983,412 downwards.
AGGGTTCCCGGGGGATTAATGGAGTCCGGCCACCGGAGCTGAAGCCGCCGCCGGCCATGACGCTTCCGCCGGCGGATTACACGGGGTGCACGTGGCAATTGGCGCCGGAGAGTGACTGCGGGTTGGCTGTTGGTCGGGGTCTCGATTCGGATAACGAGGAAGCTGGTGGGAGGGAGGAGGAGGACAGGACTGATAGGAAGGTTCTGTCCGAGTCTTGTTCGTTTACCACGTCGAACGATGACGATGCATCGAGTAGTACGACGGAGCCGACGAATTTGTCTCCGAACATGGGAGATCCTAGGGAGATCAAGCCCGGGGGGTGGGAGAAGGGGAAGCTTCTTGGAAGCGGGTCCTTTGGAAGTGTTTATGAGGGGATTGCGGAGTATGTTCTCACTTTACTTGTTCGCTCTCTCGCATTCACTATTGAATCTTGTATAGTAGGAATGAGCTGTTCTGGTTGCTAATTGGTATGGTAGGTGAATAAGCGGGAATATGCGGTGGTGTGATCGCTAGGGAGAAAGCTTGCCTAGTAGGAATGAGCTGGATAGTATTCTAGCTAATAAGGGTTCTTCGGGGTTAGCTTCGTATGGAACATAAGTGAGCGAGTAGGTTTTGTTTTCGTGGTTGTGTTATCACTAGTGAGAATGTTAATCATCCTCGGATGCAAGGGGAGTGCACAATAATGGAGGCTCAAAGTCAGATTATCGTAGACTAGGATACAAATTCCGAATTTAGTCGGCCGGAATTCTTTCTGGCTCCTGTCTTTTTTCGGGTTTCATTGTTCTTGCTATAATGCAAGACTGATCAACATAGCTCGGAAACCTCATTGGCTTTTCTGAATTTGTTGCTTGATGCTAGCCGCTGTTTCTCTGCATGCGGAATACTCTTCGCAGATTCTGTGAGTGATTATGTTTTTATCTCTGCAGGGGCGGATTCTTTTTTGCCGTCAAAGAGGTTTCCTTGCTTGACCAAGGTAGTCAAGGAAGGCAAAGTATTATACAACTTGAGCAGGTGATATAGGCCTCTCTTTCTCTCTCCGGTCACCGAAAATTTCAATTTCTATTATCCAGAATCTTAACGTCTTTTCATTCTTATATATGTCCCTCTTTTCTTGATAGATAAACAATTGTAATAGATTTTCTCTGTTTTTCAGGAAATCGCTCTTTTAAGTCAGTTTAAGCATGAAAACATTGTTCAATATTATGGCTCAGAGACGGTACATTCTCAACTCCTTTTATTTTTTTGAGATACTGCTTGTTATAATTATAAGAACATCAGATGTTATTGATAGAAATTAACCCATAAGGAGATGGTTGGAAGATATTAGGCTTCACACTTCTGATTCGTGGTTCTTTTGTTCAGTGTTGGTCTATCACTCCTTACATGTCAGGATCAAACCTAGAGTTTAACTTTTGCATCTTGGTAATTGGGTGGGGTGAACTTTTATTGAAGCTGGCCAAGTATTTCCCCATGCCTACCCACGCACACATCTGATACTGGGTGTTTTCTTATATTAATGACTGCACGTTTTAAGTGAATGGACTGGAGATTGTGGTGTCAAATAACAGTGTTTAAAACTGAGTTAACTAAAATTGACTTCTTTTTAGCATTATACATTCGGTCGTATTGCTCATCTAATAATGTTTTGCGCTGTAAATTTGAAATTCTGTGACAAAAGTGGATGGCTCAGTACATATCTAAGTATATTTTTAAGGAAATAAGTAAAAACTTTTAACATGTTTCCGTTAAATTGCCTTTGTTTTTCCTAAATGCTAATTTTCTGGTGCAAATATCTCACGCAATCAAACTTTAACTAAAAAAGGTTAGATGAATGCATGAACCATATGAAATACGTTATAGCAAGAAGTTAGCTAGTACGTGTTTTGATACTCTTTCTTCTTCTTGATAGGATGAATCAAAATTATACATCTTTCTTGAGCTTGTCAGCCAAGGTTCCCTTATGAGTCTCTATCATAGATACCATTTACGAGATTCCCAAGTTTCTGCATACACAAGACAGATCTTGCACGGCTTGAAGTATCTCCATGAACGAAATGTAGTTCACAGGTAATACAAATTGAAAGATCTTGTTTTGGTTGATATGCATTTTGAGGACTGTTCTGTCAATTCTGTAAGATTTATGAAGGTGTCAAGCTGTAAGATTTATTAATAGCCCATATTCTTGTTTCCTAGCGACTGTGACACTAAATTTGCACTTTCAGCAAATTTTCCTTTTAGTGGATTTTTTTCTTGATTATCTAGACTGGTTTGCTAAACCTTCACTGATTCACTCCTCGCCTGCTGTTTATTTATTAAAAAGCATATAATTTAGTGTTGATAGGGTTCAATTTACCAAACAACAATGGAATGCTAATTGGGGTATAATCAGCACAACCAAACACCCACTTACTTAACCTCGGTTTGGGGATTGCTATTTTTTGGAAATTCATGACTTGGTGGCATTCCCACTGTCATGAACCTCATCTGGTTCTATTTTCATTGTAATCATCTCATGTTAGTTTTAAATTTCTTAGACAATAACGTGGAAGATTCCAACAAAACTGTCATCCTCTTCCCATGCATCATTGTGCGCTGTACAGACCAATGCAGCCACCATAGAACTGGGGCATGAGCATGTTGCTTATGACTCTAGTGCTTTTGCATCTCTCATTTTAAATTATCTTCATTTTTTTGATATTCTAGAGACATCAAATGTGCAAATATATTGGTTGACACCAATGGATCTGTGAAGCTAGCAGATTTTGGATTAGCAAAGGTTTGCCCTGCCCTCTTTTATGCTTGTCGTCTCATTGTTCTCTTCCCAAAAGAGTTTTAACCTGTTTTTATTCACTAACGATTGTTTCTTTTCTTCTGCAGGCTACCAAGTTGAACGATGTGAAGTCCTCCAAGGGCACTGCATGCTGGATGGCTCCTGAGGTCTGTTCTATGTATTACTTGAATAAATAATGCACTTAGTTAGTCCTCTCGCTATCTTGTTCTGTATTTTTTCTATGATATAATGGATTTACAGGATGTACTGAGGTTAAATCTCGGATACATCTTATCGGCTTAAGTTATGAAGGATGTGGATTTTAAAAGCATTAGTCTAGGGAGTTGCACTATGTGTCAACCCATTCTTGATGCCTTTGGCTTTTGTTCTTTTTAATATTTTAAGGGAAAACTGGGTCAAAGGTATCAGTAACTTTAAAAGACCGTGAGGTGTAACTGTTATTTCGAATGAGCTATAGAATGGGCAGCTAAGTTTGCTCTGGAAATAGGTTTAGTATTTTTACTAAAGAACCAAGAGTTTTAACCAATGGGAGAAGGTTCAAGTGGTAAGGGAGGGACCTGGATGTTCTTAAGGAGGTCTCGATAGAGCATTTCGTATGGAAAAGACACTGTTGGGATAGCCAATCCTAAATAGGCTGAAACTCTGGATACTAGAGGTTTACCCAAAAGGAAAGTACCAAGAGTTTTTGCATCAAATACAAAGAGAATACCCTTCTCCAAATGGATTTTTCCCCCCTCAAGTTCCACTGATGCTGTCTTCTTGTCATTCTTTCGCTGTTACTACTCTCTGAGTCAATTGCCGCTTCTGTTTTTGCAGGTTGTGAACCGGAAGAACCAAGGGTACGGGCTTCCTGCAGATATATGGGGCCTGGGATGCACTGTGTTAGAGATGTTAACTCGTCAGATTCCTTATTCAGACTTTAATTCTGTAAGTGCCATTTTTCAAACTCTCTGTTTAGTTCATGGAGTTTTTAGTGGGATGTTCATGGTTCAGGTCTTTACTAGGCAATTCTTAAACTGCGATATCATATTAAAATAGAACTTGATTTTCTGTGGAAGGACTTCCAGATTAAGGAATGTCGTGTATGGTAGACGGATCATTTCATTTTCCCCATCTGTAAAGCAGCACCACAAAGATCAGTTTTGAATTTTGACTATTGTCTTTTTGTATTTCAACAGTTTCAGGCTATATATAGAATTGGCAAAGGCATACCACCGGCTGTTCCTGAATCACTTTCAACTGATGCAAGGGACTTTATCCTGCAATGCCTGAAAGTTGACCCTGATGCTCGTCCCACTGCTGCTCAGCTCTTAGACCTTCCATTTACGAAAAGACCACTCTCCATATACTCAGGGTCGGCATCTCCCTTCATTAGCAGACGGTCGAGGGAATTCGCTCCACCTCAACCGTGAAACAAACCTTAGGTAAGGTTCATTTTGAATGGCCATTTTCTGATTTTCACATGAAATGAGAAACCATAAGGCTGACACTGGAATTACGCAGCTTCCCAGTTGAAACAAGGGACATTAGGCATCTTGGAAGTTTTATACATGTAGGCATCTGTCTAATTCCTGAGTGCTCTCTTTTCCAAACTAGCTCTGTCCTTGAAGAAGACAACCACAATCGCCATCGAAGTTGAATGCCCTAACTAGCCAAGTTTTCTACGGCCCGTTTTGATAGCAACGAGTTTTCGCTGCCTGGAAATGCAGGTCCATCATTGCTTTGTCACACGGGATGCTATTGCCGGTGATCTGGCTATGGATCTCGCGCTTCCCGTGATTTCTTGGCTCAAGTAGGTACCAGGGAGCACTGAGGTTTTGCATGGCAGTATTCTGCTTCAAGTTAGCGAATTCATTTGTAATTGTTTAGTGGTGTGGTTAATTTGTAGGGGTAATGTGAGATCATTTTGTCATAAAAATCGGGAAACCGACTCCATTTTTGTGTATATCTGATTGATGTAACTTATGTCAATTACCAATGGAAGTTGCAGCGATTTTTATTGAAAGAGACTCTGCTTGTGCATAAAACTCATTCCTTTCTTTCCTTTCATCTATAAAATTTCTTTTTTTCATTTCCAATAGTTGAGTGTTGTGAGCTAATTATCAAGAACTTAGATCAACCATTCAATTCAAAGGGTGAAAAACACACATGGTCACTAAACTTAATATTTTTTTGTCCATAGTCGCTAAATTATTTTTTTCCCTTTATGGTCACTCAACTATACTAAGTTACTCACCTATAGTCACTCCGGCCAAATGTGGCCGGAAATCTTCCCGGAAGGAAAAAATAAGTTTTTGGCGTTAGAAAAAAAAACCAAAACATAAAATATGAATAAAAATAAAAATGGTAACGAGTATGCCTCACCAAGTTTTTTTTTCCCACACCAAACCCCCTTTTTGTCCATTGTTTAGTGAGACGGAAATCAACAAGAGTGAAAGCAAAGGGAACATATTCATCTAGTTAAGTCCTTCAAGGGAACTCGACGAGCAGGGACGATGACGATCAAGTTGGAGGTGGGAATTCCGTGTCACGGACGAGCAAGTCAACGATGATGATTTTTTTCTAAGTTTTCTTATTTGGGGAAATTAGATTTTAGGTTTTGATCGGGGTAGTGGCCATGGTTAAAATGCGCGGAAGGCTGCCCTCCCAAGGTTAAAATGTGTGTAAGTAGTGTAGAGCTGACCATTGTTATAATTCAATTTGTGATTTGATTTGATTCGATTTGATTTGTCAAAAAATTTATCCGAATTCGTTCGGAGATAAATCAAATGGAGTTTAAGATTTCTATAATTTATCGAACTGAAAAATTATATTCCAATTTGATTTGAATCTAATTCGTGTTGAATCCGTTTGAATTTGTCCATAATATTTAAAACTATGGATAATTATTCTCGTACTCCTGGTGTTTGACATATTCGTCTTTCACCTCTGTCTTTTGACAATCGATTAAAAACTCTCCATAGTTTGCTTTTTTTTATACTCTCAGCCCCTGGCTGACATGAGCAAACTTTTTTCATATAAATGATGAAAATACCATTGAAAAAATAAAAAAAAAAAACCTTCACCAACCTCTAATCTCAAACCCAGAAATTAAAAAAAAACAACCCAGAAACTCGATCCAAGCTCCAATCGATTCTACACTTCGAAAAGACGGTAGAAAATGCCACGGCGGCATCGTCGGTTGGAGGCGGAGGAGCCGTCGCGGTCTCTGGTGACAGAGAAGAAGGTGAGGAAGGCCTCTCGTAGATCTCGAACTCCAAAGGTGAAGAAGGCCAAAACGACGTTGGTCTTGATCGTCTTGACGGGGTTGAACTTGAAGTGGACCGGAGAGGCCAGGCAAGCCAGGTGGTAGTTATGGTCCACCTCCAGAAGCAGCAACTCGGCGGATCAGCTCGAACCCCGCAATCCTCAGCCCCTTCCATTCACCCCCAGCGGGATCTTCCCAAACCAAAAATTTACACCACCACCACCTCACTCACCCCCCGCTCCTTTTCCCCCTCTTCCTCTCTTGAAACAGGGAAAAGAAAAAAAAGAAAGGAACGAAAATGGTGCATTTCGAAACGCAATAAAAAAAACCTAACATGCGCGAACCCCTAGGCTCGGTCAGAGAAGACTTGGCCAGTCTGATTGAACACCAAGATCGACGAGGAAGCTTGTCGGTTGTATCGTTGATGTCGGCCGCTCTTGGTGAATGACACAGGTTCACCACGAGGAGCTCTTCTCCTGTCACCCGAAATGAAAAGGAAGATGATTCCAACATCGATTTTAATTGAAGAGTTAGATTTTAATTGTTAAGGTTGGATCTTCCTTTCACGACTGCATAAGACGAAGGATGAGAGATCTTCCCTTAATTTAATTTTTTAAAGGGTATTTTTATCATTTTTATGACAAAAATGGAAAAAATATCTGCAGCGAAGGGCTTAAGAGTATAATAAAATAAAATTATAGAGAGTTTTTAATCGATTGTCAAAAAATAGGGGATAAGAGGCGAATATGTCAAACACCAAGGACCTGACAGTAATTATCCCTTAAAACTAATACATATTTAGAGGGGAAAAGAGAGGGTATTCAATTTGAATGTGTGCAGCAGCACGACACTTTCTCAGTGTAAGTAATTATGCGTGCTTTTTTGGTGTGATAATGGTTTCATTCATTGTAATCAGAAATACGCTGGAAATTAGAAACTACAGCTGAGTCCTCATGCGAGAGGGAGATGCAACAATCCGGGGGCTAAGAAGTTCTTGCTGCCCGCTCTGGGCCTCTAGTGTTAGGGAAGTTAGTCTCACTTATTAACTAATGCAATCAAGGATTAGATGTTGTGTCAGTTGCAAGTTTCTTACAAGTCAATGTCAAATAGAACTATTTTCATAATTACTCTGGGTCGTATCAATCAATTTAATTAATATATGCTAGTAATGACCTTGAACCATCAATTCATTAGATGTTGAAAAAGACAATAAGATATAATTGTTAACGCAAATTTATTGTCATAGTCCTCGTGAAAATAGTCCGACTACGCGTGAATAATTTACCCACGAGGAGATTGTCAAAATAAGTAGAAAGTTTTCTATTGGCTTGGTACTTTATACTCTAGTTTGGATTTTGCATTAAAAAAAATTTACATATTTTAACACACATTTTGAGTTTAAATTTGTCCCACCTACTAGTTTTGTCAAAATATACTTAGACCTAGTCATTGTTAGAATTTGATTCGTAATTCGATTTGTTAAAGATTTGAAAGTTTTTGAATTTTTTTATTAAATGTTACAAATTAAAGAATTAATTCAAATTTGATTCGAATTTGAAAGTTCATAATTTATATTCGATTCTTCCTTGGACAAATTAAATATGATTTAAGGTTATGATAAATTCGAATTCGAACCAATTCGTTCAAATTCGAACCGTGGTCAGGTCTACAATTGTGATAGGTTTTAATTCTTGTAAATTTTAATGTGCTCAGTTTTTATGGGCTACCATATGGGCTTAAGGGAATTAAACATATATTTTGCGTATCTGTATCCGAGTCTCAAATATTAATTTCGGATAATTCGAATTTGATTTCGAATATAAAATTATCCGAGTCCGAATCTAAAAAAAATTTTGGATATCGAATTTTTTGCTCATCCTTACGAGCACCACCCAATAGTGAATCTGTACTATCCGAACTTAGGGTGAGCATTAGGATAATCCGAATCCAAACTGCTTGTGAGCAATAGGATAATCTGAATTCGAACTTGTTATAATTTGAACTATCTGATTTGAACATTTACCTATTCGAATTGAACATTTAACTATCAGAATCTAAATAGTGAATTATCAGATATATGATATCCAAATTTTTTCAAATAAGTATACAAATATTTCGAATTATCTGATATTTTCCTCTTCTCACTCATCTAACAGACAACACTAAATAAATAAAACCTGCATCATAAACACAGTAGATCGGACAACATCTAAGCAGATTTTTACGGGTTTTTTTTCAAAATAGACAAAAAAAATATATATAGATATATTTCTTAAATAGGCAAAAACTTAATATATTTATAAAATAGACAAAAACTTAATTAAAAATTAGTCGTCTCATTCTCTTAACCTTACAAACAATATAATAAAAAATATATAATAATAGAGACGACCTAAGTGTAGGTCGCCTCCCTGACATCATTAGTATTAAATTAATATAATATTGAAGACGATATAATATTAGGTCGACTCTCCGTCTGGTATATTTGGTATATTTTTTAACCGCTATTCTTCGAGGTATAAGTTTCTAAAAAAATACTCTGAGGTATACATTTAAAAAAATTTATCTTGAACACCACATTCACAATAAATATCGGAACAATTTATATCGAACAAATAACATACCCAATGTACACCTAGAAGTACTTTTTTTTAGAAAATTATACGTCGAAGTATAGTGGTCAAAAAATATACCGAAAGGGCAGACTAACCGAAACTTATAAATATTGTATCTTAATGCCAATGTACGACCTTTTTAGTCGTAGTCTGAAATGGACACCGGCTCTGCAAAAAAATTATCTTGAACCTCACATTCATAATAAATATCGGAACAATTTATATAAAACAAACAACATACCTATTGTATACCTCGAAGTATTTTTTTAGAAACTTATACCTCGAAGTAGAGTGGTCGAAAAATATATCGGACGGGGAGTCGACCTAATATTATATTGTCTCTAATATTATATTAATTTAATACTAATGATGTTAGGGAGGCGACCTACATTTGGGTCGCCACCATTATTATATATTTTTATTATATTGTTTGTAAGGTTAAGAAAATGAGACAACCTACACTTGGGTCGTCACCTTTATTTTTTTAGTTTTTAATTAAATTTTTACCTATTTTGGGAATATATTAAGGTTTTGTCTATTTATAGAATATATCTATATTTTCTGCCTATTTTAAAAAAAATCTCAATTTTTACCCATTGTTTTCAAAAACGACCCAGAGCTCAACACGGATTTTTTTCCGAACTCTGGGTCAACTGGTCCGACCGGTTGAACTGCCGGTCGGACCGGACCGGACCTTTTTTTAAATAAAAAAATATTTTAAAAAATTATATATGTATAGTCGTATATGTAATTACACTCACACCTCCAAAATTAATGAAATATATGCACAAATAGAATCAAATACTTGTTTCTGGGAATTTTTTAAATTTTAGGGTTGAAAATCAGAAAGAAAATGGCAAAATTCGGTAAGTTTAGGCTCGATTTTTCACTTTTTTTCTCAAAATCTAACGAACCGAAATTTTCTGGGTCACTTTTCCGGTCCAACCATTTGGTCTGACTGGAAAATCTCCAGTTCGTAAGGTTGGCGTTCTGACCATGTTTTTTGACCCGCTAACCCTTCTGATTCGCGGTCCAACCGGTCCAACTGCCGGTCGGACCACCGTCTCGAAAATAATGTTTTACCCACCTTTTTAATAGAAAACAATGGAGGAAAAAAATAGGACACTTAGACACACATCATAAAAAAATAGGACACTTAGACACACATCATAAACACACCCATAAAAGGGCGAGAATATGGGTGTATTTGTTGAAATAGATTCTAAGAGTAGATGGTAGTTTTTGGAGTAAATTGGGATTCTTCGTGTTTGGTAAAATTAGTAGATTACAATCTACTAATAATTTAGGAGTAGTTGAAATTTTTTTAATTTAATTTTTTGAAGGATTTTTGTAATTTATTTTTGTTCTAAATGCTATTTAAAATTTTAGGATATTTATTTTGCACAGAATTATTAAATAATATTTTTGAATTATTGGAGACTAATATCAATTCCTAATATCAAGTGTTTGTTTGTTGGGTAATTTTTTTGGTTTCCAAAATTGGAATAAGTTTTTAACTAATATAAATATTTTATTTTGCTTAGAAAAATTATTTAAAAATAAAAGATTTTATTTAACTAAGAGAATCTCCTACGCATACTACTATCTTAGTAATTTCTAATATCTAGAGATTTAGTTGTTGTGTAAAATTACAATTTATTTCTCTACTTATATTGATATTAGTTTTCTCCTCATATTGAATATATAAGTAAATTGTACGACATTAATTAATTATCTTTTTCACATATTCCCTGAGCTTCATAAACAAACATTTTAATTAATAGTTCTACATGTCCAAATACACAACGACCTACTTATTAAAAAAAGGGAAAAGTATAATTATAGTACCTGCAATTTCAGGAATTTTATGTCATGATCCTGAACTTCGTAAAGTCAAATAGTGATCCTATGGTTGACACTTTTTTTTGCGACAGAAGGGCCAAGGGAAAATTATTAACTCCGAACCTAGTTGCCAATATGAAGTGGCATACCACGTCGAATTTTTTTAACTGGTTGGCAATATGAATTGACATAAAATTAAATATCTTTTCTAATCCTATAGTTTTTATAATTAAAAAAAAAACCCTTCTCTCCTTCCCCTCTCTCCTCCTTCTTCCTCAAGACCTTTCCCCTTCTTCTGAAATCGTTTCTCTCCCCTTCTTCTTCTTCCTCCCCTTCTTCTCTTTCATCCCCACCTTTCCCCTTCTTCTTCTTCCTCCACCATCCCTCTCCTCACATTCCTTTAATAAAATTTCCCATTAAATCAGCGTCCTCAACGAGCTCAACTCGAATCCAAATATTAAATTATTTGAATATGAACCCGAAAAAATTCGAATTCGAATTTGGACATCGGATACCGATTAAATAGGAAACTAACACCACTAACACACAACTCACGTAACTTCTACATAGGGAACTAAGACACAACTACCTTAATACTAACACACAATATAGATAACTGCATGTTCGTGACATGATCGGGTGTGTTTGGATTGTGTCGCGATTTTCCATTGCAGCTCGGGTTTTAGTGAGTGCCCTTAAACAGTCCTTTGTCTAGGGTTTGGCGCTTCTACTAATATGTTTCATCGGTCCGGTTTTTGGAGGAGGAGTTGTCTGTTATGAAATGAGCTTCCTTTCGCAATTGGCAATGTGTTGATTGATCGGGTGTTGCTGGCCCCGCCATGAATTGGGCGAATCGAATATGTTTAATACGGAGGTTAGTGGTTGATTAGAAGAAAACAGTCCAGACTCCCGTGTGCTTGCCTGCTACAGTTGACTAGTGCAATTGGCTTCCAATGCTTTGGAAATTTTCACAGTTTGTTCAATGTTCCATGGAAAACTTCGTTTCTTAAGGTCTGGTTGAAACCTAGGAATCTTCAGTTTTTCCCCTACCATCTCTCTTTTGGAAGATTTAATTGTCAATTTTCTGATTATGGATTGATGATGTTGAGGTATAAAAATAATCTTGACATTGTTAATATATTTTGAGGTACCCGGTGTGGTCGCAAGGTGATCGGGTGACCGGTGACCGATGTGGTCTGAAAGTGATCGGTGGGTGGTGTTGTCTCAAAGCAATCACTTCCGATTTTGAGTTGGAAAGAAGTTGTAGATGGTCTTCCCTCCATTGAGTCCGAAGATGATCTTACTTGGTCGAAACCGGTGATGATAGACGGCTTCCAAGACCAAAGCTCCCGGTTCGGTCAGCTTCTCGCCTGCCTGGGTAATGCTCCTCCGTAAAATGCTCATAACTTTCTATCTGGAGATCTAAATGAGACGATTCAAGTTTCTATGGAAAGCTAAGACGTGGATCTACAACTCTTTTGTTTACAACATTTTCTAATTCGGAGCAGAAGGAGGTCAAAAATGTAGTTTAACGCGGATATTTACTCTGAGTTCGAAAGTGGACGCCCCATCCGTGAAGTCCGAGTGGGCGTCCCATCCTTGAAGTCTGAGTGGGCGCCCCATCCTTGAAGTCTGAGTGGATGTCCTATCTCCCAAGTCATCCGGGATGTCCGGGTTGTGCCCTCGAAGTTGGATGTCCGGGTTGGACACTTCAGTCCGTGAAGTCGATATGTCCGAGTTGGGCACCTCGGTCCGCTAAGTAGGATGTCTGAGTTGGACCACTCGGCCCACTTGAAGTGGTCGTTTAAGTCCGCGTTGGACTTTAAGGAAGTGTTGGAGCACGAAATTATTGTCTCGGGGTGATGGCGGTCTATCTCCGGATGTGCGGGAATCGGCTCGGGCTCGTCGGAACAAGGAGCCCTGGGCAAGAGGCCCCTCTCGCCCGCATAGGCGAGACCAAGCGAGGGCTCTTCTCGCTCACGAGGAGCCCGGGCGAGAGGCCCCTCTCGCCCGCATAGGCGAGACCAAGAGAGGGCTCCTCTCGCCCACGAAGGTGAGACCGAGCGAGGGCTCTTCTCGCTCACGAGGAGCCCGGGCGAGAGGCCCCTCTCGCCCACATAGGCGAGACTGAGCGAGGGCTCTTCTCGCTCACGTTGGTGATCCGGGCGAGAGGCTCCTCTCGCCCACGAAGGCGAGACTGAGCGAGGGCTCTTCTCGCCCACATGGCCGAGTCCTATCGAGAAACTCGTCCGACTCAAATAGGCGAGAGGCCGGTAGGAGGCACGAGCGAGGAGCCGAGTGAGAGGCCTACGGCAAGAGGTCGAGTGGCGAAATGCCGAGCGAGAGGCCGAGTGGCGAGGAGCCGAGTCAGAGGCCTACGGCAAGAGGTCGAGTGGCGAAACACCGAGCGAGAGGCCGAGTGGCGAGAGGCCGAGTGAGATGCCTACGGTGAGAGACCGAGTGAGAGGCCGAGTGAGAGGTCGAGTGGCAAAGGGCCGAGCGAGAGGCCGAGTGGCGAGAGGCCGAGTGAGAGGCCTACGGCGAGAGGCCGAGCGAGAAGCCTAAAGTGGGAAGTCGGGCTAGAAACTTAAGGCCAGAAGCCTAAGGCGAGAAGACGAGCGAGGAGCCTAAGGCGAGAAGCCGAAGGTGAGAAGCCAACTTGGACCCGAGCGGGAAGCTCATTTGACCTTCATAGGCGGGAAGGCAATTCCGGGAATAGGTCCACTTTGGTTGAGGAGGACGTTAGCTTGAGCCCATTTTGAGATTCACTTTGGGCCTGACGAGATGTCCGTCTTGGGCGATGACGGACTTGAGTCAAGATTTTGCGTGGAAGATTCGAGAAGGTCAAAACAGTCTATAGTTTCCTAACTTGAGCCGAGATTCTCAATATTTGGCAAGACTTGGTAAGTTCCTCTTTAGGTCGCGATCGCTTGGTCGTCACGTTTTGAAAACTTCCTATCCGAGAATGGGATTTGCTCATTTAAGGAAGACGGCTTGTATTGAGCCGAGAGGATCCCGTCATGTTAGGAACAAATAATTTGAAGCGGATCTCTCGGGATTGAGACTTGGAGTCGAAGGTCTTGGAGGCGGTTTAGGATTTCCTATTGTGAAGGCGCGGAGGTTAGGTCAAGGCACTCTATATAAGGAGGGCTCGGGCGAGAGAACGGACATCACCAACACATCAAACAACAACTATCTTTACTTTTTATCTCGTAGCCCGTAGTCCTTTTTTCTCCCTCTCCCTTAGATTGAACGTCTAAGGTTCACTCTTTTTTCACCCTCTCCGTTAGGCCGACCTTGGGACGACCACTCCGGATCCATCTCGGGTAGTCTTGACGTTCTTGTACCCACTTTCTCCGCAACATATTTTTGGCACGCTCGGTGGGACTAAGGAGGGCGTCTGAGAAGGCGGTCTAGCTTCGTTCGATTAAGATGACCAAGAACCATGCTGCTCAAGCCAATTCCAACCCCAAGGAGGCGGCACCCTCTTCCCAGCAACTCGTTGGGAGGAGTTCAACCGACGCGGTTTCCGGCAAGGAGGCGGCACTACCCATATCTTCTCAGCCACCTGTTAGGAGGAACTCATCCAACTCGGCTCACATCAAAGAGCCGGCTCTCCCTACTATCCAGACGGGTATCAGGAGGAATACCACCAGCACGGCTTCCTTTAAGGAGAAGCTCACCGCCATAGCTAGAATGCTCGATGATATCAACGCTCGACTCGATAAGATTCGACGTGATAACAAGGAGGAGAGGAGATGTAGCGACGAAATTCAGATACGAGGTGACGAGTCCTATCATAGACTTTCTAATCAACCCCAAGGAGTTTGGGACGCCATGGACGAAGTACCTCAACAAACATCCCCCAGTCCCGATCTCGGTGAGGCACACATAGGGCCATCATCCCTTATTCAGCCTACTTCGAGGCAACCGGTATGGTCTTTACCTTATCGTGATGTCGAGACTCCAGACTTCACAAATTTAGTCAGCCGACACCCATCGGTTGAGGCTGCCAATGACCCAATCTTGCAAGAATCCTTTACGAGTGAGGAGATCCAAGAGGTTCATGTGACGGCCATCGACTACCCAATGTTTCATGATGTTACTTATGTTCCGACCATCGAGCTCGATGACGATGACATCAACCAACATGACGAGCTCAATGAGGATGACGAGCTCGATGAGGATGATGTCAACCGACAAGAAGAGCTCGATGAGGATGACGAGCTCGATAAGGATGATGTCAACCGACAAGAAGAGCTCGATGAGGTCGAGGTCAACCAGCAAGGAGAGCTCGATGAGGACGATGTTAGCCGACAAGAAGAGCTCGCTGAGGATGACATCAACCTAGAAGAAGAGCTCGATAAAGACAACGTCAACCGAAAAGAAGATCTCGATGAGGACGAAGTCAACTGTCAGCTGACATTGGGATCTACCCGATGATAAAGGATGGAAGGGCAACCCATATCTTTCCAATCCGAGGACTTTATCCCGCATCAATTCTTGGAGGATCAATCATCGATGGATCCTCACCGTATTGCTCATGTCGCCATGGTTGGCTTCAACCGAAGCCAAAAAAGAAGCCCCAAGCAAGAGAAGGTCAATCCTAGGACCCGAAGGGCAAGACTCGGGGGGCAAGAAAGGCCACCCGATAACGGCGTCCCAAAAGCTTGGAAGTCATTTCATCCAAGGGGAACCGATGGTCCTAAGTAAGGGAAGGCCGACCTTAAGACCCGGGAGGCAAGACTCGGTAGGCAAGGACGACCGCCCGATAACGGCGTCCCAAAAGCTCAGAAGTCTTTGTATCCCAGGGGAGCTGATAGCCTAAAGAAAATAAAGGCCGACCCCAAGACCCGATGGACAAGACTCGGGGGGCATGGAAGGCCACCTGATAACGGTATCCCAAAGGCTCGAAACTCCTTTAGTATGAGAGGAGCCAATGGTCCCAAGAGAGGGAAGGTTGACCTTAAGACCCGAGGAGCAACACTCTGGGGGCAAGGACGGCCACCCAATGGCGACATTCTAAAGGCTCAAAAGTCCTTTCATGTGAAGGGAGTCGATAATCCTAGGCAAGGGAAGGCCAACCTTGAGACCCGAGAGACAAGACTCGGGGGGCAAAGATGGCCGCCCGATAGCTGCATCCCAAGGACTCAAAAGTTTTGTCCAAAGATAGCCGATGAAGCATGGAAGATCAGTCATCCTCGTATCAAGGTGGACCTTCAAGACGAGTCTGACTCATACATGTATGCCTTCAACCGGCTTGGTGATAAGAGGGTTGTTCTTGAGCGACCAACACAAGATGCCCTCACTAAGACTCAGAGGCGTCGCCTTGAGAGGAAGATCCAGAAGCGGAAGCAAGTCGTTAAAGACCTTGAAAGACAGCTTGCAGGGCAAAGGGTCAAGTTGGAGGAGAAAAATGCCCTCCTAGCTCATCTGCAAGTTAGACACCTACCAAACTGTACTCAAGACAAGGCCAGGGAGATCGAAGCTTCTAAGGCAAAGAAGAACATCAAGGAGGTTCGACCAAAGGCACCCGCTGACCGACACAAGAAGTTGATCCGCAAGTGGGTACCCAAGGTACAAACTGATGTCCATATGAGAGAAGGTCGCCCTCAAGAGGATGAGAAGGAGATCGACCAGAAAGAAAAAGATGTCTCGGTCACTCTTGAGATTGGTTATGTAAAGTTTGGAGACTTCTCAGACAAGGTGTCGATCAACAAGGCGTTCACCCTACCGGCCATCTTTAGGCCAAAACTCAACCAACATAGCCATCTGGAGAGGGACGAGAGTCAGGAAGATACACCTTATCCTCACATAGCAAAGATGTCCTCTATCACTCCCATGGTGAAAGCCTCTAATAGCAATGTCACCATTATGAGGCCAACCCAAAGAATGGGCGAATGCAAGAAACCTCTTTGCATCACGGTTCACATCCTTGGGGAGTTGATCAAGAGAGTACCCGTGGATGACATGGGTGTGGCGAACATCTTTCTTCAGTTGCTCCTCAGGGATCGCAATAAGGAAAAGGAGGATGACAGCCCGGCTAGCATGGTCATGACTAACCTTGACGAAAAAGAGCGAGACTTGATCCTCTCCGGTCCGCTAATTCCATCTTCCATCCACCAATGTCTAATCTGGTGGGAGTCATATGGGAAGGTGGAGATTATGACGGCTGACGTATGTCCATTCATCCTGGCAATACGCTACATAGAGGTGGCCTTCAATGACGGGACCACAGTACCAATAAGGGTGGTTTGGAGCAACGTAGATGGCTGGTCTGCATGGTGTGCGAGTTCGGTCAAGCGAGATGTCCTTTCAATCCAACGACCGATCGATGCCACACTCGAGGGGCAAGTAGTCCCCCTTACTTATGGGGAATAAAGCAATAGGCAAGGTGACAAGGCGATTGGAGATTTGCACCTTGCCACCCTATAAGTAGGCCGGGTAGACGGCCTAGATCTCTTCAAGCTGCTCGTCTTCATTCTAACTTAGCTGATGGATGCCAACCGGAGATGAAGGACCACGTCAACGCTTCTCGCCTGATCGTACCGAAGCGTTAACGTGCGGGGGGCATTGTTGAGGTATAAAAATAATCTTGACATTGTTAATATATTTTGAGGTACCCGGTGTGGTCGCAAGGTGATCGGGTGACCGGTTGACCGGTGACCGATGTGGTCTGAAAGTGATCGGTGGGTGGTGTTGTCTCAAAGCAATCACTTCCGATTTTGAGTTGGAAAGAAGTTGTAGATGGTCTTCCCTCCATTGAGTCCGAAGATGATCTTACTTGGTCGAAACCGGTGATGATAGACGGCTTCCAAGACCAAAGCTCCCGGTTCGGTCAGCTTCTCGCCTGCCTGGGTAATGCTCCTCCGTAAAATGCTCATAACTTTCTATCTGGAGATCTAAATGAGACGATTCAAGTTTCTATGGAAAGCTAAGACGTGGATCTACAACTCTTTTGTTTACAACATTTTCTAATTCGGAGCAGAAGGAGGACAAAAATGTAGTTTAACGCGGATATTTACTCTGAGTTCGAAAGTGGACGCCCCATCCGTGAAGTCCGAGTGGGCGTCCCATCCTTGAAGTCTGAGTGGGAGCCCCATCCTTGAAGTCTGAGTGGATGTCCTATCTCCCAAGTCATCCGGGATGTCCGGGTTGTGCCCTCGAAGTTGGATGTCCGGGTTGGACACTTCAGTCCGTGAAGTCGATATGTCCGAGTTGGGCACCTCGGTCCGCTAAGTAGGATGTCTGAGTTGGACCACTCGGCCCACTTGAAGTGGTCGTTTAAGTCCGCGTTGGACTTTAAGGAAGTGTTGGAGCACGAAATTATTGTCTCGGGGTGATGGCGGTCTATCTCCGGATGTGCGGGAATCGGCTCGGGCTCGTCGGAACAAGGAGCCCTGGGCAAGAGGCCCCTCTCGCCCACATAGGCAAGACCGAGCGAGGGCTCTTCTCACTCACGAGGAGCCCGGGCGAGAGGCCCCTCTCGCCCGCATAGGCGAGACCAAGCGAGGGCTCTTCTCGCTCACGAGGAGCCCGGGCGAGAGGCCCCTCTCTCCCGCATAAGCGAGACCAAGAGAGGGCTCCTCTCGCCCACGAAGGTGAGACCGAGCGAGGGCTCTTCTCGCTCACGAGGAGCCCGGGCGAGAGGCCCCTCTCGCCCACATAGGCGAGACTGAGCGAGGGCTCTTCTCGCTCACGTTGGTGATCCGGGCGAGAGGCTCCTCTCGCCCACGAAGGCGAGACTGAGCGAGGGCTCTTCTCGCCCACATGGCCGAGTCCTATCGAGAAACTCGTCCGACTCAAATAGGCGAGAGGCCGGTAGGAGGCACGAGCGAGGAGCCGAGTGAGAGGCCTACGGCAAGAGGTCGAGTGGCGAAATGCCGAGCGAGAGGCCGAGTGGCGAGGAGCCGAGTCAGAGGCCTACGGCAAGAGGTCGAGTGGCGAAACACCGAGCGAGAGGCCGAGTGGCGAGAGGCCGAGTGAGATGCCTACGGTGAGAGACCGAGTGAGAGGCCGAGTGAGAGGTCGAGTGGCAAAGGGCCGAGCGAGAGGCCGAGTGGCGAGAGGCCGAGTGAGAGGCCTACGGCGAGAGGCCGAGCGAGAAGCCTAAAGTGGGAAGTCGGGCTAGAAACTTAAGGCCGGAAGCCTAAGGCGAGAAGACGAGCGAGGAGCCTAAGGCGAGAAGCCGAAGGTGAGAAGCCAACTTGGACCCGAGCGGGAAGCTCATTTGACCTTCATAGGCGAGAAGGCAATTCCGGGAATAGGTCCACTTTGGTTGAGGAGGACGTTAGCTTGAGCCCATTTTGAGATTCACTTTGGGCCTGACGAGATGTCCGTCTTGGGCGATGACGGACTTGAGTCAAGATTTTGCGTGGAAGATTCGAGAAGGTCAAAACAGTCTATAGTTTCCTAACTTGAGCCGAGATTCTCAATATTTGGCAAGACTTGGTAAGTTCCTCTTTAGTCGCGATCGCTTGGTCGTCACGTTTTGAAAACTTCCTATCCGAGAATGGGATTTGCTCATTTAAGGAAGACGGCTTGTATTGAGCCGAGAGGATCCCGTCATGTTAGGAACAAATAATTTGAAGCGGATCTCTCGGGATTGAGACTTGGAGCCGAAGGTCTTGGAGGCGGTTTAGGATTTCCTATTGTGAAGGCGCGGAGGTTAGGTCAAGGCACTCTATATAAGGAGGGCTCGGGCGAGAGAACGGACATCACCAACACATCAAACAACAACTATCTTTACTTTTTATCTCGTAGCCCGTAGTCCTTTTTTCTCCCTCTCCCTTAGATTGAACGTCTAAGGTTCACTCTTTTTTCACCCTCTCCGTTAGGCCGACCTTGGGACGACCACTCCGGATCCATCTCGGGTAGTCTTGACGTTCTTGTACCCACTTTCTCCGCAACAGATGATGATCCTTAGTTTGACCTGCGTCCCTTTTAGTTTGACCTGTTTAATGTTTGCCGGAATGTCAGATGTGCCCATTGCATGTATTGGTCTGCATCCTTTGCTCACTTCTTCACATTTTCCTTATTACAATATTGTAATCATGTCTCCACTTTGCTGGTAAGGTTGTCAGATTTTCGACAATCCCGTCAATTGGATGATTTATTTGTCATTTCTAATGTTTATTGGAATACCAAGTGCATACTTTGTTTAATGGTCTGTCACACATGTTGCAAATTCAGAGGATAACAGGAAATGTTGTTGATATTATTGGCGTTTTATTAACTAGGCATTTTGATGCTTGGCTCTAACTGTATGATTGTGTTTTGATGAAGATGTATGCCTGGCGTTCCTGTCTCATGACTAGGGTTTTGTGTCATACAGCTTTTATATATGGTCTTGAGTTTAGGGTTTTATTGCATGAAAATTACCCTATTTAAGATAATTTTCATGTTGTCTCTTATATTTGTAAAATTTAAACTCGAAATTTTTTTTTAGGGCAACTTCCATTAGTTGAGGGCTTGCATTTTGTGTGCAGGATGAAGGGAAATGCTTTAACTCTAACTTTTGTTTGTAACAGGAATTATTCTGTATTTTTCTCACGTTTTTCTAACATCTCTCCCCCACAACTGTTGGAAAATAACCCACTTTTCCCGTGGACTCAAACAACGCAACGAACAAGACCGGAGCAAGATCTACGAACACAACGAGGAGATCGACCACAACTACAAATAAAGAAGACCCACAGTCAAACAAGAACAACAGATTTGGTAACCCGGTTCGATCTTAACCGATCTACGTCCGGGGGCGTACCAAGCCAGGAGATTTCACTATATCAGGCTCGATCCACACTTTAGAGCTTCACTCGCTCAACAATGGTATTTCTCTCTCTCCTCTTCTCTCTCTGTCTCTCTCTCTCTCTACACAAGGAAGAAGATACACAAATAGTGACTGAGAGATGGGTATTTATAGTGCCCACAGCCTAGGACTATTTGGTGTCGGCAGGGGCAAAATCGTCCACCAGAAATCACATTTCTGGCCCCGGATGAATAGTGCCGAGTCAACATATTAACAGTAACTCCGTATAGTCAACATGTGAACAGTACTCGTATAGTCAACAAGTGAACAGTACCGAAGTCTCCATACCCAACAACAACAATCATCCCATATTCCAATTTGAAAATTTGTAGGATATTTTATGTTGGGTGATTACTATAATTATAAATATATTGGAATGACAATTCAGATGTTATTCTTTAAACAAAATAAATATGGCGGCAAATTTTTGGGATTTAAATGTGAAGACACTAAAAACTTTGTACCAATTCTGAAAAATCTGTGGGGCAATTGGCCCCCCATTGAAGGAGGATGAGTCGTAGTTGAAGTGGACGGACGTTTAAGGTCGTAGTGTCCAACTCAATTACGTAATTAATTTTCTTCGGTGATACGTTACCTCCTCGGCCAAGTGGTGAAAGAAAATTAAGGCTTCCAATGTAGAAAAAAAGTTGATGAAGAAAGCCATCAATCATCCCAAATTGCAACTTGAATCGTGAACGGAACTTTATCTTATATCATCGTGCAACTTGTAAATGAGAGAACTATTTAACAAGTGTGACGGACTAATAATCAATTAGCTTTTTTTAATGCTACATAGTAGCTTGATATTTTTTCCTTCGACTAATCCAAGTTCGAGTCGGTAAAATTATAAAAAAATAGAAAAGTTTTTCCAACAAATATGCAACGTTGTTGCGTTCTAATTAACTAGCTCAAAATTTTTTGATTAAATTAAAGTTAATCTAAGCATATTTTGGTAACATAATTATCACTCTGTACCCGGACAAGTAAGACACGAGGTCAGCGAAATTTTTTTTGAGGAAATTAAATATGTCAAATTGGGAAGCATCCCAGTATCCGACGTCTTGGGAGCCACTTCCCAATTTTTTGGACTATTCAATTCATGCATTGGAGGGCTCTATCACGGATCAACCAACCTTTATTCTTTTCAAGATCAAATCGCTTACTAAATTCTACATTCCACTTTTGGATACTTTTAATTATATGTTTGGTTAAAGCCTTTATGGACAATTTAGATATTATTGAAAGAATTATTCATATATAAAATATGAAAAAGCGACTCTGAATATTATATATATATATATAATCAGGGCAAACAAATGTCCATTTTTGTGAGAGCCTACTAATTGTTAATTCCATATTGCAATTTCTATTATATGTGTAACAAATTGAAAGTTGGAATGGCTGCCACACTAAATAAGATATGTAAGTTAAACTAGAAAAAGTAACATACGTAATGAATTTGTTTGACTAGCAGAAAATCAAGATATTTTTTCTGGGATATTTCTCAAATATGTCTGAGTGACGTCTGGGCTATATAATATATGTAACTGAATTTTAGGATTACCATGTATGTGTCCAAATTAGATTCCACTTCGATTCTTTTTGAAAGGATCATCGTTTCATTATTTAAACGAGTAATGAATTTTTGAACCATGACAAATTAAGCCAATTAGTATTTGGTTTTGTTGCGTTTGCACTCGAAATATTTTTGTTAAGTTAAAAATTTTCATTATCTTAAGTTCACATCAATGGTTATACACATTGCTAATGTCATTAATTTCGTACTGTACGCTAAGATTATGTACCTCGAATATTCAAAATATGTTTGATTTAGTCTGATAGACTTTATAATTTGACAAGCCGCTTATATAACTTTCAATGAAGATGCTTGCACTTTAGAATATTGAATCCACCGTACATTGAAAATTCTTTCTAATAGTCTTCATATTAATGTGACCCGTCAAAATATACAATACCATATAAAACTACATATTCATCGTATATGTTGGATATATAAAATACCATAATGACGTTTATACAATATAAAACTACAAAATTCAATTCCGTTTTTTTTATAAGTCAAAATCCAATTCCTTTAATGAATTCCATTGTCGATAAACTACACAAAACCCTCACGTTTCCTTCATCTTCTAGACCATCATATACATCGAATCCGAATCTCGTGTGTGAATATACACACACACACATGAACGTTAGATACACGATTTATGATGGCAAGAAAATTCAATATAATAAGGGAGATACTCAACACCTAATAACTTTTCATTTAAATATTTATTATTAAAAAAAGTGCCCAATTATTTATTCCAACAGGTAATAATTTTTTTTAGAGAAAAAGCCAGTTACTTATCATAGATGAATCACGTAGGAAAGTTAGTGAATAAATAGGAAAGTTAGTGAATAAAAAAGCGTCGAATTCTATAGGGTGAACCACAAGCCAATTTACCGGGAGAGCACCAAATCTACAAGATTTATGGATTCAGTCCGCCACCGGGAGTGAACAAGAGGCAATAATCTAGTACAACTTCTTGCTATTGTCCGGAGGTAACTTTTACGGTAGTTCCTTTCGAAGTATGACCTTTTTTTTGTCAGGTTAAAAATTTAGGTGAGTTGGCCTAAATCCTCGGAATCTTGACGATATTAGGATTCGATCCCTTCCAACCCAAACTTAAGAGCGGACTCGTTTTCATCGAACTACACTTGCGTTGGTTCCGAAGTATGACCTTGAATAAATAATTATTAGAATTTTGTTTACGATAAATTATACATGGTTTACTTTTTCTTCTTAAATTTTATTAAAAAATAAATAATATAAAGTCAATATTGCTATACAAGAATTATGGTCAAATTGGCTAGGTGTGTGCGATAGTGAATTAATACAACCGCAAGAGAGATAAAGAAGAGAAGGAACAGAAAACGGATCGAGCAATTGGAGGAGTAATATTTTATTGGTTGATACTACATGATTTCCGAAAATTTAATTGATCGACTTATTCAAATTTAAGTTATCTGAAATATTTGAAAGGTGACAAAAATGTACCAACAAATAATTAACATTTATACATTTTTAATGACTCAAATTCTAAACATCGTTAAACAACAACAATTCTCTCGGAATAATAAATGGGGATAAGATGTGGTGACAAAATAGAAAAAAGTTCAAAGGGGCAAGTTGATTTATAATTGGCAAGTGCATGGGCCGTGGAAACTAGTGTAGGTGGGCGACCTTTCCATGCACGAAGAAGCGTAAATAGTACAGTTGCGAGATGGATGGTGGTGGGGTGAGAATTACTTGCACCCACACATATACCAACCAACCAACCACATCTCTCTGGCTCGACCTCAACACGTGAGGCCGTCCCATCTCTCTCCCGGGACGCGGCGCCTCCCTCCCATATTAGCCCTAATGATATAAATATATATTATTTATATATCAATACTATTCTTCCCTATGAATTTTCTTACTCTTATATAGATGTCACCACCTGATGATTCTTCATTTCCTATTTATGCCGGGTATATTTTAACTTCCGGATGAACATGTTGGGTATATACTAGATTCCGCTAGATTCAACACGACCATTTTATTATATAAATATGATCATTGATCAATCTGTTAATACATCACAGACTAGTTAAGCAAAAGTTGAGGATTGGAGATAGTTCAAATGATAAAAGATCCGGATTTATTTATATAGATCTTGGGTTCTAATTTTAAAAATGTAAAATATATTATTAGAATGTCATCTTATAAATAGATCCGACAATGTTAAACTTTAAATTTTACATAATAAAAAAACCCGATGATGTTTAACTCTACAAAAAGACAGTAAACTTGAGATATATTGTTTAAATTGTTTAATTCCTGCGGTTAATCACCAGCTTCAATTCTTCAGGTTTTCGTTCATATATATTGAAGACTCTTAGTCCTCACAGAGCGGAGTGAGTTCATGATAAAGAAAAACATCACGAGGCTACATCAGTTCATAGCGGATGTGAACAGCTGTCCTAAGATTCCTGTAAAGATCACATGCCATCTCCAGCGCAGTACCTGCTTCCACTTCTATATTCTACAGGATTGGATTCCTTCTTCTTCATCAATATAAAATAACCAAAGGGAAAGAGAAAAAGAGAGAATTAATATACTAATTTTTATTCAGAAAATTAGGGCATATATACTATTTAAGTATACACATGGTATCTGTTTTAATCAAGAACGTGCTAGGATATTAAATAGTGACAAAGATGGACTTTATTTATGTAGTATACAAATTCTTCATTTTTATAAAAAGAATCCCCTCCAATGGCCCTTAATGTCTCCCTATATTCTCAATTTCCTCTTATTCACCGACTCGGTGAAATTAGAAAGGAAATTGAGGACAAAGTACGTAGCTGATAGTGACTGATCGATACACAAATTACATAATAGTATATAGTAGCCGTTCGTATATGTACACCAATAATTAATCTCTCGACGTACGATAATAGTCTCTAAAACACGAGGAACGACTCCTTCACGTCGTAGTCCATTTTCTCGAGATTGGGCTGCACCGCGAACTGGATCATCGGCGGCGGACCACAGGCCAGGGCGAGGACGCCGCCTTCCTCGTCCCCTGCGGGAATGTGGTCCCTCATGATCTGCTCGGTGACGAACCCGACGCTGTACGGCCACCCTTCCTTGCCGTTTTCGACCACGTACCACACCTTGACCCTGGACTCGTGCTCCTTAGCCCACGCGTCCAGCTCTTCCCTGAGTAGGATGTCGTCCTCCGTCCGGTTGGCGTAGATCACGTGCATCTCCGTATCGTCTTCCGGGTCCCTCAGTATCGTCTGCATCACCTGGTATATGGGCGTGATCCCGGTCCCACCGGCCATCATTGCCAGCTTTTTCGCGAACTTTGGCTTCCCGTGGACCATGAATTTCCCCTTCCCCACGTACTCGATGTGCCCTAGCGGCCCCTTGACTTCGACCGTTGACCCGACCGATAGCGAGTCGAGGTACTGGGACATGAGCCCGCCGTTGGGGAACCTGGGGTGCACGTTCTTGAAGTAAACCTTGACCACCAGGTCAAAGTACCCAACTACTTCGGGTCCGGTGGTGGGCGTGTACGCGCGCATGCAGAGCTTCCCGTCGATGTTGGCGCAGAGGAACACGTGCTTCCCGACGGGGAGCCCGAGGAGGTGGTCCTCCGTCGGGAGGGCGAAACGGAGCAGCCTCACGTCGTGGGAGAGCTCTACCTTCTTGACCAGCTTGCATGGGACCTTCTCACGTGGGTTGGCCAATGCCACCGGCTTGGCCGCCACCGGAGCCTCCGTGATCGGGGCCAGGAGGGGGAAGTGGGAGGCCCCGTGGACGGAGGTGTTGGGGGTGGAGGGAGAGGAGCCTCCGGAGTTGACGAGCTCGCCAATGCGGTACGACTCGAGCATGTTCTTGGCCTTGTCGGAATGGATGGCATCGAACTCCTCGGTGCAGTCGGTTCCGGCATTGATGAGGATACTGTCGGAGCCGCCAGGGTGGTCCTTGAGGAAGCGGGTGCAGTCGTAGACGTGGCCGTGAACGATGATCCAGGCGGAGTCCGCGGAGCTGTGGCGCTTCACCTCCGACATGGAGAAGGTCTTGGAGGTGGTGTTCATGAAGGGCGTGGACACGCTCTTCTTCAGGGGGAAGCCCGCGTCGGACGACTGCTCCAGGTGCCTCTCCTTCGCCATCCACCCGCCCGACTGGTTGCCCGCCATCGTCGGGTGCTCGAACACGATCCCGATCTCCCCCCGGTGCCGCTTGCACACGTTGGTCTTCACTCGGAACCAGCAGTTGTTCATCATCCCCTGTTCATCACAATTACGTTAATGCCACGGCGCAAAAGATTATTCCCCGGATCTAACGATTACATTTCGACCCGTTGACTATAACCACGGCATAAATAAATATATTTTATATTTAAAGTGAATTACTTTTTTGTCATCGTAGAATTTGCAATAATCACGAAACCACTTTGTACACTTCACAAGCTATAAAATAATTAGATAAATTAACTAGGTGAAAGTAAACATTATGTGGGGTTGGCCTTTGGGAGACACAAAAAACTAAAGGAGTGGAAAAACACGCTCCAAAAGAATACTAAAAGTCCCAACCAATAAGAACCCTGAAGTTACTCCACTAAAAGACACATAACATGTGATATTATTGAACGGGTTATTCCCGAACGAGGCACATACCATAAGATTCCAATTGAGCTTCTCGGGCTGGGTGTTGAGGGTCTGGTCCCAGGCGCGGACGGCGATCTCCTTGGCGCCGAGCAGGTCAAGGACCTCCACCTCTAGTGACCAGAAGCACCAGCACCAGAACTTGCCGTACTTTGTGGGCTTCTCCTGGTGCTCCACCTCGCACACTTGCCACGTTTCCCCACCGTCCATTGTTACCTCCACGCGTGTCACTTTCTTCCCACCCCCTATACATTCCAAACCAAATAATTAATGTTAAGCTTAGTGGGAATTAATGCTACAATTATCGAAATTCCTCATCCAGCTGGTGGATTAATTATTACGACAGAAATTAAAAATGTTACACTAATTGGGTGGGTACAGGGTAATCCAGCAAGGGCAAACAGGGTTTTAATCCGGGTGTTGCATGGTAAAAACTTGTTTAAAGAAATCTAGAATTACAAAAATATTACAATTCCACAAATAAATAAAAAATTGACAAGTATCCGTCCACTATTAATTAGTGGGTCATGGAGGAGGAGAACGACTTTAAGAAGAAAACGATTGACAAGGCAAGTCTCAGACGGAACTCTAATGAAATGAAACCTCTTCCCCCCGCTCTACTAACTAATACCTTAAATCTTGCCGAGAAAAAGTTAAATTTTCTAAATCTAAATAATTATTAAGATATTGCCTATATTGCCATTGGTTCATACAAGCACTATGTCACAATCACAAATTGGAGCCCCATAAACTAATGGGAGACATGTTTATTGACAAAGTTTAACTTGTCTACCAACTCATGTACGGTATCAGTTCTCAAGCATAAGGTGGGAGGATCGAATTTCATAACCGTCTAAGATCCAAAATTGTGAAAACAATTTAAATCTCACTAAAAAAAATTTACCTAGCAATTAGCAATTACTATTGGCCAAAACAAGAAAAGCTACTGCTAACAATAAGCACATGAAATGACAATAGAGCCCCTTGAGTTCTGTCCAGTAATTTAGTTTGGGGGGTTAAATAAATTACCGGAATACGCGTATCCCTTCAAGGTGTATGGCCTCTGTGTCGTCCATGAGTTAATCGGCAGTATCTCGTCGTGAGACGGCGTCGTTATAACCGAATTTATATTTAGCTCATTAATTATGTACTCCGGCTTGTACCACCACGCTGCACCATTATCCAACACAAACCAAAAAAAAATCATAATCAGCACGGTTCAAAATTATTATACTTATAATGTAATTAAAAGTTTTATCATTTAAAAAAAAATTGTGATATACCTTCAGCATTGGCGAGTTCGGAGTCAACGTGGGAGGGGAGGACGCGATTATCCTTAAAGTGGTAATGGTTGTCCGATTCTTTAGGGGTAACGATGATCCGCTTTAGCCATTTGACCATTCTACCCCCGATGAACCCGGGGATGATGATCCGAACCGGGAACCCGTGGTCGGGGGCCAAAAAATCCCCGTTTTGCATGTACGCCAGGATGATGTCACGCGCGGGGTCCATCGCGTACTCCCTCATGACGCTGGTCCCGTACTTGGACCCCCCACCGCCGGGGAGGTCCTCGTCTCCCTCGAAGCACACGAAGTGGGCCCCCTTCCGCCGTGAGAACACCCCGCAGCGCTCGAGCACGAGCCGGAGTGGGACCCCACGCCACACCGACGTGGATATCCCCGCTGGGCCCCAGTTGAACCCGATCGTCTGCTTCACCATGTTCTGCTCCTTGCGGCGGTTACCCGCGCAGACCAGGGTCACGGGGAGCTCCCTCGACGGGAACTCGCTGACCAGCTGGTCCATCGTGAACCGGACCGGTTTCTTGACCAGCCCGCAGACCTCCACGGTCCAATCCTTCCAGTTGGCCCTCGGGACCGGCCCGTGGTTCCGGACGTAGTGGAGCGGGGACGGGGTGATGAACCCGTGGTGCATTAGTCGGTCCAGTGGAGGTTCGGCGTTGAACGGGTGCTTTCCGGTCAGCCGGACCATGGTCGGGTTGCGCTCGACCCACCCGTCCGCGGTCCCCTCGTCCCTGGGGTCGTGAACCGAGGGCTCCAGCTCGCTGTTCCCCTTCCGGATTAGATCCAGCACCCCGGCCTTATACCCGTCTTCCTCGTCGGACTCAGACGAGGAGTCGTCGTCGGCCGGCTTCAGCTCGAACGTCGGGAGCGGCTTGATGTTGGGACGGGGGGCCGACTGGGAGAAGTTGAAGTTGCGGGTCGGCGGCTTGAAAGAACGCGCGCCGACGCCGTTTAAGGGCGGCTCCATGTGGAACTGACGGTTATCCACTGAGGTAGCCATTGTTGAATAATCTGAAACACTAAATCTGAGGGTTTGCCTCGCTCTCTCTCTTCGGAGTGAGGAGGAAACAGAGTTGGGGTTGTGGAGGATTTATATAGGCGACCCTCTGGGAGAGAGAAGGTTAGGTGGGGCCCATGTTTTAGTATATTCAGTGACATCAGCATTTTTCTGTTTACTATTTTGTCTCTGTTCTTGTGTATTTTAATTTTTCTTTATGGTTTCTTTTTTTTTAATAAATTGGATTTAGGGCGAGTGGCCAAGTTGGTGAATTACCGACATTAATAGATCCAAGTTGCCATCCAGGAATAAAAAATTAGTTCAAAGGTCTTTTTAAAGTACAAATTTTATTTTAAATTTTTATTTAGTTCAATCCGGTCTCGAAAAGGGGACTTGCAATCTCGCGGTCGTCAATTTTTTCAAATCTTTGATGCGACAAAACACAAGTTGCACCAAAAAAAGAGTATCGTCGGTAACACCACGAGTATAAAGTCTCTTTCCTCCTCATAGTACAATTAGCAATCTCTGTTAATGGCTCACTTAACAATCCAACCTTTGAACTAATTTGGGTTTATTTGGCTCGATAGGCTGATTATTCTTGCCTATATGTATTTTAAAATACAATCAAATTACTTCTCAAAGTAGCAACACATCTGTACTAACATAATACGAAATCATATTATTAATCACAATGTAGAATAATTAGTATTTGGATTCATTTAAATAATGTATCAATTTTGAATCCAGTAAATTCCGCACTAACATTATATCACAATCAATCCCATTTATAAGATCTGGGTGTACTAATTCAAAATTAATTATTGTTGATATGACAATAAGTACGAAGTATAATTAATATTTTTTGGGTATTGAAATTTTTTTTTTAAATATCGGTATTCGGTAAATTTTGGTAAATACCGATATTTTACCGAATATACCGATCTTATCAAAATGGTAATTTATCAAATATATAAGCCAAATTATAGATAATTTATCGAAAATTTTCTTGGCCTCTTCAAAAATTCGATGCTCTAAATAAACTTTATACTAATTAAACTTGATGGCTTGGACTTATTAGATTAAATTTGTGTTTATTGAAACTATGTTTGCATTTTTTGATTAAGTATAAGGGATAAGTTTATTTTAGTACCCTGTAGTTTTACCCTTTTCTCCTGGAGTACCATGTGGTTTCAAATTGGTATTTTAGTACCCTGTGCTTGACCACCAATTTTTCGGGCAGGTCCAAAACAGCTGCCCGGTGAAGCCCGCCTGAAACGCCGTCGTTTTGAGACCACGTGGAAGACACGTAGCACCCGACTTTTTTAAGTTAAAGCTGAAGTGGACCGTTGTAAATTATCTATTCAGTCCCTAATTTATTTATATTATTTCGTAATCCCTTTTAAATAACCAAACGATTCTCTCTCTCTCTCCCCTCCCCTCTTCTCCACTGACCCAAGCCTCATCGATCAAGGGATTTCATCTTCACTTAGTCTTCTTCCTCCTCCTCCTCTCTCTCTCTCTCTCTCTCTCTCCTTCCTTCTCCCCCCACAAGACACACTCCCTTTAAAATTTCTCCTAGGTCTACGCTTCTAATTCAACGGCGGCGACCCCTTCTTCGTCCCTCAACCAATGGAGGGAGTTCACGGCGTCGTCGTAGGCGGCCAGGAGTCGGTGCTCCTGGGCGAGTCGGTAGTTGACGGTGACGACGGCGGCGAGGAGCTCGACGGCAAGGGCGGAGTAGAAGAACCCGCCGTGATAGTACACTATGAGGGACGAAGTTCTAATCGAAGGTGAAGATGAAATCCCTTGATCGAGACGACAATGTTTTGGGTGTTGAGTGTTAGAAAAAAATTGGGGACTAATTATATAATTTGCCATCATACACGTCGGCTTTAACTTAAGCCACCATGTTGTCACGTGTATTCTACGTCGTCTCAAAAACGACATCATTTCGGGCTGGTTTGGACGGGCAGCTGTCCTGGACCTGCCCGAAAAATTGATGTCAACCACAGGGTACTAAAATACCAATTTTAAACCACATGGTACTCCACGCGAAAAGCCTGAAACTACAGAGTACTAAAGTCAACTTATCCCTAAGTATAATGATGAACTATAATTTTTCCAAAAAAATGGTAAATCTGGTAAATACCGAATTTACCAAAATTTAATTCGGTACAATACCAAATTTACCGAATATTATTCGAGATCAGAATCGGTAAAAAAAATTTTACATTTTGATATTCGATAATTATGATCGGTAAATACCGAATGCACACCCCTACATAAAAGATCATATTTTCCATGAGGCTAAAAAGCGAGACAAAGAAAAGGGAGGGTGGAATTTTGGGTTCGAATTGGTTGGCGTGGGATGGAAAAGGGCCCAAGTTTTAGGCAGTAGCCACATATATAATTCATGGCCTATTGTTGACGAGGAATATGCACCACTTGCAGTTGGACCTGCTTTCTTCTTCCCGCTAGATATTTCATGATGCATTAATGGATTGGTGTGAATAGGTTTTAAGGGGTTTTTATTATTTTGGATTAAAAAATTACCAAAATTACCTACAAACTTACATATTTTTATAAAATAGGTAACTATTAAAAAAATACATAAAATAGATAGTCGGGCCATATTTGTTGGCTTCACATAACTTTTTGAGATCCACAATAATGCAAAATTCAAAAATTCAACATTTGAGCAATTGATCACTAACTTATAGCCATTTAAAAAAATAAATTTTTTAAAAAAAATATGGGAGTCCAATTTTTGAGAAAATATGTTAATTTTGTACCATTCTAGAAAAAATATGATATCAAAAGATAAAAATTAAAATTTTAAAAAAAACTGTAATGAAATAATAATATATACACTAAAAGATATAGAAGATTTCGCGATTAGTCTATTTTATTAAAAAAATGCGGTTGTCAACCGCTACGTGATCTATTAACTAGTACCGGATTAGTCCTTTTTTAGGGGGGTTAATCTATTGGAGTATTCCTGAATGACCCATTCATCAATATGAATAGTTTTTTATATGTAAACATGACCGTGTATATCATATATAAAGTATATTTCGGGGGAAGATTATTTAAGATATACACCAATACGATGCAATTTTTCAGACAAGCAATTGATCAAATATACAGTATTATAATAACTGCAAGTCAGAATCCGATACCATAGGATTATTCAATTTCGAAGTTCAAAAAAAAATTAATTAATAAGTATTGCATAGCGAGTTTAATTACAATATTGATATCGAAACGACCAACTTCTACATGAATGTTAATACTTTTTTTTAATGTAAACTTTATTAGGAAATCAAAAGTGTACGGTTTCCTCTGAAATTGATTATAAAAAAAAGAAACGGCGGTGAAAATATTGAATAAATACTATTAAATGTGTACAAAGAATAGAACACACGAATTTTTCTCATTGTATTTTGTCTTTACATATTCGTAAGTGAAGCACGTCATATTAGTAGCGACACTGCTCCGATATCTTTGTATGAGCGATTGTCTCACCAGCCAACACGATTTATTCTAGCATAGTAAATTAGTAATTTTTCATATTTATTCTCACATACACCCTAAAACATGTCTCAAAAGATCATATATCATGAAATTACTTCAAGACCGCGTAATATTAAAGTTCTCTCATGTTTGTCAGATAAAATATATACCTTGTTAATTTAGGTATTACGAAAATATTATTAATTGTGTAAATAAATCCAGAGAACACCAACGATTTGCGTGCACATGGATAATTCGTGGGGAGGTACGTACATACTCAAAAAGCTTCAAAGCAAAATGCTACGTGGAAAGAGGGAGGGACGTGGAAATTGAGAGAGAACGATGTATAGCCAGCCCAAGATACCGACTTCCGACGTTGGAATCTGCCTCTGTTGTTACGACATGCACACTTTCTAAAGCCAAAGTGAAACAAATTGATGATACAGATATAAAATACTATAAACATTTTGATTTTCTTGGGTTGAAGTTATCCAGAAATTTTTAATTTTTTTTTGAATTCGAGCTCTTAAAAACAGAATAGTATTATAGTTATTATGAGAGTTTGACATCATTCAAATATTATGTCCAACTCGAACATAAATTAGTCGACCGAGGTGATATAAAAGAACTATCCGGAGATTTACTTTATTTTCTTAAATTATATGGTATGGAATTGATCAGATTAATTAATTTGAGTTTAGAGACAAGTCAACGATATAATTTAAAATTTTACGCAGTTCCATTTTCAACTTTCTTTCAACAAAAAAACCTTTTAGTTATTTATGTTGATAATACTCCGAGCACAATTAATCTTCACCATATATTTTTCAATTATTGCCACAAATACTAGGAAAAAAGTAAATAGAGGCGAAGTCAGTCAATACACAGTGGGGTAATATCGTAGAAATCTTTTTAAATCTTATTTCTGAATTTTCTCGTATCCTTTTAACATTACTCTGTATGGAGACATATTTCAATGGCTGTTAACTGCTAAGTAAGGGTTAGAGGGTTAATTACATCGCTGAGTGACCAATGGGAAGCTGACAGACCCATATTACAATCTCAGGAAGATGACAAAGCAATATTGCAATCTCAACTCGCTAAATGATTAATAGGGGAATCAGTCCAGGTACAGCTAGCTAATTAACATATAATCAACAAGATTAATTATGTTGACGATGATTAATTATTGAAAGATTCTCTTGAGTGGGCAGCGAAATAGTAAAAATAGCCAGGGATTGGACGGTAGTTTAACAGCTGGTCAAAAAGCGCGTTAAAGGAAAACTCTGTAAGACATGACTAATGAGATTATTAGAATGGTACCAACAAATTTAAATCAAGTAATTAAGAAGTTGTTGTCTAGTTTAAATAAAAAGCTCGAGATCTAGCTATTGAGAATACAATAAGATTAAAATTTTGTTTAAAAAGTTTTGTCACTTTTCAATAATTTTACTGGACTCGAAATTTTTTTTTGAGATGGAGAAACAAGACCCGATATATAACTACAAAAATAAAACAATTACATCCTAAATCCTAAATAATATCATACTCACAAACCAGCCTCATAACTTAAGGTCCCTCTGATTCATTATTATGATGGTCACTACTATTTATCTACGATGCAGAATCCTCTCTTTTGAAATTACGGCCACCGACTTCATTAAAACCCTCTTCCAACAATTTAAAATTATATTAGTAATTAAGCCGATACCAAATAGGATAGATAAAAAACGCATGAGAGGCAGAGGACAAGTTAAGTAAACCATGATGCGGGTGTGAAGCGGCGTATGGGAACCCCAATGGCCAATGGACAAAAAACAACGATGGGTTGAGAGGCAGCCAACAAATGAGAGGCAGACACTGAACGGAAAAGAAGGGTTAGGGGATATGGGTCAGGTTATTGGGCAAGGTAACAAAACTTGGAAGGGGAAGGGGTCGCAATTAACTTTGATAACGTAAAGTCACAACTGGGGACGGCTACTAAGGAACCGAGAGGTGGGTTTGGGAAATCTTTACTTGCCCTTTTGGTGATGGGTTGAGCCAACCTTGCTCCCTGCTACTTGGTGGCTCGTTTTCTACCTTGTTCTTTTTTAACTTACTTTTCATGTTTTATATTATTTCTCGTTTTCAGATTCGAGTATCTTCTATTTTTAAAAATTATCTGAATAAAATATATTTATTTTTATTACTTAAATCGCGTCTCCCGTTGTCCTAATATGGGTCTTTATTTTACTTTTTATTTTCTATTGATTTGTTTTCTCAGTCTGTCGCTGTTCTGTAGATCGGAAACAATACCCCCATATTTGTCGAACTTTTGGCGAGCATCACAACCGGAAATGAAATATTTCCAAGTTTACTTTTTGTCTTCATTCCCATCTTCAAAGTTTCTCAAATGTATGTGTTCACAACTGAAGTAGAGTTGATTCCTTTGAATGAAACTGAAATAGTGTTAATTCGGTTGAATTTATTTGGTCATAGTACATCTTTCAAATTCATCCTCACAAGCAATGTCTCGCTAATGAACATTCTAAGAATAAGAAAAACACTGATTTTTTTTTATTATATAGAAAACTGGTAGAACCCTAATGAGTATGTTTGGATGAAAACTCGAAAATACCCTCAACAAATTCTGGCCATCAGATCTGTAAAAAAAGAATTTGATCAAATCTAAAGGCTCATATTTAGTCCATACCATGGGGATGATTTTTATATAGTCCCCCCTGAATCCAAATCCGAGTTTATTTTTGTCTTCATTCCCATCTTCGAAGTTTCACAAATGTATGTGTTCACAACTGAAGTAGAGTTGATTCCTTTGAATGAAACTGAAATAGTGTTAATTCGGTTGAATTTATTTGGTCATAGTACATCTTTCAAATTCATCCTCACAAGCAATGTCTCGCTAATGAACATTCTAAGAATAAGAAAAACACTGATTTTTTTTATTATATAGGAAACTGGTAGAACCCTAATGAGTATGTTTGGATGAAAACTCGAAAATACCCTCAACAAATTCTGGCCATCAAATCTGTAAAAAAAGAATTTGATCAAAACTAAAGGCTCATATTTAGTCCATACCATGGGGATGATTTTTATATAATCCCCCCTGAATCCAAATCCGAGAGAGACGAGAGAAGGAAGGAGGAAGAGGGAGAAGAGAGGGGAGTGTGAGAGTGAGAGGAGATTTTTTTTAAACTATAAAAAATATGGGATTGAAAATGATATTTAAAATTGTGCCACCTCATATTGCCAATCGGTTAAAAAAATCTGACGTGGCATGCCATCTCATATTGCCAACTAGGTTCGGAGCTGATTTTTGGCTCGGGAGCCTTCCCGAGCCTCTAACGCAAAAAAGTGAAACTACAACTACCAAAAAATTAGTTTCTAAACCTCAAGATCACATCGCAAAATCGGTGTAAACCATAGGACTCAAATGGTACTTTTCCAAAAAAAAATCTAGCAGATCCATAATTTATCTCAAAAATAAGTAAACTAAGATATTTACTAGAAGATCTAATAGAGAATATGAAAATTTATTATTTGATAATTCCCTACGAAAACTATTCACTCGAAAGATGTTTCAATTAGTAGTCAGGAGAAAGAAGATGATACGGTCAATCTAATTTTTTTTTAGAACGACGGTCAATCCAATTTGTTAGGGGAAGGGTGGCGGCCCCAAGGCCACCCACCCCGGAATGATTGCCTTATCGTGGAATTGTCAAGAGCTTGGCCAGTTCTTGACAATACGAGTTCTCAAGGGACTCATCAAGCAACATCGGCCGACTGTGGCTTTTCCAATGGAGACCATACAGACACGTAAGAGGATTGACAAACTAAGAAGAAATTATAAATTTGGTGATGCATGGTACGTAGACCCTGTTGGTAGAAGTGGGGGTCTAGCTCTTTGGTGGAATAGGAGTGTGGAGATCTTGGTTTTGGAGAGTTGTAAAAACTTCATCAAGGTCGAGTGTGGAGAAAAATACACGAACAAGAAATGGCTTTCTACCCGGTGAACCGGATAGGACTAAAAGAAGGAGATTTTGGGAAGTCATGAGGGACATAACACATCCGATGGACTCTCCATGGTTGTGCTCAGGTGACTTTAACGAATTTTATCACCCGGACGAAAAGAAAGGGGGATGTGTTCCCAGGGCTTATCAAATGCAGGGGCTTAGGGACCTTTTGTACGACTGGGAGCTTATGGATCTCGGCTTCCAAGGAAATAAATTTACCTGGTCTAACAACCAGGAGGATCCATACCACATTTTGGAAAGATTAGATCGAGCTACCGCCAACCCTCATTGGCACAATCTTTTTCCTTGTGCTCTGGTGTACAACGGGCCCTTTTTGGGGTCAGATCACGCTTATCTGATCCTTGATACGCTTCCTGCTGGCCGCCGCAAGAAGATTTTTCGCTTTGAGTCTTCTTGGGTCAAGGAGATAGAATGCAAGGAGATCATTCCCAAGGCCTGGCACGCGCTTGTTCTAAGAAGGGAGTCTCAAAAGTGGGCAGTTCATTGCAGCTCTAGCAGCAAGTCTCTTTCGCAAATATTGGGACGTGATTGGTATTGGCTTACCAATACGGTCCTCGAAATTTTTGAGGCTGAAACCATTTCGCATGGTTTAAACAAAACTTATGTGGTTTTAATCCCTAAAACTAGTAAGTTGGATCAACTTTCACAATACAGACCTATTAGCCTCTGTAATTATGCTTGTAAAGTCTTTTCTAAGATCATGGCTAATCGGTCGAAGACTTTGTATTGGTGATATTTTTTGGGAGACTCAAGGGGCTTTCATGGGAGAGATATGCATTAAAGATAATATTATCGTGGCCCACCAAGTTTTTCATAGAATGCAAACTTGTAGGAATACTAAATTTGGTACCATGGCTTTGAAACTTGACCTTAAAAGGGCGTACAATTTAGTCAATTGGAATTTTTTGGAAAACATTCCAATTGACCAAGTTTGGTTTTCCTACAAAATGTGCAAATTGCATTATGTCTTGTGTCTCAACTGTTTCCTACTCGATAATTTTGAATGGAAACCCACTCCAAGGGTTTTACCCTACTGGTAGTTTGAGGCAAGGAGACCCAATCTCTCCTTACATTTTCCTCTTGGTTAGGGAGGCACTAACTAGACACATACAGCGGGCACAAGCTGTAGGGAAAATTACATGTTTTTGGTTTAATCAACATTGTCCTACACTAACACATCTCTTATTCGCAGATGATGCACTTATGTTCGAGAGAGCTACTGTTGAGGAGGCAACTGCGATTAGAAGGATTTTGTCTAACTTTGCCAATGTTTCAGGTCAAGAATTTAATTTAGAAAAGTCATGTGTTCACTTTGATAGATGAGCTTCCACGGAGCATAAACTAGCAATCCTTCGCATTCTGGATATGAATGAAATGCAAGTGGAGGACATATATATTGGGCTGCCTTTGCTTTGGAGCAAATCAAAGGTTGATTCACTAAATTTTGTGCTCAATAAGGTTATCTCGAAGGCCCGATCTTGGAAACAATGTTTACTCTCCGCGGCTGGACGTGAGGTTATAGTAAAATCGGTCCTAACTTCTATCCCAACGTATACTATGCAATGCGTTAAATTCCCAAAATCTTTATGTAGGAAACTTAACAGTGTGCTTGCAAGATTCTGTCTGTTGTGGAAGGGAATATTGATCCGATCTCTAAATTTGAGGAAGGGTTAGGTTTTAAAGAGATGGAGAATTTTAATAATGCGTTGTTGGGTAAACAAGCTTGGAGGATTGTTCATAACTCGGATCTGCTTGTTGCTAAAATTCTTAAGGGTTTGTATTTCTCCCTGTCTAACTTTTTGCAGACCCCCAAAGGCAGGCGAAGTTCGTGGATGAGGAAAAGCTTGCATTTCGGGAAAGAAATCTTTATATCTGAGACTTTTCTCAAGATCGGTAACGGACCAACATATGGACTGATCCATGGGTCCCAAGTTTACCAAATAAGACAATCATCTCCCCAAAACCTGACATATCTTGTGCTCAATTTATTAATGATCTGACTAACAATACATCTAACTCGTTAGAAGATGTATTGTTACCCGGGCTATCTCTGCCCTAGATGCTGAAGTTTGTGCCATCCAACTTGCTGTGGACATGGTTTGGCTTTACTTCAGGAATATGGAGGTATTTATCGACTCGGACTGCAAGGTGGCGGTCGAGTATATAAATGGATTAACAAGGGCCATATATTGGGAAGTTGAAAATGTTGCAACTATGGTTTGGTTTTCTATTTCTCCATTGCATCTTTGTAAGCTTAGGTTTATACTTAGGGCGTCTAACGAGGTCGCCAATTGGCTAGCAACTCGGACAAGATTGATTGGAGTCGCTCACAATTGGCTTCTAGACCCGCCATTGGAGCTTCGCTCCCTTTTGTACCAGGATTGTCCAAGTTGATTTAATATGAAGGTGGTTTCCATTCCTAAAAAAAAGAAAGATGTTTCAATATGCATCTAAGTTTTCATTACCACTTAAGAATATCAATGATGAGTTTTTTTCTGTTACGTATATTTAATATTTTTATATAACAAAATTTTGAATCATCTAATGTCTTTTTATTAAATTATGGAGCTTGATGGACTGTATGCTAATAATACTAGTTCACTATATTCTACCAACAAGTACTTAGATCAACTGATGAGGGAGTTATTCTAGCTTAACCAAGGTCTCGGGTTCGAGTCTTTGGGAACGCAGCAGTGTTAAATATTCGTTGGGAGAACTTTGCCACCTTTCGAAGGTCCTACCGGGCTCGAACTTTGATTAGTCGGCCCAATGGGCCGGATACCAAGTAGTTCTAAACCAAAAAAAAAAAAGAGTTCACAATAAAGGAGAAACTTCGGCTTAGAAAGATTTCGTTAATTTGAGAAACTGAATCGCCTCTCTTTTCTTTTTCCTTTTTTTTTTCTCTACGTGTTAACTACTACGTCTGGGCTTCTTACCACTGATAACACATTAATGGGCCAAGGCCCAAAATATAACAAGTGTTGGTCCATTAGGATACATACAGCTTGAGAGTGTTTCTTCTTTCTCATCCCGATCCTTTGTCCCGAGCGCACCAGAGAAGTCGGAAAAAAGGGAGAGAGAATGCTCGGCGGGAGAGGGTCACTGGGGTTGCTCACCAACATGAGCCAACGCCTTCTCGACAACGTTCCCGTAAGTGAAATCCCCCTCTCTTTTGCTCCCTTCGAAACGGGCCGGCTTTAGGGTTTAAGGTGCGATCTGTATTGATGCTTGTGTGTCGTTAATTTAGAGGGTTTAGGGTCCTTCACTTTCTGGTAAACTGTTGGAGTGGTGTTTCTGGTCGCCTGCACTGCAAAAGATCCATCAACTTTTGCTGCGCATTTCATCGAACAGTTGGCGTAGGAGCACCTGGACGAGAAAAAGGATCGTTTGGAAACCTGTTCAAATATCTCTAAATGAAGCAGCAAGCGTTCCGTTTCCCTCTTTTTTAGCGAAAATCGTATCGGCTTGGCTCTATTGCAATTGGTTTCCACTATGGGGTTTTAGAAAAGCGAGTAAAAAATGTAGGGAGTCTAGCATTGGTGCTCCCAAAAATGTAGTCTGTGAACCTAACCCATGATGCAATAGCTAGTACTAGGTTCTAGGTGTGCCGACAATGCAATAACTTGGTACGTTTAACGACTGCATGTCTACGCAACGGTTTGTACAGAATAGGGCCCAGTCTCAGTCAATGTTTAAATAAGCAGGAAAAGTCTTTGTTTGGTTCAGCAGTAGAGAAAACTCGTTATGGTTATCCAGCTGTGTAGAAATTGGAGATTGAAGATTCTGGTTTTGTGATTCACTCGTTTTTCATTTATCTTTGGGAGTGCTAAATACGAGAAAGATGCCTGAATGTTCCCAAGTGTAGAGATGTTAACATGCTAGGTTCTTGTCCGAGTGCAACTTGGTAGGTCAAGAAACGACGAGGGTTGGTCGAGTTTGTGGATCAGGTCACTGGTAAAAACAAGCATTGGTTAGTATTCGCTTGGAGCTGAAGGTCACCCTTAGACTTGCTCATCTCCTGAACCATTGTATCATACTCCCATTTGTCTTATTTTGTTAAACTTGTCTAGTATCTGGCTATCTTCTGCATAGTCATCGTTGATTGCAATTCGTTCTTCCAAGTGACGATACTGTATTTTCAGTATCATTAATGTTTAGAATTTTTCAGAACCAACCGATGTATAAAAACTTGTAGTTGTTCTAAATTGACTCTCGCCGTGCATTATTTCGCCATACATAAACATCTACCAAAATTGCCGAATCACTTGAATGGAATATGTGAATTTATGCTCATTTTCTCTTTTTTACAGTTTCGATGTCAGCGTCTGCAAAGTATTCGTGTTGGTAATACTGAGATACCAGACCACAAACGACTGGATATTGCTCTCCCGCGAATCTATGGAGTTGGACGCCAAAGAGCTAGTCAAATTCTTGCAGACCTCAGCCTCACAAATAAGCTTACCAGAGATTTGACAGGAATAGAACTCAATTCTCTGAGAGAGGAAGTTTCAAAGTACCTAATTGCTGAAGATTTGGTAAACTCCTTGTATTTTTACTTTGCTTTTTCTCTTTTCCTTCCTCTTCAACTGACCAATTTTTTTTCATTCAGAGACGACGTGTTAATGACGATGTACAACGATTGATAGATAATCGATCTTACAGAGGGTATAGACATGTTTGCTTCTTGCCAGCTAGAGGACAGCGTAGCAAAACCAATTGCAGGACCCTTAAAGGTAAGTCAGATGCTTTCCTCATGTGGAAAAGAAGTTGGATACTATTTCTCTGAACGATGATAATAGCTGCATCTTTGCATAAGTAATTTGCAATTTTTTTTCCCCATTGTTTGTGTAAACTCTTGAATGGCCTCACAAACCATGGAGTCTGAACACGGGTGCAAAAATTTAATTCGACAAGAACATTTAATTACATTTCCAGATAGAGCTTGTGGACCGAGTAGAACCTCCAAATGATGGCAAGCATCAATCTAATGTTGCAAAGAACATAGAAAGCATCAAATGAACCTCCATAATAGGGGAACCTACTTGTTGTTGTTAGGAATTTCATCTAGGATTCTCTGTGCAGACAAATTGATGGCGTTTTGAATTCAATATCGTTGTGATTTTTTGCGCAGAACATAAAAAGCAAGCAAGTGGCAACCGCACACGATATGAAGGTCTGGCCGACTGGATGGAGAAACGACAGCTTCAAGAACTTGCAAGATGAGCCTCATGGAACACTTGACGACATTGAAATGGTTGCTGGAATCACAGACCATAGTTGCTTCAACGCTAGTAGTTTCTGTTGCGTCGGACACTCGTTAACTAGTGTACGATTTTCTTTCCAGGGTCTTCCATTTCATCATGGTTTTGTAGCACGGGACTGGTCTTAACTTCTGATCATCTGTAAGAGCAAATAAGGTGCTTCTCCTCGGATTTTGAAGATTAATTCCCATGATTTAGATTGCAGAACATCGTTTCTTGAAAACGATGATGTAGATTCAGATTCATTTGTTTGAAAAACAATCTGGATTTGGATCCAAATTTGTTTCATATCTTTGATTTGAGATTTTAGATCCATGATATTTGACGAAATTTGGTTTGGATCCGTGAATCCAATAATTTTTTAAAAAATCATGGGTATTAAAACATTTTATTTAAAGCACAGTAACACCAATGCATCCAATTAGCATTATGTGCGTCACATAATCTCCGAAGAGAATTATATCTGAATCGAATAAAATAATCATCGAAAAGTATTACATCCAAATTATTAGTATAATCTCAAAAGAAAGGCTCGTAAGTCTCTCTCTCTCCTTGGCCATTTACATTAGCCATACTAACTTGACTGCCTTGGTCTTTTTAAAAAATTGGAAGACCAAGTCTTCATTTGATAGTCTGTATTTGGTTTTATAGGCATAACTCTTTCCTATTATCTGGTATTGTTTGCAAGTTGAAATTTGTTTTGTAAGAATTAATTTTTTAAAATTTCCATATTTCAAACAAAAATATTTTAGGGAAAACTTCACTTTACTGTGATGTGCTTTGATTCTTTTTGACTTAATTGGTATATGGTTTAAAACACATCAAATCAATACCAAATATTGGACATTTTTGTGATCCACGCAGCATCTTCTACGATGTTTGGCCACTTAGCATGCCAAGTCAACTCAGGTTTCCATGTGGATAGACACATTCACCCACGCGGCGACCCAGTTTGACGTGGCAAGATAGGTGGCTGTGCAGCATGGGAGAGACTACCCGTATCACTAGAGTGTCAAAAAGTCAAACCTCGGGCACAGCTTTCATGTGTTTTACACCGCATACCACCTAAGTCAAAAAGGCACAAACCACTTAACTTTTCACACAATCGTGTTGAAATTTTTTTATCGTTCGAGTACTATCCACCCGTGCTCAGATGGTTTCGGTTTTTTTGATGTACTAAGAGGCCCGGTCTTTAGTTAAATAATCTCTAAGTGTCAAAAAATAAAACTCATTAATCTCTATGATCAATTTTTTTCTCAAATAACATATATATTATTACCAAAAAATATCCTCACTCACTTTAAAATTACAAAATCACCGTAAAACCCACGAACATTCACTATATAGTAAAAAAAACATTACACATCCCATAAAAATTGAAAACTAATAGGATTAATTCCTTTTGGACGAACTTTGTGCTAGTTACATGCATTAGATATAATATAATGTAATTGCATTTGGTTCTTGTTAGAGAAGAATTTTGACCTTCCGTGCGCTTATGTTTCTTTCCCATACTGTTACCATGAAAGTTGTTTCATGATGTTGGGTATTTAACCAAAATGGTGTTATTGTGTAAGTTTATTACCGAAATAGTGTTACTATTTAAAAAATTTCTAAATTGGTGTTCTTTTTTCGACCTGGGGAGCTTAGATCGAAAAAAAATTTGATCTGGGTCCAAATCGAAAAATATTTTCGGCGTCCGTGGTCGAAAGAATCTTTTCGATTTCGATCCCAAGTCGAATAAAATTTTTGACCTGGAGGTGGATAACCCTTATCCAATAAAATTTGGAAGTGATTGGTTGTGGCCGGATTTTTTCGTATAGAGGGACCAAAATCGAAAAAAAATTTCAACCAAGGTAACTTAGATCGAAAAAAGATTTCGATTTAGGTCTCTGGTCGAAATATTTTTTCGACCTGGAGTCCACCCTGACCCTACAAGTACTCACAAAACCGATACAATACAAACTACCAAAAAACATTTCGACCAACGTCGACCCGTCCGTCGTCCTTGCCGACCGATCACCGCTATCTCTGAAGCCACGTCATCGTCCTCGCCGTCCGACTGATTGCCGCTGCTGACGTCGCCGTCCCTGCCAGTCCTAGCAGTTCGCCTCTACCTCTCCGGCCGACCACGTCGTGCGGTATAAATATTTTTTTGATTTAAATTAGTTAATTTTTTGAGTTAAGTTTGTTAATTAATTTTATTTTATTTAGTTATTTAATTGAACTATAATTTTTGGATTAAATGTTCTGATTTAAGATTTAATGATGTTCATTAATTTTATGATTTAGTTGAACCAATTATGTAGTTAACATATTTATTAAGAATTGGGTTAGAGGGAATTTCAACTTATTTTTAATTAGTTCTCTTATATATAGTTTTTGAAAGTGCTACTTTTGCGAACAAAATTGGCCCTGTTATGTAAAAATTGAAGGTCTTGAAGTCGGACCTAAAAATGAATTCCATATCCAATACCGAAGCATTTCGAAATTGTATGATCATTTAAACGAATAAGGAAGGTTTATATTTTAAGAGCAATTTCTGAAATTAAATAAATTACAAAACCCATAAGTTACAATGTCATCTTATACTTGAAATTGTATTCTTATTATTTTAATTACAAATTTCTCATTCATTAATTAAATTGTCCTTAATAAATTGTTCATCGGTGTATTTTGATAATATTTTGTTATGAATTTAGATATAACTTCATAGTCAGATGTATCCCAGTATTTGAGGAATAGAGGATCTGTAGATGACACTTTGTTACGTTACCAAAATGTGCACCGTTCACAGGACGTTTGGAATCATGAGGTACGTAATTAAAAATTACGAGTATTATATTCAATATTTTTTATTTTTGCTATTGGTTATTTTGTGTAGATTGAGAACCGAAGTCTAAAAAATAAGCCGTTGAGCTTCCCTTGTCGCAAGTTGCTCACAGCGGGTGTGAGTAACCAGAAATTCATAGAGTATATTAAGGCTGTCAATTTTTGGGACGTTTGGTGCATTGAAATTTTCCGCAGCTGCACATCTGTTCCATAGATGGACTTCGTGCCTTTTGCGCCCCTTTCTTCTGGCCTGATTGTATCCAGTTCTTACTTCACCATTCCCAACAGTACCATCATACATATGGACTTCATAACGTCCGGCCTTTTTCGACCACCGATCTAACTATTTTTGAAGCTTCTTCTATAAGACTATTTGCCCACCACCACTACTCTCTTCAATGCACTTAATTGATCTCTCGTTAAAATAGGTGGCTAGCTTTTCAAATATCTCGGCCACGATAGCTGTTACCGGCAAACGAAGAACTTTCTTGAAGATCTTATTAATGCACTCCGTAATATTCGTCGTC
This sequence comes from Hypericum androsaemum, assembly GCA_963995505.1. NCBI lineage: Eukaryota > Viridiplantae > Streptophyta > Magnoliopsida > Malpighiales > Hypericaceae > Hypericum > Hypericum androsaemum. The sequence continues at coordinate 9,938,422 of OZ023191.1, read as the reverse complement.
ATGTGACCATAGCGCCATCCGCCATCGTAAGCTAAGGTCATCTTGGACAACGTCAGGTCTTTATCTAAGATATAATCGTATACCTCTTGTTTGCCCCTCCTTATTTCCTCCAGATTAGCATGTAACTTCTGTGGTTGTGCTTGCATTCCTACAACATAATTGGTCATACAATTATATGTCAAGTAATATTTTATAAACTGGTTTCAACACAGAATTTTGACTTCAAAAGTTGTTAATGTTACATGCAATCATCATCATCACATTCTTTATGGTGTCGTTCTTGAAACGAGTGTTAAGATTGCTCGCAAGGTGTCTAAGGCAATATCGATGGGCAGTTCCCAAACTTTCTCCCCAACCATTGGTATCCACCATTGCCCTCAAAATGTCATTGTGCCGATCAGAAATAACACATATGTCATGTCGGTTAGGAGTCACATGCATCCTGATTTGTCTCACATATGTCACTTCACAATGTTAGTGCGGGGTCTTGTTTTCTTAAGCTTAAACTCATGCCGCACTTTCATTGAGAATCTCTCGATCTTCCTCATTGCATCTTGTTTGGTACTCCAAATCGTACCCTCCTTCAATTCACCATCACAACTTCCATCCATTTCGGTGTGCGCTCCCTAATCTTCATCATAATACTCATCGATTCGTGTTCACCATACTCAATTGCAGCAACTTCATAGTAGTGCCCTTCAAACTGCGGTTCTCCATATTATTTTTCTTCTTCGTCTTCTTCTTCTCCATATAGTTCTTCTTCTTCTTCTTCGGTATGGAAATTTGTTGTTGCATATGGATGTATTTCTATAGGATCCTATTCAAACCAATCTGTTTGGACTTCATAATCATCAACATCAGCATCCCACTCAGGAGTAACATGAAGCGTCACCCTTGATGGACCAACTCTATCACCACTCAGTAACTGACTTTCATGAATAGCCAACATTTGGTAATTATTCGACATTATCTTCTCCACAATAATTTTCAAATAAATCACACTCACGTACGGTCCTACAAACCCGATCATTGTGTGAACCATATTCCTAAACTCTCCATCATTGTCAATAGGTATTTGATGAAATTTCTCTCTCTCAATAGGATATTTAAATAGCAGCCTATGAACCTCTTCACCAGGACCAATACTCTTTTCATATATTTTTCTCAATAACTCATCACAGAAGAAATCTTCAAAAACCTTGAACTTTTTTTCTAATCCACCGATGTAATAAAAACTGATTTCATTCTTGTAGTACATTTCTCCACCATATTTCAAAGTTATTCGTACAGTCCGCAAAGCCTTTTTAACACTATAACAAAAGAAATTGATACATAATTAGGGTGACTTAATCCATAAGTTCATAAAATAAAGTTGCAGAAGTTGATCTACTAAAACAAAAATTATTTAATCCTATTTAGTAGGTAATTCTTTGAATAATATTTTTATATTTATTTAAACAAATAGCTGGATTAATATGTAGAAAATGGAAACAAAGTAATTACTCATTTAACACTTGGCTACATTGACAAAAATGGAATGTATATTGCATCCGATTTTCATAATAGGAATTAGGGATCAAATCTAACGAACTTGGAGCGATCCTTTTACAACCCATATCAACAATTCTACTAACATTTGGGCGTAAAAAGCACAACAGTTGCATGATCTGGGATCACAGGTGGAAGAAAGTTTTCGACTTGGGACCAAAATCGAAAAGATTCTTTCAACCACGGATGCCGAAAATGTTTTTCGATTTCGACCCAAATTGAAATTTTTTTTCGATCTAAGTTCTCTTTTTTTCAACCTGGGAAAGAAATACTATTTTAAATTTTTTTTAATAGTAACAATATTTTGATAATAAATTTGCACAGTAACACCATTTTGGACAAATAGCCCATGTTGTTTAACAGGTAATCGATTGTATTTCCTTGTGACATGTCGTTTACAGCCGAATAATTGGAATAGGGGAAGCAGTTTTATTATTTAGATTTAGGGTTAATCGATTCAGTTAGATAAGGTTGATGAGATAGATTTTTTTATGTGGTGGGTGAATTTTTTTACCATGTAGTTACTATAATTAACGCTGATTTTGAAATTTTAAAGTGAGTGATAGTATTTTGATAATTACATGTGTCATTTGAGATAAAAATTGATTTAGGAAATTAATAAATTTGAATTCTCAAAATTTATAGATTAATAGCTAATATTAGACCTTTTAGTACATTATGTCAAACCGTAAGAATTTTTAAAATTTTTATATTCTTTTAATCTCCATATTCAAAGTCGAGCACTCGGGTTAATATTCTATTAAAGAGAGATTCTTTCAGTGGCACTTTTTACAATTTGAAGAATTGAACATAAATTCTTTTAAGTGAATTTAACTTCCTTACTATTTTAACCTGACTTTTATGATAAATTTGCCCTTTTACACTCAAAGAGATGTTTGTTCTTTTCGCTTGCTTTCTGAAATAACTAATTTATGTTGGGGAATTTGGAACTCTAGAAACAAGCTTCTTTTCGAAGATGTTCCCCCTAATCCTTCTTCCACTTTTATCCAGGCTGCTTACTTAAGTCGGAAATTTTTGCAGGCATCCAGGTTCGATGCCACCTACTTGACTGATGGGATCCGCTGCTCATCGGAGCCTTGCTCTTCTGGTTGCAGCTCTGCTCCTGGGACCTCTCTCGCCGCTAATCCAAGTAATCACTCTTCGTGGTCTGCTCCGCCTATCGGAATCACGAAGATCAATTGTGACGCCTCCTGGGTCGGAGTTTCCCTCCCTTCCGGGATCGCTTCCGTTGCTAGAAACACTCAAGGCCTTCTTCTCGAAGGCCATTCAGACACCATCTTCGCATCCTCGTCACTTGAGGCCGAGCTTATGGCAATCCATCTCTCCATCCAGCTTGTGCGTCGTGCCTTCTCTGGTACTGCCACAGTTATTGAGACGGATTGTTTGCTTGCTCACACAGCTTTATCCTCTCCTTTGCCTCATGTCGTTTGGCGATTAGACTCCCTTGTCTCGGATCTCCGGGAGGACCTCAACTCCTTATCACTTTGTTCCCTTAATCTTGTCCCTCGACTTCAGAACCAGGTTGCAGACTGAGTTTGTCGTTCGACTAGATTAGGTTTACTTCCTAGTGATTGGATTTCTTCTCCTCCTGCTTGTCTTGACAGACTTTTGTTCTCTGACTTTCCTATTTGAGATATATTATTAACGGTTCTTCTTCTAAAAAAAAAAAATCTTAAGCTTAAAGCGGATCCATTATACGTAAATTAGTCATGTTAATTGATTGCAAATTAGCCTCGGAATCAATAATGAACAAAAGAGAGGAATCTTAGGATCCACCTTCCTTTTCAATCTTACGTCATGAATTTACGGATACCTAATGGATCAATTAGTTTTAAGTTCGAGCCAAAATTTTTTTTTAAATAATGCTAAAACTCTCGCAACAATTTATATAACGCTACTTAATTCCGAGTCCTTGAACTCGATCAACTTTTTCTCCTTTTTTTGGAACTTGACCAACTTTTTCTGGAACTAGTAGTATATATCATTTTTTGGTATGGAACTAGCAGTCGTTTTCACTGGCTGTAGGGCTACGGCAAAAATAAGCGTCTAAACCTAGGGATAATGATTGCAAATCTCACTTTAATGCGAAGGATACGTTTTCGTCTACGCGTCTACCTATAGAACTGTACCTCGATAGACTTGACAACTTGGCGGTGTTTAAAAAAATGTAATCTCATCTACTATTTGATTTTTTTTCGAGAATTACTATTTGACTATTCTGAAGTTGAAATTTATGAGAAAAATAGCATAGCCAATATTATTTGAAGAAATTGATTAAAAAATAAAATAATATTATTTAGTCCCTGCTATTTTTCAAATAAAATAAGAAAGAATTTGTTTGATTGATAGAACCGGTGGAGATCTTTTAGTTGTAAAGATAAAGAATCAAATGGCTTATTCGGAGAGATAAGAATACTACTTTTTTTTTCATTCTATTGCAATTCGAAGATACCAGGTAAATCAGATTATTAAACTTGGAAACAATGATGGCATGTGGATTGATGACGGGAATTCTTTTAAAATTTTAGTGCATAACCATTTTCAAAATTTGTATGTGCACAGGCCTACTTTGGACCCTCATTTGGTTATTGACTAGTCACACAATTTATTGACTAGTTACACCATTTTCAAAATTTGTATGTGCACAAAATTGACCTCGAACAACTCAAATGAAGATAATTTTTGTATACAAAGTTCGATGGAGACGTGTTAAGCAGTTCTGAAAAGATGACATACGTGGCTACAACTTGATCTCTAATGGTCTTCTTCAAATTCGGAGTCTCAGATGGCAAAAAATGCGTGCAAAATTAAGCTTCAAATCTGAGAACTTGCCTAGCCGAAATGAGCCGGAATTCATGAATCATTTTGGGCCCATTTCGGCCTTGTCCATGGTTTAACATGGCTGGAACTTTTAAGAGTAATGTAGTTAGTTTGAGTTGGAAATTTTTGTATAAATAGCCCCCTTAGCTTTCTTTGCAAGCCAACTTCTTAGAACTTATATATTTTAGCTAAAATTACTCACCCACTCCTCTATCTCTCTCTTTTTGGAAGAAAACTTAGCTCACCATTGTTGAAGCTTGTAGAGAACTTGAAGGAGAACTTTTGGAAGCTTTGAAGATCATCTTGAGCTTTCTTTAACCCTCTCTTTTATGTTCATAGTTTACATGCTTTATTTAATGGATATGTTTAGTTGTGTAGTTGATATGTGTGAGTAGTTGATTAGTGAGTTTGGTGCCTTGATGGCATCTACTTAGCCTATGGTTTAGTGGGGTTAAAATGCTAAGGTTTGTGAACTAGTTAATGAGTTTAATACTTAATTTTGCTTGATCACCTTGATTATGAACTTAATAAACTCTAATTGCCGGGAGAAGTTAGGATTAATAGACTATTTAACTAGTTAATTAGTTGTCTTTTGATGAGGTATCTCATTTGGTGGTTAGTTGTCTAAAGGATGATGGTTATAATTAGTAATTAGTTAGATTATATGGCTAATTAGTCACAAGAGTATAATTAGTTCAACTAAGCTTAATTAATAATTAATTTAGACTAATTAATAGTGGGAGCGTTGATTAGTTACTTTAGAAAGATCTGGACCATAACACAAACTTAATTAACCCCAAAGGCCATTTGGTTATCTAGGTATCATTGATACCAAGCCCACTATTTTCTTTATTGTTAAAATCATCTTCTAGTTTAGTCCTTGTAGTAACCAACTCGTGTTTGGAATTGACAAAATCATTACTTGTAGTCTTAAACTAGTGGCCGAGTCGTATTTGTGGCCTAATACTTAGTCCTTGTGGGACGACAATTCCTTACTTACTCTTTATTGCAAGAGGGTGTTAAAAATCCTTGCTTTCAGTGGTTTGTAATGGATTCCTTTGGTAATTTTAGGTGCAATGGAGTCCATGGTTTGTGGAATGCCGATGAAGTCGATGCCATTCAATGACGGGCTCAAGCACGAAGGAATGAAACCAATCTCTTCGAACCACAACACCAGAATTGTGGATGGTGCAGGGGTGTTGGACATTATATATTCCAACGTGAAGAATCCCTCAACCTTGGGGCCCCCTCAAGTTCTACAAGTTTTATGCATAATGGCAGGAGGCAACGTGGTACCAATAACAATCCGGATTGGTGCGAATCTCATTATGCCTCAAGGTGCAAGGAAGAAGTAAAACCTCCAACATCCAACTCCTTCGAGGATAGATGGGATAAAATTTTGGCAATAGCAGATGAATGCACGAAGTCTATGAAAGAAAGTAACGATGTACTCAAGGAAGGGAACTCTCGGATGCAAGAGATGTACCTTGCGCAAGAAAGAGTATGTAAGAGTATGCAAGCGGATGTAGACTTCGAATGCACAAGCGTACAAGTGGAGAGTGAAGAAAACTCTCACAAGCCATTGGAGCCAAGCTACTCAAGGAGGTTGAGGAAGTGCAAGTGGATGAAGGTAACGAGCACAAAGAGTTAGAAGTGGAGAATCCACACTACGTGCTTCTACCACGAGACATGCCACGAGTGCCATTCTCACAAGCTTTATATGATCAAATGACTCAAAGTTTTTGTTGGTGGGATTACAAGAAAATAAAGATGGAAGAAAGAAAGATCCCAACGAAAGCTTGTTGTCCTAACAACGCACTACCAAGGAAGGAGGGACAAAAGGAGGCAAAGGAGGAAGAAAAAGAAGAAATTAGGATTGATGAGAGCAACAACGAAGAGGGCAATGAGCCTATGACTAGCCCTCATTCCCAAGTGTATGACTCTTATCCAACCGACGAAGTACAAAAGAAAATAAAAGCAACAAAAAATAGAAGTTTTAGTATGAATAAGGCAATCAAATAAAAGGCAAGGTTTGTGCTCTATGGCCATAGGTCTTGGGTGACTATTGGGTATGACTGCATATAGATATAGGGTGAGTGAATTAGAATAGATGAGGGCTAGTATACCTTTGTAACAAGCTCCTCGGATATGGTAGTTTAGCTACTTCTCACATATTTATCCTTACCTTTACCTTAACCCCTTTATAACCCAAGAAAAAGTCCCCTTGATCACGAACCCCATATGATTTGAGACACCACAGAGTAGGACATAAGGCATCACAAGTACTCGGGTATATACGCGAGGGATAGGTAGCCAACTACTAAAGAGTAAGCTTAAAACTTTCTACCCTCTGAATGGTCAACTCTCTGGTTCCATCCACCATGGGTTAACGCTCGTTTAAACCTCTGAGGATGTGGTCCCTATGCATTCTTATTTTTATATCCGGGGGAGTGAACTTTTAAGTCGTGGGGTAGTCTTGCGACGAGGAGTCGAAGGTTTTAGTGATTCCTTTATGTTAAGAGATTGCCAACTCTTGCTCTTATTTGTTTATCTTTGGGTCTTTTGCATGAGGACAAGCAAATATTCATGGGGTGTGATGAGCGCGAGAAATGCTCATTTTATCACCTCATTTTAGGGTCATTTCAACCCATTTTCGTGTCTTAAGTCCTTGAGTCTTGAGTGTTTTTGTCCATTTATAGGTTTCTTGTCTTGGATGGACTCACTTGTTATGTTGTAGGTCTTTTGAAGGTATTCAAAAAACCTCACTGGGCGATAGTTTCCCGTCGGTCAGGGGGTTCGCCTGGCAGACGGAGGATGCCGTACTTAAAAATCTATAACTTTTTGCTCCGATATTGCATTAAGTCATATGAGATACCATTGGAAAGCTAATCTGACGATCCACATTTTATCCTCAAATGACCAAAGTCCAATTCGAAGCATAAGATAGCCAAAATCATGTATTTTTATCGGCCCATGAACCAAAGCGGGCACCGGACGGCAAGCGCGAGGCAATTTGCACCTGGAACAAGGCAAAAAATAACCATTTCGTCCTTGTACTCATCCTAGCTCTTTAGGATTTTCTTGGGGGCTTATAAATAGACCCTTTAAGTCCCCATTTTAACTTGCTAATTCATTTATGTGGTTTTGGCCACTTAGGATAGCCATTTTAGAGAACAACACTCTCCTCCTCTCTCTCTCTCTCTCTCTCTCTCTCTCTCTCTCTAGAAAGCAAGCAAGAAGCTTGGATGGTGGAGAAGGCTTGAAGGGGCTTCGATCTCGATTGAGCTTTTCTAAACCTTGTCTATTTAAATTTGTTCTTGTGACGATGCTTGTTCTTTTATTGATGTTGGGTATCTGCTTAATTTGTTGTAAGTAGTTGTTTGTGGGTCGGGTGCCCTAGTGCATCCCGAGTGACATGGTTTCGAATGGGCTTAACATTTAGAGAGTGTAGCGGTTAGTGGGCGTAATGTATTGGGTAACGGACCTCTATTGGAACCTAGGGGCGAGTAGCACTAGTAACAACCTAGAGTCCTTCCCAATCGATTGTAGCGTGACCCGAAGTACTTAGCCGTGAAGGAGAGCGTGGAAAAGCCTGACCGCTAGACTATACATTTACCCTACACACTTAGCCGTGAAAATGGACTTTTGCTGGGAATGGTGGTTTGTAGTTGGCCCAAGGGTGGTGCATTAATGAGTGAGGTTTAGGAGGGCAAGAGTGGTAGTCTCGACACCTAGGTGAAGTTGACAATTTACCAACATTGGGTGCGAGTGACGTTCTCGCCGGGATTCCTTTAATACCTTCTTTGTGGTGTGAAGGACTTAGCTATGAAGCATCATGCCTTAGTTCACCTAGGCCCACAACGGACATAAAAGCCCAAGAGAGACCATGTTGCGAGGGGTTGCATGCGGTTACCTTACCCATTATTCCTCTATTTGGTTACCTAAGTTTGTTTATATTAGTTTAGGTTGTAATACTCTCCCTCCTCTAATTAAACATATCAATCACTATCTTACATATCGTCTGAAACTAACTAGTGAGTCGTTTAGGTGCTCTAGATCCCACTCCTTGTGGTTTGACATTTTTTTTACTCTCTTTATTGCAACGGGGTGAAAAATCCATTGTCACAGTGCAACTTCTTTATCACAATATAGTGACGTTCCTTTCACTTATGTGCGCCCCAGTCTTTTAGTAACCAACATAACCACAACACATCACTGATGGTCGTAACCATGACACGGTACTCTGCCTTTGTCGTTGAACGCAATACCACCTACTGCTTTTTACTTCGCCATGACACAAGTGATCTGCCCAATGTCAGAAGTACCCAGTCCTCGATCTCTGCGTGGTCGGGCAACCCCCATAGTCAACATCACAATATGCTATTATTGTCTCTCCACCAATTACACGTAAGAGAATACCTTGACCTGCTGTCCTTTTTAGATTCTCTGCTACGCAATCTGCTGCTGCCATGTGTTAAACTAACAAATTGACTTAATATCCCCACTACTAAGAGATATTCGAATATGTAACAACCAGGTACATAAGACATCAGACCAGTCTCTGACATTTCGTTCTATCGGGAAAGTCGCTGGCTTGCTCCCCAATTTACCACACGCTTCCAGAATGTCCAACATATATTTTTGTTGACTCAAAACCAACCCGTGTGAGGTTCTCGTAGCTTCTATTCCAAGAAAATACTTCAATAGCCCTAGATTCTTAATTCCAAGCTTCCTGTTCAAGTACTCCTTTGACTTCACTGATCTTTGCCTCACTTGTTCTGGTTAGAATAACACCATCAACATAAATAAGTGCCATCACTGTGACTTCACCTTCCCTGTATCTGAAAAGAGAGTAGCTTGCATATGGCTGTACGAACCCTTTCTTTAACAATGCATTGGTAAGCTTTACCTTTATTAGGGGGGATTTTGTTAGAAATTCTCCTTTTGAGCTTGAAGAGCTCTTTTTGTATGATACTTTTGATTAAGATATATAATATACTATGGTATTTTCGTTTTAAAAAAAAAAGGTACTAGAACGATGGTTGATTGCGAAGAACAAATGGCACTTTTTTCATGGATTGCTCCAGCTGAAGACATCTTGAAGATCAATTTTGATGCATCTTGGATTGGATTGAGGACTCTTTTCAATTTGGTTTGACATCCGTTGTTAGAAATTCTGAAGGCCAACTACTACATGGTCAAAGTTCACTTATCAAAGTTTTTTCCCCACTTGGAGTTGAGATTCGAGCAATACAACTTGCCCTCATTCTCAAAAAAAAAAGAAGCAGTACAACTTGGCCCTGACATGGTACAACCAACTATAGCAGGTACATATTGTCGCCTCGCATATATCTTCTTAACTGCTTCTTTGCCACATATTGTCGCCACTTGAATTTAAATTCTTGACTCATGTAAACTTGGTCTAATTGGCCGTTTACAAAATTAAGTGAGAGATTGGATTTGTAAGTCCTTAAGATTAAGCTATTTACCTAGAGATTGCATTTCTTTTCCTCCTTTGGAATTTGACAATCTATTGTATGTCGATTTTGTTAATTAATATTACACTAAGTATTTAATTTCTCAAATAACATCAAAGAAAATCTACTTAACCCTAAAATGGACATTTGATCTTTAGACATGGCATTCTTTATCTGCCAACCAAAAAAGGGGAAAGAAGAAAGAGAAGACCAAAACGGCATGTCATTTGGTTCATTCACGTTTAAGATAAAGAAAAGACGAATAAGACGGCTTTGGTCCTTTTGAACTCTGATCATCCAATTGCCAGTAATCCAGACCAGGGGGATCGAGGAAGTGTCCGCTTCTTATTCCTTCGTCTTCTGTCAAGGCGGTTGGCGAGGAAGAGGGCCTGGCGAGTGAGCTAATGACGGTTCTTTACTAAAAATTTTATATCTAACTCAAAATATTTAGGTAATAGATCTAAATTTTTTACACTCGAAAACAAATATACTAATTTTATACTTAGCAATGTAAGATTCTTAACACGCCATTTCAAACAAGACACCTCAGACCGACGTTGGTCCTTTTGACTTTGCCAATGCGTGATAATATGGATTCGTGTGAGTAGAAAAATAAGCACAAAATCAACATACTCTGATATCATATTAGAATCTAACATACCAAGTAAATTTTTTCACACTTGCAAGTCGATCAAATTCTCAACGAGTAAAAAAAACGTGGCCTTCTCCTTCGATCTCTTATTATTTTTTAGAAGAGGGTTTTTTCTTCGTTTGCTGTGATTAAAAACACGTGAATGAGTTTTTTTAAATATCTGGTATTCAAAATTAGGGGTGAGTATTCACTATTCAGATCAACATGACCCTATCCCGTCAGAACCTCTAGAATTGAAATCTGAAAAAGTAAGAAAATAAAGATCTGAACTAGGCTATTCATTCTTCGGATCCAGACCCAATCTGAACCAAAAATACGGTTTGGGTCTAGTCAGAACCCATATCCCAAAAAAAAAATTTGGAATTCCTACACACATACTTGGATACGCACTTATGCCTAAGAAATTATTGACAATTCAAAAAATTTCGAAGTAATTCACTTACACTAATCATAATATTCTAAATATAAAAAAACAAGTGACAGATCCAAGAATTAAAAGGCAAATTATGCTCAGGTCCGTGTGGTTTGATCTCCTTCATTCTTGAATTTCTACATTTTTAAAATTCATGCTGACATCCCCTGTATTTGGTTTTAGAAACTTTCGGATCACTGACTGACGTCAGTAGCCATTTTTTTATTTTTGTCATTGCCCTTAAAAAACTTACCTCCTTCTTCCTTCCTCTCCAAAGATCATTCCCACTGTCGATTTGGGGAGAGGCAGCCCGGAGGTTCTCGATTTGGGGAGGTTCGGGCGTGAGGCTAAGGCCGCTGTGGACATTTTGGGGAAAAATCGAGGGTTAGGTCGATTTGGGGAAAATTTGTGAGGCTGAGATTCTTAATTTTTCCCGCTCTTGAGCTCAGTCGAGGTCCCGCTCCGTCCGTCGAGGTCTCGCTCCGACCACTATTGGCTCCGCTCCTCATAGCTCGTGCCCACCTCATTTCTCGAGAACCAGATTGATTGAACCCTCGACGTCGTCTACTCCTTCGCTGCGATGTCATCTCTGGGCGGTCAGTTATGTTTCCTTTTTTGGAGTGGATGTATGCAGATTGTCTTCGGGCGGTCGGTTTTGTTTCCGTTGGGAGAGGAAGGCGGTGATCGAGGAAGAAGATGGTTAAATTTTTTTCCGTTTTCAAAGGGTATTTAGGTCATTTCCGGGATAAAAATGGTTGATGACGTCAGCGAGGGACCCGAGAATTTCTAAAACCATAAACGGAAGATAACAATAAGCATTTTAGAAATGCAGGGACCCGAGAGGGAGGAAGACCAAACCTCAGGGATCTTAGCATAATTTATCCTAAATTAAATTACTTGTTTCCTCTGAACGTGCGACGTTTATTTTTGAAGGTTCGTCTATGGAGAAGATTGAGAAACAATGTTATGAATGAGAGGGGTGGCTAATTAGGTGTAGCCGTTAGGGTATTAGGGTAGAAATGTGGAAAATTGCGGTTTGATCCGAATCTTTGAGATTCTCTATAAAGAGATTCGGACTGGACTCAAGAACCATTTCTCTTATTAAATATGATCTGAACTAAACCAAATATTTTTTTGTCCAGTCCGGAACCAAAATTTTGGTTCGGTTTGGGGCCGTTCTGAAGTTTTCGAGTTTTTTTACCCCGATTCAAAATCGAATATTATCGGACCTTTTTTATAGATAGTTCTCATTTTTTACATTTTTAAAACTTAAACCGAAATTTTTTCAAGTGAATGAAAGTCTCTTATCAATGTAACAGAACTAAGAATTTTTTATTGTTTTATTCGTTGTTTCTACTTCTATTATTATAAACCGCAGGAAGCAATGTATCCTCCATTTCTTTGCAAGAGATAATGTTAGCAAAAAATACCACCAAAATGGTCCCTGCTAATTAAATTCGTCTTACAATAAATTAGACTCTTAACTCCATGTTTTTGAGTTGGGAATACAAACACTACTCACCTGTGCTCTTGAAAACTTCACAACACATTAATACATATCCCATTTGTTCTAAGGAATTTCTTAAGAAAATTGTTGTAAAGAATATAATTGTTATTAAGAATATTTCTTTCAAAAAAAGAAAAAAACGTATATTTTCTGCAGTGGAGAGTGAAAATTTGGGTGGAAATGGATCAGAGTTTACTCTAGTCAGGAAGATATCTTATCATGCTTACCGAGGCTTATTTTTCTTGTGATGTAGAATAAATTTTAGGAAGGGACACTTATTTTTCCATGTACCAAATATAAAAAACTATAGAAAATGCTTCAGATTAACTTTTTTTTAATGAGTCAATACATTAATTATTAAAATGCTCAAATTTAAGTAGATGAAATTGTCAATGTGTTGAACTTATTAGAATACAAAAAAGAATGACCAACATATTACCTTAAGAATTTATGATGAATACAAACATTCCTATAAAGTAGGTATAAATATGTACAAGTGTGTCGGATTAGTCTATAAATATTAAATAACCCGACCCATTATTTTGATTCTTGATCATTTCAGGGGTATTCAGGTAACTTAAAGATAGAAGAGGGGTAAAAGATTTTGATAATCTACGAAGCGTACGTACGAAATCAGAAACAACTTGATACGTGCTGAGATTACAACAAAATACATCCTTGCACATTTTCAGAAAGACTACATCGAAAACCCCATGTTTCCTATTCACCCCAGGTCCCAAAGACTCTAGGGGAGAGAATGAAAACAGAGAGTTAAAAAGACTTTGCTAGGAAAAAACAAAAAAAACAACATCACACATGCCACCTAGACCAAGGAGGCATTTATTTGACACAACACTAATTAGGGCCAGGATTTCCTCAAAAAAAAAAGGGCTAGGGCAATGATTTAACCTAGGACAAGGGGGGCTGCCACCTAACCCTGAACAGTCCTGCAGAGGAGATAGTTTCCTTGGAAAATTGGAAGACCGCTGATTGATGGGGTGAGTGGGTGTCTACCCATATTGCATCGCATCAACATCACATCACCTTACGTTTCCGGTCTCCGGTCGACGGCTTCGCCGGCTACGACCGCCTCCCAACCGGGATTGGCTTGCTTCGGGTCGCACAGACTCGTGGTGGCCTGAACACCGCCGGCAAGTAGCTGTTGGTGTGACAAGGGAACACCGAGTTCCTGAAGTGCTTCAGGAATCCTTCCTTCCCCTGGATGAGGGCCTTAGTCACTTCACAGGTCTTTCCAGGAGACCTTCCATTTGAACTCATTAAAAGCAGGTCTTTCCAGGAGACCTTCCATTTGAACTCATTAAAAGCGACCCAGAAGCGCTTCGCCGCTACTTCGGTCGTGAAGTCACGAAGGCATACCCCAAGTTGGCACGCCTTCTGCAAGAAATTAAATAATACAAGTATGTGATTAGAATTAATATACCATTTCAAGGATAAACCATCGACCCAGAAATTAGAAATACTCCAATGTTATAAAATTTAATACTGATCACTTACGAGAAGTCCATGGGTAGATACAGGAAGTCGTAAGAGGACCAAACCGGATGGCCATCAGCCATGGCCTTTTTGTTCTCTTTAATGCAGTGCTCGTCTAGAATTACCATCAGATTATTCCTCCTTAAGTTCGTCAATTAGAAAGATAAATATCATCACAAATTTGAACAGAGGGATAAACGAAGATTAAAAGAACAAGCTATAATGATCTAGGTCACCCATAATACGGACACTACCAAGCCTTCGACCAGGTGCAACAAGTATATTGTATTTCCGAACACTCTAAACTCAAAACTACTTGCTAAAAGAACTAGTCCATGCAAGGCTATTAAATACCACAAATTATTAGTGCGAGGGGAAAACAAGATGAGAGGGCTTCGTTAATTAGGGTCGATGTTTGAAAAGGGCAGACGAGGAGAGAGATTAGCATTTAATAACCAAAACATGCCAAGACCTATAAAAGATATGAGAAGTAATGGAGTTGCTTTAAATCAATATTACCCAAACTGGTTCGGAATGTTCGTTATCATTAGGCTGCTCCTCCCTCCGAGGTCAACATCCACCTCCTTCTCCTTCCCCGAAGGGGCCGAACTGGGCCCACTTAGAGTACTTCGCTTAGGCACCCAAGAACCTCGCTTCCCGGGCAGCCTGAACCTTGGCGGTGCCGCGGGTGCACGACCATCCAGAAGACCGGTCGTCCCTCTCTCCGGCTCCCCGCCTGGAGCAGCAGGTGGGCCCACAACCGACTTCGGGTAGCAGTAGTAGTGGTGGTAGTAGTAGAGGCGGCAGTTGGTGGGGTATTGAGCCCAGAGAGGTGATAAGCTCGGCGGGTAGACCGCGTAACCCAAAGAAGGACCCATCTTCCGCGTCGCCGGCGGCGGTGGAGGGTAGGGCGCCGCATCTGGGTTGCGCAGTTGACTCGTGGGTGGGTTAGGGTTGGGAAAAAGAAGCCAAGAGGTAAAGAGGTGTGTGTGCAAGGAGGAGGTTTTAGTTTATATCCGTGTGAGTATTCGCTTGTACTTCCATGGATATTGAGAGATTTATCAACCGGGTTTACCGGAAGTCTTACAAATTCTTTCCAATTGAATTTGGGCAAATTACCCTCACATCCCTGAGGTTTGGTCACCCTTCTCCTATGTACATAATAAATAAACCACCTACATATTCTTTTAAGATTTTAGTTAAATATGGGGTTTTAATATAATATAAAACTAAATATTTTTTACTCGAGAGTATCAAAATCTTGCAGAAATAAGTCGTTAGTCAATTCTCAACTCTTGCAAAAATGATAAAATTTTGTATGGAAAGATAACAAAGTTCAATATCGTCTATAACTCCGGAGTTTAGATCAATCCGTCTAAAGTATGAAACTAGGTTTGATTAATGGGCCACGTGACTTCTTTCATGTGAGACAAATGTTCAAAACTCTGAACCATATATGCTAAATCATGTAAATTTCATCCGAATATGTCAACCGGGTTTTATTTCAGTGGGAAGATCGAAATTATCACAAGTACCATCTCTGTCGTGGATTTCTTTATATGTCTAAAAAAATTATATTAAAGTTTTGAATTGGAAATAAAATTATAAAAAAGTATCTTTTGACCTATGAGTTGGTGGGATCAGGTCAACAACACTGGACAGAAAAAGTATATGATATACAGAGGCTAGCTAGGAACAAAAGTGTGACTGGGGGTTGGAAAAGGCAAAATGGCTTCGTCCCTTTTTCCAGGTTATTGTAATTGCTTCACACAATCTCTTCTTTGAGCTTTCTTTGACCTTACACGACGAGGGGCAGGTCAAAAGCCTCCAATGGGGGAAAACAGAATTGGAAGTTTGCTGATTTTGTACTCTGGACTTTTCATGTGGGCATGTTCCCGCACCGAGACAAAACAACCAAGTTGAGAATCGGCGGCGTGAGAATTGATGTGAAGAAGAAGAAGAAAATATACGGAAATGGACGAGAGAGTGGCAGACTGTCCCGCCTTCCCATATCTTCCATTTCCATCCTTAGACCAGCAGCACCAGCAGCGCTAGGGCTGGGTCGGCATGCAACGGTCCAAAAATGAAAAGAAAAAAAAATTGAAAATGAAATTGGGAGAGCGGCCATGCCGTGGCCTAGAGATCCTGACAGGCTCGGCCCCATTAATTTTTTTTTTTTCAATCTATGATATTTGACGCAATATTATTCGATAAAAATATTAAAATTCATATTTTTTTAATTCATATAAATTTTTTAATTTTCAATGAAAATTCGTATAAGTAATATATGTATGTGGATAAAAAATAAATTAATTATTTATTCGTAGCCTAGGTTGGGATGGATTATAAATGTGAGTAGAAAAATATTTAATCATGTTAGGTTGGGTGTAAATAAAAAAAAATTATTTATTTATTTCGTGATTTAAGTTACCGTGGGTTGGAGTTGTGGGTAGTATTATCTATTGGGAGACATGATCTTCGTGATTGCGACTTTCCTCGGTCTACATGCTTCTGATTTGATTTTGGGTTTTGGGCTAAAGTAAAAAAGCACTGTTCTAATTTTCTTTCTCTTGTTTTATTTTAGGGTAAATTATCTTCGGATTTTTGATCTATAAACTAATTATTGTTAGGTTACTTATTATTTGAAAAATAATTTTTGCGGTCTTAATTTTTTGTTTAAATATTGGTTTCAGGTTCTTGACTGACGTCAATATTTATTTTCTTTTTCTGTCAGAGAAATTATTTTTTTGCCCTTAAAAAAAATCAACTTTCTTCAACCTCTGAAATATCAAGAACAACAACCCAAAAACAAAATATCAAACTAACAAAATATCAAGAATCTATAACCCTCTAATTCTGCACACTAAATAACAACATCAAACTAAATCAACAACATCAAAAACCCTAAATAACCAAGAACCCCTTTTCACCTATCTGCAAAAAGTTGGAAGCACATATTTTTAAGGCTTCGAAGAGTCCTAAATCTTGATATTTCAGATTTAAAAAAGGTGATTTTTTTTCCAAGGGCATAAATATCATTTCTATAATAAAAATGAATGTTGACATCAGCAAAAAAATCCAAGAACAACATTTAAATAAAGAATAGAAATTGCAAAAATAAATTTTCAAATGAGAGGGATCCTACCAATAATTACGTTATAGACCATGGATCTGAGAGTAGTTTGCCATTTATTTATTTCGAAAGAATTTACTTGTTGCCAACAAAATAATCGTGTTTGATTTACGGAAGATTATTGATGAACGAACGGTCAAATTTGGATCAGAGATTTACGTCAAGATTATAGTCCATGATTTATCTAAACTATTGGTTATTGAACCGCGGTGACCAAGGCTAGTGCTTGTACATTTATTTAACACTTTGTTAATGAGTAGGGAAAGAAATTGAAATTAAATAAAACTATTGACATAGCTTTTATTGTCTAAAAAATAAAGATGGGTGGACGGAAAATGAGAACAACATAGATGTGTTTTATTTGAAGAAATGATAAAATAGAATGTTATTGTAGATATAAAAATGTTATCAAAACTGGATAATCTAGTAATTACATACAAAATAATTGTTATTGTAGATATAAAAATGTTATCAAAATTGGATAATCTAGTAATTACGTACATAATAATTATGGTCAAAAGATACTCAAGACAAACCTTGACTTATTGAAAATAACACTTAAGATCGTGAGTTATTAAGATACTCACAAAAGGTCGTGAACCATTATACTTTTCTATAGAAACAAAAACCATAAAAATTAGAAATTCAAAATTCAGTTTTGGTCGATATCATTAGCCACGTGATAGAAAGAACACAGGTGAAAGTCCACATGGAAGGTCAAAGATGATATGCAACATTAGGTGTCTCTAGACCTTATCATTTTCCTAAATCGTTCGAGTTCGAATTTTTTAAAATTTTGAATCGTATTTTATTCGTCTAATATTTTTAGACTTAGAATCGTATTCCATTTGTCTAAAGACGAATTCGAACACAAATTATGAACTCAAATTCTAATTAATTTTTAAAAAATTCAAACTTTTCACAAATTTTTTAAAAAGTTCAAAAAAATATTTTTTGAAAAACTTCAAAATTTTTTATTTTTTTAAATATTTTGTTAGGGTTTAAGGTTTAACATTATTGGGGAAAAATATATATTAAAGTTTGGGCTTACACTTAATATACCAAATTAACTACGGAAGAACTCGTGGACCTCAATACAAGATCATTACTAAGATTCTTGTGGCTATTTTAAAGCCCCTCCTAGATACGATGGTTAGTCTGATGCAGACGAGCTTTATCTCGAGCCGCTATATGTTCGACAATATTGTTATCCTTTGGGAGGTGATTCACTAGATGCCTCGTAAGGGGGCCGGATTGATTGGATGGTCATTAAGCTTGATCTTGAGAAAGCTTATGGCCGTCTTAGCTAGGACTTCCTCCAGAAGAAACTCCTCCTAACATGACTCCTGGTTACCTTCGTTGATTGGGTGATGGAGTGTATTTCGACTACCTTAATGTGCGTCTTCTGGAACGGTCGGAAGACTAAGTCATTAGGGGGTCCCTATCTCTCGTTACCTTTTTGTTCTTTGCATGGAGCCACTTTCGCATGTTATAGAGCAACTGGTGCAAGAGGGCAGATGGGTTTCTATCAGACTGACATGTCGTGAACACCCCCCCCTACCAAGTTAATGTTTGCCGGCGACTAGATCCTCCCGTGCGAGGCCTCAGTCGCCCAAGTATAGGTGGTTTGTGACCTCTTGGAGACCTTTTGTGGTTGTTTGGGGCAACAAATAAGCCTTCCCTATTCTAAGTTCATGGTCTCTTAGAATGTATGCCCTTTGACTACGAACACCGGACAGTACCTGGGTGCCCCTACCGATCTCAGACAGGACCGTCGTCAGACCTACCACTATGTTCTGGAGAAATTTCGGGTAGTATAGCCGGATGGAAGGCAAGATCTTTGAGCAGGGCAGGTTGCCTGACAATCGCCCGCTCGGTCTTGTCCCCTATCCCTGCTCACACGATGCAGCCTGTCCTGTTATCGGTCAGTACAAGCTTGGACATTTCTGACTTCATCTGGGGCTCCTCTCAGGACCGACAGCGGATGCACCTTATCTGTTAGACCACTTTGTGCCTCCCAAATGAGGTGGGTGGCCTGGGCCTCCAGCATACGCAGAAGGTCAATATGGCCTCCTTCGCCAAGCTTTCATGGAGATTTCTCCAGTCTCAAGACTTCCTCTGGGCGCGAGTCCTAATGGGCAAGTATGGCAGGGATGGCAGTGACCTTGACCTACTACAGCCGAAGCCTGGCTCCTCCACCACCTGGCAAGCTATGGTTAAGGCATGACCGGTCTTTGCCCATGGCCTTCACCAAAATGTGGGCAATGGCCTTCAGACTTCTTTCTGGGATGACCCGTGGCTTCTCCCCCCCACCCCGGAATTACCTCCTTCGCGATCGTCCTATTGAGGAGTGGTTAAGTATTGGTCACCGAGGAGTGGCTGGGACATCTCTCGGTTAGAGGTATTCTTGCCTCCACATCTTATCAGCTCTCTAGCGTCTACCTTTTTGCAGGTTTTGCCAACTCTGACGGACATTATTTTTAATTGCCTCACCCAGGATGGGTGCTTCTCCACTCAGTCCCTGTATAAGGAACTGCACAGGGAGGAGGAGATACATCAAATTTGGTCGGGAGCCAGATTTGGGCCTTGCGAGTCCCTGAGCACATTTGTTTCTTTAGCTGGCTTTTTTGTCATGGCTGGTTGATGATGAATGCGGAGCGAGTACGTCAGTACTTTGTGATTACAGATTTTCTAGGGTGGTGTGGACTTTCTTCCTCCCACTGCTTCCACGAGACTTTAACACCGAATCGGACCCCCGTAGTTGATAACCTACGATAGGTCCGCAGTAGGCGACGACCTTTGTGATAGCTTGTTTGTGGTTATGGCAATGGTGGAATGACTCTACCTTTCGGTCTCGCACCATTTTGAGGCACCCCCTTCCTCATCATCTCACAAGTATAAGAATTTGCTTGTGTCCTGACAGACCGGATTATTTCACTATTCCTGCAAAAGAAGATCCTAATTTTCTGGCAGCGTTCTGCGGAAGGCTTGATTGGAGCTTCGGTGGGTAACCCGGGACCTGCTAATGCTGGTAACATTATTCGTGATTTGGGTCGCTTTTAGATATGCGATTTTGCTAAGGGCATTGAGAGACGACATGTTAATGACGATGTACATAGATTGATTGACAATCGATCTTATAGAGGGTATAGACATGTTTGCTTCTTGCCAGCTAGAGGACAACGTAGCAAAACTAATTGCAGGACCCTTAAGGGTAAGTCGGATACTTTCATCTTGTGGAAAAGACGTCGGATATTATTTTCTGAACGATGATAGTAGCTGCATCTTTGCTAAGTAATTTGTAATTTCTTTTTCCATTGTTCGTGTAAATTCTTGAATGGCCTGAGAAACCATGGAGTCTGAACACCGGTGCAAAAACTCACTTTATCGACAAGAACTATATCGCCAGCTTGTGGACTGAGTAGAATCTCCAAATGATAGCAAGCACCAATATAATGTTGCAAACTATGTGTATTGGTCACTCTCAACCATGAGACTAATTTACTTTTACTGGAGTATCCATAATAGTGGAACCTCCATTTTGGGTTTTCTGTGCAGACCAATTGTTGACGTTTTGGATTCACTTTCTCTTTGGGTTTTGTTTCTCAGAACATAAAAAGCAAGCAACTGGCAACCGCACACGGTATGAAGGTCTGGCCGACTGGATGGAGAAACGACAGCTTCAAGAACTTGCAAGATGAGCCTCATGGAACCTCTTCATGACATTGAAATGGTTGCTGGAACTCTTCAACGCTAGTAGTTTCTGTTGCGCCCGACATTCGTTAACTAGCGTATTATCTTCTTTCCCGGGTCTTCCATTTCTTCATGGTTTTGTAGCACTGCACTTGACTTTCCTTCTGATCATCTTTATGAGCAAAATAAGGTGCTTCTCCTCGGATTTTGACGATTAATACCCATTATTTATATTGCATATTTCTTGAATGCGGAGATATTAAGGGGAGGCAGAGGCACCGTTTGGTCTGAGTATCCAATTTAGTGGGTTATGGGATGCTCTCCCAATGACCAATGTTATGATAGTAGACAAGTAGTGGTAATGGACCGAGTCGAATCTGAATAATGTAGATTCAGATTTATTTGTTTGAAAAAATATCTAGATTTGGATCCAAATTTGTGTGTCAGATATTTGATTTGAGGAGTTAGATCCATGGAATTTGACAAAATTTGGTTTAGATCCAAATTACTGGAAGACTATGTCTTCATTTGATTTCCCGTAATTCGTTTTATAGGCATAGCTCTTTCCTATTATAGTGGTATTCGTTCGCAAGTTGAATTTTTTTCGTAAGAATTAATTTTTCAAAGTTTTTGTATCTCACACAAATATTATTCGATTAATGTGATTTCAAATCGTGGTGAAAACTTATCAACATGCATATACGAATCGTGTTGAAAACTGTTCAGCATGCATATACAGTAGAATTCTACAAATGATATTGTTAAGATTAGATAAAATATTGCATTAGAGAACTTATCACGTAAGAAAAATTTATGTTTTTTAGTTTCAAAATAATTAAAATTGAGTTTTTAAAATTTTAATAAAAAAATATTTTGTTTTGAATGAATGGGATATTTAAGAATTGTCTATATGTAAAATTATAATTCTTGATCCGAGCCTTTTTCACATAAGAAGAAATTCTGTTGTTGAAATAGAAAGAGAAGTTATAAAGAATTCAGCACCAACGGGGGATGGGGTGCGTGGGTAGGCGAGGGTTTTTAATTTTTAGGCGTTTATAGGTGTATATCGATGGATATGTTTGTCCAAGCCATTTTCACTTTTTGGACATGAATTCTTCATAAATTCTGCAAAGTCGATTGTGGATTTTAAGTTCATGAATTTTTAGGCGAGGGTTTTAATTGTGGATGCTTTCATCCCTGCAAGTTGTTCAAAAGAAAGACACGATTTGGATTCATAAGACTAAAGAAAACGAGGATGCTCAAAGATTAATTGCGGAGACCTCAGGCAAGAGAATCGAAAACAACAATATCCGGGTGACGGTGTCAAAATTCAAGGAGGCCGAGAGAGAGCACGAGAGAAAAGACAAGCGACAACATACATCAACCAGCAAGCAAGACTACCTGGGTTCGAAAGAACAGGTCTTATGCGGATGTTATATCTGGTAAACAGAAGGAAGATCATAAAGCAGTGCAAGACGGTGTACAACAAATTTTACAGTATCAATTGGAGACGAGCACAACAAAATGGCTTCAACGAAGCATAGTTGCTCACTTGCATGCACCCAACCAGATGAAGAACATTACTTCACGAATTTTTCCCATTGGATCTTTCTGTGATAGGGTTTTGACGAGACCGGCGGTCGCAACCTCTCAACAGGCCGAAAGATAACCTTATACTAAATAGGTTATTTTTGGCCATTACTTCTAATATATAAGGGATGTTTTGCCCCACTTTCACCAAAAAAAAAACCAGATGAAGAACATCCAGGACAAACTCACAGGCGGGACTCCCTGCTGATTCGGATTTTAGGCATGGACTTCTTGCTGATCATGCAGGACGAGAAACAAGACTTGGTCCCGTTCGATTGTTCAAGACTCATTCTAGGTAGACAATGGAGCGAAAACAGTCACCCGTTCAAAACATGCAGGTAAAACAAACACCCACGGATGTTTGGCTCTTTAAACCGATTGAGCCATGGACTCCACGTTTTAGAGCAGCTTCAAAGTTTAGTTTTATTATACTTTCGGATCCCTCGCTGATATCTGGTTGTCTTCTGCGCTCTCCTCTCCAACAAATCCATCGCCGGCAGTGATCAAAGCCCTAGAGTTTCAATCTCAAGTGCACCGCTTTATAACGAAGGAGAAAACAGCACACACAAGCACTACACACCCAGCCAACGCGATCTAAGTTGGTGCTGTGGGGGGTTCCCGTCGACGAGGAGGCAACTAGCGGTGACGGAGGGGCTCCTAACTGTCCTCTCTTCGGAAACGATCATACCACAATCCCCACCCCACGACATCAACAACGATACAACGCCAACTCCAATCATACACAAGGTAAAAAGCATGCCGGAGAGAACGACGACGTTGTTGAAATGGGCCGGATCACCGGGCTAGAAATGGTTTTGTACGAGTCGGATGTTGAAATTTCAATGCCGATCGAAAAAACCCAACTAAGGAGGAGTACCCGGCCCAAAAAACCAACATCCAAGGCAAAAGCACTTATGGAACTGTGTAACCGAAGGCAGGGCCCTTTGGGGAAGTTTTTCTCGTGCTATTTGGCAAAAAGTTTAGGGGTCGAATACGGAGAGGTGGAGACCATCATTAGAGGGGCAACCCGGGAGGCGGCCGATTTAAAAGGAGGATTTTGATTATTATCGTGGACTAATTGTGAGATAATACTTATCGAATTAGCGATACCGATTTGATAGGTTATTATCTTATATATATTGACGGTTTTGACGCGTAATTAACGAGTAATTACGTGTTAAACCCATTTAATTAACAAACTAATTCGTTAATAATAAATCACTTACTTGTTGAAGTAAGAGGTCCACAGGCTCGGGTCCACAACTTCTTCGTGCTGGTCGAATTACGATCACGTTTGAACGGATTCATAATCGATTTTCACGAGATTTTCTTTTAATGAAAATCTGATTAAAATTCTGGAACTGATCCGGAATTTTTCTTTCTTATTGAGTGGTTGTGGGAAAAGTTACCAATTGGTCCAGCCGGATTTCCCCTTTTATATGGAAATTCGGACAACCAAAATGCGCCACGTAGCACGCCACGTGGCATTTTGGGCCACACGTCCGCCACGTGGCAAAGCTACTCATAGCTTTGCCACGTGGCGCTTTGGGCCACATGTCCGCCACGTGGCAAGGCTACCCCTAGCTTTGCCACATGGCGCGCCACGTGGGCTACCACATGTGACGTCAGCGCCACGTCACGCTGATGTGGCGCTTGCGTAGCTCGGGCCGGTCAACGCGGGTTGACCGGCCCATCCAACCCAACTTTTTGGGCCTAATGGGCCCGGGCCCAATTAGGCACAATAATAATTGCCTATTGGGCCCAATGTCCAACATCTCCCACTCAATTATTATTGACCTTATTCAACAGTTATCAGATTTCTTTAAAAGATTTCGTGCGACCAGCACATGTCGAGTATGTTAAGCCAAATTCAAGAGCACAGACACTCAGGCTACTTGAATAGTAGCATCTCGACAACCTTCTTTTATAATGTATGCTATTACTCCAGGACTCATGTCACATTCCATTGTTCACATCAGTGATTTCAAACAATTATATTCGGGTTCACTATTGTACTTTTCAATACAATTGGTGCACCTGAACCACGAAACTCAGAATGTGATGAACAGAGTTCCTTCTCCCTTAACTATATACCTTTCATAATGATACAGCCTGCTTTTCTGGTCAGCCCTGCCAGGTCGAATCGCTATGTCATAACCTTTTCATGAACTTTCCAAGCTAGCAGCATTGGATCGTACTTCCAGAATACGTTTAGGATCTTAAGGGTAGGTTTCGGGAATCACAATTCTCGAAAATTGGTCTCACACCAGGGATTGTGAATTCACTCAACATTTTCATCCCATCCAGTGGTCGAGTAGCACACATGATACTGATCACGTATTATGGTGTATTTTTTTTTAAAGAAACACATGTCATTTAACACCATACTAGAGTATCAGCCTTAGCTTAACTCTAGGCTAATAGGACAGACAGTATGATAAGTTCCACTTATATCTTATCATATGGATTGTAGAAAATCCAAATGCAGTAACTTATTCCTGCATCCCATAAGGAAACTTGCTCTTAAGCAAGACGGCATTCCGTCATAGGACATGCACTTATGAATGTCCAATAACTGTCTCATCTCATCTAGGAATCAACTTCTTGACTCCCATTGAGGTAAACACCCGTGTGAGTGGACTACTTCTCTGTCCGACATGTTTCACATTTAACTCATATTGCCAAATAAAAATTTCTTTATTCCAACTAATTGGATTACAAACGAAACCGTCGTAAACCCAGTGACTTAACATGTTTCTCGAACACTTCTCGAGGTAATGCTTTAGTCATTGGATCTGCGGCCATATCTCGTGTAGATATGTGTTTCATACACAGTTCTTTATATTTTATTAAATTTCTCACAAAGTAAAATTTAATATCTATATGCTTAGCCCTGTTATGGAATCTAGGATCCTTAGCATATGCTATAGCTGCCTGGTTGTCGCAGAATAAACTCACTGGCTCCATCGAGTTGATTAGGGAGAGATGGCTTAAGAATCTCTTCAACCATACCGCTTCTTGTGCAGCATGAGCTGAAGCTACATATTCTGCTTCCATTTGACAGGGATACACATGTTTGCTTCTTACTGCTCCGTGAGACAGCACCCCCGTTCAATAAGAAAACAAATCCAGATGTAGACTTTTTCTTATCCACATCACCTCCCCAATCAGCATCAGTATAGCCACTCATTATCAGGTCACGGCCTTGATAGCACAAGGAGTATTTTGCAGTAATATTCAAATATTTTAAAATCCCTTTGACAGCCTTCCAGTGAGTACTGCCTGGATCAGACTGATATCTGCTTGCTATCCCAACAGCATAGCAAATGTCAGGTCTAGTACGCAACATTGCGTACATCAGGCATCCAACTGCATTGGCATAAAGAATCTTCTCCATGTCCCTACGTTGTTTAGCTATTTTTGGGCACATGTCCTTACACAAATTATGACCTTTAACCAATGGGACATACTTTGGGTTACTGTGATCACAATTGAAACGTTCTACTACTTTGCGAATATATGTCTCTTGTGAAAGTGACACTATTCTTTTCGAACGATTCCTCGAAATCTTAACTCCGAGTATGTAATCCGCTTCACCCATGTCTTTCATTTCAAAGTTGGAAGATAACCAATCTTTGATTTTGACAAGAAATCTCATGTCATTTCCAGCTAAAAGTATGTCATCAACATACAAGGTGATGATAACAAACTTCTTTCCTGATCGCTTAACATACACACAGTGATCTTCGTCTATCATTATAAAATCATGCTGCATGATCGTATTATGAAAGCGAATATACCACTGTCTAGACGACTGCTTAAGGCCATAAATTGATCTATTCAATTTGCAAACTTTGTGTTCGCAGCCTTTTTGAATGTAGCCCTCAGGCTGAATCATATAGATTTCTTCATCCAATTCTCCGTGGAGAAAAGCAGTCTTTACATCCATTTGATATAATTCTAGATTCATGTTAGCAACCATAACTAAAATGACCCTAATTGACGTAAATCTAACAACAGGTGCAAAAGTCTCCTCATAGTCTATCCCAGCCTGTTGTTTAAATCCTTGGGCAACCAAACGCGCTTTGTATCTTTCGATACTGCCATCTGCATTGCGCTTGATTTTGAGAATCCACTTATTCCCAATTGCCCTACGCCCCTTAGGTAGGTCAACCAGATCCCAAACCTGGTTTTTGATCATAGAAGACATTTCTTCATCCATTGCATTCATCCATTCATCACGTTTTGGAGATGACAATGCTCCAGATACATTTTTAGGTTCATCTTCATCCTGCAGGATGGCTAGAAGAATTTCACTTGGACCACCAAATTTCTTTAGTGATACCAAGAACGCATTAGCCTCGCCTTCGATGTCAAATCGTCGGCGTGGTATGCTAGTTCTGCTAGACCTTTGGTATTCCCAGTTTTGATAAACATCTCTCATATATTCATCATATCTAGGAATCGCACTCCCACTGGGTAGAAATACCGTACTCCCACTGGAATAAGAAATTACCTCCCTTTCAGGACTCAGATCACGATCTTCCGGCTCATTTTGAGTTGAAAAATCTCTATCTTCCTCCTCAATTCTCCCACTCAGAAGAAGTGATCCAGATGACTCTGGTTCATTTGTCTCATAAAGGGTAAGGTCATTACTAACCTCTCCCAATTTTGGAAATTCATTTTCTAAAAAAGTGACATCACGTGATTCAAATTCTGTTACATGTGTATTGTCCAGTTCACCCACGAACACGTACCCTTTAGATACCTCTTGGTATCGTATAAAGATACTTTTTCTACCTCTCGGTCCTAATTTACCGAAAGTACTTGAGCTAGAATGGACATAGGACGCACACCCCCGTGGCTTAAAATAGGATAAATCAGGCTTCCGATCTGTCCACATTTCGTAAGGAGTGGCTGTAACAGACTTAGAGGGAACACGGTTTAGAACGTATGCGGCAGTCAGGAGCGCATCTCCATAGAATGATGTAGGCAAACTTGCCTCTGCCATCATCGATCTAACCATATCAAGAACGGTTCTATTCCTTCTTTCAACAATTCCATTTTGCTGTGGTGTATAAGGAATGGACAACTGATGTTCAATTCCTTTTTCAATGCATAGAGCTTTGAACTCATCAGAAAGATATTCACGGCCACGATCAGTTCGTAAGGCCTTTATCTTTCTATCCTTCTGATTCTCAACAAAACTCATGTATGTCTTGAAGCAGTTTAAGGCTTCAGACTTGTGAGAAATCAGGTATATCAGACCATATCTAGTATAGTCGTCAATAAAGGTGATGAAGTAATATGCTCCATGCCTTGCCCTCACGTTCATTGGACCACATATGTCAGAATGGACTAATTGTAGTAGAAATTTGGCTCTAGCCCCAGTACCAAAAGGTTTTCTAGTGCTTTTCCCTTCTAGACAGGATACGCAACTAGGTAATATAGATTTCTCTATATTGCCCAACAGTCCTGCCTTAGCTAGACGGTTTAAACGATCCTGACCGATATGGCCAAGTCTAGAATGCCATAGTTTAATATCATCCTCTGATGAATTTGAACTAGTAACAAAAGAAAAACTTTCAGAAGGATCAATATCCAGAATCAAAAAACCTTCCGATATATATCCAAGGCCAAAATAGGTATCATTCAAAAATAATCTAACGGTGTCGTTCTCAAATGACAACCGGATACCTAAAGACATTAAGGCCGAAACTGAGATCAGGTTCCATTGTATGTCTGGAGCAAACAACACGTCATGTAAAAGAAGGGCACAACCACCACGAAGGTGTAATCTACAAGTGCCCAGGCTTTCACATCCACGCACGAGTTGTTACCGACAAAAATGGTTTTTGCTCCAGCCGGCAACCGCCTGTACTCAACGAACGAACCACGGTCTCTAGCTATATGGTATGTCGCTCCTGAATCAATCACCCACAAAGAATGTGATTCAGTTAGAAGGGTACAAGAAGATACATACAATTTACTCACACTTGAGTTTAGATGTACCTGCTTGGGCATTTTGCAATCTTTTGCAAAATGTCCCTTCTGTTGACAGTTAAAACATTTCACTTTTGAAATGTTAAACCGCTTGTTCTTTTTAGCCTTGGAGCCATCCAACTTGGTTCCATGGTTTTCAACCTTTGGAGTTTGTTTACACTTACCCTTCCCTTTACCTTTTTTCTTTTTCCCACCACTCCCACTCGAACAAATCGAATGGGCTTCAGGGTGGGATTTCATAGCTAGGAGGCAATCTTCCTCCAGCTCAAGGTGTTTGGCAACATCATCAAATGTTACCAAATGATCGGAATGGGTAAGATTCATCTTTATCTGTTCCCAACTTGGTGGTAGAGAACGGATGACAGCTTGAATCTGCTGCTCGTTGCTGAGTATGTGACCAGCCTCTGCCAGTTCACTGATCATATTGGACATCACTCTCAAGTGTTTCCGCATGGGAACCTCCGGACGCTTTTTAAAGGTGTCAAACCTTATGGTCAAAGCACGGAGCTTCGACACTGAAAGCTTTCCGAATTTCAGTTTGAGAGCATCCCATAACTCTTTCGCGTTGTCATGCACGCGAAATTGTCTGGTGATATCATCCATCATTGAACTCAACAAGATCAATCGAGCAGTAGTGTTTTTCCTCTTCCAAATAACATAAGCTTCCTTATCTCGCTTATGTTGAGCAATTGTGCCTTCTTCAGGCTCATCCATTATGACATGTATGTGCTCCAGAACCTCTTGTTCCTCAAGCACATATTGGATTTTCATACTCCAATTGTCATAGTTTTCACCGTTGAGTTTTAACTCACGGTTTAGCTCAGCTATGATGGATCTAGAAGCGACTGACATTTCTATAGGGATTTTTAATATGAGAACATATTAGAAATTTGATTTGGCAATATGATTCAATTTACTAATCACTCATAACTTTTAACGATATGGAGTTCTTGATTAATCTCAAAATCGAAGTGGGTCGCGGGCATGCTTCCCCTCACTATTCAAGTATTAATCTTAAACTTCAACCGTTTAAAGTTCATCGATAGTAAATTCAAGTGGAAGCAATTAAACAAACATCTTTATTTAATTACATGTTTGACACATGCATTTGTACATTCTGAGTGTGCTCACACATGCACAAAACCTCAGACAAGGTCTCAACCTATTGTACAAAAGTCTCCCAAAAACAACATATGTATATGGGGACAGTTAAACATATAATCACACAGGGATCGGATGTCCAGGCTATCCGGTAGGAGAATCCAGATACATATCTGGATCCGGGTCTGGAGACGATCCGGTGGGTGCCGGGTACGAGGACGATCCGACGAGAAGTTCCAGGGTACTTTCCGGAACTGGAATTGAATCCATGATCCAGATGATCAGGAGCGGAGGAAAACTATAATAGTAATCGTTAGCGAGATAGCGGTTCACGATCAAACCACTTCGCAGCTCCAGAACAGGAGAAGGTATAATTTCTCTGCAAAGACCCTTATCCTCAAGATAATGGATCAGACCATAGAGAGCATCTCTATGGGTATTGAACTCAGGTGCCGAGAAGACACTCATATCTTCTCGAATTTTCATCGTGACCAGGAGGTCTCGAAACATAGAGGGCCAGTCCTCTCCATGATCGTAACCTCCGGCCCAGATGCACTCTTGCATCTCCCGGTGAACAGCCTCAATGTGCTCAACAATGACATACATGTCATTCCTGGGCACACGCAGCGGTAAACGGCCCTTCAGAATCTTCTGTCGAAGTTCTGTTGCACAGAAGTTCAGATACCTGTCTCCAGTAGCCATCAAATCTTGCAACAATTGCAATTCAATTTCGGGTTAATACTCATATTTTCCCAAAATAGGATTGAAAAACTCATTTTCCAATCTTTTGATGAACATTCTATGGATCAATTTATGTGATTTTAGTTTAACTTTCACATATCTCGGAACTCGTTCCAAAATAGTTTCTTTTTAAGTTTATTAAAATATAATTTTAATAAACCTAATTGACAAAAATTTCTCAAAATTTATATCAATTTATTGGATTTTAATTGAATAAAAACTGATTTTATCCAATTAAAAGAGAAAAAACCCAATTTTTAAGTCCAATTTTGACTTAAGTCAAAATTGACCGTAAATCGGGTGGGTCGAACCAAGAAACCAGGCCAATCCGTCCAGTTTTTTTCCTTCTCTTTCTCTCTCCCCGACTGCGAAGACGAAAACCGGTCGCCGCTCCTCTCCACGACCGCTGCATAACGGTAGCGAACCAAGGGCCGAGACCGGTCGCAATCGACTCGTCTCGGCCTCGCGATCACGGCCGTAGCGGCCTCGCGGGCCGTCGTCCAGCCGTTCTCTGCGGCGATCGTCTTCTCCGTTCCGCGTCTCTCCGCCGTCGTCGTCCTCGATCTCGCGATTCCGGCGACGTCGATCCACAAACGTGGTATCGGGACGTCAGGGAGAAGCCGGAGAATCGACTATCGTCGATCTACGGTGTCGAAATCGTCGGATTTCTGACGAAATCGATGGATTTCGATTTCAGGCGAAATCGCCCAAATCGCCCGATTAGGGTTTGTGTCGATTTGGGGATTTTTGCGAAAATTTTCAATTAATCCCCAAGTCTTCCAAAAATTGCACCGAGGTCCATGACACGCAGGTGCCACGTAAGTGGTCAAATTTTAGATTAGTACCTTAAGGTTTTGCGCGTGAGCAAATTTGCCCGTGTGGTTCGGCAAAATTTAATTTAGTCCCGCTGGTTCCAAATTAATTACATTATAGTCCAACAGATTATGATTTTCCATAAAATCACGATTAATATGATTTTTAACTCAATAAATCACATAATTACTTGAATTAAAATATCATATTATCATCAAAACATGGTTTCAACCATGCTCTGATACCAATTGACGGTTTTGACGCGTAATTAACGAGTAATTACGTATTAAACCCATTTAATTAACAAACTAATTCGTTAATAATAAATCACTTACTTGTTGAAGTAAGAGGTCCACAGGCTCGGGTCCACAACTTCTTCGTGCTGGTCGAATTACAATCACGTTTGAACGGATTCGTAATCGAATTTCACGAGATTTCCTTTCAATGAAAGTCTGATTAAAATTCTGGAACTGATCCAGAATTTTCCTTTCTTATTGAGTGGTTGTGGGAAAAGTTACCAATTGGTCCAGCTTTATAGGGAAATCCGGACAACCAAAATGCGCCACGTGGCATGCCACGTGGCATTTTGGGCCACACGTCCACCACGTGGCGAGGCTACCCATAGCTTTGGCATATGGCGCCACGTGGCGCTTTGGACCACATTGCCGCCACGTGACAAGGCTACCCTAGCTTTGACATGCCACATGTGACGTCAGCGCCACGTCACGCTGACGTGGCGCTTGCGTAGCTCGGGGCGGTCAACGCGGGTTCACCGGCCCATCCAACCCAACTTGTTGGGCCTAATGGGCCCGGGCCCAATTAGGCACAATAATAATTGCCTATTGGGCCCAAGGTCCAACATATATTAAGGCGGTTTGTGTCTTAAAGCAGAAAATGGTATAATAATAGTAAATTTAATTATTTACTATTTTGCATATTTATTTTTGAATAAATAAAATTTTACTTGTTAAAAATAGGGGAGTGTACGGAGGCGAGGAGTGCTGGGGGGCGGTGGTGCCGTTGTCGGATCTCTTGTCGTTGACTGTGTTCATTATAATTGTCATTTTTTATTTTAACCGATAAATCCATCACCTTCGTCGTTTTTCAAAAGTTAGGGCAGCTAGGGAAGGAGAAGATTGTTTTTCGGGGGTTGGGATTTTTTTGGCCCGAGGTCAAGATAAGTTGACAGAAGTTCAACGGAGAAGATGACAAGAGATTTGGTTTGGTCGATCAGGGGTATAAAAGTCATTTTAAATATATAATAATAATAATAAATGACTGATGACGTCAGCAAGGGAACCAAGTGTATAATAAAACCAAACCTAAGGATAAGAAAATCATTTTCGAAAATTGAAGGATGCTAAAGTAGGATGACGAAATCCCAAAGAGTTGAAAGTAATTTACGCTTATTTATTTGTTTGATGAAACAATTTATACGTAGATGTTGCTAATTGATTATGTTTACTGTGTCATCAAACAAGCCATTTGTTGTGTTTATTATATCAAGTATGATTTGAATTTGGCAAAATGGATTCAATCACTCTAAATATGTCAATGTTGTTTAATTTGGCAATAGGTATCCTCATTTTAATAATCTTCAATCGATTTTTTCGGATTGTATCTCGACACTAGATTGGAAATATTTTTGAAACTAATCCAAAATCTGTTTTCCTGGTATTTTCAACACCGAACGGAAAAACCGAGTCCACCTCCGCCGGCAGAAACAAGCTAAAGTTGGGTAATGAGCAAACAAAAATAGCACAAGTCTTTGAAAATAGCCAAAGAATAATTTGTCCTAGTGGCACAAAAAATTCGGGCAAATTCTGACAACATAAATTTTTTACACGTTTAAAAAATATTTTGAAAGCAAAGATTAAGCTTAACTCAGATCCATTGTACGTAATTAGTCATGTTAATTGGTTACAAATTAGCCTCAAAATCAGTTTTAAACACACGAGAGGAATCTAAGATCCACCTTGATTTTCTTTCTTAAGTTATGGCTTCCCTTATTGACTATTTACTCTTGTGTATTTGTTTTTTATATGAACTTTTGGACACCTAATAACTCAATTAATTTAGGTTCAAGCTTATAAGATAATTGAATAGCGTTAAAACATTCTCAACAAAACTCTAACCCATCCACAATCCAAAACTCTAACCAAAACCTAAGATGAGACCTTCAAATTCAAGCTTTCTCACAATCGGGAAGTCGAGAGTCTCCC
The DNA here is from genome assembly GCA_963995505.1 of Hypericum androsaemum. Classification (NCBI taxonomy): domain Eukaryota; kingdom Viridiplantae; phylum Streptophyta; class Magnoliopsida; order Malpighiales; family Hypericaceae; genus Hypericum; species Hypericum androsaemum. The sequence goes on along the minus strand of OZ023191.1, from coordinate 9,905,195 downwards.
TAAATCCCATCAACTATTTTACTACACCTATGGATTTGAGCACTCCCTCGCACGAAACCTTGCAAGGTTATAGCTGCGGAGCTCTATAAAAAAAATCTTATCGTCGTAAAATTCAGTAGAAAAAATCAGCGACAGGAAAAAAGAGCACAACGATGACATCCTATCATAAAAAATGTAAATGAAACCACAAAAGCAAGAGATAAAACCACTACAAATGCCTACAAGAATGATCATTGTAGGCACCTCTAATGGTTTTTCATTGAAAAAGTCATATTCTTTTTCGTACCCATTGTCGTGACCGAGGGGCGAGGAGTAGGGGTGTGCAAATGGGATTCGGGATTCGGGATTTTCGGTATTTTTTCGGTATTCGGGATTTCGGGATCGGTATTTCAGGATTCGGGATTTAATTCGGTATGAATTTTTTGAAAAATTCGGTAAATTTCGGTATTCGGTAGAATTTTGGTATATACCAGTATTATTTCGATAATACCAAAAATACCGAAGTACTAAACTGTAACTTTGCCATATTATATATATAAACCTAAAACACACAGCACAACTCAACCTCTCCTCTCTCCTCTCTCCTCTCTCCTCTCTTTTCCTTCCCCCTCCTCTCTTTTCCTTCCCCGACTTCCCCACTTTTTTTCTCTGTAATTTTTTTGGTCGAATTTTTTTCTCCCAATCTCACACATCAAAATACACACTCCGGCGAGGCGACCACCATGAGGCCCCAACAAGCGACGGCTACCCTCTTCCTTATCCTCTCCCTATCTCCTTCTAATTTGTGATTTTTTTCTCAATTTAGGGTTTCAAAATTTGGGGGTTTTGAAACTAGATAATGAATTTATGCTTATTTTTCACTTTTAGTTGCTTCTATGCGTATGTTGCTGATTTGTTGGGTTTTAATTTCGTCCTCTTTCTTTTTTTTAATTTTGTGCTTGAACATTTACTCTATGAATTGACTGTCCTTCCTTTGCTTCAACATGAACTTTCGTCCTTATTCCATGCTTAGGGTTTAATATTGTTCTTCTTTTGATCTTTTGATTTTTTGGGGTAGATTTTGATTTCTGGGATCAATTTTGTTTGAAGCATGCATATTACAATTCGGGATTATGGATAAATCCCGATCCCAATCCCGAATTTAATTCGGTATTCGGTATGATACCGATATAATTTCGGGATCGGGATCGGGATAGGGATAGAGATTTTTTGAAATTCGGTATTCGGAATATTCGGTATTCGGTATTTAGGATCGGGATATCCCGAATGGACACCTCTAGCGAGGAGGGTTGTCTTCCCACAAGTCCCCCCAATTATGTCCTGCAAATATCGCAATTATCCTGTCTGTTTCCATTTCATGGGGTCCACCGCTTCTGGCTCATTGCCTTGTTGCCCCGGAATCTTAGCTACATCATCTCCAGCCTCAAAATTTGGTGACCCGACCCCGCGACGCCAAAATGAAACCCTTATCCAAACTCGAACCACCCGAATTATGTTGTATAGACTCTGAAATCTCCAAACCACTAAATTTTTGTTTTTCCTCACTAATAACCTCACTTGGACTTGGAGAATTCAATTTCATACCTTTTACCTCTGTTCGTATATTCTCCTTTGGACTGCTATGTGATCTGAATTAACCTCAACTCCAGCTAAAGTGGCCAACCCCCCATTATCCTCCCATGCCGTATCAACCTGGCGAGCCTGTACTGGCGAGACAATCTTACTAACACTTGTCGTTCCCATCTGGGTCCTAGTGCCAAACAGAGTAGTCTCCTAAATAATCCACCCTCCTTCAGCAACAAACTCCCCAGCGTCAAGAAAATCGGAAAAAGGCAACCGAGACAAGTCTCTCCCCGCATGTCTAAGCAAAAAATCTAGGGCATTAGTCCAGCACCCATCCACCTGTAATGTAGACAAAGCATCGGACGTGGCATTACCCGACGTGAATATGTGTGTAATTTGAAAGTCCATCTCGCGCATTTTAGCAATCACCTGCAACCATCTGTTCTGATATCTCAATGACATCCTTAACGCCATTTACGAAATCTGGACCGGGATCTCCAGGGGAATAGTGCGTTGTGTGTCCTTAAACAAGGAAAACACGTAGCTTGAATGAGTCTCAAGCCATAACTTGAACCACTCGTGAGCATGCGTAATTTCCACGGCATGCATTAACGCAGCCTAAAGTATAATTGATCCCTAACCGTTGTACAAAACAACCCTGTTATGATTCCGAAATACTCCTGCCGCAGTGTAGAGAAGCGAGGTTCCCAACAATTCATATAACATTACTAAAATTTGATATTTATTAATTAAGTTAGAATAACTTTTTATTGCTATCTCCAAATGTTTGTGGGTTCTTGTGTCTAGATTATCCTCGATAACTGATTCAATTTGAAGTTTGAACAATTAAAAAAAATTGACAATGGCAATTTCACTTTCATGCGTAATCGTTGGAAACTCGGAATAACAGTGTGGTAAAAGGAAGAAAAATTGCAGAATACATCATTGCATAGATTTTGTTAACTTATCTTAAAGGATAAATTATCCTCGGATCTATGTCATAATTACAGATAGTATCTCTACATTCAGAAAAGTTATTTTGTCGTCTTTACTCTTTGTAAAAATATTGGTCTCGAAATCCTGGCTGACATTAATATCTATTTTTCTTTTTTTCATGTGAAAAATTATTTATACTCTTAAACGAAAAAATTACCTTCTTCAAACTAAAAAATATCAAGAATACTTCAATTACAACACCAATTACGGAAGCCAAACAAAAAAATAACCCAAAATCTTGTAGGCGAGACAAATAATTGAGTCGAATCTCCAGGCCTCTGACTTGAATAAGAAAAAACAAAGAAACCCTTGGGAATCTCGAGTCGGAGATTTCTCCCACGTTCGTCTTCAAGTGGAATGAAGAATCAAAGAGAGGGTTTTGCTTCTGGCTTCTTTTTTTGCTTTTCAACAAAAGAGAGTCGAGGTTCAAGTCGTTTTTGGACAGGTTGGGAAGGAAATCGCGATTAGGGCTCTTAAAACCCATTTATATCGAGGGGGTACCAGGACTCGTAGTCGAATCAGTTGATGAACTCGTAAAACCCATTTCGCGTGAGGTATAGGGGAGTTCGGTAATTAAAGTAGGGATCGAACTCGTGGATAATGGACTTGTGGATCTGGAAGGGCTATTGTATGACGATGTCACACGCGGAAGCGGAAAAGATCAAGAAATAGGGATGGAGATCAAGAAATAGAGATCGAGAAAGACGGTATAACGAGAGAGAATTGATAGAAGAGTAGAAAGATATAATTTTTTATTATGATTTCAGAATATCTCTCCCTTGTACAGAGTACTTCTATTTCTACTAACGTATACAATCGTATTCCCGCCTAGAACCCAAATTAATTCTCCCGCCCAATTAACCTATTGGCTAACTAACTACGCCACTTCAGCATGATGCCACCTCAGCTGGCTATTCCCGTCACAAGTCGTGACATTCGTCCCTCCTTCAGAAAATCATTATTGTCCTCAAGAATGTTCATTAAGCCGAATGCCTGGAGCCAAGAAGTGTATATACTGCAGCTGCGAAATGTACGAAACCAACGAAACCAATTGAACACTCCCCTGAGCAATCTCCACAAAGCAGATTGTAACAGCACAAATGATTCTCCAGGATCCCAACTCCCGAACATTAAGTTCTCACATTTGATTTAATTAACTTTGCATCCACTTGCATCTCACTGTTTTTCACTTGCAACTTACTGAAACGGCTCAGTACATCAGCTCCTACAAGCTGCTTATAGTCCGTAACTCCCAGATGCCAATTGGTTATCATCTCATCCATTACCTTGTACTCGCTCACCTCCTTGTTTATAGCATCAATAGTCATGCACCTCAACTCATTTGCCTGCACAAAATTCATGCTCTTATGACCCTTGAGCACAACATCCTTGCCATTGTTCTTGATCGTCGCTTCACTCTTAACAAAATCGAAAGTAATTAGGTTGACGTGCTGCATCCAGTCCGTTCTGAGGACCAAATCAAAGATCGCAATTCCAAAACCTTGAAATTGTACTTGAAAGAGCTTCCGCCCATCTCCCAAATGACTCCAGAAAAGATCTGAGCACAAGCAATCTTAGAACCATTCCCCAACGTCATGGTCATGCTATCCATCGCCATCGTGTCCAGCTATAGTTCTTGCATACTCTGAAGGCCAATGAAAGTCGAGGAGCTCCTGGTGTCAAGTAAGATCAAAATAGGTCGACCTTTTATAGCCCCATTCAGCTGGAAGGACCCATTTTGGCTGCTGCCATGGATGGCATGCATCGAAATAGCAATCATCTCCTAAGACCACGAGTTCACATCAAGAACACCCGTAGCATCCACAAACTCAGTCTCCATGGAAGCTAGACTACCTGACATCTTAGGTGGCCCTTAAACCACTTATTACCACAACGATAACATGGCGATTCTTTCTTTGGAGGAACCCCACTCGTGCCCCCACTCCCAGTACTCCCACTTCGCTGAGAGCCCGGAAGGTTATGCTGACTTCCAAACATCGCAGGAGATGACTCAACCTTATGGCCAACCCCCTTATTCACCGACTTCAAAGCGGATTCAGGAAGCTTAGCTTTCTCCATCGCTTCACACAACTTCTCGGGAACATAAGCACGCACCAAAGGCTTAATCCCTTCACTCAACCCCCCAATAAAGCTGTAAATGAAATACTTGTCTGACAATAATGGATTATCCCTCAAGATCACGCTTTTCAATTCCTCAAAATGACGGACATACTCCATTACGCTACCTACTTGTTTAAGGTGGTTGAACTCCTCTATAACACTACAAATACCCCTCTCACCAAATCGTTGACATATACTTTCTAAAAATTGGTTCCAAGAAGCCTCTTTATTTACCATACGCCATGAATAGAACCATGTATCGGCTTCCTCATCAAGGTGCAAACTTGCAGCCTCCACTTTCCTAGAATCTTCAATCCCATTGAGCTCAAAAAATTTCTCACACTTGCGCACCCAGAACCTAGGATTAGCACAAGAGAAAAGTGGGAAGTCGAACCTGAAATGATGACCTGATTCATTCACCCGCTTAGGAGCTACCACCGGCAACAGTGTCACCACCGGACCTTGCATCAGAGATGCTAGCGCCAGCCCTTGCATCGGAGATGTCCCATGCAACAAGCCCCCCGCAACCACCTGAGGAGACGCTCCTAGGATCCCCTTATCCACTCCCGATCGCGCCGTCAGTAACGCCAGTATTTAGTCTATCTTCGCATCGCTGCGATCTTGTCTTGCGTTCATCTCGGAGTGGTAGTGTTCCATTCGTTCATTTATTTCTTGAAGCTTGCGACTAGACTCTTCGAGAAGCCTAATATGGCCATTGATCGTCTCGTTCAAGGCTTATACCTGACTTTCAAGTTTACGTTGCTGCTCTTCCATGGATTTCCAACAGGTTTCCATGCCCAAGCTCTGATACCAATGTCACACAAGGAAGCAGAAAAGATCAAGAAATAGGGATGGAGATCAAGAAATAGAGATAGAGAAAGAAGGTATAACGAGAGAGAATTGATAGAAGAGTAGAAAGATATGATTTCTTATTATGATTTCAGAATACCTCTCCCTTATACAAAGTATTTCTATTTATACTAACGTATACAATCGTTTTCTCGCCTAGAACCCAAACTAATTCTCCCGCCCAATTAACCTATTGGCTAACTAGCTACACCACCTCAGCATGATGCTGCCTCAATTGGCTATTCCCGTCACAAGTCATGACAGACGAAGGACTTCTGAAAGTCGTACTCGTCTCAAGGACCTCACCGACGAAGTCTTGCCCACTCCAAGAGAAGATGGAGTGGCTCCAGAGAGGGAATGAGGTGGAGCAGCTTTGAAGATCTAGGTTGAAAAGTTTTTGGGTTTATGTTTATGTATTTGGCTTGTGTAATTGGTGTTGTAATGAGTGTTGTTTTCTATGTTTGAGTTTGTATTAATTGGAGTGTTCTTCAAATTGAAGAAGATGTTTTATTTATTTATTTTGTTTAGGAGTATAAAGGTCATTCAAATGATAAATGAACGAGTGCATCAGAGATGCTAGCGCCAGCCCTTGCATCGGAGATGTCCCATGCAACAAGCCCCCCGCAACCACCTGAGGAGATGCTCCTAGGATCCCCTTATCCACTCCCGATCGCGCCGTCAGTAACGCCAGTATTTAGTCTATCTTCGCATCGCTGCGATCTTGTCTTGCGTTCATCTCGGAGTGGTAGTGTTCCATTCGTTCATTTATTTCTTGAAGCTTGCGACTAGACTCTTCGAGAAGCCTAATATGGCCATTGATCGTCTCGTTCAAGGCTTATACCTGACTTTCAAGTTTACGTTGCTGCTCTTCCATGGATTTCCAACATGTTTCCATGCCCAAGCTCTGATACCAATGTCACACAAGGAAGCAGAAAAGATCAAGAAATAGGGATGGCGATCAAGAAATAGAGATAGAGAAAGAAGGTATAACGAGAGAGAATTGATAGAAGAGTAGAAAGATATGATTTCTTATTATGATTTCAGAATACCTCTCCCTTATACAAAGTATTTCTATTTATACTAACGTATACAATCGTTTTCCCGCCTAGAACCCAAACTAATTCTCCCGCCCAATTAACCTATTGGCTAACTAGCTCCACCACCTCAGCATGATGCTGCCTCAATTGGCTATTCCCGTCACAAGTCGTGACAGACGAAGGACTTCTGAAAGTCGTACTCGTCTCAAGGACCTCACCGACGAAGTCTTGCCCACTCCAAGAGAAGATGGAGTGGCTCCGGAGAGGGAATGAGGTGGAGCAGCTTTGAAGATCTAGGTTGAAAAGTTTTTGGGTTTATGTTTATGTATTTGGCTTGTGTAATTGGTGTTGTAATGAGTGTTGTTTTCTATGTTTGAGTTGGTATTAATTGGAGTGTTCTTCAAATTGAAGAAGATGTTTTATTTATTTATTTTGTTTAGGAGTATAAAGGTCATTCAAATGATAAAAAAAAGCAAAAAAAGAGGTGCTAAGATCAGTCTGGGACTGGTGGTGACCAACATTTTTACAAAGAACACGGACGCCAAAATATCTTTTTGAATAGTAGTATTTTATTCGTAATTATGACATAGACTAGAGATATGAGAATAATTTGCCCTATCTTAAATTAGGTCTTTTTCCAAAATAGGAAAAAAATAGATATATTCCCTAAATAGGTAAAAACTTAATATATTCCCAAAATAGGTAAAAATTTAATTCAAAAAAAAATAGGGAGACGACCCATGTACAGGTCGACTCCCTCTTTGTGCCTTAAAAAAATAATTAAAATAATAGAGACGACCTGCTTATAGGTCGCCTCCCTGACACTTTTTTTTATTTCGGTCGATCGCCTTTTGATTTCAAATAAATTTTGGACATTCTTACACTCCGTATTTGGAAAAGTTATAAACTACAAAGTTGTAGATATACATCTCAGCTTTGCACAGCAACTTGAATCAACTCAATCGGACTTCTGAATAAAAATTTGTGTCTCCCAACCGAAATCAGTTGATTGAACTCGATCGGCTTTTGATTTCAAATTTATTTTTGGCATCCTTACACTTTGAATTTAAAAAAATTATAAACTACAAAGTTGTAGATATATGTCTCAGCTTTGTATAGAAATTTGAATCACTTCAATCGGACTCCGGAATTAGAAGTTGCAAAAATTATTTTTTCAAACAAAGTATAAGAGAAGAAAAAAAGTAATTTTTGCAGCTTCTTACTCCTGAGTCCGATTGAGGTGATTCAAGTTTCTATGCAAAGTTGAGACATATATCTACAACTTTGTAGTTTATAATTTTTTCAAATTCAAAGTGTAAGGATGTCAAAAATAAATTTGAAATCAAAAGTCGATCGAGTTCGATCGACTAATTTTAGTTGGGAGATACAAATTTTTACTCCAGATTCTGATTGAGTTGATTCAATTTTCTGTGCAAAGCTGAGACGTATATCTACAACTTTATAGTTTATAATTTTTCAAAATACGGAGTGTAACGATGTCAAAATTTTGTTTGAAGTCAAAAGTCGATCGAGTTCGATCGACCAAAATTAAAAAAAAATTAAAAAGAAAACATCAAGGAGGCGACCCAACAGTGGATCGCCTCCATTATTTTTTAATATAAAATTTGAGTGACGACCTACATATGGGTCTTCAACCATTTTTAAAATTTTAAATTAAAATTTTGCCTATTTTAGAAATATATTAAATTTTTGCCTATTTAGAAAATATATATAAATTTTTTGCCTATTTTGAAAAAAACCCTCTTAAATTGTTCAATTTTTTGGATAATTGTTCAACACGTTTAAGATAGGGCAACTTTTTCTTGAGATTGAAAAGTTTTTGGGATTATGTTTGTGTTTGGTATATGTTTATGGAACTAACGTACCTTTCTAAAAAATGGAACTAGCAGTCGTTCATGTTTTCGAAGAGCTTTCACTGGCTGTAGGGCTACGGCAACTGAAACGTCTAAATCTACGGATAATGATTGCAAATCTCACTAATTAATGCCAAGGATACGTTTTAGTCTACGCCGCTACCTATGGCTATACTGAATCTCGATTGAGCGGAGGATTGAGCACTATTTAAAAAAATTTCAGTCCAATCGACGATAGACAGGTCCGATCATAAAACGGAATCTTAAAGAATGTAGGAGAATAAAAACATGAATATTCAACCGGAATTATAAATAGTAACAAATATATAAGAATTTCACAAATAAATAAATATGACACCTGATAAATATAGTTCAGTCGAAATACTTATGGAGATACAATAAATATATATGTCCTAAAAGAGACAATGCATTGAGCCTAAATCTCGTGTATATACTACTATACCCATTACAAAAAAATTAAATCTAAGCTAAGAACCAACAATCTCTTAATATGGCTTCCTTTTTATATGAGACATGGTGTACAATTGAAAAACCTATTTATTTTTGAAAATTATTCTACAAAAGAGATTACACTATGCATGACAAAGTGCATAATACATGCCGTACAAAACAAGATCATAACCAATTTGCCTAAGATTAATCTCCTAGATCAAACGCCAAGAATCTCCTATAATTAACTACCACCTAAAATTAACAACCACCTTAGAAATAAGTTATCACCAAGCCAACCAACCATAACACCATGTTTAACAAAAGTTATATCATGTTTACAATTTGAGACAAATTCTAATGCACCAAGTTTTATTAAAAAGGAACATATATTATATCCTTTAGCTGCCAACCCAAAGAAGTGGAATGAAAAAGAAGAAAGAGCACCAAAATAACAAGTTGTTTAGTTTATTAAGCAACACGTTTGAAGCTACGTCCTGCAGTTCTTTTCCCTCCCGTCTAATTTCCCATTCCCATCCCTTCGAAATGATGCACTTTGAAGATATAATAGAAACGAATTGGTCCGCGGACTGTGAGATCATGTTGGTGAAAAATATCACCTAAAATGCCAAAAGCTTTCTTAACTCAATGGTACAAGTCGTTCTAAATACTTAGACAGTCCAAGATTCAAACTTTGAAAATATCATGGTATAATAATTTATCTTTAGAAATATCACCTAAATGATCTTTAACTAATTCGTCTTATAATGAATTACTCCCCGTGCTCTTGAAAATTTCGCATTACAATAATGCAGGTCCCATTTGTTCTAAAGAACTTTTTTAAGAAAATTGTTTGAAACAACATAATTGTTAAAAAGAATCTTCCTTTCGACAAAAATAATTTTCTGGAGAGGAGAGTGAAAGTTTGGGTGGAAATGGATCAGAGTTTTCATAGATGAAAATAACTGCCAGCTGGTTAGGAATATATTTTCCCTTCCTACAAAAGGCTTATTTTCTTCTGATGTCAAATAAATTTAGGTAGTGGAAAATATTTTTCGATGTACCCATATATAAGAAATTGTAGAAAATGCCCTTCAGAATTATTATTTTTAAGAGCCATCATCTAAATTATTAAAAATTCAACTCTAGAAATTATCACAATTGTAGAAAACGCCTTCCAGAATGATTATATTGATTGAAATTACCATATTGGTTGGTTGATGCAAATGTCGAAAATTCAACTCATCCTTTGCTCATTTCAGATAAAAATAGTATTCAGGCAACAAATACAGAGGGGTTAAGATTTGATTATCTACGAAGCGTATCTACGCAGGCAGAAAGTACGTGATACAAGCTTATTGTTGAAAAACCTACGTTAATTAATTTTACTTGGTGATTTGTTTAGAAAATACATGCAACCACAAAAGCCCGTAGATTCGATCTAAAAATTCTAAGATTATATCAAAACAAGTTAATCTCATGCCAATCTTGAACTCCGGCAAACCCATTTCATTGGATAAGAAAATTTTAATACTCATATCACAACAACAACATGCATCCTTAGTCCTTACACCCACGATACAGTTCTTACACATTTTCAGAAACACTCGTCGAAAACCCTATGTTTCCAATTCACCCCAGGTCCCAAAGACACTAGGGGAGAGAATGAAAACAGAGAGTTAAAAAGACTTGGCTAGGAAAAAAAAAGAAAACAACACACAATGCCACCTAGACCAAGGAGGCATTTATTTTGACACAACATTACTAGGGCTAGGGCAATGATTAAACCTAGTACAAGGGGGCTGCCCTTTTGCATGCACCCAACCCTGAACAGTCCTAGAGAGAAGAGAAGAGATTGTTTCCTTGGAAAATTGGAAGACAACTGATTGATGGATCGATGGGTTAGTTGTATTTTACCCTATTGCATCGCATCAACATCACATCAACTTACGACGACTTCGCCGGCGACGACCGCCTCCCAACCGGGGTTGGCTTGCTTCGGGTCGCACCGTCTCGTGGAGGCCTGAACACCGCCGGCAAGTAGCTGTTGGTGTGACAAGGAAAGACCGAGTTACTGAAGTGCTTCAGGAACCCTTCCTTCCCCTGGATGAGGGCCGTGGTCACTTCGCAGGTCTTCCAGGAGACCTTCCATTTGAACTCATTAAAAGCGACCCAGAAGCGCTTCGCCGCTACTTCGGTCGTGAAGTTGACGAAGGCATACCCCAAGTTGGCACGCTTTCTGCAAGTAATTAAATTAATACAAGTATGTGATTAGAAATATACCATTTCAAGGATAAACCATCGACCCAGAAATTAGAAATACTCCAATGTTATAAAATCTGTTATTGATCACTTACGAGAAGTCCATGGGTAGATACAAGAAGTCGTAAGAGGACCAAACCGGATGGCCATCAGTCATGGCCTTTTTGTTCTCTTTAAAGCAGTGCTCGTCTAGAATTACCATCAGATCATTCCTCCTTAAGTTCGTAAATTAGAAAGATAAATATCATCACAAATTTGATCAGAGGGATAAATGAAAATTGAAAGAACAAGCTTTAATGATCTGGGTCACCCATAATACCGATACTACCAACCCTCCGAACCAGGTGCAAAACACTCAAACTCAAAACTACCAACGCTATTAAATACCACAAATGATTGGTGCGAGGGGAAAACAAGATGAGAGGGCTTCATTAATTAGGGTCGATGTTTGAAAATGGCAGACGAGGAGAGAGATTAGCATTTAATAACCAAAACATGCCAAGACCTATAAAAGATATGAGAAGTAATGGAGTTGCTTTAAATCAATATTACCCAAACTGGTTCGGAATGTTCTTTATCATTAGGCTGCTCCTCCCTCCGAGGTCAACATCCACCTCCTTCTCCTTCCCCGAAGGGGCCGAACTGGGCCCACTTAGAGTACTTCGCTTAGGCACCCAAGAACCTCGCTTCCCGGGCAGCCTGAACCTAGGCGGTGCCGCGGGTTTCCGACCATCCAGAAGACCGATCGTCCCTCTCTCCGGCTCCCCGGCTGGAGCAGCAGGTGGGCCCACAACCGACTTCGGGTAGCAGTAGTAGTGGTGGTAGTAGTAGAGGCGGCAGTTGGTGGGGTAGTGAGCCCAGAGAGGTGATGAGCTCGTCGGGTAGACCGCGTAACCCAAAGAAGGGGGTGGGGGCAGCTGGTAAATGACGGGTTGTGGACGGTAGTATGGTTTGGAGAGGACCCAGGAAGGACCCATCTTCCGCGTCGCCGGCGGCGGTGGAGGGTAGGGCGCCGCATCTGGGTTGAGCAGTTGAGTCGTGGGTGGGTTAGGGTTAGGGCTAGAGGCGGAGATACACACCATGGTTAGTGTAAGAAAAAGGATGAGCGGTTTTGTGATCTTCGCAAAGTTGTCGGTTATTTGTTTATGGGTTGGGAAAAAGAAGCCAAAGCGGTAGAGAGAGAGAGAGAGAGAGAGAAATGAAAAAGGAGGTTTATTGAGGGTGGGAGAAGAATGCTGCAAGGAGGAGGTTTAGTTTATATCCGTGTGAGTCTTCGCTTGTACTGTTAACTTCATTGGATATTGAGAGATTTATCAACTGGGTTGACTGGAAGTCTTACAAGTTTTTACCAATTTTGTTCCGAGAGATGTGTGCTGTGGTTAGTGGGTAGATTAGGTTATTCCATCATTTATTTTTTTAATATTATTGTGTTGTTATTTCAAGAATTAAAATTCGAGATCGATAAAATTATTTTTTTATAACATTTACAATTAAAATAAGTGTTTATTATTATATATTTTTGTCTTATTAGACTACTAGAGTGATCTTGTTACTTTATTGAAAAAAAGGACTTTCCTTGTTTAAAAAAAATGCTAGTAGAAAGAGGATGAAAATGTAATAGAATAAACAGAGGATAAAAAATGTTGATATGAACTAATTGTCGTGTGCCTATGTACGATTATAAATAATCCACCTACATATTCTTTTAACATTTTAGTTAGATATGGGGTTTTAACATAGTATTTAAACTAAGTATTTTTTTAGTCAAGAGTATGGCGGAAATAGGTCGGTGAGTCAATTTTCACCTTTTGCGAAGATGACAAAATTTTGTTTAGGAAAATAATAAAATTTAATGCCGTCTATAACTCCGAAATTTAGACCAACCCATGGGTTTGATTAATGGACAACGTGACTTCTTTCATGGCATGTGAGACAAATGTTCAAACCTCTGCATCATATATGCTAAATCATGTAGTATGTCAACCGGGTTTTATTTCAGTGGGAAGATTGAAATTATCACAAGTACCATCTCTGTCGTAAATTTATTTATAAGTCTAAAAAAATTACATAAATATTATATTAAAGTTTTGAATTGAAAATAAAATTCTGAAAAAAATCTCTTTTGACCCATGAGTTGGTGGGATCAGGTCAACAACACCGGACAGAAAAGGTATATGATATACAGAGGCTAGCTAGGAACAAAAGTGTGACTGGGGGTTGGAAAATGCAAAAATGGCTTCGTTCCTTTTTCCAGGCTATTGTAATTGCTTCACACAATCTCTTCTTTGAGCTTTCTTTGACCTTACACGACGAGGGGCCGGTCAAAATCCTCCAATGGGGGAAAATAGAATTGGAAGTTTGCTGATTTTGTACTCTGGACTTTTCATGTGGGCCTGTTCCCGCACCGAGACAAAACAACCAAGTTGAGCATCGGCGGCGTGAGAATTGATGTGATGTGAAGAAGAAGAAGAAAATATACGGAAATGGAAGGAGGCAGACTGTCTCGCCTTCCCCTATCTTCCATTTCCATCCTTGGCTACTGGGAGACATGATCTTCGTGATTGCGACTTTCCTGGGTCTACATGCTTCTGCTTTGATTTTGGGTTTTGCGCTGATAAAGTTTTAAAAAAAGCACTGTTCTAGTTTTCCTTCTCTTCTTTTATTTGAGGGTAAATTATCTTCGGGTTCTTAGTCCGTAGATTAATTATTGTTAGGATTCTTGTCATTTAAAAATTAGTTTTTGCAGTATCTCTTCTTTGTTTAAATGTTGGTCTCAAGTTGTTGACTGACATCAACATTTATTTTCTTTTTTTATCATGAAAATGACATTTTTGCCCTTGAAAAAAAAATTAATCTTCTTCAACTTCTGAAATATCAAGAACACTAACCCAAAAATAAAAATCAAACTAAAAAAATATCAAGAATCTATAACCCTCTAATTCTCGACATTAAATAAGAACATCAAACTAAATCAACAACATCAAGAACCCTAAATAACCAAACATCCCTTTTCACCTATCTGCAAAACTTTGGAAGCACATATTTTTAAGGCTTCGAAGAGTCCTAAATCTTGATATTTCAGAGATTAAGATGCCAATTTTTTTTTTTCAAAAGCATAAAGATCATTTCTATGATAAAAATGAACGTTGACGTCAGCCAGAAATCTGAGAACAATATTAAAACAAAGAGTAGGGATTGCAAAATAATTTTTCAAATGACAGAGATCCTACTAGTAATTACGTTATAGACCATGGATCCGAGAATAGTTTGTCCTTTATTTATTTTGAAGGAATATACTTGTTGCCAACAAAATAATCGTGTTTTATTTACGGAAGATTATTGATGAACGATCGGTCAAATTTGAATCAGAGATTTACGTCAAGATTATAGTCCATGATTTCTATAAACTATTGGTTATTGAACCGCGGCGACCAAGGCTAGTGCCTGTACATTTATTTAACACTTTTGTTAATGAGTAGGGAACTTGAAATTAAATAAAACAGGAAATAAAACTATTGACATAGCTTTTATTGTCTAAAAAATAAAGATGGGTGGACGGAAAATGAGAACAACATAGATGTGTTTTATTTGCAGAAATGATAAAATAGAATGTTTTGTAGATATAAAAATGGTATCAAAATTAGATAATCTAGTAATTACGTACATAATAATTAGGGTCAAAAGATACTCAAGACAAACCTTGACTTATTGAAAATAACACTTAAGATTGTGAGTTATTAAGATACTCACAAAAGGTCGTGAACCATTGTACTTTCCTAAAGAAACAAAAACCATAAAAATTAGAAATTTCAAAATTCAGTTTTGGTCGATATCCTTGGCCACGTGACGGAAAGAACACAGGTGAAAGTCCACATGGAAGGTCAAAGATAATATGCACCATTAGGTGTCTCTAGACCTTGTCATCGTCCTAATTTGTTCGAGTTCGAATTCTTTAAAATTTTGAATCGTATTTAATTCGTCTAATATTTTTAGACTTTGAATTGTATTCGATTTGTCTAAAAATGAATTCGAACATAAATTATGAATCTGCATTCTAATTAATTTTTAAAAAATTCAAACTTTTCACAAATTTTTGAAAAAGTTCAAAAAAAATTATGAAAAACTAAAATTTTTGATTTTTTTAAAATATCTTGTTAGGGTTTAAGGTTTAACATTATTGGAAAAATATATAAATTAAAGTTTGGGCTTACACTTAATGTACCAAATTAACTATGGAAGAACTCGTGGACATCAGTACAAGATCATTACTAAGATACTGGTGGCTAAGTTAAAGCCTCTCCTAGATATGATGGTCAGTCCGATGCAGACGAGCTTTATCCCGGGCCGCTATATGTTCGACAATATTGTTATCCTTCGGGAGGTGATTCACTATATGCCTCGTAAGGGGGGCATGATTGGTTGGATGATCATCAAGCTTGATCTTGAGAAAGCTTATGGCCGTCTTAGCTGAGACTTCCTCCAAAAGAAACCCCTCCTGACATGACTCCCGGTTACCTTCGTTGATTGGGTAATGGAGTGCATTTTGACTACTTTAATGTGCATCCTCTGGAACGGTGGGAAGACTAAGTCGTCAGGGGGTCCCTATGTCTCGTTACCTCTTTGTTCTTCACATGGAGCGATTTTTGCATACTATAGAGCAACTGGTGCAAGAGGGCAAATGGGCTTCTATCAGGTTGACGCATCGTGCAACCCCACCCCCCCCCCCTCCTAGCTGATGTTTACCGGCGACTTGATCCTCAGTCGCCCAAGTAGATGTGGTTCGTGACCTCCTGGAGACCTTTTACGGTTGTTTGGGCAACAAATGAGCCTTCCCTAGTCTAAGTGTCTAAGTTCATGGTCTCTCAGAATGTCTGCCTAAAGCTAGGTAGCTCAACAACGTGATGTGCATTTCTTTTACTACAAACTTGGGACAGTATCTTGGTACCCCTACCGATCTCTGACAGGACCGCCGTCACACCTACCACTATGTTCTAGAGAAGTTTCGGGGCAGTATAGCCGGATAAAAGGTAAGATCTTTGAACAGGGTAGGTCGTCTGACAATCGCCCGCTTGATCTTATCCTCTATCCCTACTCACACGATGCAGCTTATCCTGTTAACGGTCGGTACAAGCTTGGATATTGATCAATGTATCCATGACTTTGTCTGGGGCTCCTCTTAGGACCGACAGTAGATGCACCTTGTCTGTTGGACCACTTTGTGCCTCCCAAATGAGGTGGGTGGCCTGGGCCTCCAACATATGCAGAAGGTCAATATGGCCTCCTTCGCCAAGCTATCATGGAGATTTCTCCAGTCTCAGGACGTCCTCTGGGCGCGAGTCCTGATGGAAAAGTATGGCAGTGACCTTGACCTACTACAGCTAAAGCCTGGCTCCTCCACCACTTGGCAAGCTATGGTTAATGTCTGACCGGTCCACGGCCTTCACCAAAATATGGGCAATGGCCTTCAGACTTCTTTCTGGGATGACCTGTGGTTTTCCCCCTCCCCTCTCTGTAACTACCTCCTTCACGATCTTCCTGTTGAGGAGTGGCTAAGTAATGGTCACCGAGAACTTTGACAGACACTCTTTCTAACGGCCTCACCCAGGATGGGTGCTTCTCCACTCGGTCCATGTATAAGGAACTGCACATGGAGGAGGGGATACAGCAAATCTGGTCTGGAGCTAGATTTGGGCCTTGCGGGTCCCTGAGTGCATTTGTTTCTTTAGCTGGCTTTTTTGTCATGGCTGGTTGATGATGAATGCGAAGCGAGTACGTCAGTACTTCATAGAGGATGGTACGTATCCAAGGTATGGTATTATTGATGAGTCTCTGATGCATATCGTGATTACAGATTTTTTAGGGTGGTGTGGGCTTCTTTCCTCCCATGGCCTTCACGAGACTTTAACAGTCAGACCCCCATAGTTGACTCAGGGCAAACTTCTCAGCTACCACCACCTCCACGATAGGTCCATAGTGGGAAATGATCTTTGTGATAGCTTGCTGGTGGTTATGCTGATGGTGGAATGACTCTACCTTTCGGTCTCGCACCATTTCGAGGCACCCCCCCCTCTCTTCATCATCTCACGAGCACAAGAATTTGCTCGTATCTTGACAGACCAGATTACTCCACTATCTCTGCAAGAGGAGATCCTAGTTTCCTGGCAGCGTCCCGCGGAGGGCTTTGTCAAGCTTAACACAGATGTAGCTTTGGTGGGCAATCTGAGACCTGTCAATATTGGTAGCATTGTTCGTTATTTGGGTCACTTTTGGATATGGGATTTTGCTTAAGGCATTGAGAGCTGCACTTCCCTGGCTGCAAAGCTCTGGGTCTTGGTCATCGGGCTAGAGTCACCCTGAAAGAGGGTGTTTTGAAGGATCCTAGTGGAGATGGATTCAGCTATGACCATCCTCTGTGTGGGTTACTGGCGAAGGATCCGAGCTCATCCTTTGGCGACATTGATCTCGAGGGCTCGGGAGTTACTGGCGAGAGACTGGGAGATCGATATCTAATTTACCTTGCGGGATAGCAACAAAATGGCAGACGCACTCTCCAAGCATGCATTGAAGATTTCATATGATTATATTGTTTGTAATGTACATTTAGACTCTTGTATTAAGGTATACTTAGATAATTTGCAAGGAGTTAGCCTCCCTCATTGTACTTGTGTGGCCAGTGATGATTTGCGGGAATTAGATTTAGCGGAGTCAACATCAAAACGGGTTACTCTGACCTTGTCGAGGTGCTCTTTCTCTCTAATAGGTTTTTCTCAAGGGTTTAACCGCGAGAGAGTTTACTGAGGCCGGCGGCCGCAACCTCGGAAGAGAAAATCCTGTTATTGCGGCCGGTAGCCATCATGATGAGGAGTTATATGGCCCTCTAATTAGGAGATTAGGTTGCGGGTAGGATGTTTTCACTGATGTACTTGTATTTATTTTTCATATTTATATAGGGGCATGACCCCACCTTTTCTACCCAAAAAAGTTGCCTACATATCTTTAGCTCTAAAAGAATCAAAGTCTACGTAGTTCACTTACTTTTATCACCTAGTTGGTTGTGTTTTTACTGTTTGTGGTATCATCGAGGTTGTACAATTAATCATGGTATTCGTTAACCAATTCATGTTGTCGTAGATCTGCCATGGTTCAATCGGCGACCAATACTTGCGTCTCCAAAGATTCTTGTGTCATTAAGTACCAGTGTTCGTCAAAATATCACCTCTGACGCTAAATGCATGTTCCATGATTACCGTTAAAATTGGACTAGCAAGCATATCTTTTGTACATTACATTCCTCATCGAGTCAATGAGATGTAACACCTAAATATGCATGTGTTCGCCATGATTATTCCAGTATATCTTAAAATAAAGAAGAACGAGCATTCAATTTGAAGAAAAAATTTGTAAAACTTCCTTGTCTTTCTTGTGTAGTTGTGTTTAAAGTTCGTGTTAATGTAGTTTATCGAATTAATTTTGTACTAAGATTTAAAACATTTTAACAACAAGTTGTTTGTAAAAATAATTTTTTCACCAAAGTTAAAAGATAAATGTTCGTTAGCAACTAATATAGCTAGCTTATATATATTTTTTGTTGGTGTAATGAAATAAAATATTAGGTTTGGTAGATAATCAAATTTGAAATTGATCCAAACCAAATTTTTGTAGATGTTCTGTTTTCAAATGATTGTTTTATGTACCATATCCATAATAGGTTTTGAAAACATATTATTTACAACAATAATTGCATATAATGTTAAAAATATTATTACATTCTAAAGGATTTTTTTTTTGAAATGCTTAACAAAAAGTTGTGATGATGATTTACTAAGCTTTTGTGGATTGTTGATTGTTAATTTTTGACTTTCTCGTTAAACTACATCATCGGCGTTTATCATTTCTTCCAGAATAGGAGAAATTGATGGAAAATCTGATTCAATAGAATCGTGACGTTCCACACATTTTTCTTTCTTTGTTTGCTCCACTTGATGACATAATTAAATAGTAACATGACTAATAATATGATTAATAATGTGACTAATATTATGACTAATAGTATGACTAATATAGCTAATTAGTAAAGTTTGAGAGAGAACTTATATCAATCAAATTATAAATAGAGAGAAGTAGAAAATTAAGATTGGATTTTGTAAATATTTAAGAAAGGAATAGGGTATTTATAGTTTCTAGAGATAAATTTGAATTTATAAAAAATATTTAAAAATTAAAATAACCATTTGCTTTATGGGGCCCAACCGTGGGCCCCATTTGAGAAGATACAGAAGAGCTAAGCGCCCGGCTTGCATCAGAACTCAGGTAGTCAGGCGTCAGGATTTTCGATCCCCATTCGACGGAAGGGACTTCACGGGGCACAGGAAACGGGCCGGACATTAGAATTTTAATTCCTCATATTTCTCTCTTTTCAAGTTATTACAAATTTATGTTGCCCCCAATAGAAAAATATATCGGTCTTGTTCCTCTTCATTCTCCAGAGAAGGCGATGGCTTAGGCAGTTTTTTTATTTTCAAAAATATTTAAAAAAAACCCCAAAAAAACTCTCCCTTCAAGGTGGAGCCTTCTCTTCTTTCCTTTCTCCTTCTCTTGAAGGTGGAACCTTCTCTACCTACTTCTCTTCTGTGATACGTCCGAGCTTTTTCTTCCTTTTATTTTTTTGGTCCAGATCTCAGAGCTCTGGTGAGGCGTTACCGTCCGTGCCTCGTCCTTCCCGCTTTGGCTGAGGCGTTCCCTCCACCTTTCCAGCTCATCTACACCCTCATCTGCCGTCGAGATCCCCTAAGCCTGAAAACCTTCACCTTCTCCTCTTCGTCCCCGGGAGTCGCTCCACACCGTATCGCAGCACATCTCGGTCTCAACACCTCTCCTCAGTTCTGGCCCTTCTTCCAGCAAGCTCAGGGTGTTTGGTTGTGGTGCCGAGGGGTGTTGGTCGCTGTCGACCTCCCCCCATGGCAAGCCCCTTTTTATTTATTGCTCTAATTATTTTATTTAAATATCCACGAGGTTGTGTCTATGATGTGACCTTGTGATTATTAGCCGTAACTTGTCTCTGCAGCTTTCGTGTTGGATGTTTGACTCTTGTAACCTATCGTCCGCCCTTCGTCTCCACCCATGCCTCTCTGCTCCTTCGGATTGGTTGTCGTGTTCCGTTTGGTGTCTTTGTTTGTTGTGTTTGTTTGTTGTGTTTGTATTCTAAATTTTTTATCTTAATATTGATTGTGCATCACCCTTCTAAAAAAATCATAACAAATTTATTTATTTATTTAATTTTTATATAATATGGACGAATTTGAATCGAATCAAATTCGTTGGTTCGACAAATTTCAGAAATCTTAAACCATATTCAACTCACCTTTAGACCAATTTGAATCAAAATTTCAACAAATCTAATCAATTTTTTTTATGAATCCAACCACTAATTGGATTCTAAAAATAGTCAGGGTGTGTAGCAGATGGAGTGTGCTGGTTTTATGCGTTCTAAATACAATAC
The DNA here is from genome assembly GCA_963995505.1 of Hypericum androsaemum. NCBI lineage: Eukaryota > Viridiplantae > Streptophyta > Magnoliopsida > Malpighiales > Hypericaceae > Hypericum > Hypericum androsaemum. The sequence continues at coordinate 9,884,544 of OZ023191.1, read as the reverse complement.
AATGTATGAAAGTAAAAAATGATTCAGACACTTCTCAAAAAAAAGATTCAAATCATAAAGTATGGGAGTGAATTTTCCCTATGTTTTAACATTGACACGTCATCAACTAGGTAGATAGAGAAAACCTTGGTAGCAGTTCACGTGAAAGACCCAAAATGACATGGAATACTGATGGCCGGAGAATATGAGAAAACCTTTGTACGATGCCAAATCGTTTTCCTCCATTCGACCTCATTGTTTAAACCCAAGCCATCTGCCCGTCTCTGTTTAGGTTTTTTTTTTAATATAATTGTATTTACTCGGAAAAATACTAGCCTGCAATAGCTAGTAATTACACTTGCTATTGACTACATCGCCTAAATTTTTTTTTGACATTAATCTCCTACGAAAATACACTAGATAAAATTTTATCATATTACAAATACATTATGATAAAATACATCTAATATTCTATTTATTTCGTCCATTTGCATATTTCTGTCGTCTCGCGGGTTGTCCCTCTTATGAAAGTTTCGACTTCGTCGTTCCCGATAACCCCTAAGCGATCTGCCAAGTTACCTGTTCCATGGGACGATGTCTTCTAATTAAATGATTCAGTATATCTTTCGACTTGATTGTTGGTGTTTTGGATCGAGTGCTCCGTAGTGGTGTACATATTTTTTGGGCCGGCTCGTTAATTGGTGACCCTTGCGGCTCTGTTGAAAATTCATCCTTCCGCCCATTTAAACCCAACTGCAACCCACCGTCAACAGCCTTATCGTCATCCCATTGGGCTTCATCTACCCAAAGGCCCCGAAACGACTGCAGACTTTATATGGCTTTATTCTTCGGGCTCCAGTGAGGACCAATATTTTATGGGGCTCTTATCAGGCGAGACTTATGGCTAATACATATTAGTTCAATAACCCTGCCAATTTTCGGGACGAGTACACCGAGTTGTTAAGTTAGTGGCTAGTGACTAGTGACTAGCGACTAGTGGCTAGTGCAGTGCTTGGTTGGGCTCCTTTTATATTGCCAGATCTAATTAGGGTTTTTTTTTCAAAATAGGCAAACAACTTAGATATATTTCTTAAATAGGCAAAAATCATGGTTTTAAAAAACGCAATCCAACCGGTTGGACCGCAAAACGGGCACAAGACATGGTCGTTTTTAGGCTTTTGACCGGGGTCTGTACTAACCAGACCAGATCCAGTCGGACCGGCCGATTTTGAGTTCCATCCTGACCGGTCGAACCTGGTTAGTACAAAAATGGGCAAAATTGACTTTTTTTGTAGTTTTCGAGAAAAAAAATTGATTTGACAAGTTTATAAAGTAATAAATAAATAAATAAGTAGATTTATAGAGTGGAGAGATAAAAAAATTAAGTCTACTTTTTTTAATGGAAAATAAGTATATTTTAACATACATATATATTATTTAAAATATTTAAAAATAAAAAATTTTTGGTCTGACCGGTGGTCCGACCGATCGACCCAAAAAATGGTGGGAATTTCGGGTCGTAGCTCCGGGCCGGGCTTTAAAACCATGGCAAAAATTTAATATATTTTCAAAATAGGCAAAAATTTAATTCAAAAATAAAATAAAATAGGGAGACGACCCATGTACAGGTCGACTCCCTCTTTGTGCCTTAAAAAAATAATTAAAATAACGGAGACGACCTGCTTATAGGTCGCCTCCATGACACGTTTTTTTTTTTAAATTTTGGTCGATCGGCTTTTGACTTCAAATAAAATTTTGACATTGTTACACTCCGTATTTGGAAAAGTTATAAACTATAAAGTTGTAGATATACGTCTCAGCTTTGCACATCAACTTGAATCAACTCAATCGGACTCCGGAGTAAAAAGTTGTGTCTCCCAACCGAACTCAGTCGATCGAACTCGATTGGCTTTTGACTTCAAATTTATTTTTGACATCCTTACACTTTGAATTTAGAAAAATTATAAACTACAAAGTTATAGATATATGTCTCAGATTTACATAGAAACTTGAATTACCTCAATCGGACTACGGAGTAAGAAGCTGCAAAAATTATTTTTTTTCTTCTCTTGTACTTCGATTGAAAAATTAATTTTTGCAACTTTTTACTCCGGAATCCGATTGAGATGATTCAAGTTTTTATGCAAAGTTGAGATATATATCTACAACTTTGTAGTTTATAATTTTTTCAAATTCAAAGTATAAGGATGTCAAAAATAAATTTGAAGTCAAAAACTGATCGAGTTCGATCGACTAATTTCAGTTGGGAGATACAAATTTTTACTCCGGATTCCGATTGAGTCGATTCAAGTTTTTATATAAAGCTGAGATGTATATCTACAACTTTATAGTTTATAACTTTTTCAAATACGGAGTGTAACGATGTCAAAATTTTGTTTGAATTCAAAAGTCGTTTGAGTTCGATCGACCAAAATTTTAAAAAAATAAAAAGAAAACGTCAACCCAAGAGTGGGTCGCCTCTATTATTTTGTAATATAAAATTGGGTGACGACTCCTTTTTTAATTTTAAATTAAAATGTTGTCTATTTTAAGAATATATTAAGTTTTTGCTTATTTAGGAAATATATCTAAGTTTTTTACCTATTTTTTTAAAAAAACCCATCTAATTAAGTTGGGTTTTTTTCCATTAAAAAAATTATTCCATATCCGCGAATGTTAGTTGGAATTTGTAAAAATATCTGTTGACAAAACAAAGCGAACATCCACACATGCACATGATATCAAGTTAATTTCGCACATTTGGCCCACATTTTTTGGAAAATATATGACAACTCACCTCCTTTGATTTCCAGAACATAATAAACTTAAATTCTTTCAAAACATCTCGATCGGTTTGCGGTTGCAAGAGAGAGATTGGACAAAACCCATCTCCTCGCACGTGATCACAACAAATCCTCTATCACACATCCAAATTGGTTTATTTTGAAGATGGGCCCTCCAAATATTTTTTCAGGTGCAGTTGGAGAGAGATAAATGGCTCAGGAAAGTAGTACTACTATGATGGGTATGGATTGGGCACGGAATGTTCAGATTCCGAACCGTTCGGAATGATGACACGCGGAAACTTTTTTGCAAACGCGCTAAAATACGGGGACCAAAATGAAAAAAGTCACGCAGAAACGCAGGCCGGATACAAATGTCATTATCACATAACTGCGTATGCCAGTATCACATAACTGCGCATGCCAGTGTGACCTTTTTGCAAAAATGCTAAAATATAGGGGACCAAAATGAAAAAAACTACGCGCGCCATTATGATCAACGGGGACTTGCCACTGTCACAAATACACATGCCATTATCACATAACTGCGCTTGCCATTATCACATAACTGCGCTTGCCATTATCACATAATTACGCTTGCCACTGCGGTCCCCCTTCACTCCAAACCGTCCGGAATCGATTCCTTCACTCCGTGCTCAATCCACTCCCTACTATGATAGTTATGCACTAAGGGGAGCAAGTATAACCCACCATACTTACTGCACTCTCAAATTAATTGATTTAAAAGTTAAAACCCCTAGTTTTCATTTTGTGAGGCCTCGTGGGGTTCCTCTTGTAGTCCTTCCAACAGACCTCTTACATGGAATTCTTTGACATGTCTATTACCTAATCCATGCCAAACAAATGCTATTCCGTATTTTTTATAAATTCTAAATGAGTGAAGAGGTCGAAGGTTTAACTCGTTCTAATATTTTTAGTTAAGGAACGTCCTTCTGATATAAGTTTGACTGCTAATCAGCTAACTAAACCATGGGTTTTTTTTCCTTTTTAAATTGGTAAAACATTTGTATATATTCCAAAAAAGAGAAAAACATAATATATTGTCAAAATCGGTAACAATTTAATTTAAAATTTTCAAAAAAATTGGAGACGACCTTATATCGGGTTGCCTCTGCCTGGCCGACCACCATGTCGAGATGCTGCGCAGGTTCTTTCCTAGTGGCAAAGGAAAAACTATTAAAAAAATAAAACCAAGGAGGCAACCCGCTCCTCCACTTAAAAAATTACATATTTAATTTGCAGAATTGAAGTACTAAGTTTTTGTTCGAGTATTTGAATCAGTTCAATTTTTTTATTATGAATAACTTTTTGAGTTATGTAAAATATAAAAAAACTCATTTGAACAACCAAATACCAACTTATAGTATTTAAAAATTAATTTTTAATCTTTTTTAACTTTTTAAAGTGATATAAGTTAGTACTTCGTTATTCAAATGAGTTCATTTTTCTTTTATTTTGCATAACATTTCGAGAACTACGCGTATAACATAAAATGTTATGTGATAAAAAAATTGAACTCGTTCGGATACCCGAGCAACTATTTATCATCCTTAAACATATTGAAAAAAAATGAAAATATAGAATAGTGGAGCGACCTCAAAAAGAGTTGCCTCCTTTTTAAATTTTTTTGCAAGTTTTTGGAATTTTTTTAAAGATTTATAAATTATTTATCGATTATTTGAATGAGTTAATTATTTGTTAATTTTCCATAATTCTTTGTGCATTATGCATAGATCTCGGAAAAATATGTGTAGTAAAAAAATTTGAACTCATTCGAATATCCAAACAACATCTTAGTACAACAATTTTGCAAATTATTTTTTTTAGAGTTGTTCATGTGTCACCTCTTATGATTTTTTTAAAAATTGTTTTCCTCTGTCAGTGGCAGAGAACCTACCCAGTACCAGCACGTGGCGGTCGGGTAGACGGAGACGACCTGTTATCATCTCCGATTTTTGTATCTTTTGCTTAATTGTTACTTATTTCTATAATATATGTATGTTTGGAAATATATATACAAAAGCTTTTTCCCACTTAGGAAAAACCCCCTAAACCAAAAGCTAGAAAAAAAATCTTTTCGCATCGAAAACAAAATTTCGTTGATGTTTAAATTCTCATTCACATGTGGAAGGAGATAGATATTCTAAAGTTTTAATTAGTATCATGATTGCATTTTTTTTGTGTTGTCACGTAACTATCATTTGAAAAGTAGTTGTCGGTTCGAAACCCATAGTACACGCAATCTTGCCTCCGTCATTACAAAACAATTTCCAACTCTCAGAGTTCCCTAACATTGTCGAGGAACTAGAAGAAGTCCATGACATGATTACCCAGAAAAAACTCAAAAAACAAGGTTTTTAAGATTTGGATCGCTATCAACGGGCTTGGGCCTTTTACGTTCTCCGGATATGAGCCCACCGGAATTAAAACTAAATTAATTAATCAAATGAGTATATGAATATATAGGTTAGGCGTTTTGCCCCTCGTTTATACCAACAAAAAAAAAGAGTATCCGAATATTACACTTCGAAAATTCTGATACCATCAATTATATAAGGACATTTATTAAGCTTGATGTCTGGTGGGCTCTTTTCGATAATTATTGCAAATTTGCAACCAGAACTAGACGCTTATTGGGCCCAAATATTTTGTTTGTAGGCCCCAATAGCTCCACTAGGGCATTTCTCAGGTGGGCCACACGACAGACGATCCACCTTCTTCCCACCGCTGTGCAATCCCATAATAGAGATAAATTCAGAGTCAAAATTCCGGAGACGGTCAACTTAACCATTTTTGCCACCGACACTGGAATTCAATTATTTGTTTCACATAATATACGTAGAGCTAAATGTGTATATGTTGTACTCAGATTTTAACTTGTTTGTTACTATTTGTCTGCGTCAAAAGAATTTATGCATTAACTTTCAAGACTTTTGGTTGCTACTTCATTGGAATAATTGAAATTTGTTGCGTAAATTTTCTTCCACTGTCTTGTGTTTTTTTATCCAAGCATTTGATATAATCAGAAAGTGACAATGAATGACTAACGAAAGAGTTAGTAAGAAGGACTTGAATAAATCATTATTGAATTAGTAAATATTGGCAAGAGGGAAATTGTATTCTAATTGAATTATTAGTTTTGGAATTGATCAAATGTAAATTTTAAAAAAGTATTGTATGAATTAACTTAAAATTTCAGGGAGTATGTGGAAAAAACTTATGTGTATTGTTAAAACTTTCTTCCGGGGTGTATCCTACTTCTTCCTTTATTTATTTTATATTATTGTTGGGTTTGAATTGAGTTATTACTTTTAGGGGAAATTTAATACTTATACATGCTGCTTTACTTGATTCTTTTATGTCATAATTAAATTTTTTTGAAAGGTAAATCATTACACTATTTGCTAAGGTTTGAACCGTATAATTTTTTAAATTTTACAACGCCTTGTATTGGTAATGAATAAATTAGGAATGTCTAATTTCGATGGGAATGTCTAACATCAAGCAAAATAAATGAAGACTATACTAATTACATAAGTGAACCCAAATCACCTAAAGGACTCTATATACAAAATTAGATCTTTGTGTCCTAGATTCGAAATTGTGACCATTATCTTAAAAAGTGCCTTGATTACTAGTGATCAAAAGCCTTCAAATAATGACACCATATAGGGAAACTACAATTTCTTTGATCATGTCACTTTAAACTAAACTCATATTGGCAAATATGTAGCGAAACACCTACTTACTGATGACACAAATCATACGAGACATATACTTCGAGAGGCAACTAAAGGTTGAAATTGATTACTTAATCCCAATTCCCAAGTACCTAACAAGCAAATAAGTAGTAGTAAACTAAAACCTATCTAAAGTGATATCGCTGGAATAGGAGAAAAATATCAATTTAGAGAGGTTCTTACATAAGAGAGTTTTACGTTTTTTTTCTCCAAAAAAATTAAAATTAAAATTTTTATCAATAAATACGTAAATAATAAGAAATTAATTTGTCTATATTCAAATTACTTGAAATTTTGGCTTATAGCTTGACTAGCGTCATTCAGATGCTACACTCGAATGAGTTATTTTTTTACAACAAAATGACTATCACAATAACTATTTAAAGATGATTGAGAAGATGAATGATGATGTAAAATTTATCAAACAAGCAAGTATCTTAAAATATTTTTCAAATCCGTAAAGTATGTAAAAATATATGTATTTATTAAAAAATATCACTTTATGAGAAAATTGGGACCATGATTTACCACTAAAATTTTCTGAAAAACTATTAGTTATTACGATAGAGAGGTTATTAAATTTTTACATTGGTCCCGACTCGGGACCGAGACTTTTTATCAATTTAGAGAGGTTATCACTTTAAAGGAATCACTTTATAGAGGTTTTACTATAGTAGTCAAATGGTTAGAAGATATTTTAGAAATTATTTTTTGGGAGATGAGGAGACATCATAATTAAGGTTGTTTAATCTTCCTCTTGGTAAGAAAAAGATACGGCCATCCTCCCTTATAAATGATGTTTACGTCAAGTTTAATTTAGAGTCAAATACAAAATTTGGCAAGAGGGTTAATGATGGTTATGAGGTTGAGCTCGTGTTCCCTTGAGTGGAACCTAATGTTGGCTGCGATTAAGACTCCTTCTAGATGAGCGGCCGCACCTCACTTTTCAGCATTAAACGACTTTAGGGACGTGGCACCATTTATGGCTATATCTACTCGATTAATGTTTTGTCTCATTTAATTACCCTTAACACCGAACTCGAGTTTGTGCTAGGAAATGCATTGCATATAATTAGTACGGTGGAGTTTTTTCATGAGACTTCAATTTACAAATAATTGTTTTGATATTAGGTGATTTATAAATAAAAGTTAATTATCTCAGTCACCTTGGTTAATTTTTTCTTTGCGAGCAATATTTCTGAAAACCCCCAAGAAATGAAAAGGCATTTTACAAATTGAATCTCCAACTTTTTCATCCGAAAAATGTAGTATTAAAAACTTGATATTTTCTCTAAAAGGATATAAAAGAAAACAACAATTATATTTCGAGATTCATCACAAAATGGTTAAACCGGACAATTTAAAACAGGAACACAAGCAAATTTAAAAAAATATTATGAGGGAAATAATAAATTAAAGATAGGGTGGACCTGAAAGAAAAAAACACCAATAAACTAAAACAACGTGGATTGTTTCCTCGTGGATGACCATAAGATGCGATAATTGACCTAACTAGTACATGCATGACGAGCAAGTGATGTCTTCTAAGAGTGATCCCTTGTGAGTTGTCCCTCTCACGTTTGGTTTTTTTTTTGGTGGAATCTCGTTTGGTTGTTTTGTGCAATGTTGCCATCCATCATGTTGTAACTTGGACGATTTTCGGGAAATCATCGTTGAATCCTATTATAGATGATAATTTTCTAAATTAATTTTTACCGGTCCGACTTTCGAGATTTTGAGGCCTTGGTAGTTAGTAAATTTCCGAATCCACTTTTCTTCACAATTAGGATGGCAATTATATCTTTACTATGAGAGTCTACACCGATCTCTATTAATTTTGACCGGATCTAAACCCGGATCCTGCCCAAATCCTGATATTTTAGAAGGATAAGGGCATGGATCTACAAGATCCTGCCCGAATTTTTTAAAATAATATATATGTAAATATAATGCCAAAATTTTAATTTCAACCTACTAGACTATAATTTTTTTTAATTTGCCTTTTTGTTTCTTTATATTAAGTTATTTTGATGAACGAATCAATTACATGCACATTTTTTAATGTCCCTTGTTGTTATAGAACAATTAAATGCTAGTTAATTTTTTAATTAAAAAATGGTTTTTAAATAATAGGGACCTACGAGTCGCCATCATCCTGCCCGGTTTTTTAGGACCGCGATCTTGCCCAAATTCTTACTTTTAAAGAGGATAAATGTAAAATCTGAATCCACCTTTCAAAAAGAAAATAATAATCTGGATCTTATGAATCCTACCCGAATCTTGTTCATTGTCATCCCTACACACAATCCTAGTTAGGTACATGTACCATAATTGTTGGATAAAAGTGAATAATCATAGCGAGAAATTGGCTTTGTCGCCAACTTGGGAAGCCTCGTGTTGGGTATAATTGAGGCTTTTGGCCAACATACGGCGGCAACCCATTTAAGATATTTTATGCGGAGGCTAATTAGTCAAGTCATAGAAGAAAGAGATTAATGACATCTTAATAGAGTTATTCTCAGATATGTTCATCTCAATCTCAATAAAATAAAAAGAACATGATTTCTCGGTTAAGTAATAGGGCACTTGGATTTTCTTTAACAATTTTTTGAATGCAAATTTTATAAATAAAGCAGATACTGTTTAGTAAACTGCCTTCTTTATAAAATTAGACAGTTACAAATTCTTAGATAAAAACCACAGCAAATAGGAAAAAGTTCGTGCTCGTCTCAAGCCAACTTATTTCGATGCGTCAAATTATGCCATATCCCATTTTATGTCATAATATCAACATGACACATCCCCAAAAAATCTATTATGCGTTGAAAACCAAAATAAAAAAAGCCTCTTTTCTCTTTCAAAGAAAATCTGTTATTCCTCTTAGAATTTTGGGCAAGTGCCAGACTGATCATTAAATAGGCATAGAAGTAGTTCCATAGAAAAAAGGGTGAATCAGTGAAATGAATTGTCTGGACATTTGTGCAACGACATTAAGCAGGCGAGACATGCTACAAAAGCAATTGCCCTCTTTCACATAAACCATGACATTTTCCTTTATTTTTTCTGAGAAAATAGAAATAGGCATTGAAACCAAGCATGATATTGATGAGAACTTGCAGGAGAGTTTCATCTTACTGGTATTTTTTTGATAAATTTCTGTTATTCGGAATCCATAATTGCCAGGTCCTATTCAAAGAGAATTATCTTAACAATCTCTTTTTCATTCTTAAGGTTTATACCTAAAAATTTCTTAAGAGAATCGAACTCATCTACCATTCCGAACAACTCTTAAGTTTTATTCTTATTGGGACATTGAGAGTTGGCAGCTACTGGAACCTTCAATTCCTTGATATTGAATGCAACCAAAATAGAAAATGAGAAGACTTGGGTGGCCATATAAATGCTACGTAGGGTAGGCATATGATTAGGGTTCGTAGTTAATATGGTGAGACTTGAGGAGGATTTAATACGATGGACATGTTTTACCTTTCTCCCTCAAAAATAAATTGTAGCAGAGACTTGCACATGATTTAAATCTAATTAATGGGTTTCTACCAAAGTTTTGAAGGAGAAATGTCCATCCCAAAAAAGGAGAAATGTGGTTACTTCACAAAATATTTTGATTTATGAAAGTCATAGAGAGTATTAGAGTTTTACTCAGTTATCTACAACGTGATCTTTTAATGATATTTTTTATTCGTAAAATTTGAATTCAAAATTTTACTTTTAAGATCACTTTGATTGGTTGATGCATCTTAACTTGCTCACATGGTATCTAATCAAAACATGTTTATTTAAAATAAAAGATATTTTCCCTTAAATTCAGTTCAATACTTTAAAACAGATACTAGCTTATGAATTTTTACCAAATATTAATGTTTTTATTTGGCACCAGTTTTAAACTCAACCTAACCAAACATGCACTAAATTATCCATTGAATCTTGAGTTACTAACTGGTCTACCTTGCAATAGACCATTTCTAACACTAATAAAAAATAGACCATTTCCAACGTTGATAAAGTATTAATTGGTGTTTATATCAAAAAAATAACTATTAATCGGTGAAAAGCAATACCCAGATAATAACTCTTTTATAGAAAAATAACTATTCATTTTTCTATAGGACAATGTAATAATAACCCGGAGACACGTAATGATTCTTTTTTTGACAGGAAGACACGAATGATTCAATCCAACCAATAGGGTAGGTACTACGTAGCCAGAAACAGCTGCCCATGTCTGAATTAATGAAGACACGAATTGTACTGCTAAATTCTGATATTGACTCTAATAGTTGGTTTAATTGGTAAACAAATTAATTCTTTTAGAAGAAGTATTATCAGAATAACATTTTTTTAATAGGACCCTACAATAATTTTTCCACGATTATTCGATCAACACAACATCCTAAGAAATGGTCCCTAAAGAATGACATTAGTAAATAGCCCACAAAACCAAACTGATCTCATTTTAGGGGATTCATAGTGTTATGAATTCAGCAACTAGAGAACAAAATGTACAAAGAATACGGACGCAAGAGTTTAGCGTGGTTCAACCTGGTGCCTACGTCCACGGTGAGAAAGGAGAACTTTTATTGATGGATTCGAGTCACAAAGCTATACAAAACCTTAGGGTAACATGCCTTTATATGGAGGCAAATCCTTATACATCAAGTAAGCTATCTAGGTCAAATTAGGAGTCCAAAACTTAGTCATAATAGGAATAGGAAACAAGCCCACAAATTGTTTCCTCTTTAATTTCTCGACATCTCTAACAATCTCCACCTTGGCGAGAAATTATCCTGTGGACGAAGCTCCATCCGAACTTCAACAAACTCCATCTTGATGAAATACCGCCACATGAAGAACCATGAGAACCTGAGAAACCAAACTGACTCTACCAGCTCCACCTTGACCATAGATACACCGCCATCAATAATACCATCTCAACTTTCTCACCACCTTTTTTCGTTCAATCACATGGAGTCAGCCCTCAAGCTCAAGCTTCCGAGCTTGCTTGGCCTATTCCCTCCAATCTCCATTGAACCCCAACTAGCAAGTCCACTTGCTGAAGCAACCTTGCGACTAATAGACGCGTCCTCTATTTTTCGGTCAGCCCCATGCTCCACAACCTCGAACTGCTTCTCCGCTGGACCTTCTTGCCTCATACCAATGCTACATGCCATAGCATACAAAGGGCAACCTTTTGTTCCACCAAGTAGAACCCTCGACATATCACGAACTCCACTGTTCGGCCTTGAGTGAGATACCTGATTCGCCCGTGGTGCTACCAACGGCTTCGCATTCCCCATGCAAAACCTACCCAATACCTTTGACGTGCACGTCTCTTTAGACAACCATAGCGGGAACTTGCTAACTTTGTCTCCGCGAATCCCAACTCCACTCAAACCATTCATGTCAAACTTTCGCTCCATCACACAAGAGCTTTTCTCCTCTCTATCGGAACCCAACGATGTGACTCCACCTACAATCGTGTTCCCCACTAACCTATAGGTGTTCCTAGTATTCCTTTCACCCTTCATCACCACCACAGCATCCTTCTCCACCTTCATTAGCCCGCCTACAACATTATAGTTATACCCACTATAATCCAAGGCTCCTAACGAGATCAAATTCCTCTCCAACTTCGGAACATGCCTAACCCCACACAATTTTCTCTCAACACCATCCCACATCTTGATTTGGATATCACCTATGCCAGCAATTCTGCAAGTAGAACCATCACCCATAGTCACCATACCTGAATCAACGAACTTGTAAGTGTTGAACCACCCTCTCTTGGGCGTCATGTGGAAAGAGCAAGCGCTATCCAAAATCCAGAAATCAGAATGCTTTGGACTTGACAAAACAGAAAGAAGATCACCATTCGACCCGTCCGAATATGAGGCCACATTCACAGAATCTGATCCTTTTTCCTCGCGATCCCGAGTTCTTTTTGGACAATCCTTCTTCACATGCCCTTTTTCTCTGCACTCGAAGTAATTTTCCTTGAACCTCCTTGACCACGACTTGGATCCCTTCCCGTCTTTTACTCCACTATGATCACCATGGCTACCCCTCACAACCAGCCCTTCTGCTTGTTCATCGCCAATTTTCCTTCTTTGATGAAAGCCTAGCAGAGCACTTGTGATATCTTCCAACACCAGGGACTCCTTCCCCCAAGTTAGAGTTGTAACCAAATTTTCGTAGGAGCCAGGTAAAGAATTCAACAGCAACAATGCCTTGTCTTCTTCCTCGAACTTCACATCAACCTTTCTCAAGTCGCTCACAAGTTGACTGAAATCCGAGCCCTCCTTCATCTTGAGTCTGTACAATCTTTGCTTAATATAAAGCTTGTTCGACAAAGACTTAGACATATACCTTGCCTCCAATTTCTTCCACACCTCAGCTGGTGACTCCTCATCCATGACGTGATACATCACATCATCCGCCAAGCACAAGCAAATTGTCGCCACCGCCTTGGCCCCTATCTCCTTCCACTCTTGCTCCTCCATCTTCTCGGACTTCTTCTCCGATAGCGCGATGAACATCCTTTGTTGCACGAGGAGATCCTTGACACGCATTTGCCATAACCCAAAATTCGAAGAACCATCGAACTTCACAAGAGCAAACTTCGCGCCGTCCGTCATCCTCCAACCCAAGCTCTGATATCAATTGTTATGAATTCAGCAACTAGAGAACAAAACTCGCAAAGAACACGGACGCAAGAGTTTAGCATGGTTCGGCCTAGTGCCTACGTCCACGGTGAGAAAAGAGAACTTTTATTGATGGATCCGAGTCATAAAGTCGTACAAAACCTTAGGGTAACATACCTTTATATAGAGGCAAACTCTTGTACATCAAGTAAGCTATATAGCTCAAATTATGAGTCCAAAACCTAGTCAGAATAGGAATAGTAAACAAGCTCACAAATCGTTTCTTCTTTAATTTCTCGACATCTCTAACACATAGAGATTAAAAAAAATAGAGATCACGATTTGTGCTAGGTACCCTCTTATTTAGTAGAGCATATTAAATGAGATTTTAAAAGGGTATATTCTTTATAGGCACCTAAGAAGGCAGTAAGTAGTAGCAACATTAATATGGAAAAGTCCACTGTCTGTGGTATAAGGGCAGGTCTACTGCTGGGGTTCGTATTACCAATTACGCGTTAGCTTCGAGGATAACAATTTGGCCTTCGCCTCTACGGTTTAAGGAAGATCTCTCTGCTTGGTGAATCAATTCTAGAATTTACGAGTTGGATTAGTTTTACCAATCTGCTTATGTTCTTCAAATTTGGTTGTTTGTTTAAATATTCATTTATTTTGCTGTAATGCAACAATGAAATAACAGCATTAATAAAATTTGATAGAATTTTGTTTGTCACTATTTGACTTTTGAAGTCATGCATAACTCGGACATTAGTTAGTCGATTGTATAAATTTATGGATCGAAATGGTTTTGGAAAAATATCTAGTACGGTTATGTGAAGTCAACATTAACATTAACTTTTGATGCATTATTTTAAAGCTTCCAGTTAATAAGTTCATAAATACCGGCACTCCGTTTCAGAAGAGCTTTTGGCACAAGAGGTTTGATGTTTTGATAGACTGTTTTGTTTTCCCAGATTTCACTATAGAAGTCTTCAATAAAGATGCACTTACTATCTGTAACCTATGTTTTAAAATATCCTAGCAAGTTTCTCCACGCTAATTAAAGGTAGATTAACAACCTTCACATAATAAAATGGATAACCTTTTTTATACCAGTTGGAATACTCGAGTCGAGTACCTTGGGCCATATTTTGGAGAGGACCTGTCAATAATGTATGTTCCATTCGTAAGATTTGAACTAAAACTTTATTAAAGAAATCTAAAATTTTCTTACTATTTAAATTAATTCCCGTAAATGATAACACTTTGCAAATCTTAAAACTCCCCGTCAAATGAGAAGGAATGCCCCATACGAGGTACACTAAAATCTCTTCAACGTGATATTCTTGGGATGAGAGAAAAATATCACCTAGGAAGATTATCACATAAAAATATTATTTTAAAATATGGGTTTTGGTATTGGCCAGATTTTGCCCGTTTTTCAGCCTGACCGGTCCTACCGAACACTTTATAATTAATTTTATAATATTTTTTGAATAATATGTAGACTAAATAGTCAAAATATAGGTTTCAAAATCCACATTTTAGAAATATCAACCAATTTATAACATATAAAGTCCTTTTTCCTTTGTTGATTAAGAGAAATCGAGCATATGATACAATTTTTATTGTTTAATTTTTGCTGATTTTGGACAAAATTCGACCCCGTATGACCGGAGGCCATTTTTACACCTAAAAGCGGACCGCTCTGATTTCTGATTCTTGATCCGACAGGTTAGACCGTATTTTGTAAAACTATGCATAAAAGGGCTTACGTTTTTTGGCTCCAAAATTATTAAAATTGAGTCTTTGGTCAATACGTAAAGACCAAAAAATTACTTTGTCTATATTCAAGTCACCAAATGCATCAATAATTATAGTTATTTCTTTTTAATGTTCAACTCACAAAAAATATATTAATAATCTCTTAAAACATATCACGAAAAGCGACCAGGTTTAGGGTAAACCTAAATTTTCTTATTATCAAATTGTCTGCCTCGAAATAACATAGGAGACTCCCTTATGGACGATCGAGAAAGCACGAAAACTAAATGATCAGGCAAAATTCTGCCGAGACAAAGTTACGGCCAATAACCACGAGACAAGCTCGTGGGTATTTGAATGCATACAAAATGCACACAAATGAGTCGTAATCAAACTAGGAAACAAAATAACTTGTTACCTAAGCAACCTACGAGCTAGGAAATCAAAAACTTATCGCCTAAACAACTTTCAGTCGCGGAATACAATCGTGCTTATCCAAGAACAACAATGCAGTTTCATCTCTATGAGAGTGACACATTTTCAGAGAGGATAATTCAGCAACAAATATTTTATCAAAGCGGCACGAAGACCGTCGGTGGAGCAGCGCCCTAAATTTCATACTTCGGGATTTGTCATCACTACCCTACTTTCGATTTTCCTAGCGTCAAGGCCACATGATTTTTCGAGGTTGCAATTTTTTGATTTTCATAAGTTATAGCAGCATAATATTTGTGATTTTTTTTGTCGCCGATTTTTTTACAAGATCTTACGGTGACAGAGTTTTTTACCAAGGCTTACAGTTTGTACGGTCTTGTGAGAGGGAGTAGTTTGGATATCTGTTTTGGATACACAAACTCGTAGATGTAGTATAAATGATATGTAATTTGCTCTTAAATATTCGTTTGTGAGGTAACTTGAATATGAATATCTCATATAATGTTTGGACGTTGATTTATCCTTTTCTTTTCTTCATTTATTAAAAAAGTATATCATATCGGTTAATTGTATCATTTATTCACACATAAACTTAACTGTATCATTTATTCACACAAAAACTATCTCATTTAATGGCGGGACAAGGCAGAAAAGCGAATAATTAACAGGAAGCATCCTGTTCGCTGGTATTCAAAGAAGAAAAGGATTTCTGTTGGAACGGGGACCAGATATCTTTGGTTTTTATTTTTCCACATGTACACTTACATGTGCTAAATCGCATGGACACGACATGGCACATCTCCAATTTGGAACTTTTACATCTTCATACAAAATTTGAACTTCTGACTGGAATTCGTTTCTGCTGAAACGGGGACCAGAAGAATAACCGGAATCCATTTCCATTTATGCAAAATCTTCCACTCTGTAATTATGAAGTATCGAATTTGATATCTCGAGAAAGTTACTCAAACGTAGAAATGAAATTCAGTCTGTAACAGGCTTAAGCATCGATTAATAAACATTCGGGGTTTAAATTTTTGTTAGGATATTGTTGAAGAAATTACATCTTTAATAAGATCCGACAATAGTTAATTTCGAATTAAAAGGAATGAAGCTAACCATCTATTTTACGAGCACCATTTCTATTATTTACCAACCATCTATTTTTCTGAGATATTATCAAATTATCGCTCTTAATTCCACAAAAAGGAGATCCACGTAATTCCGAGGACCACACTAGCACAAGGTTATCCTCATATCATGTGGAAAAAAAAAGAAGGAAAAAAAAATAAAGCTTGGACCAGACAAAAAAGACATCTTATGAACTGTGCAGATTGTTCTGAAACAAAAGATGCCTTGTGTGATGTCAATTATTTTATCCCATTAATAATTTCTGCTAAGTTTGCAAAATTATCGAAAATGCTAAAAAATAGAAGTCATCATCGACCAGATGTGGAAGGCAGATTAGGCCGGTGGCCCCAATACCCAAATGGTACATAGTTCAAGTTTTGGATGTGGGCGAGCGGACAATAGCAGCTCTAAGAGGAGGAATTGTCTCTTCAAAATAAGAAAGAACGGGCATGCCACCAAATATAACCAAACTGCAGGAATTGTTACGGGTCCAGCGAAGTCTCAGGTAAAAAAGAAAATATCAAATATATGGTTCTAAAGAAAATAAGAATTGAGATAAAAAAGAGTAACAACTATGTCATACTTATTTAGAACCGGTTATATTAACATGATATGATTTTGTTTCTTTAGGTGACATGTGTTTACAACCATTAACGGGTGTAACAAATTACAAATTTAAATAAAATATTTTTTTTAATAAATAGCATCTACTTATAAAAAATAAGAAAATAGGAGTTGAGGTAAAAAAGAGAAACAACCTTTACTATTTTTTTGTGATATAACAACCTTTACTATTAAAGAAAGGTTGGGTTGGACTTTGACCTCTCCATTGGAACCTTGCACGAGTCCCAACACCCTACGCTTTTCCCAAAATTTACCAATCTACCCTACCAAGTAACCACGATTCCAAGGACGACACATCAGTAAAAAAAAATTCATTATCTTGGGCATATTCACACACCATCCATCGTGGGACCAGATTTGGTCATAGAGTGCTAGAAGATTTTTATTGAAGAACACGTAGGAACTATTTTGCAAAAATATGAAAATAAGAGACAAAATGAAAAATGCCCACAACTATTGAATCGTAACTAGGTAAACTATTGAATCGTAATTGAGTAAATCATTGAATCGTAACTGGGACGGTCCCGACTTATCCAGGACGGAAAAAAATGGACCATTGAATCATAACTAGGTAGACCATTGAATCATAACTAAGTGAACCATTGAATCATAACTAAATTAATTGAATCGTCCAGGACGGTCCTGGTTAGATTTGGCTTTTCAGGACCAAATCCGCTCCCTCCATCATCACCTTCAAGCAATGAAAAAATATTTACCATTCGGAAGGAATGGCACTTTTCCCAAGGGTAAAAATACTAAAAATGTGAAAGTGTAACACGGAACAGTGAAAAGGATTGGTAAACAAAGAGGGGGAAGAGGAAAAAAGAGCGCATCTTTCTTGTGCTTTCTCTGCTTTTCATGCATTTCACTGCAAAAGCAAAGGAAATGACCCCATTCCTGTACTAACATTTGTACCCAACAGACAAAAGGAGGCATCAAAGAGAGAAGATTCAAACATCCAATCAACCAACTTTCCTCGGCATAATTTCGCTTTGGTTATTAACTTTCGTAGTTTCTCGACCGCCCATCATTTCTTCCCGTGCCACTCTGTTAAGTACGAATTAGTTTTCTTTATCTTTACAGTGCTACCGTTATTTGTCTATATTTTTTCTTTGTCTATATATATTTTTTCTCATATTATAACTTGTTTATCTTTACGGTGCTACCGTTATTTTTCTTTTCTTTCTTTACTTTTTTTCATTTAAATAATATCCGTTCAATCGTACGCAGATACCAAGTGGTATCGGCCAATTAAATATTCGTGAAATTTCAATAAACTATCAATTTCTACTATACCATACAATGTACACTTTTTACTTAAGTCCCCCCCCCCCCCCCCCCCCCCCCCCAATTTCTGAACCTTCCTATACCTATCTTTCAAAATCTTCACAATTGGCAAGCCCTCGGTTAACCACAAAAAAATTGCGCAAACAAATGAGGAAAAAGGGAAGAAGACCAGACCCCAGGTAAATATACAAGCACGTTCCCCTTTCAACGCCGGTATGCTATGGCTGACCTTCAAAACTCAGCCAGCAGCGCGAGTGGTTCATTTGCAATTTGAACCAATGGCTCAACCCACCATTGTGCTCTGCTACCTGTCCTCTACAAATATCCTCCCGATGAAATCCCGGAACCTCTTCGAGTATAGTTTAGGATCTACAGCCGAGATTGAAGTAGGATCGGCTTGTAAGGATTTGTATGCATGCTCTAACTTCTTGCTAATATCATAGTCCTGTAAGATATCTATGACCCCAAAGTAGAGGACCATTTCATAGATCTCACCACTTCGTGAAGGGGTTAAGTGATTGATTCCGCCAGGGGTGTACTGATCAAAATCACTCCTTCGAGCCATCCGTTCTCCTCTTGCTGGCATATTCGCCCCTAACCTGATCAAAGGTTTCCTGTACCCAAAAAACAAAACAGAAAATGTCATTGAAAATTGAAACGGGGTTTATCAATATCGGCAATCAAAACAGATTGATTAGGGTTGGTTGACGCCATTCTAAATCATGTTGTGGATGAAAACAATGTAAGGTGAGGACAAGACCAAAGAGGACATCGGTGAAAACAATTAGCTTCCTACAATTTTATATCTGCAAACAAATTACATGTTAGGAGAAGGTAGGAAAATTTTGAATTCCTCGGCTATTACAATGGCCTTAAATCTTATCTCTGATAAGGATTAAGACATGGGGCAATCATTGTGAAGCACAGGCCACTATTAATTATTCCACAGAGGATGATCAAATGCAAAGCAACTAATAATGTTAGCAATTTCTGGTGCTACAGAATATGACTCAACTAAGGCTTATTAAAAATTACTATTGAAGTCAACTACTGATTGGCCAAAAGCTTTTATCTGGAATTTTTTCGCCTGGTACGTTCATTTACCAGAAATGATATGGCAAATTAAATGTTAACTTTTAAGAAGTAGGTGAAAGGATGAGAGACAAACCGGCCAGCTAGAACCCGATCCATGTCCTGCAATTCTGCTTCAAGGAAGCGACAGCCACGCATGAACTTTTCATTTTGGAACGAATCCTTTTTCCCTACACCAGCAAAAAATTCTCCATGTATTAGAGCCTTTTAAGAATTCAACGTCTGGTTCACGTATCATTTTCACAAAGACTTGGCCAAGTACCAGAGCGCAAAAGAAAGGGTGAGAGTCCCATCTTCTCGTAGTTGTTATCGTCACGGAAATGGATACCAACTAAAAGACTGTAATCCATGATTCTCTCGGCTTCCAAGAATTCACAATCTCGATCAATTTGCCTGGTGTCACATAAGCATGCATGAGTAAACCCACATCAAGAGACAAGCAAATATACCAGGAAAATACAGGAATCGGTGTTTTCACTTACGTCATAAGCTCCTGGAACCAATTCCGTTGAAGACGGAAGACGAAATTGAGATCCAGGTCCTTGAGAGTGGTGGTTTCATCAATCTCACCCTCAGGCTTATCTGTCGTGCGGCCATGGGAGGATCCTTTAAGATCAAATCTCCTATGGATTCGGTATTCAGAGCAGAACAAGTTGCCCATCACAATAAAACGAGTCTGATCTCCAGAAACAAAAAAAAAAGAATAGGCATAAGAATGGTGGTTCTCCAAGGATATATGACACCTCATTACAAATCAAACAGAACTCCTACCTTCACTCCGCCAACAGGTTTAACACAATGCACGCCAAAGAACTTGGTCACCAGCGAGTTTTCATAACGGCAAACATGTTGGTAATAGCTGGGAAGCATTTTGATCAGCACCTAAAAAGGCCAAGATAAGTGTTGACATCAATGTAATTCCCCCATGCATTTTCCATCTAATTTCTGCACAGTGACAAATGCAACAGAAAGTCGGCAGGGCAGGGCAGGAAACTAACCTTGACTTCCGATTTCTTTACAGTCTTAATCATAAACCTATCATCCTGGGTGAGGTAGAAGAAGCTTCCACTTTTCCCCGGAGAAGAAAGCTCCCTAAGCGCGTCGTTTCCGCAGATAGCCAGCATGTAATCGGCAGTATCCACCTGGAATAGCTCCCTCAAACGCCTACAAAGAAACCAGAATATGAAATGAAGCACCCCAATCCGGACATGCCATAAAAGAAGCATTCACTCACTCAAGCTCACCTGAACACCATGGGGCAGTAATCCTTCCACCGGAACTCCGCGGACAGATGAGGCGGCGTCGTCTTAGACCCTTCAGCGGGAAACCTCGTCCAGAACTTCTCCTTGGGGTCGAAGTCGCCGGGCTTCAAGTCCCTCGGTACCTGCTCGTGCTTCCCAACGGAGTACCTGATCCCCAATTGCAAATTAAGCATGAGCTCGTAGTTCTTGTGACCCTTGGAGATGGTCTGGCCAGGCTTCTTGGCCTCCCCGTTGAAACAACAAGGGCCCCTCCTAAACTGCTTCACCCCATTCCCACTCCCATTCCCATTCCCATTAGAGATCATCTTCTCCGCCTCCACTATATCACACGTGATATCCCCGGCCTCCCCGTCGCTCTCCCATATGCAAATCCTCGGCAACCGCCCCGCCGCCGGTGACGACATTCTCTTCCTCTCTCCGCCTTCCCCTCCATCAACCTCAACCTCCTTCACCGGCGTGAAAAAGCTCACCCCTCCCCCCTTGGGGACCCCGTTCTCCCAGCTTCCCTCGTGCCGGTTCCCGTTGGCCCACACCAGAACCCCCTTCCCGGAGATGACGCCGGCCCGCCACTCGCCGACGTACTCGTTCCCGTTCCGCCAGACGTACCTCCCCTTCCCGTCCTGGAGGTTCTTCCGCCACCCGCCCTCGTAGAGGTCGCCGTTGGCGTACCTCTTCTGGCCGAACCCGTGCTTCCGGTCGCCGGCCCAGGATCCCTTGTAGGTGTCGCCGTCGGCGCCGATGAAGGTCCCCAACCCCTCCATTCGGCCGGACCGGAACTCGCCCTCGAAGCTAGCCCCGGACGGCCACGAGAACTTGCCCTTCCCGGAGGCCTTGCCGCGCCGCCACTCCCCCTCGTACATGCACCCGTCCTTCCACAGGTACTTCCCCGATCCGTGCGGAGCCTGCCCGTAGAACTCTCCTATGTACAGATCCCCGTTCGGGAGGCGCTTCTCCACCGTCGAGTCCCTCTCCGGCGTCACCCGCCGAGTCGCCGAGTGCGATCGGGTGCGCACTACGCCGTCGTTCTGGTGCTCCTCTCCTCCTCCTCCTCGCATTTTGCTCCCTCTCTCATGAACTACCCTCCCCTCCTGGTTTTAGCTAAACGGTGCGTTTGGGAGGGAAGATAATGCGTCTTATTATATGCTTTGCTTTTGGCTCCGTACTAAGTGTCCGGTTTTCTGGTTTGGTGTTTTCTCCTTCTCCTTTGTTCTCTTTTGTTGGTTTTTAGAGAGAGAGAGAGAGAGAGAGAGAGAGGGAAATGGAAGAAGAACACAGTGGATAGGAAGGGGATTGGAGAGAGCAAAAGGAAAGCCAAGTAGAGGGAAAATATTAAAACTAGAGCCTTTTTTATTTTGGTTAAATTCCTGATTTGTAAATTATTACAAAAACAATATTCGATTAATTGATAGAGAGATGTCACGTTTGATTGTTTTTTAGACAAAAATATTCTTAAATACATTAAATTCTAAATTTAAAAATGAATCTGAAAAAAATATATTAAATGACTTTTTTATAATTTTTTCCTATACTTGTGCATATTTTCTGACTATTTTATTCGAAACCCAAATATCAAGAGAGAGAGAGTGAGTGGGGGGTGCAGCCAGGAGGCAATAAGTGAGAGAGAGAGAGAGAGAGAGTGATGAGCCGGCATTTGCCTTGGGAACGTTCACCCGCCCTCCGTTAACCATCCCGACACTAGCTAAACGGGACGTCAAGGATTTATGTTCCTTTTTTATTTTATTTTTATTTTTCCACCTAATAATAATGCACATATGATATGGGATAGTCTTTTATTTTGATTTTTTATTATTTGTTTTTGCCGACGAATATGGAGTGTATAGTTTTAAATTGAATATGTAAAAGGAATGACAAGCAAATTCCACTCTCTTTTCTTGAAGGTTATAAATATGCAAATTCGTATGTGTACAAAGAATTTAAACCTCTTTTCTCTTTTCCGTGTAGTGCGAGGTTTAGACACGGAGCCTGCCAAATACCCATAATATGTATAGAACATGCCTTTATTAAACCCTATTTAGGTCCACACAAATCGCACGTAAATACTAATTTTTTGCAAAACCCTAAAATTTCTATGGCCGCCCATAAACACACATTACACTCACCCATTTTCTCCAAAAGACAAGCACATATTTCAGTTTCACTTTCTAAGGTCTAAATGTTGGTTCTATTTTATGAATTCTTAACCAAGCTACCCATTAATATTCCTAAATCGATGTTTCCTACGTAATTTTTGGGCTGGTGTGAATTGTCGTTCCTACCCCTGGTGTTGAATTGGTAGGGCACATGTGAATTGGCAAAAAAGGACGTCGAGAGGGTGGCGAAGGGGAGCATCTTTATCCGTTATTGTCATCGGTTGCTTTGGTTCCATCATAACGTGACGGAATCGCCTCTGGCCCGCACGAGACCCAACCAAACGAGAAGAGAGGGAAATTCCTTCAATTTTGGAGGCCACGTCTCCTAATTTCCAAATTTCTTCCTTCTTTGTCCTGGCCGGTCGGATTTAATTACGAGGTTGCCACTTCTGGGTCACGCCTCTCGTCGTCCATTTGGCTCGTGGTCCTCGTGGGTCGGTCCGGTATCATTCTACGCGTTGACGGTTTCACCCTCTCCAGTTGGTGTCTCTAGGCTCCAGCTTTTTCCCCAACTACCTCTTCAATTGAATTTTCAGTTTCTTTTTTCCTATTCTTTCCACATTTAAATTGTGTCTACGCGTACACAGTAGGCACCATTTAAGAGATTCTGTAATAACGTATTATCGTATATATTTATGGCCATAACGTAAAAGAAGTTATATTTTAGTAAGTATTTTTTACATGTACTATCTGATATCCAAACTTACTGAACCGATTAATTCATATTAGAGCCGGGAGGAAATTTTTTGAATACATTCTCAAATATTCGAACTCAAAATTTGGTTAAGTTACAACTAACTCATGAATAAATTTTTTTTCTATAGAAAATTCTACAGTAGATAATAAATGACGTATTACAAAATTCATTTAACAATCAGCATGACCCTATATATTATACCTGCGATGATCTTGTATGTTGGACTACCCATTTCATATATTTTTTAAACATTATAGTTAATAAAAAATCTAAAAGCCCTCGATGCAATCACTTCCTCGCGCAGTTAGTGAAATATTTTATTGGCTTATTGCTCGATCTTTACACTGGTAATTTCGATCACAAAGATTAACCCATTGCGAAAATGATTAAAAAAGACGAAAGCCCCCATGTAAAAAACGGTTCCCGATTTTGATTAGCTTGTGTGGCAAGCATCCTTGGAGGCGTCGTTATACGAACCCGTAAATCCGCAGTGGAGCATCAAGCAAATTTATAATATTGCAAGGTTGGTCTTCCCAAAAAAACATTTGTATTATCGGAGCCCCTCTAATTTACAAAATATTTAATATTCTTTAACATCTCAAAATAATCGTACTTTATTTAGTATCGAATTTCCAAATAATGACTTATTATTTATAAGATTTAAAGTCAAAATTTTAAATGAAATTCAGGTACTTATCACTTCGAAGAACTCAAATTGGTAAAATATATTCAATCAAAGGACCAACGTGCTTGCCACATTGTTAAGAGGGGTGGCGAAGTTGATGCATATTATTTCTGTAGTTGGTAGACGATATATTCTAAAATTGGAGCTTCGGTTGTTCAAGAACGAGGGAACCCAACTACGATCCTAACTAGGATATAGAATTAACATAAAACTTTAAATATATATGAGCTGATTAGCAATGTTGGTCAACAAGAGGATATCATCGTGCAATGATGTCTAAACTCTAATGCCAATCCCACCAAATGAAAAAAAAATCAATATTTTTTTAAGGATGTGATCTAAAAGTCTTTCATCAATAATAGAATGTTACAAAATGAGTTACAAGGGATATTAGACGCTAAAAATAACATCAAGATTTGACTTAAACAGTTGTAGATTGCTACATATATCGTAATCGCCGAACAAGATAATTGGATATGGGTTGATTTGGCGAGGACTTCAGCTTTGAAAGGCGAGTTCACTTTCATTTTGGAAGTACCACCCAAAAAATTGATGAGTAAATCAGCTAAAGCTCCCCTCTAGGCTGCAAACGGACCGAGAGATCTCCACATGGTTAATCATACAAGATATGGCATGATGGAGATATCCTTGTCAGGAATAAACTGAACAAGATAGGGACAACATCTTGTTTTGCAAATGGATACAATGCAATAATAATTACATGAAAAAGCCGATTCAGAGGTGGCTAACACAGACAAAAATAACAAACACAACTAATCTAGCAACATCCATCTTATTCTAGCTTGTGGCATAACCAGTCTTCGTTGGATTTGTCCGAATTTGACTCTGCGAGTTCACTTTAGGTGTATCACAGTTCTCATCTATGCAAAGTTGCATCTTCACTGCAGCTTTGTGTTTGTCAGTTGCCATTTCGGTTAGCGATATTTCAGCGAGGCTCTTCTCTCTTGAGAAGATCAACTCTCATAGTTGACATCGTAGCCATGAACACCAATTATACCACGTTGCCAATGACGAAAACATACACTATATCTAATCTATACTATATCATATCTAGAGTATCTTTTATTAGTTTTTTTTCATGTATTAATGTGACTACTTAATGAAAGACTTTTAAAGTCTGAACATTAAGAAAAACTAATCTAGCAACAAACAACACAATAAATCTAGCAACAAAAAATAGAGTACCTAGTGCATTGCCAGAGTCTGGCAAGCAAAACCCCAAAAAACTTGCAGCTGCGATTGGTGGAAAGTGAGCTGAGGTGAAGAGAGAGCAGTCCCCAGCGAGTTAGAGCAGTGACTGACTTGAGCTCTAGATGGCGAGCGGCCCAGAAGGTGAAGAGAGAGCCTCAAACGGCTTGAGCTTCGGGAGTTGGGTACTTGGGGGTGGCTGGGTGACAAGGTGGAGACGGCCGACCAACTAGGAGTTGGAAGACTGCATGGGGGTGCTTGCAGAGGGTGGTTGGGCAGTGGTTGAACTGGGTCTAGCGGCAAGGCCTTGGCTTCTGAAGTTTCCTAGGTCGGGATAGACGCCGATGGATGAGCTTCAAATGACGGAGAGCAAGATCAGAGACCAGATCTGGGAGGAATGGCAGGCCGATGAGAGGGACGAGCTGTGGACCGGCGAGGGGATGAGTGGCTGGCCGACAAGGGGGCTAGCAGAGGGTCGGCGAAAGAATGAGCAGTAGATCTAGACTAGCGAACAGGAAAGATGATGGAGTTAGAGATAAAGGCGGCTACACGTCCATGTCCAGCTCGAGTATGCACACTGTCCAACAATCTCCATCGTTAGTGATAGAGGATGGGAATCACCAGCCACTTAAGGCTAGTTTGGGGCCAACTCTAAGTTTTTTTTTGAACAAGTAGAATTTTATTTATTTATTCAAAATAAATTGCCAAAGTAGTAAGTAATTAAACTTACTATATGTTAAACTATTTAGTGGTCGCGAGAACATGACACCTATATAAACAAGAGATAATAACCTATCTAAAGAGCATCACAAATTAGATAGGGGTTATCTTGAGGTTAATTCATGATAATCTTTATTTTAATAATAAATTATCCATAAGTCACAAGTGTTTGGTGATATGGCCGACGGGGTCATTGTAGTTTTGCTATTAATTTTGTTGTCCTTGAAATTTGATTTTATTGTACTTCTGGGGTCCCTAGCTAACGCCGTCGATCAATATTTTCTTTTTTTATATTAGAAATGACTGTTATACTTTTGCTCTGGTCAACCAAAAGCTTCATTCATCTTCTCCGGTCATTTTTTCCGGGTAGACAAAAATTTAAACAAAAAATTGAAAAAAAATATTTCCCCGATCATCTATCTTCTCCATCAATTCCGGCAACCCAATTCATATCTCCGGCAAGTTCAGCACACCGACGGTCCAAACCTTTTCCACCTTCTTCCCCGAGCATATGACCAAGCCATCTCTCTCTCTTTTCAATTTCTTCTCTTATCCTTCAAAGATTCAAACAACAAGAAAAGAAAAAGGGCGACAACCCCGCGTGTGCACCTCGCGCTCACCGTCACCGCAACCGCAACGAAGCCGGTCGACGAGTGGAAGTTGAGACGCGCTCTCCTCGACTTCCTCAAGTCCTC
Organism: Hypericum androsaemum; assembly: GCA_963995505.1. NCBI lineage: Eukaryota > Viridiplantae > Streptophyta > Magnoliopsida > Malpighiales > Hypericaceae > Hypericum > Hypericum androsaemum. The sequence goes on along the minus strand of OZ023191.1, from coordinate 9,857,617 downwards.
CCTCTCCCTCACCGTCCATGAGAAGGACCTCGTCGTGAATCGCTTCAGAGACCTCAAGAAGAGGAACTGCGGCAGAACTAATCTTAAAAAACCCGTGCGATTTTTCAGAGCTAATATTTGGCAGAACTAATCTATGTCGCGGTAGCTAGTCAGGCAATCGAGAAAGATTGCCTAGCTCATTTAAGTGTCAAAAACATAAGGTCCTGCCAAATAGTTACTCTATTGATATTTTTTAAATCATAAGGTCCCAATTGTTAATCGTCCATATCATATAATATTAAAATAATTTTTCAAAATAAATTGGGGACAACTCCAGTATGTATATAATCAATGCCATGATGTTAACTGCAATTTCGCAAAATGATCTCGACCCAACTTTGGAAGCGAGTGGGAAGGTAAGAGGCCGACGGAGAAGAATACATCGTTTTCCAACCTTAACTGGGATTGTTTTAGTGTCACCATTTTGTTCTGGCTGGCTTTGATTCATTGCAAATTAAATTAGCCACATGCAAAATCGACCTACCACCTTCGTTTATTAGAACGCCAAACCAGAGCACCTTCGTTTGTACGTTGACCAGCCGAGCCAAATACAAAACGTTAAAACCCACTCTTCATTTTCAGGTTGCGATGTAGTTAATTATCCAACGTATCCAATTGTGGAGGTTGTACAAACACAAAGGTGTGTGCTGAATTTTACCCAAGAGATTAAGTGTTTTCTGGTTTAGATCGTTCTCACGTGGATACTATTATGTTGATTAATTAAAGTTTGAGTCGGGTGGGACCTTTAAAAAATAACAAAGTTGTCTCAACAACTATTTAATATGTTGCATTCACAAGGGATCAATTTGAAACATCTTAATTAAATTAAAACAACTCGTTCACAATTTAATCTGAGTACTCGCTAGTACGGAAGAGATTAATTAGAAAAAAGTCTGATTAAGGTGATCAATAATGAGCAATTTTTCAAGTACAGAAATCAACCCCGAGCCTCTCCTTCACTCTAATCTCTTGCATGTCCAAGAATGATTAATATGGCCAAATTTTTCATTGAACTTTGGCAATCAATACCATATATTTTAGTTAAAATTGGTTGTTGATGGTTAAGGCCTAGGGATGCGCAAACAGGTCGGACCGATTTTAACCGCAAAAATTGAAATCAATTTAGGAGAAGTATAAGAATCGAACAAGATCTTTTGTTCCTCGGTTTTGGTCTAGAATCGATCCAATTTTTCTTCGGGTTTTGGTTCTCACCAAAAAATCTGTAATTTGAAAGGAAAAAAAAAAGATAAGGGCAAGGGGAGCGTGACGTGACGCCACTGTAAGAGGAGAAATCACGATATCTTTGGGCTTTTCGATAATCTATCAGAAACAACATGCAACTAAATCCACAAATTTGAGAATAATCTCAAGTTACTTTTAAAAAGGGAGTAAAAAATATTCTAACTCGGACAAAAAATACATTGATAAAAGTACCGTTGAACATAAACGAAAATAGGATAATCAAAATGGGATTTGCAACATTAATAAACTAAACTAGCACAAAACCACAATGTAAAATTTAGTATTATAATTTGGTCTAGATTTTTATGATTCTTTTCGATAAGAACCACTCAAGATTCAGACCCAGAATTAAGAATCGCATCACAGGACATAAAAATAAAAATCTATCGACCCCCATCTTTTCTGGTTCCAATTTAGAACCAGAATTACGGCCCGGTTTGGGCGGTTCGTAATTTTTTGCTTACCTTTAATTATGGCCTTAGATTACACTTCTCGTGTAATTCCCTTGGTCTTATTTTCCTTTTCCTTTTCACTTTGTCATAAGGTGTACTTTGTAATAAGGAGTAATGAATATCTATCAACTTATCAAATAATTAGTGTAATCATTAAGTTAATTAACTTTGAGCTAATTAAAATATAGATCACATAAATTAGTTTTGAGTATTTATAAGATCAAAGAAAGTTTTGTAATAATTATAATACTTGCGAAAATCAATTCTCAACGTGAATTCAAATTAGTTTCAAAATGATATGGTGTGAATGTAAGAAGTGAAATTCCACATTTATTTATAAGAAACTGTCCGCATTAGCTTATCAATCTAGAGCATGTTAAGATCAGGAAGGTATACAATACAAAACCGATATTTACTAAAGACTTGGATGTAACTATAAGAGGAAGCAACCACCGTTATGAGACGTTGTCGCGTAGAAATATCCGATAAAATAAATCCATCAATATGAGTCAGGCAATTACGATGTAAACAATAGTATAAAGACCCAGATCTTCTGGACGAAGCAAAAATTTTAACGGCAAACGACATCGGATTAATGTATCTTCATCCTCCAATAAGGTTTGAATCTACCTTCTATTTTTTTACAATTGAAACGTGTGAGAATGACATTTTGGCACCACCTTGTCCAAATAAGACGTGGTCCGATGTTACCATAACACCTGGTATTTCCCCCTTTTTTTTCTAGTTTTGGTAATCAACAGACCCCAATTAATTAATTTAGTTGGCACCGTAGATTAATCTCCAGCCGTATAATAATTAGCCTATACTATTAAGCTATTTTGCTTACGCCTTGAGATTGATTTGAATATTTTGACCGTCGATATATATAATTTGTCAACAAGTCTATCATGGGAATTAAGTATATAGATTGACCCACTAAATTGTTTTCCGCAACTCTTGGTGTCAACGCACAATAGAATATTGCATTATAACATTTTTTATACCAATTTATTACCTAAAGACCTACTAAGCTAATTAATTAAAGCAGAGGTGAGTTCGGCGCAATTTTGCAGTGTCGATGTAAAAATTGACACCGCGCCGCAATTTTTGTTTAGTAAAAATCTACACGATCGGTGCGGCGGTATTGAAAAAAACTGCAGTGTGACGATGTGGGAGTGTGCGGTGTCGCGATGTTGTATGAAACAAACGCTGAAGTCATCCTGATTTGTACACTGTCGGTGTCAAATCACACCACAACTCCGTTTCAACTTTACGGGTTTGATTTTTTCGGTGTTCGATTTGCAATTTGATGCGGATTGCAGTTTACTACGGTTTTAGGCTCACCCTAAATTAAAGTTTGATTGAGTAAAGTTTTTGAAAGATTAACATTTTTTAACAAATATTTAATACTAATGCACTCATAATGACTCAAACTCGAGATTTTTTTATTAACTAAAATAACTCATCATCAATTAATTTAAGCATTTCTTAGTTTCATCTAATAATTTATATCAACCATATCGAAATGATTCGGTAGCCCAACCGTCTGCCACGAACTCAATTCCTCGCTCATTTTGTATAATTATTCCTAATCTTTCATGACAACATTTTGAAAACATTGAGGATAATTATTAGGTAACATGATCAACGATAACATTCATATACCCTACTGATAGCGCATTCATTTATTTTCTTCGAAATTAATTAGTATTTGAATATTTGTTAAATTGATTAATATAAATTTAAGTCAGATATAATTATATAAAAAATTTCTAAATTTGCTGTATTATCCGATCTCGAAAATCTCTTATTAAAATAAAATTGCATATGATAATTTTATCTAAGTGCACACGTACATACGCCAGGTTTAAGAAAACTATTGAGGCATTTTCTCGTGGACTATTTCTGACGCACCTGGTTAGTTAGATAATAATAGGGTGTTGAATATTTTAATTCCCAGTTAGTTTGTTATATAATTTTAATCGAAGGACTTGTTATTATTATTATTTTGGTTAAAGTCATGTAATTCACACTTTGACACACAACTATTTTGTAGTTCTAAAATTTCTAACGAGATGACATAATTTTTACCTTATTAACAACCAAGTGAGACTAACTAATCCTAGTTACTTGAGCTATCAAGTGCATCATACCACATCAATTATTTTATCCGTGTATCATTCCATATCACTAATTTTATTGCGGGGCTAAACATGTTGGAAAAATGGGCTCGAGGATGAAAGAAAGGATGGTGTTGCACCGGCTTCAAAGCTCTTGTCGATTCTTTCGGACGATTAGTTTGACCCTCCGGATAGAATCTACGAGTACAACATTCCTATGAACTAACGCCGCCAGGATACGATGAAGCCCTTAACACCATCGTCGAGTTCAAGGTTTGTACGACCTTGACCCGACCAAAAACACACTTGAACATAAATCTGATGATGCTTTGAGTGAGTAGGAAGGCTTGTAATAAGATATTGTAGTGTTGTATTCAAAATGAGACCATAATGCTACTATTTATAGAGGTTGGCACCACATTTTGATGCCTTTTTATCACTCAAGAAGTTCCTGAAACAATCTTCTAAGGTGGTTAATGGGAGGGTCACTTCCCTTGAGTTTACTCAAGGAGCACGAATTTTGAATCTGTCTGGGCCAACTTGCGGCCGCCAGTTAACTAGCGATCGCAAGTCGCCTTGTCCAGAAAGTTTCTGTATCGCCTGACTGACGATCGCCAGTAAAGTCCCTTGATCCAGAAAGTTTCTGAAACTCCCTACTGGTGGTCGCCAATCAACTGACCTCTGCGACCTGTTTCGGCAGGTCGATCCCATTACTTCATATCGTAGCGGCCATATAATGCAAGTAAAAATAATGTTTGAAAATATCCAACAAAACGTTGACCCCGATTTGGACATTGTTGATCTTTTCTCGATCCATATTTGAATCTAAATGCTACAAAATTTGTCCCTCTTTTTCTCAAAATTAGTGAAGCGGTATGATACATGGATAAAATTACTAATGTAGTATGACACACACATAAATTTAATGATGTGACATGACACACGAAATAACTAAAGTGACTTAGGTTATCGAGTGTCACTTGGTTATATGTTAGATATCAAAAAATTGAACCACATGATCTAAGTTAATATGTAATTAAATATTTTTAGTATCCAACATGTTACCATTGTATCAATCAAAATTATTTTATGAGTAACTGAAATTCAATTAATTTTGACTTGTAAGTTATAAGTAAACAGATAAACTTTTCTAACCAATAAAAAACAAGTAATGTCACTAATACATGAAAATACCTCATGTCCGTACATTTAAGTGAATAAATAGAAGGGGACTGACATATTTGCTTCTCACTCTCTGTATTTCAAATATTGATTAAAAATTTCTTCTAGTTTGGCAAAATTATACTCTAGGACCTCTTTAATTTGGAGAAATTATACCCTAGAACCCCTCGCTGACATCAGCAACTATTTTTTCTTGTAAAATGATTAATATACCCTTACAGAAATTAATTAAAAAAATAAAACTAATAAATGCAAATGTCGACGAACTTCCACCGTCATCGTCTCCACGACACCAAACCCGAAAACCCATCTTCGTCCATGTTCTCTCTCCGAGCCCAATTCCACCGTCATCGTCTCCGAGCTCTATTCCACCGTCCGTCGACTAACTCTCCGACTACCGATTTGAGAGGAAAGCGAGTCGTTCTGGGATCTCACCGGCTACACCTCCGGCATCGCCATCTCTTTCACCAGTGCATCACCGTCAACACCGTCGTCATTCAATACAATGAAACAAAAATTGAATCTACGAATTAGGGATTTAGATTTGAGTGACGATAAAATTTTAGGGATACGGCGTCGAAGTCGCAGATTTGGGCATTTAGGGCGGGTCGGTGATGATGACAGGTGATTGGTGTGCGAGAGAGACATATGGTGACGACCGGGGACTCCGACTCCTTCTCCTGCTCCTGCCGCGTCATCGCTGTGGAATCTACAGCTGGTATCTCCAACCTCGACGAGGAGCGGGGATGGAAGATGTACAAGGACGATGGAGCATTAATTAATCAATGGAGATGTCATCGCCGTTGTGCTTAACTTGCCGGAGATGTCCTAGTCGATTGTTAGAGAAGACGACTTAGGGATATAATAGTCATTTAGTAATAAAATAATAATATTTTGATCACTGATGTCAGCGAAGAGTCCCAGAGTATAATTTTGTCAAACTAAGGAGAGTTTTTAATTGATTTTCAAACGACAGGGGAGTGAGAGGCAAATATACCAAACATCAGGGACCTGACAGTAATTTTTCCTAAAAAGAAACTTACACGGTAAAACTGTTTATTTATGTTAAATTAGTTGAAGGTTCTCCACGTTCGTAAAAGACCTGAAGGGTCTTCCCGAGGAGACTAAAGTTTTGAGAATTTTAGATTTTTGTGTTCATATTTAATATTAAAAAAATTAAGTAGGATCCGGACAAAGTCAATTAGGCACATATTTATGCCCTTATCGTTTTTAAATAGGGTGTGGATAAGATTCGGGTATCGATACGGTCAAAATTAGTACGTCTTAGACTCGTCGGATCTAGAAAAAAAAAACTTTCAGGACGCAGATCTAATTACCATTTCTAAGTGCGAAACTAGGTAATATCAAAAGTGGGTTTTAACTTATTATATTTTGGTCGTCGTTGTAATTTTATTTTAGCTCCAACAAAGGAGGGGAGTCCAAGGGGTCGCTTTTGGGTTTGGACTGGGACGGCCTCTGCTGGGAGGTCCACGTGGGACTTGTGCTGGTGGGCCCGGTACCCCTGGCTTGTCTCAGCTGTGTGAACGAGTGGTTGTGGTGTGGGGTCCTAAAACGGCGTCGCCGTCTAACAGCGACGAGAGGTGCCGCTCTGTCTGCCACCTCAACGCCGATAACCATCTTGTCGCCAATATCCATGAAACGTGGTTCTCGTTGAGGATGACACGTGGCGGTTTTAACTTGGCTAGGCAGGTAGCCGCTGCTTTGCAGTTTACTGCCTCATTTGTAGTAGTGGTACGACGTAGGTCTGATTTCTAATTTCTTGACTTGTAATATTGCAAAACAACGAAACAACATTACCATACGAAAGTTGGTTTATGTAATGAGGAGTCAAATTTTTCAAAAAGATGATCAATCTTGCGAATGTCAAAAATATTATTAAGTCGTTTTCATTCAAATTCAAGTCTCAAAAGTTTAAATTTCCGATAACTTGGATCAATATTTTTATAATTATTTGATTAAAATTTGTTTAATTAAATTTTTTGATTCCAGTACAGCGCGGTCCCTAGAGCTCTCAATTCTCATCCATCTCTCAAACCTCACGTATGAAAAGTGATACGAACGTCGGACCACCGCCCCTAATAAGGAAGTCTTTGTCTTGTAATAGAACTCGAAGTCGGGTACAACGTGCAGGTGATATACCCAGTTTACTACACGGCAACAAAAGCTCGCGCTGGTCAAAGAGACTCGATTTTTTTAACTAGATATTGAGTTTGAAAATGTTTACGGAAACAATAATATTTTGAACAATCATCTCCTAAACATGATCTGCTAAGTCATTTTCAGTAAAAGAAAGCCTTGTTCGGCCATGAATATTCAGGATTTAAATTCTTAACTGTCAAGATGTAATTAGAAGTAAAAATTTACTTGTTCTGGCTGCCATAAATGGATGAGCTGGCCTCCACCTTTCCACGTATGATATTATCATTTTATATGAAGCGGGAAAGGGTCTCTATTGCAACTGCCTTGCACATTTGCTTCATCTTTGAGGACGAAATGACGTGTCCTTGGATCAGCTTTCAACTTCATATGTCCTTTGCGTTTGGGAGGTAGCTAATTCATTCATGTGATTTGTGAACCCAACCAGCAAGCTTAGCTTACGTCCAATTGTCTACTCCAAATTGGAAATCAATTAATATCCGTGACAACTAATTAATTAATTAAAAAGAGTATTCAGCATGGTTTTAAAACCCGACCCGGAGCTACAACCCGGAATTCCTACCATTTTCTGGGTCGGCCGATCGAACTGGTCGGACCACCAATCGGACCAAAAATATTTTTATTTTTAAATATTTTAAATAATATATATATGTAGGTTAAAATATACTTATTTTCCATACAAAAAAGTAGACTTAATTTTTTATCTCTCCACTCTATAAATCTACTTTATTTATTTATTTATTACTTTATAAACTTGTGAAATCAATTTTTTTCTTCGAAAACTACCAAAAAAGTCAATTTCGCCCATTTTTTACTAACCGGGTTCGACTGGTCAGGGTGGGTGGACTTCAAAATCGACCGATCCAACCAGATTTGGTTTGGTTAATACAGACCCCGATCAAAAATCTAAAAATGACCCGGTCTTGTGCCTGTTTCACGGTCCAACCGGTCGAACTACCAGTCAGATCACATTTTTTAAAACCATGATATTCAGTTGTATTTATCTAAAGAAAGGTTCAAGGGACAAACCTATACAAACTAGAGGTGGGCAATGGAGACACTGTTACTTGGACCCTAATATATAATGGGAGACAAGAAAAGATTGTCATGACAAAAAGATTCCCAACTTCATCCTTACCAGTGTTTTTTACATATTGAAATTTGAGAGGACTGTTTAAACCGAAATAAACTTCTCTTTTTGTTCGATGACTCTCTTATAAGCAGTATTCGGACCACTTAATTTCTTACTGCCGATGATTTAAACAGCTGGCCCATAATTTCTACTTATAAACTACCGGTAGTTTAATAAAACTTTTAAATTATAAAAAAATCATTATGTATGTACCGAATGTCAGAAGGATGTACTACTAAAGGATCTACCACAGAATTTGAGAGATATGGATGCAAGAGAGGGAAAATATTCCACTAAACCGTATAGTTCCGTCCAATGGACAATCCGGAGAAGGAAAGTGCAAAGTACATACGTCAATCGCGGTCACCCAGATCACATGTAAAACTAGCAAGCGAAATTTTTTTTTTGGAGAAGTTATGCCACAATAAATACTTAAATCAAATATTCCTTATTCTAGCTTAACTAAGACAATAAAATTATATTAAATATTTGTTTGAAATTTTTTTTCACCTTCTAAAAAAATCCCACAAATTCAAAACTGAATTAATCGAGATACGAAATTTAAATGATAGACTTATAGGTGAATGAGCTAGGATAAGCGCATCACAGCACTGACTGGTTTATAATAAAACAAAGACACCGTGGATTTTGCTTCGAGAACTTGCGAGTTTGTTTGAGAAAAAAGAAAAGCAGAACGAGCACTCCCATCTCTGATCAATCCAAAATCACAAGAATCTGAAACAAAATGTGTGTGTAGTCGTTTATCTATCCGCCAATTTCCACACAAACCTTTTTGGTTAAACTACATTTTTTATAGGGAGGTTAAACTACACTTTACTTTACTTAAAAAAATTACATTTTACTATCATGTCATCCATATTTTAACACATTACTACTTTGTGGTTCTAAATTTTATGACCATAAAATTTTGCCCCACTAACAATCAAGTACACTTGCTAACTCTAGTTACTCGAACTAAATTGTCATGCTACATCATTAATTCTATTTACGTACCATGTTGGATAAAATTAGTAATCTAACATTGCATGTACATAAAATTAATAACATATAATTTAAAATCACAAGATAATAATGTATCAAAACTCAAAAAGTCGACTTTAACCAAGTCTTGTTATGCATACTTCTTATCTGTTTGATTATTTCAATTAACGATGGCCCGAAGCGAACAAGAAAAATTCCAAATTCAGGGTTAGACAAAAAAGACAGAAAAAGGCAGCAAAGCAAAACGTTGCTCTAAAATCTGATCGACGACGAAGTTCGCTTGCCAATGCACTGGGTAACTATTGGAAGAAATGCACAGCTCGGAACTATATACTTCATTATAAAGAATCAGCGCTCCAATACATCTATCCAAAAAAAATATTAGAAAAGAATTAGGGAGAGCTCTTTCCTTTTCCTTTTTTTCCTCTTTAGGAATTGAGAAATTCCCCTGCCTATACATTGTATGGAAGAAAAATATAGAGAGACTAGCGGCTCAAATGAGGAATTCCAGGAAGTCAGATCGAACCTGCTTCTGCTCTCGCAGGTTATCCTGCGTTTTAACGTTAAAACTCGCGCGCCGTCGAATAGCCGCCTCATCATTGCAGCCCCCCATCCAGGAATACACAAGGATAGAGAGGTGAAGAGTTTAATCCAGCATCTGATCGGTGTTGATTTGGCCAAATATATCAGGACAAGACTCCCAGTTACCGCATTCTCTGGCTTCCCAGTACCCTCCGATATAGCGGTATGCATCACTTCCTTTCTCCTTGGCAAACCATTGTGGTTTCCAACCACTTTCTTGCATCTTCCGTGCCTGAGCATAAGCCGAAATGAGATTGCATACGAAAAAAAGATACCCGAATGGCACAGATATTGATGCAAAGAGATAATTTGGATCTTACTTGGCGTTGCCGCTGCTCTAGCCGCAACTTCTCTACATTTGCCATTTCGTATTCACCATTTTCCAAGTACCTTTGATCAGGTCTGAGCCTTGAATCCGTTGGTGGCAGCTTTTCCTGCAGATTGAGAAAACCCAATCATCTACGAAGCTCAACTGAGAGTAAGGCCAAGGGAATCAGTTGATTGCCAGCAGCTAACATTATCCCGTCGACACCATTTAACTGACTCATCTTGGTGGCAATCAACATCCTTATCTTTCTGAACTCGCTCAAGTTTCTTTCAGTTATGTGAATTGGTAAAATCAAGAAAATCACCTTAAGTCCTGGAGTTAGCTCATTCGAGGTAATTGCGAAGCGTGTCAAATTGTATCTGGTTGGAGAATTGGGAGGTTTACTTTTTGTCCAGAGGAGACCAGCTTCATTCAAGTCAAATCCCTTCCCTTTCCCAGAAAGGTCACCATGGACATAACGCATGCTTTCATCCCATTTCCCAAAAAGAGTTGCCATCGTCTTGCCCTTACTATCTTGAACAATTCCTTGGACCTGCAAAGGAACCAAAAATACGTGAACTTTAGAAACAACTTAAACAAAAACCAAAAGCTTCAGAGGAATAACATCCTTAGGAACAACTCGCTTTCCCATATTGACCTCAATGATTCAAAAGTATCAGTAAAGACACAAAGACCTCACCTGGTGGGGGTTTCTATCAATGATAGACTGCTCCTTAAACTTCAGCTTGCAGGAATACTCACGATTTCCTTCTATACGCATCGTACCGTAGTGATCACAATATAATTTCCCCAATATGAGATTGTATATTGAAGTCGTCACCTGATACAACAATCTGGTTTCAACTGGAGCTTAATTGAAAACTAAAATGACAAAGGTCAGATTAGTACCTTATTCCATTGAAAAACTTCCCCATCGTCAAATTCTAATGTCAAAACACCAACTGGATCAAGTTGAATAGATCGACCCCAAAATTTGCTCTTTAGATTGCTATCCGCCCAAAACTTCCATCCTGGACCCTCACAGTGGCAGGCAACAACCATCGGGTGATGACTAACCTGACCAAAAGGTTGCCCATATAAAACAGTTTAGGGACCTAAACCATGTGGTTCTCTATGAAAAGTGCAGAAATCTGCCAATTGATGGAGCCAGGCATAGCTCACACTAATTGTTGCCTGCCTTAGCTTCACATGAGTAATTCAGTTCTATGAGAGGAGAACAGACACAAACGATCTTCGACTCCCACTTCAGGTCACTGCATCACAAGCTCTATCGCTTTGCCCATGCAGACTAGATGAAAGTATCTGAACAAACTGTTACCAATTTTTGCTCTTATAACATACAAGTCAACAAGCAACAGGCTCATTTGACATGCCATCACCCATCTAAGATAAGGAAAAATTCACGGAACAATACCAACTATTAACTTCCTAGTCTATTATCTGGCCCAATTCGAGACCCTTACAAAATGCCTACATGCGAATAGGTAAAGAGAACGAGGAAAAGGACAACCACGTAACAAAACTTACTTTCTCTGAGAAAAAACGGAGGCCTTTATCTGGATAGTCGGCCTCGTAAGTTTCACCCAGCAATGGATTGAATGGCTTGCATATCCTTCCCTCGGTAGAAGCGTACCCAGAGACAGCAAAAGCGGCCACGTTGAGAATTCTCATAAGGCTATCACCCTGCAGAACAGTTGCAACTACAGTGTTCACACAGGACACCGCAGAGGTTCATAATATATAATGCAGGACATCCATATGGATTACTACTTACTAGGTATAACACACAAGAAAAAGCATCTCAACCATGGATCCAAGGGAATCACAATGCATGCTTTTTGGACAGACAAGTCAACATGCATACGAAAAGGAGAACTGAATCTATGCATAAGAAGAAAATCGAGAAAAGAAAACTACAGTTGCTCGTTTGAGTGGAAACCATACAGTTTCACCTGAGTTCCCACGTTGAAAATGAAAATGTAACAACAAAAGGATGCAAACACAAAGAAACTTGAGGAACCCAACAAGAAAGAAAAAACAGACTCACCCTTCTACCCCATTCATATGCCCGATCAAGGAGGTAAGAATATTCCAAATCCTCGAAACATTTTTGTAAAGAAGAAATGGGCTCATTGAAGTAAACTGGAAGGCAAACTTTGGTAAGATCCTTCCCTATGTTATCCTTAATCATGGACCAGAGGCTGACACCCTTTTCTTTTTCAACTGGATCAGGTAACTTCTTCCGTCGCTTAATATGTGTATAACTTTTGCCAACAGATTTTATGGAAGGGTCAACATCATCTTCTGACTCTGGTGCATAGAACCCCTCATCATCTGTGGAAAAAGATGTTCTCACTTCTGACCCATTACTTTTAAAAGAACCCGATGACAGAAAGTCGCGAGTATCAAAGAAGGCATTCTCGTCATCATCCGTTTCTTCATCCGCTGCATCATTTCTTCCATTATCATAATCGGATTCACTTGCACTTCCGTCTGCTTCCACAAATAAGAATTGAAAGTCCTACTCAGAGTTCTATACCAAGATATTAAAATGATATATAACAATTACAACATTATAAAGTTGCAATCTTTAGTCATGATGTGATGTGATTTTAACTTGGGTTCAGAATATTATGCAAAAAGTATAGAAAGCATACAATAAGAAAAAGAAACTAATATACTCATTAGAAACCAGAAAGAATTTAATAAGTAAACCTTAAGAGTATTAATTCTTTCATCTATATCAGCACTACACCATTTGAAATTTTTTACACCTAACATTACCAATTACAACAGCTTAGCAGATTAGAGCACTTAAAAGGGTTTAGTATAGAAACTTCTAAAGGATAGAAGCCCGGACACTAAGGAGATTTAACCAAACAAATAACATGAGCTACTTTTTTCACTTTATCTGCAGAGAAAAGATCATCCACCTTCAAACGTTCTGTCTATTCTCGCTATTTTCCAGGAGGGAAATAGAACATACTCTGCAGCTTAAAACCAGAAATGGAAACGGAAACTTTTTTTAGCCCTTCTTGCAGCATTTCGGAATTTCTTCTATATTTCACTACAGATAGATATGCCTATCACCAGTCCAGCGAAGAACTCCAGGAAAAACATTCAGGGCCTTCCCCACCATTTCTGGGAATAAATTTATGTTTTACTCCTATATACCTACTCAAAGTTTGACCGTAATTGGAAAATTTCCTATGAACCAAAAGAAAGCTCACTACTTGGATCAGGATTCAGGATACTTGCACAATTTTATATAGTGTAATGACTACTTAATTCATCAAACTTTCAGTTGTGGACACCCTTACCACTGCATTTGTCTTGCTGTAAACTTGAAGTGGTTCCATGGTCATTCTGTCTTTGGCTCTCATCAACCACGGTGTTCTCCAGGTCAACCTTGTCTGTCTAAAACATTACAAAAAATAATCAGCTGAACATAAAAGATATTCTTCCGGCCCCATCAACAAAAGGAGCACACATAAACCAATACCTTCAGAAAAATTATGGTATATAACTAGCGAAAAGTAACATATTCTGAGCAAACATTAGAGGACCATAGCTTTAGAAATACAAAATTTAATTTGAGACAAAGGTAATACCAAAGCCGAATACACCAATTAACAAGAAACACGCAATGCAGTCAAACTCACATTGTCCAGATTCACAAACACATTTTGCTTATATCCACATTCACTTTCATGATTAGGGTTGTCAAGATGGTAAAGATTGAAGAATGGTACAAAACTGCTTATATCCACATTCACATCCATATAGAAAAACGAAGGGAGAAACTGATGTCCACTGAACATGTCACAAGTGGCATAAAGACAGCCTACCGCATGAACTACAACAAACAGGATTATATCATAGATCGCCCTTGACAAGTAATGGAGTGGATATAATAAACCGCTGTTTATAGGACATCTTACCCAACTTCTAATATCAGATTTTCAAAGAGAAGACAAATTATCAGGTACAGGCATTTTCTGTTCCTCGGTGTTTCGGAAGATTATATGAGTACTTGAAGATAAAGCTATGGTGTGCAACAGTTTCTTCATTCGAAAAGAAAAACATGACCGCTGACAATCTGTTGTTTTGTTTTGTACAGACAAAACAGGAAGAGTCGAAGGAACACCATTGCAGAAGATATGGAAATGCTCACTGCCTACTTCAGTTCACCTACAGTAATTCAGTGAGCACCTCAAATGGTGCTGCACATCAACTCATGATTGCAAAATTTTCATAGACTGGTCGTTTGGCTTAGTTTGCGGAACTCAACCAACAACATTATCGATACACCTTCAATTAATCTAAGGGTCACTTAAATGGCTTCGACCTCTTCTGGTTACTAAGCCATTGAAATTAAATTAACTAACAAAGAGCTAGATTAAAGATTAATACTTATCCATCTTAAAACCACGAGCAAGACAACAAACTGGAATGGTAATTCAATTAAACAATGAACCATCAGATTACAGCACATCACTCTCTGCACAAAATTAATACATAGCTAATGACCCCCCGAAAAGAATTTAAAATAAAGAAAAACAAAGAGGTGATAATCACACCTGAATTCCGATCCCTCGAGCTACCTAATCAATTGCATCCTTTTTGCCCTAAGAAAGAACGACATTTGAAATTATACCTCTAGGTGGCGGAGTGTGTCAATTAGCAGCCACTGCTTTTGCTTAAGGAGGACGATCTGGTTTTGCAAGCCAGCAAATTCTGACATCATGATCTGCTCGGTATCCTGGATCACGCTCTCCCTCACGCCTTCCTCGTGCAGCTTCTGCCTCAGCCTCTCCGTGGAGACTGCTGCCACCGGGCCCATCAGCTCGCTGTTCGACATCCTCGGGAACATGTCCTTAACTGCCTGTAGTGCCTTCACCCACGCGATCTTGTCCTCCCTCGTGTCCGCCCTCAAGTGCAGCCTCTTCGTCCCGGTGTTTATCGAAAACCGCTTGTCGTCCGATCTGCTCTCCCTTATCGACGACACCTACATTCAATTCCACAAACAACAAGTTCAAAATCGGCAACCAAAATTCAGAAAATATAATTCCAAAGCCGTCGAGATTAGACCGACCTTGAGATGGACTTCGCCGACGGGCTTCCTCCGGAAGTCACCGGAACTAGAGCCGTTCCTGAAAGGCTTGGAGATCCTCTTAGCCGATTCCTCTCCGATGACCTTGCATCCCTTCTCCGTCTCCTGGTTGACCACGATCTTGTCGGGCCCGTGGATCTTGTAGTACGAAAGGACGCCGTCCTGCAACACGAACCACCGCGGCCTCCATCCCTTGCCGTAGTTCACCCACTTCTGCAGGACGCCGGAGATCCCGTTCCCTACGATGTCGTTTATCATGACGTCAACCTGCGGCTCCCGCGCGGACGCAGACGCGGATACCGACGACGGGATCGCGACGGCGCCGTTGGGAAAGCGGAAGGCGAGCGTCGGGTCGGATCTGGCGGACATCGGGGCGGGATCGGAGACGGGGGAGATGCAGCAGAACGGATGCATATGTGTGTTCGGAGATTCACGATACGGCGCCGTAGCGGCGGTTTATTCGCATGGTTCGCTTCGATTTCGATTTATTTGGATTGTTCGGTTCGTAGAAAGAGGAGAAGAAGTGGGGAAATGGAGGAGACGGTTATATGACTAATATTGATTTATTTAAAAATGGCTAGAGAGAGAGAGGGAGAGGGAGCGAAAGGTTCGGCGAGTGGAGGGAGGAGTGACGAAAGAAAAATTGGAATTGAAATAAAGGGGACAGATAATTGATAATTCAGTTTGATGATAATTAAATAATTAAATATTTCGGGAAAATAAAATAGAACCGAGGTGGAGTGGTTTGAGAAAAAACGGGGAACGGGGAGAGTAGCTGGTTGTGGGAGGGAGACGGAGTTGGGAAGGGTGTTTTCGGGATTCTTCATGGGGTGCGGTTGCCTGTGGGCGGGTGTAGGAGAAGGGACGCTTTTTGAGGTTGGCCGTTGGGGGAGAATCGATGCCTGCGTACGTGACAAGGCATCTTCCCCAATCCCACGTGGAGTATGGAATAGGTCGCCATGTGTCGTCACGGGAATAATGCTGCGGCGGATTGGACCGCAATGGGATTTAGTAATTTGCATTTTTATTTTTCCTGAATAATACTCTGGTTGCACAATTATGACTTAGTTTGTCAGATTTTTTTTATAGATATAATACATGGTTTTTTTAATTTGACAATATATTTGACTTAATGATATAATACGTAAGGATGACAGAAGTCTAGAGTTTAAACTTTGAGAGATGTAATGTTGATATAAATATTTTCCAAAAAATGGTTTATTTTCTCTCTCTTTGTTAAAAAGTTGATGTTCAAAAATTGTTATTTCATATACTCTCAATTGCGTGGAAAATTAAACTAGGAAGATTGACAAGATCTTCGTATAATGGCCCTGAAGTGAGAACCACGTTAACTCGGATCTCAAAGTTTCAACACAAAACTTAAAATTATAAGTTATTCACAAGAAAAATACAAAAAAGTTACATAGTAAATGACTCCTAGAGAATACATGGACATCGGGATTGGCCATCTTACTTGTTGAAACGGTTGAGTTTTATATTTCATTGCCACACCACGGGAGGCATGTTGGTGTTGGTGGAAAGTGCAAGAAAATTTGGATTTGTGTATATATCGTGATTCAACTTTTATAAAGTTCGATATTTTATTTAGAAATAAAGTTTTAAATAGATCTTAATGTGATTGTAATTTTTTTTTTCAAACTCAAATTCAAATTCACATGTAAATCTAGATCCATAATATATTTGGTTTTGCAAAAGTATCTTTAATATATGAGTCAATTGAATGTCATCTACCACCGCATGTATGGTCTGATGGATAAGATATCATTCCTTAAGTATGAGGTGAGATAATCGAATCCCAACGATCGTCCAAGATCGAATCCCAACTCCTTCCCGCTGTTTTACAAGTCTCTGGCTAGTTTGATTTATTTAATTATTTTTACAAGACAATTTATCCAACATGTAATAAAAAACTACCACCTTAACTAAAATTTGTTGCCTAACAAAGTGTACCGTTGTTTGTTGGTTGTGTATCTTTGCCGCATATAACATTGTTTGTCGCATGAATATACGAGTACCGTTGTTCGCTCCACTAGATGGGGTCAACTTGAGTTTAATTGTTTTTTTTCAATGATAATATAATTTTTTTTGTAAATCTAAATTTTAACACCAAGAATTACACTTTGCCAGTGTTTGAATCTTGAAATTCCGTCAAATTGTCTTATACTTTGTATTGCTAGGTTAAATATCCTTTGGTCAATGATAATATAAATTGAACCATGATCAACAATATAGAGAAACACACGATTAATCATTTAATTTTTAAATACTTTTACTAGTCGAACGGGAGACAACTCACACCTTAGCTAAATTTGGTTAACTACCAATGCGTACCATCGTTCGGTACATGATGTATCATTATTTGTTGCTGATGTACTATTGTTCACAGCACTATAATATCATTGTTCGTCAATGAGATATTGGAGGATTGTAGGTAAACAGGCGTTGATTATGCAGTGGACAATGGTGTATCATACTTTAAATACAAAATTTTAAAATTATCCATAAAGTAATCTATTATATTACAAGTTTGTCATTGATGAGTGCTAATCATATTATGTTGTCCGGATGATGATGCGGTGCCCTCGTCCAACCCAATTCATCCCCTCCATATATAAACTGACGTCCTCACCTGCCTATCCCAATAACCCAGTTTGATGTTGCAAACCATTCAACTAAGTGATTAGAATTAACATAATTTCATCAAGAGCCAGTTATTCTTATTTTCTAAAATAGTGGTGACCAAGAATCTTTTTATAGAATAGGGTAGTTTTAGTACAATATGGAACGAAATGTTGTCAATTACAACAACACATAAAGAAACAAGACCCATTAATACGCCATCAAGCTGCTGAGAAAGAGGGTTGCTCGTTCTCGATCAAATATCAACACCTGGAGTTGAATTAATCTCTACATAAAAAGAAGTGTCATAAAAAGAAGTGTCCGTCAAGAAGCGGCCACACCAGAATATGCTGAACACAAATAAAAATATAATAGTAATATTCAAATACACGAACTTATCAAAAAAATTTCAAATACACGTACAATTTAAGGAAATTTGTCCTAAAGATATCATTTTTTTTAATGGACAGAAAAGTCCCAATATATAAATATAAATATAAACATAAAATACAATTACATTTTAAATAAATATCATATCCGCAACCCAACTCAACCTCCTTCTCCAAACTGAAGAATCCTTGACGCATCATTGTGACCACTGCTATAAGAAATCGTATCTTTTCCAATCGACTAAGAATAGTAGGAATTTTTTTGTGGTAGATCCGAAAATGCCTTCTCCGAAAATATCTAATCTCTGGCACGATATTTTAACATTGTTTCTTGTGGATTCATTTTTAAAATATGGAAAAGTACATTTTGACAAATCTGATTTAAAACACACATTTGTGATTTACAGCTTGACAATTCACGGCTATTTGCCTGTTTTTTCTAAAAAATAAAATAAAATAATCGTTAACAATATCACATTATACTTTCAATATATTTCTTCGTTAGTGCACGAGCTCTTCGTTTTTTCCCCGAAACGTGTCCGGCCAGGGATGGCAGAAATACTCATACCTTGAGGGTTAGATCCTACCTTTATCCCGTGGGTCGAGAGTATGTTGACTTTGACTGGGTCTAAGGTAGAGTATAAATCCTATGAATTTCTACCATACCCTTACCTTTTTACCCTAATTTGAACTCAACCCTAACTAGACCCTACTTAAACTTTAAGTAGACACTTCTGTCTTTAAATTTTACTTATAAATTATAATAGAGTTTTCAAATATTATAGAATATATTTCATGATATTGACTTCGAAATTTGAAGTATATATAATTTAAATTTTCTTTATTGATATACTAGATATTTCATGATTAATCTTCACATATTTATTATAATTTAGTTAAATTTTATATTTAAAAATTATCAAAAATGTCTTGCATTTAATTCAAGGGTCGAACCCTACAAGACTCCGTAGACCCTGCGGACCCTGAGGGTAAGAGTTTGAGTCTAATAATGAGATTTGTCAAAAGTTTAGGGTAGAGTATGGATCTAACTTTCTAAACTAAGGTATAGGTAAGATCCTATCAATACCCTATCATACCTTTTGCCATCCCTATGTCCGGCCCCAGTATATCATCGATAATTGACAATATTATTATGGACGTGTTCTCTACATGGAAGTCGAATCAAATTTTAAGAAGCCATTAGGTGAAGAAATAAATTATTCTTTCAAAAAGTGAAGAAATAATTTAAAAATTGACTACATCTAGAATCGGAGAAGAAAAACTCAGTGGACGCAGACAAACTCGTCAATTGATAAAAAAGATGATAGAAAACTCGCATATTAGCTGATGCTGGAAAACATGGATAGAAATTATGAATCTGTTAATTCTAAGAATACCCGAAAAATATTATAGAATATTGATCCGTTGATTTTACGAATACCAAAAAATGACACAGATAATAGAAAAAATCCGTATTCTCAGAATCAACGGATTCACGGTCTCCTATCCACGTTCCCCTGCATCATTAGCTAAATAGTTAAAATTAGTTAATTACGTGTACCATTGTTTGGTGCATGATGTATCATTATTTGTTGTTGATGTAGCATTGTTCACTACACTATAATACCATTGTTCGTCGATAAGATATTAGAGAATTGTATGTATACATGTGTTGATTATGCAGTGGACAATAGTACATCGTACTTTAAATATAAAATTTTAAAATTGTACTTATGTAATTTGTGATATTACAAGTTTGTCATTGACGTACACTGACCATTTTATGTTGTCCGGATGATGCTGCGGGGCCCTCGTCCCGACCTAATCCATCCCTTAATATATAAATTCCCGTCCCCACCTGTTGTTAAGGCATCAGAAGTGATTTTGATACGCCCTTACACAATAATAGAGAGATATAGAAAACGTAAGAATACTTAAGACATGCGATATACGTGGTTCGGTCAACTGATCTACATCCATAAGGGTTGAGACGATCTTCACTATGTTATATATGGAATAGAAAGATATATAGAGTGCACACAAGGCGACCTACCACTAACCTTTCTCTGCCTATACTAGTGCACCATTATATTTACTCCTAAGGAATTTCAAACCCTGCCCTCCTATTTATAGGAGCTAGCCCTCATCTAAATAGGAAATAGAATTTCCATCTAATTAAAACATGAATTTGAATCCCAACACCTGTCTATCCTAGTAACCCAGTTTGATGTTCTAGCAATTCAACTAAGTGATTAGAATTAACATAATTTTTTCAAGAGCTAGTTATTTTTTTCTAATATAGTGGTGACCTAAAAACCTTTTATAGAATATAATAATTTTCGTACAATGTGGAGCAAAATGGTATCGATACAATGACACATACATATACAAGACCCACTATTACATCAGGTCCTCGAATTGAATTAACCTCTACATAAAAGAAAGTCTCTGCCAAAAAACGACCACTCGAAAACCTGCTGAACACAAATAAAAGAATGATGAAATATTTAAAATAAAATTAAAAATAAAAATTCTAACATTAATATTCAAATACACGAACAACTTTGAGGGAAATTTATCCTAAAGATATTGTATTTTTTTTGAAATAGAGCAAAAATTTCTGATATATAAATATGAAAATAAAATAAAATAAATAGAGATAATTACTGAGAGGACTCGAGGGTATAGTCAAATAGACTCTGAGGACCCTGTAGTTTTCCTACTAATTGATGAACCCCTGTAGTTTGGTTACTATTATACATTCCGGTCCCTGTAGCCGGAATCAGCAATTTTTTCGGCGAACTTCCCACCTGAAATGTCTAAAATACCCTTACACAAAAAGATAAAAAAAATTTATCTCTCCTCTCCTCTCCTCCCTTCTCTTCTCTTCTCTTCTCCCTTCTCTCACGCTTCACCATCTCCATGTCGGCGCCGAGCCGCCACCCTTTCCCGATGCCCCAGTCCCTCTCCGGCTAGCTCGACTCGCTCGCATCGTGGGGGGCCCAACCGGGCACCAAGAACGTCCACAACCTCTGGCTTGAGCTCGCCGATTTGACGCTGCCATTTAGGACCCTCCATATTGCCACAGTCTGGGTCATCCAGAACAGCCAGGTGCTCGTCGAGGCCCGCCAAAAGCTCTCGATGGTAGTCTCAAGGACCGGTTTAGGCCCCTTTCAGAGAAGATGAAGCCCGGTGAGACGCCGGAGGCTGCGCTCTGGGCTGTCAGTGAGGAGCTCGGGTCGGTCCTAAATGGCCGCAGAGAAGTCTGGATCGTCCTGGGGACATATAGGGAGACCGTGGAGGAGAGGCATTCAGTCTCCTACCTGGGGCTGCCCGCGAGGTACGTGTTGCATTCGATGGAAGCGGTGGTCGATGGGCTGCCGGGAGAGGAGGAGTTGGTCAAGCCGGGTCCGATCACCTTAGGTTATTGGGTTTTTTATAGCTTTTTCGATCCATGTAGGCCTAGGGGTATTTTAGATATTTCAGGTGGAGAGTTCGCTAGAAAAATTGCCGATTCTGGCTACAGGGACCGGAATATATAATAGTAGCCAAACTACAGGGGCTTAGCAATTAGTAAGGAAACTACAGGGTCCTCAGAGTCTATTTGACTATACCCTGGGATCCTCTCAGTAATTATCTCAAATAAATATCATATTCGCAACTCAGTCTCCTAACTAACTAAAGAACCCTTAACTCAATAATGCCGACTAATATCTTCATCTGTCGCCGGAACTACTCGCTTTGTTAGGCTCGGACTTCCCGACTTAAAGTCTCTCTTAATACAAGTGGGGTTTATTCTCCAACAAAATAATAATAATGACGACTAATATATCTTTTCCAATATACTGAGAATAGTAGGAATCCGAGATATCTCCCTCGGCTTGAGCTCGCCGAGGGCAATATCTCGCTCGCCGATTCGACACCACCGTTTAGGATCCTCCACGTTGCCACGGTCTGGGTCGTCCAGAACAGCCGGGTGCTCGTCGAGGCCCGCCAGAAGCTCTCGACGATAGTCTCAGGGACCGGTTTAGGCCCCTTTCGGAGAAGATGAAGCCCGGTGAGACGCCAGAGGCTGCGCTCCGGGCGGTCAGTGAGGAGCTCGGGTCGGTCCTGGATGGCCGTAGAGAAGTCTGGATCGTCTCGGGGACATATAGGGAGACAGTGGAGGAGAGGCATTCGGTCTCCTACTCGGGGCTGCCCGCGAGGTACGTGCTACATTTGATGGGAGCGGTGGTCGATGGGCTGCCGGGAGAGGAGGAGTTTGTCGAGCCGGGTCCGATCACCTTAGGTTGTTGGATTTTTTTTAGCTTTTTCGGTCCCTGTAGGCCTACGGGCATTTTAGATATTTTAGGTGGAGAATTCGCCGAAAAAATTACCGATAACAGCTACAGGGACCGGAATGTATAATAGTAGCCAAACTATAGGGGCTTAACAATTAGTAGGGAAACTATAAGATCCTCAGAGTCTATTTAACTATACCCTGAGATTCTCTCAGCAATTACCTCAAATAAATATCATATGCAACTCAGTCTCCTAACTAACTAAAGAACCCTTAACTCAATAATGACGACTAATATCTTCGTCCGCCGCCAGAACTACTCGCTTTGTTAGGCTTGGACTTCCCGACTTAAAGTCTCTCTTAATACAAGCGGGGTTTATTCTCCTCGGTTAAATAGCCAACAGCCAGTAGGGAGTCAGTCTCCACCACTAGTCACCCTGGATTTTCAAAGCTTGATGCGCAGGAGGAAAGGAATTTTAGTATAACGTGATTTAACGTATTGAATCTCGTTAATTTCACTCAACAAATTTATCACCATTGAAGTATAATTTCAACAAATGCTCTTGGTTGCGATGTTGTTTTTGATATACAAAAAAGTCACCGTCAAATCATGGTCATCGATCCTGTTCAATGATTCTAAACAAACAATAATTCAACAATAATTTGTATGGATGATTTCAAGCAACGTGCAAGGATGGATGAGACAGGATAAGACAAAAGGTGCAAAATGAGGTGTTGCGGAAGTATATTTTTTTTGAAGGGGAAAGCATAACTGCTTATATTAAGTAAGAAAATCGAAATAAAGTAATATGTCAAGTTCGATAGAATGG
The DNA here is from genome assembly GCA_963995505.1 of Hypericum androsaemum. Taxonomy (NCBI): domain Eukaryota; kingdom Viridiplantae; phylum Streptophyta; class Magnoliopsida; order Malpighiales; family Hypericaceae; genus Hypericum; species Hypericum androsaemum. Next base: position 9,834,109 of record OZ023191.1, on the reverse strand, counting down.
AAACAACCCAATCCGAAAGAAGAAGCCTAAGACGGATTTGGCGACAAAGCCAAACCGCAACCAAGTTTTGAGAACGGGAATTATTCAAGAGAGAACAATATGGTAATAGAACTAGAACTTACATAATTCCTATTACAAAATATTTAACATCCCAATTAATAGAAATCCTTAAGTCGTTGATAAAGACAAAAGCAACACCGCAGGAATGTGGGAGTATAGTCGTGGCCCTTACTTTCTACCGGGAAAAAAAGACACCCCCGACCAAGTCGCTAGGGAGTGAGACGGATATATAACACACGAAAAGCTCTCATTTGCTTGCTCTTTTTGCAGGCTTCCGACGAACATGTGGCAGGGCTCTCACGGTCTATTGCATTATGAGATTAAAAATTGTTGGACCTTGAGCCCAATAGGCAATTATTATTGTGCCTAATTGGGCCCGGACCCATTAGTCCCAAAAAGTTGGGTTGGATGGTTGACCGGCCCGAAGCCACACAAGCGCCACGTCAGCGTGACGTGTCGCTGACGTCACATGTGGCAGCCCACGTGGCAAACCTAGGTGTAGCCTTGCCATGTGGCGGACATGTGGTCCAAAGCGTCACGTGGCGTGCCATGTGACGGACACGCGGCCTGATGCGCCACGTGGCGTGCCATGTGGCGGACGTGTGGCCCAAAATGCCACGTGGCCCAAAATGCCACGTGGCGCATTTTGGTTGTCCGGATTTCCCTATAAAAGGGGAAATCTGGCTGGACCAATTTGTAACTTTTTTCACAACCACTCAATAAGAAAGGAAAATTCCGGATCAGTTCCAGAATTTTAATCAAATTTTCAATAAAGGAAATCTCGTGAAAAGCAATTACGAATCCGTTCAAACGTGATCGTAATTCGACTAGCACGAAGAAGTTGTGGACCCGAGCCTGTGGACCTCTTACTTCAACAAATAAGTGATTTATTATTAACGAATTAGTTTGTTAATTAAACGGGTTTAACACGTAATACTCATTAATTACGCGTCAAAACCATCAATTGGTATCAGAGCATGGTTGAAACCATGTTTTGATGATAATATGATGTTTCAATTCAAGTAATTATGTGATTTATTGAGTTAAAAATCATATTAATCGTAATTTTATGGAAAATCATAATCTGTTGGACTTTAATGTAATTAATTTGGAACCAGCGGGACTAAATTAAATTTTGCCTAACCACGCGGGCAAATTCGCGCATGCGCAAAACCTTAAGGTACCAATCTGAAATTTGACCGCTTACGTGGTACCTGCATGTCATGGACCTCGGTGCAATTTTCGAAAGACTTGGGGATTAATTGGAAATTTTTCCAAAAATCCCCAAATCAACACAAACCGTAATCGGGCAATTTGGGCGATTTCGCCCGAAATCGAAATCCGTCGATCGACGATAGTCGATTCTCCGGCTTCTCCCCGACGTCCCGATACCACGTTTGTGGATCGACGTCGCCGAAATCGCGAGATCCAGAACGACGACGGCGGAGAGACGCGGAATGGAGAAGACGATCGCGGCGGAGAACGGCTGGACGACGGCCCGCGAGGCCGCTACGGCCGTGATCGCGAGGCCGAGACGAGTCGATTGCGACCGGTCTTGGCCCTTGGTTCGCCGCCGTTACGCAGCGGTCGTGGAGAGGAGCGGCGGCTGGTTTTCGCCTTCGCAGTCGGGGAGAGAGAAAGAGATGGGGAAAAATATGCGAGGGGCAAAATCATAATTTCACGATTTTTCCCAAAAATATTTATACCCGGGTCAAGAAAATCAAAAAACTGGACGGATTGACCTGGTTTCTTGGTTCGACCAACCCGATTTACGGTCAATTTTGACTTAAGTCAAAATTGGACTTAAAAATTGGGTTTTTTCTCTTTTAATTGGATAAAATCAGTTTTTATTCAATTAAAATCTAATAAATTGATAAAAATTTTAAGAAATTTTTGTCAATTAGGTTTATTAAAATTATATTTTAATAAACTTAAAAAGAAAATATTTTGGAACGAGTTCCGAGATATGTGAAAGTTAAACTAAAATCACATAAATTGATCCATAAAATGTTCATCAAAAGATTGGAAAATGAGTTTTTCAATCCTATTTTGGGAAAATATGAGTATTAACCCGAAATTGAATTGCAATTGTTGCAAGATTTGATGGCTACTGGAGACAGGTATCTGAACTTCTGTGCAACAGAACTTCGACAGAAGATTCTGAAGCGCCGTTTACCGCTGCGTGTGCCCAAGAATGACATGTATGTCATCGTTGAGCACATTGAGGCTGTTCACCGGGAGATGCAAGAGTGCATCTGGGCCAGAGGTTACGATCATGGAGAGGACTGGCCCTCTATGTTTCGAGACCTCCTGGTCACGATAAAAATTCGAGAAGATATGAGTGTCTTCTCGGCACCCGAGTTCAATACCCATAGAGATGCTCTCTATGGTCTGTTCCATTATCTTGAGGATAAGGGTCTTCGCAGAGAAATGATACCTTCTCCTGTTCTGGAGCTGCGAAGCGGTTTGATCGTGAACCGCTACCTCGTTAAGGATTACTATTATAGTTTTCCTCCGCTCCTGATCATCTGGGTCATGGATTCAATTCCAGTTCCGGAAAGTACCCTGGAACTTCTCGTCGGATCGTCCTCGTACCCGGCCCCCACTGGAACGTCCTCGGACCCAGATCCAGATATGTATCTGGATTCTCCTACCGGATCGCCTGGACATCCGATCCCTGTGTGATTATATGTTTAACTGTCCCCATGTACATATGTTATTTTTGGGGGACTTTTGTACAATAGGTTGAGACCTTATCTGAGTTTTTTGTACATGTGTGTATAAGCTCAGAATGTACAAAAATATGTAATTAAATAAAGATGTTTGTTTAATTGCTTCCACTTGAATTTACTATCGATGAACTTTAAACGGTTGAAGTTTAAGATTAATACTTGAATGGTGAGGAGAAGCATGCCCGCGACCCACTTCGATTTTGAGATTAATCAAGAACTCCATATCGTTAAAAGTTATGAGTGATTAGTAAATTGAATCATATTGCCAAATCAAATTTCTAATATGTTCTCATATTAAAAATCTCTATAGAAATGTCAGTCGCTTCTAGATCCATCATAGCTGAGCTAAACCATGAGTTAAAACTCAACGGTGAAAACTATGACAATCGGAGTATGAAAATCTAATATGTGCTTGAGGAACAAGAGCTTCTGGAGCACATACATGTCATAATGGATGAGCCTGAAGAAGGCACAACTGCTCAACATAAGCGAGATAAGGAAGCTTATGTTATTTGGAAGAAGAAAAACACTACTGCTCAATTGATCTTGTTGAGTTCAATGATGGATGATATCACCAGACAATTTCGCGTGCATGACAACGCGAAAGAGTTATGGGATGCTCTCAAACTGAAATTCGGAAAGCTTTCAGTGTCAAAGCTGTGTGCTTTAACCATAAGGTTTGAGGTTCCCATGAGGAAACACTTGAGAGTGATGTCCAATATGATCAGTGAACTGGCAGAGGCTGGTCACATACTCAGCAACGAGCAGCAGATTCAAGCTGTCATACGTTCTCTACCACCAAGTTGGGAACAGATGAAGACGAATCTTACCCATTCCGATCATTTGGTAACATTTGATGATGTTGCCAGACACCTTGAGCTGGAGGAAGATCGCCTCCTAGCTATGAAATCCCACCCTGAAGCCCATTCGATTTGTTCGACTGGGAGTGGTGGGAAAAAGAAGAAAGGTAAAGGGAAGGGTAAGTGTAAACAAACTCCAAAGGCTGAAAACCATGGAACCAAGTTGGATGGCTCCAAGGCTAAAAAGAACAAGCGGTTTAACATTTTAAAAGTGAAATGTTTTAACTGTCAACAGAAGGGACATTTTGCAAAAGATTGCAAAATGCCCAAGCAGGAGCGACAGACCATATAGCTAGAGACCGTGGTTCGTTCGTTGAGTACAGGCGGTTGCCGGCTGGAGCAAAAACCATTTTTATCGGTAACAACTCATGCGTGGATAAGAAAAGCCTGGGCACTTGTAGATTACACCTTCGTGGTGGTCGTACCCTTCTTTTACATGACGTGTTGTTTGCTCCAGACATACGAAGGAACCTGATCTCAGTTTCAGCCTTGATGTCTTTAGGTTTTTTGTTGTCATTTGAAAACGACACCATTAGATTATTTTTGGATGATGCCTATTTTGGCCTTGGATATATATCGGAAGGTTTTTTTATTCTGGATATTGATCGTTGTGAAAGTTTTTCTTTTGTCACTAGTTCAAACTCATCAGAGGATGATATTAAACTATGGCATTCTAGACTTGGCCATATCGGTCAAGATCGTTTAAATCGTCTAGCTAAGGCAGGACTGTTGGGCAATATAGAGAAATCTATATTACCTAGTTGCGTATCCTATCTAGAAGGAAAAAGTACTAGAAAACCTTTCGGTACTGGGGCTAGAGCCAAATTTTCACTACAATTAGTTCATTCTGACATATGTGGTCCAATGAACGTGAGGGCAAGACATGGAGCATATTACTTCATCACCTTTATTGACGACTATACTAGATATGGTCTGATATACCTGATTTCTCACAAGTCTGAAGCCTTAAACTGCTTCATGACATACATGAGTTTTGTTGAGAATCAGAAGGATAGCAAGATAAAGGCCTTACGAACTGATCGTGGCCATGAATATCTTTCTGATGAGTTCAAAGCTCTATGCATTGAAAAAGGAATTGAACATCAGTTGTGAACCCTTCTTGATATGATTAGATCGATGATGGCAGAAGCAAGTTTGCCTATATCATTCTATGGAGATGTGCTCCTGACTGCCGCATACGTTCTAAACCGTGTTCCCTCTAAGTCTGTTACAGCCACTCCTTACGAAATATGGACAGATCGGAAGCCCGATTTATCCTATTTTAAGCCATGGGGTTGTGCGTCTTATGTCCATTCTACCTCAAGTACTTTCGGTAAATTAGGACCGAGAGGTAGAAAATGTATCTTTATAAGATACCCAGAGGTATCTAAAGGGTACGTGTTCGTGGGTGAACTGCACAATGGACATGTAACATAATTTGAATCACGCGATGTCATTTTTTTGGAGAATAAATTTCTAAAATTGGGGGAGGTTAGTAGTGACCTTACCCTTTATGAGACAAATGAACCAGATTCATGTGGATCACTTCTTCCGAGTGGGAGAATTGAGGAGGAAGATAGAGATTTTTCAACTCAAAATGATCCGGAAGGTCGTGATCTGAGTCCTGTAAGGGAGGTAATTCCTTATTCCAGCGGGAGTACGGTATTTCCACCCAGTGGGAGTGCGATTCCTGGATATGATGAATATATGAGAGATGTTTATCAAAACCGGAAATACCATAGGTCTAGCAGAACTAGCATACCACGCCGACGATTTGACATCGAATGTGAGGCTAATGCATTCTTGGTATCACTAAAGAAATTTGGTGGTCCAAGTAAAATTCTTCTGGCCATCCTACAGGATGAAGATGAACCTAAAAATGTATCTGGAGCATTGTCATCTCCAAAACGTGATGAATGGATGAATGCAATGGATGAAGAAATATCTTCTATGATCAAAAACCAGGTTTGGGATCTGGTTGACCTACCTAAGGGGCGTAGGACAATTGAGAATAAGTGAATTCTCAAAATCAAGCGCAATGCAGATGGCAGTATCGAAAGATACAAAGCGCGTTTGGTTGCCTAAGGATTTAAACAACAGGATGGGATAGACTATGAGGAGACTTTTGCACCTGTTATTAGATTTACGTCAATTAGGATCATTTTAGCTATGGTTGCTAACATGAATCTAGAATTACATCAAATAGATGTAAAGACTGCTTTTCTCCACGGAGAATTGGATGAAGAAATCTATATGATTCAGCCTGAGGGCTACATTCAAAAAGGCTGCGAACACAAAGTTTGCAAATTGAATAGATTAATTTATGGCCTTAAGCAGTCGTCTACACAGTGGTATATTCATTTTCATAATACAATCATGCAGCATGATTTTATTATCACCTTGTATGTTGATGACATACTTTTAGCTGGAAATGACATAGGATTTCTTGTCAAAATCAAAGATTGGTTATCTTCCAATTTTGAAATGAAAGACATGGGTGAAGCAGATTACATACTCAGAGTTAAGATTTTGAGGAATCGTTTGAAAAGAATAGTGTCTCTTTCACATGAGACATATATTCGCAAAGTAGTAGAATGTTTTAATTGTGATCCCATTGGTTAAAGGTCATAATTTGTGTAAAGACATGTGCCCAAAAACAGCTAAACAACGTAGGGACATGGAGAAGATTCCTTATGCCAATGCAGTTGGATGCCTGATATACGCAATATTGTGTACTAGACCTGACATTTGCTATGCTATTGGGATAGCAAGCAGATATCAGTCTGATCCAGGCAGTGCTCACTGGAAGGCTGTCAAAGGGATTTTGAAATATTTGAATACTACTGCAGAATACTCCTTATGCTATCAAGGCCGTGACCTGATAATGAGTGGTTATACTAATGCTGATTGGGAAGGTGATGTGGATAAGAAAAAGTCTACATCTGGATTTGTTTTCTTGTTGAATGGAGGTGCTGTCTCATGGAGCAGTAAGAAGCAAACATGTGTATCCCTGTCAACAATGGAAGCAGAATATGTAGCTTCATCTCATGCTGCACAAGAAGCGGTATGGTTGAAGAGATTCTTAAGCCATCTCTCCCTGATCAACTCGACGGAGCCAGTGAGTCTATTCTGCGACAACCAGGCAGCTATAACATATGCTAAGGATCCTAGATTCCATAGCAGGGCTAAGCATATAGATATTAAATTTTACTTTGTGAAAAATTTAATAAAATATAAAGAACTGTGTATGAAACACATATCTACACGAGATATGGCCGCAGATCCAATGACCAAAGCATTACTTCGAGAAGTGTTCGAGAAACATGTTAAGTCACTGGGTTTACGACGGTTTTATTTGTAATCTAATTAGTTAGAATAAAGGAATTTTTATTTGGCAATATGAGTTAAATGTGAAACATGTCGGACAGAGAAGTAGCCCACTCACACGGGTGTTTACCTCAGTGAGAGTTAAGAAGTTGATTCCTGGCTGAGATGAGGCAGTTATTGGATATTCATAAGTGCATGTCCTATGGCAGAATACCGTCTTGCTTAAGAGCAAGTTTCCTTATGGGATGCAGGAATAAGTTGCTGCATTTGGATTTTTTACAATCCATATGATAAGATATAAGTAGAACTTATCATACTGTCTGTCCTATTAGCCTAGAGTTAAGCTAAGGCTGATACTCTAGTATGGTGTTAAATGACATGTGTTCCTTTAAAAAGGAAAATACACAATAACACGTGATCAGTATCATGTGTGCTACTCGACCACTGATGAAAATGTTGAGTGATTTCACAATCCCTGGTGTGAGACCAATTTTCGAGAATTGTGATTCCCGAAACCTACCCTTAAGATCCTAAACGTATTCTGGAAGTATGATCCAGTGCTGCTAGCTTGGAAAGTTCATGAAAAGGTTATGGCATAGCGATTCGACCTGGCAGGGCTGACCAGAAAAGCAGGCTGTATCATTATGAAAGGAATATAGTTAAGGGAGAAGGAACTATGTTCATCACATTCTGAGTTTCGTGGTTCAGGTGTACCAATTGTATTGAAAAGTACAATAGTGAACCCGAATATAATTGTTTGAAATCACTGATGTGAACAATGAAATGTGACATGAGTCCTAGGGTAATAGCATACAAGAAGGTTGTCGAGATGCTACTATTCAAGTAGCCTGAGTGTCTGTGCTCTTGAATTTGGCTTAACATACTCGACGTGTGCTGGTCGCACGAAATCCTTTGAAGAAATCTGATAACTGTTGATCAAGGTCAATAATAATTGAGTGGGAGATGTTGGACCTTGGGCCCAATAGGCAATTATTATTGTGCCTAATTGGGCCCAGGCCCATTAGGCCAAAAAAGTTGGGTTGGATGGGCCAGTCAACCCGCGTTGACCGGCCTGAAGCCACGCAAGCTCCACGCCAGCGTGACGTGGCGCTGGCGTCACATATGGCAGTTCATATTTTGAGCAGTTCATATAAAGAGACAAATAATCAGCTACCCAACCGCGAAAATCATCAAAGCACCGCGTGGCGCGCCACGCGGCAAAGCTATGTGTAGCCTTGCCACGTGGCGTGCCACATGGCAGACACGCGGTCTGAGGCTCCCCGTGTCATGCCACGTGGCAGACGTGTGGCCCAAAATGCCACGTGGCACATTTTGGTTGTCCGGATTTCCCTATAAAAGGAGAAATCTGGCTGGACCAATTTTTAACTTTTCCCACAACCACTCAATAAGAAAAGGAAAATTCTGGATCAGTTCCAAAATTTTAATCAGATTTTCAATAAAGGAAATCTCGTGAAAAGCAATTACGAATCCGTTCAAACGTGATCGTAATTCGACTAGTACGAAGAAGTTGTGGACCCGAGCCTGTGGACCTCTTACTTCAACAAGTAAGTGATTTATTATTAACGAATTAGTTTATTAATTAAACGAGTTTAACACGTAATTACTCGTTAATTACGCGTCAAAACCGTCAAAAATTATCGCGAACTGCATTATTGACTTATTCGGGAAGGTCTAGGATTCAATCCATCATGAGTGTAATAATGATGGTGCAAAATTTACCTTTAAAAAATCATCGATGAAGTCGGATGTATATCACTTGACAGGGTTGGGCCCTTTTGGAATCGTGGGTTGAGCCTCTTTTCTTTCTGTTCAGGAGTTTCGAAGCCAATTGCAGATTTTTTTTCTTCTCAAAAACTATCAGGTATCGGTTAATCTAGATTCGAGTAAAAAAAAAATACAGCAAAGTTGTCATTTCCGAGTATTTAATACGACAACATTCTCAAAGGCGTTTTAGAATAATTTATCACCAGTTAATTTATGTACTGCCAACCGAAGATTCTACCATATTACACCAATTTGGACTAGTCAGAGTGGTCCACCTCATCAGTCGAGTTTTCTTCTTACTAGCCCCTTGAAGAAGTCGAAGCTGTACCACCCACGTGGGAAATGAAATTGTGATTATTTTGGACCGATTCTAACACATAAAGTAATTGCAAATGACAGAGTATAATATATATAACATTTCCGCCATTGTTGAACGAGAGCAATAAATATAATTTAGTTCATCCAAGGATATATACTTGCGAGAAAATAAGTCCGTTACCTACCTATTCCCATCTGGATGGAGCTCATACATCTGATTGTCTTCACCAACAGCCAGCAAGTACCCAGATGCTGTCAAACCCTGGAAACGAAACTACTTGAGTCGAACTCGAAAATTGCACTGCCGGAGTTGAAACATCAACTCGGTTGGAAGTTGGTTGAGACGCTGTATCGAAATACCCTTCGTTGATATACAACTTCATTTTTTGCAAAAGAAATTAGATATGTGGTAGTTCTAGCTTCGCCAACGACTTTTTCATTGCATACCTGAATAGTGACCACAATTTCAACCAATTGGTCTTCATTCTTCTCCTGTATGGTAACTCTCTGACCACTGCACGCGACAAAGATACACACGAATGAATATCTGCAGCATAGCATCGTAATGATTGCAGCGCGACACCTAGAACACATTTGTAGCTTTCTAGAACACCTCCATTCCACTAGAAGTCCGACATAAATCATGCATTACCATAAGATTGCACGGGAAAACTTTAGAGAGGATTTCACTATAACCACACTAACAAAAAAAATATAAGAGGTTCGCTTGGATCAGAATCCGGTCGATCAGATATTCAAGAACTGAGTTAAATGGAGAGCATGTGAACTGACCTGTGTAACCATGTTTTACAATACAGATCCTCTAGTGTTTGAAATCCTGGAGAATTGCAATAAAGCAAGTAGTCACAATGCCGATTGCTACAAAATGCATCCATGTCTATTGTACATCATTGAGAGAGGCGTTTGCAATCTCGGAGAATTGCAATAAGGCAAGTTGTGATTATGCTAATGTCTTCAAGATGCATTGATTTCAACTGAGAAATGCATTATAGAGAGAAGCGAGTAGGTGTAAGGAGCACATTTGGGAATATCATCAACCATCAAGTAGAGTATTTCTAGTGAGGCTGTCGGAGAAAATCCAGTTTGCATAAAAAATGTTATATATGAGAAGAATCAGATGTGTTTGAAGCATTTGTCATGAAGCTATCCAAGAAACTTCCAGGTGAAAATTTCCTCTTCGAGTTTATGTTATCAGTCAATATCTTGAAATTCAATAGCAAATTGTAAGCACTCACGTGTATAGAAATGGTTAACAAAAAGTCACGATTACACTATTTGTAAATCATCAACCTACCATGATTGATGAAAAGCTCATAAAGCTTTTCAAATTTGTTGAAGAAGGCAGCCAGAATGTCTTCTCTTCGTAACTGGTAAGCAGGAGAAGTCAACTTCTTCAGCACTGAATTCAAGCATGTGGTTGGTGTTTCGTTGTCAACATTTAAACCGATACCTACAAGAATGTGAGATACTAAATAATTACTATATAAACAACTCAATGAACAAGTAGAAGTGTTCTACCACAAGTCCATCAGAAAGTTAAATCAAGTCACTCAATTTGGAGTAATTATTGATATTCATAAACTGAAGCACACGGGAATTCTATTTACCAGCACTAACATTGAACTTCTTTGAATTGTATCTTGAAGTGCAAAGGATCCCTCCAACTTTAAGGCTGTTTAAATAAAGATCATTTGGCCATTTTATTCTGATGTCGAGATAAGGAAAACCCTGAAACAACAGCAACCCCACACACGAAATTATCACTGATTAGGGTCAGAATCACTCAAGTCAGACAGTGCCCGCGTATCTGTATGTGTCAAACAGAGGTACGACAGCAATGTGGTGATGGTATATCGAGAAGTTCGAGCTCACACTTTTGACCCCCTTAAAACAAGGTCTTAAGGTGATGTTATTGAATCACCTAGACGACATTTACATGTTTTGATTCGTTGGAGGTCCCATCTGGGGTATTACACAGAACAGGCTGTAGCCTTTCCCTCAATCCCACTCATAACTGAGTTTATTGACTCGAAGACGAAGCATTTGACAGCTAGCCATCATCCGAAGTGATGACATCCACATTCACAACTACATAAGTCTCATCAGTCAACCATCACGTGTGTGTCTTCGCACAAACCACTACTCCTCCACATCACAGAAAGCATCCAACCTTATTCAAAAAGCACGAACTGCTAAAATCACTCACATTGCTGTCACAAACATCCTTGATCGCCTCCGTGACGGCGAGAGAAACCACGTACTGCAGGAGAGGCACGATGTCGCCATCCTCCATCTGGACAGTAAACGAGAACAACAGACACCCGGGCGGGGACTCCCACACATTGTTCGACCTACCTACCAAAATCCCCCACAATTGATCAATCAAACAAACAACTCCTCGAGAGAAACAAAAAGGACTCGAAAGCCACCCACAAACCTCGGCCTTTGTACTGAACATCAGCCACACAAACCGCACCAACCGGGAGCTCACAGAAATTCCTGCCACCAAAAAAATAAAATAAAAAAGTCAATAAAGTCCCGACCTTTACCGATTCCCAGACTCTTAAAAACAAGCGTACCGGGAAACGACGTCGTGGGTGGAAGGCAAGCGGGGGGACCAGATAAGAAACCGGCCGAAGCGGCGGGTGGAGAGCCCACCCATGTACGCGTCCACGTCAAATGAGCTTTCCCGTTTGTTGTCAATCTCCGAGCCCAGGAAGAGACGTGCCTCGTTCTCGGGGAGCTTGATGGCGTCGCCGGACTTCAAGGACGCGGCCACGTCCTCCTCCGCCGACGACTTCCCGGTCAACACGAGCGTACAGGGAGAATCGGTGGACATGGCTAGAACAATGGAGTTGGTGGGTTAGTTGGTCGGAGTTGCGTACGTAAGGAAGCCGACGAGGTGGTGGGGACGCGGGCTTTTGGTTTTCTTACCAAATACCAACCGTTGTCTGGTATAAATGGGCGGAGTCTCCGAGTTTGTTACTTCAGAAGAGAAATGGGTATCTGAGGCTTTAAACGGGCCTGTTTTTATGTATGGATGGGCCTGTAGGCGGCGGTATCGACGGGCTAAATGCGTAGCCTAAATCCTGATGACGCAGGTGACAACGTGGGTAGGATGGTAACGGATCTTGTCTCGTTGGTGGGTCAATTATTTCCCCTTCTAGAAACGGAAAAATTTTGCTTGGGAGGAGAACAAAATTCAATCTCATCTAGAACCCCGAAATTTAGACCAATCCGTCTAAATTTTTTGTCAACATATTCACACACTATTGTGCCGACTAATTTATGTTCGAGTTTGATAGAATTATTGACTAGTTTTTGGTCAAAATAACTTTCTGTTTCTTTTTTTTAAAGTAATCATGAACCTCTTAAATATTTATAAGATTTTGAACCGTTGAACTACAAGACCTTTGGATACTGGAATCTGTTTCTGTAGTCATTATCTTGATTTTCTGTTCTTTAATCTAGCTTCTGACTTTGTTTTTCAATGGAATAATTTATTTCATCTTTAATGGGTTGAAAGCACCTCTACCATCGTTCTAACTTGTCATAGAAGCATCTCTGGCATAGAAGTAAGTTTGCCCCGACGCCTTATTGTCCAACTTGTCGAGGCACGCCGGAACAGAGATGGTGATGGGTAGAGTAGAATATCAGTAGAACCCTATCCATACCCTAATTTTAAAAGTTGGACCCATACCTTACTCCTTGATCTTTGAAAAATTTCATTACTTGACCCATACTCTTATCCTCAGGGTCTGCAGAGTCTAAAGGGTCTGTAGAGTTCGATCCTCGAATTAAATGCAAGATAATTTTTTTAACACAAAATTTTAATTATATATATATATATATATATATATAAAATAAATCATAACTAACATGTAAAGATTAATCATGAAATTATTAGTATATCAATAAAGAAAATTAGAATTATATGTACCTCGAATTTGGAGTTAATAATATGAATCATATTTTAGAATATTTGAGAAATCTGTGACAATTTATAAGTAAAAAATAGAGATAAATGAGTTTATTTAGGGTCTTATCAGGGTCTACCTAGGGTAGGGTCCAAAGTAGGGTAAAATGGTAAGGGTATTGTATAAATTCATAGGATTCATACCCTACCCTAGACCCCTACTTTAAAAGTGGACCCATACCCATACCCTACCCTAGACCCAGTCAAAGTCAACAGACCCTTGACCCACAGGGTAAGGGTAGGGCCCGACCAATAGGGTATGTGTATTTCTGCCATCCCTACACCGAAAACAATTATTCACTTGTTGCGAGACTGTCCAAAGATCGGGAGATTATGGCGTGTTCTAGTGCCAATGCGGATGCATCCTGATTTCTTTGGCTGCAACTGAATATAAGTGCTCAGGAGCAGGTTGAGTCGGAGCTCCCATGGAATGTTCTACTCACGACCACCTGTTGGTGGACTTGGAGATGGAGGAATACAGTTGCATTCGATAAGGCAGAGATGCCCGGAGACAAGCTAATATTCATCTGCACCCAGGCCAGAGGTGTTATGCAGGCGTGGCTTGCTCATTCACCTATTCCAAGTGATTGGAAGCAATTTTCGGAGGGTTGGCACAAGCTGAACACGGTCGGGGCGTCTAAAGGGAACCCCGGGTTAGCCGGAGGAGGAGGAGTAATTCGTAATTCTCAAGGAGCCTGGTGTGTCGGGCTCGTCAACAACACGGGTCATTGCAACTCCTTGGCTTCTGAGTTATGGACAATTATGCGTGGGCTTATGTTGGCATGGAGCATGGAATACCAATACATTGTGCTTGAAAAAGGTTCCCAAGTTGCAGCGATTATGATTACCGAGGGAGTAGCGCGAGAACACCCGCTATCTTCCTTTGTGAGTGCTTGTCAAAACCTCATCCGCCGTCCTTGGCAAATCGAGGTCCAACACAAATATCGAAAGTGCAACATTGTAGCGGATTGGTTCTCCAACTTTGCATTTCAATTCCCTCGTGGATTTCATGTGCTTACAGACCCTCCCCCGGATTGCATTTCCCTTCTGCTACAAGATAGTGTAGGAGTGGGTACTGCACGGTCCATCCTGATGTAGTCAAGGTCTTACCTGAATAATGAGTGCAAGCCACTCGCCAATCCTACCAAAAAAACCATCGTTCTAAAAATGAGGTTACCATTTACCGGAAACCATTTGGTCTGTTAAGTTTTTCTTAAGGTTGGGCGGGTTATCTCACGGTCGAGTAACCATTCGAGCCAATAGAACCTATTTATTATCATCTTTCAGCACATAGATAAGCGTTCTCCTTTCCATGTTCAGGTTGCTTGGGGGGACGGGCGTCTATCAAGTCCCTGACCAAAGCTGTCGATGTGCTTCAACTTGCTCATGGAGTGAGTACACCCTCCGTTAAGGAGCTCATCGTGAATTTCCAAAAAGGAGGAGCTCGTCCTGAAATTGGATGAAGCCACGCTGAAGCTTCCGACAGACTTATATATGAAGCAGCCTTGTGCCGTTGGGCTAAAGAGTTACAACACTGGAATGAGATCGACTTGATTCAGTTTGCCACAATTCTGCTGCTGATTCCTCACGGGAGGCATGCGGTATTTGCTGTATTGCCTTCAGCATGAAATATAACTTCTAAAGGATCATGTGATGTTAAGCATTTCTTTTCTCCGTTTTAACATCATATAGCCGGAGGGCAACCAGCCAAAGAGTGAGAGGCTATCTCGGGCACCGGTAACCCCTTAAATGCCACAAAGAATGGGGTCAATTTGGGCAACTTTATGCATCTTTCTTGGGCTATGTATAGACAAAGTTACTTGCAGCGTTCGGCACAGTGGATCTCTAGGATACCTTTAGGGAGAAAGAAAGAGGACCGCCCTTGATCAAGAGGGAAGAGAGAATAAAATCGCAGTCCCAACGTCCAGGGGTCGTAACAGTTAATACCGTCCTCCTAACTAGCACAATTGTAAAATGTATAGCAGAACCTAGCAATAAGAGCTCAAAGTTACAGCACAAAACAACCGCAGAGAGAGTACGGAATGAAGTGCAGAATGATAGCTAAGACAAAGAGTAGCAGAAAGCAAAAGCCGCTTGTGTCAGATTGAGAGGAAAAGATTTGGTGATAATCTCAGACCGAAGCAAGTATCCATGTAGAAAACGAAGCAAAAATGACAAAGGATGATCCAGCACTTTGAATCATGTGCGAGCAGCAATTCCAGCAACGGGAGGACGAGCTCCTGGACCAGCCTGGCCAGGTTGCCCAGGCTTTGGGGCGTCATCCTGCATAGTACAAGCAAAGGCACGCAAATGAGAACTTAGCAAGAGTAAAGGTGGATACTACGAAGTACTCAGCAGAAGTAGTTCACACAGAGATTCCCAAGAAGCCAATGGCAGCAAGAGGAACTTTAACCAGAAGTTGACATCTACATAACGTCATGTGAAAAACCAAGACGAGATGAAGTAGCAGACTTCCACAAACAATTACTTGAGCCAGCAGAAGTAGATCACACAAAGATATCCGAAAGCAGCCAACGGAAGCAATAGGAACTTTAATCGCCAAGGGAATGAGTTTCATCAACTCCATAGATTACAAGGGTTGCACCAAAACAATATAATTGCTTGTGGAGAGTAATTGGAACATATAAGCACACAAGAGAAAGTGACACCCGAAAACTTAATCAGATCTAACATCCAAGTAATGATCACATGAACACCAAGGGGTTAAAAAGACGATTAAATGAAGATCAACCCGATGACAGGATATAGAAGTAAAGAGTCCGGAAGCAGCAGAGATTCGCAGCACAAAAAACAGGCCAGAAAGGGACAGTGGAGAAATACCCGTCGCCTGATGAATCGCTGAGGAGGCTCCCTGTTCCTGCGGTCTTTGACAGATCGGACCCTGACAACGCGGGAATGGATAGCACAGGAGACGCAGTACTGCATCTTGACATACAGCTTGGGCAGGATATACCCTACCAGAGAAACGAAACATTCACCGACGGGATAATAAAACTAAGAAACAGAATCCGAGACAGACAGAGAGAATGAAACGTTACCATCATAAACACAGGCTTCTTGCACATCCCTAACGGCCGCCTGCTCCACGATGTTCCTCACCAGAAACCTCTTGATAGCCTTGTCCTAACATTATTATTATTATCAATCCACCAAAATCGATCTCAATCTCAACGGTTCGAATCCAAAAGAGAGAGAGAAGAAGAAGAAGAAGAAGAAGGACCTTAGGGCAGCACTTGCCGCAGTTGGAGCAGCGGATGAACTTGGTGTGGCCACGCCCATGCTTGTTCCTCCCGCTGTTCCTTCGCTTGAAAGTCTGCAGATTACCAAATTCCACTTCACTCAAACTACAACCGACAAATCCATACACAAACACAACAAAGGAGCCTTCCCTTGCCTTGCCTTGGGGGCGTTAGAAAGTACTCACCATTGTCACGGAGAGAGAGAGAGAGAGAGAGAGCTCTCGGAAATGAAGCACGGCGGGCGTAGGTTAGGGTTTTCTGTTTTGGGGGAGACGATGCACCCCCTTTTTTATAACTCCGAGGCCCAATTTGATCCATATTGGGCCCAGAGCCAGGACCAGGACTAGGCCCATTAAGAGATCTAAGGTTTAGTTTAGTCCTTTTAGTATACATACCTCGTTAACCTATTCCGGCAATTTAAATGACGATAAAACTATCATATTTAATATAAGCTGATATAGGGAAAGTTAAATAACTTTAAAGCAATCGGAAAGTAAAAGTTCAGGAATTTTGAAAAATTTCTTAAAAATAAAGAAATTCTAGATGGCAAAGATAATTCAAAAAGATAAAGAATCGCACTAAATTGTTCAATTTTCTCACAACAGAATATGATTTTTTACTATGTCCAACGGCTGCAACTCGTGCCTACCGACACGGGGTTGTGGTTAGAACACTTTAGGTGCTGGGGGTTTACTTGGAGCGAGGGCAGAACATTTCATAGGTACTTCGTCTCGGATGTGGTCTTGAACAACCGAGTGAGTCTCTCCCATCTGTATTTTTTAGACTTGTTCTTTTTCTCAAGGTAATGACTATATATACCTTTAAAAAAACATTTACGAACAACAATTTAAAAACCACTTTTTATGTATATTTATGTATTGCGTGATGTGCAAAGAAGATCTTAGACTAAAATTCACTACACTTCCACTTGAGAACTCCTAGCTTTTAGTAACAGTAACACTCTTTTTTATGTAAACATAATATATATCGAAAACTCTTTTTCCGACAAAAATACTCACAATTTTTTATACAACAAAAAGTTGGAAAAGAAGTCAAACGATTATGCTACAATATTGGAATGACGTCTCAAAAGTCTTTCCGAGGCAAAAGAAGAAATTGCCAACAGGAAAGAACCAACGTAGAGAAACATAATAAGCTATACAACTACAATCTTATTTACTCTCCTAAACAATCCCTCAATTTTCCTAGAAGAAACTTGCGCTGTTGGTTATTCGATTCCGGTGATTGAGATGTTGGAGGAGGTTCATTAGCCTCTCGCAGTAATTGTTGGAGCTCACAGCACACTGCAGAAGCTTCCTGATTTCTACTGCAAACTTTCGCAAACAGTTCGAGCAGCTCGCAGCTTTCTTCCCGGGATAAAGCTGGTTGGAACGGGATCGGAGGAACAAGAAACGGATGTTGGAGTAACTGGGGGATCCTCCATCTGTCATTGCGGTCCCAAGCGAGACATTTCTTCATAAGGTCGAGAAGCCACGGGTTTGGAACTCGTTCATAAGTTATTTCATGATTAGGATCTGTTATGACTTTAAGCTTGGCCCAGAAGGTCTTGTATTCGGCAAAGGGCGTTCTCCCGTAAACCATTTGGTAAAGGATGCAGCCAAGGGACCAGATATCCGATGGCCTACCGCACTTTATGATGTTTCCGTTGTCGTCACTCTCATTGCATAAGAATGCTTCAGGAGACATGTAACTTAGGGTACCCACCTGCATTTGCAAAACATGAACTGTTCATCAAAAAGCACTAAATCTGGAGACTCAGACTATCACCATATCTCCCCGGACATTATAATCTCTTGCCAACAGCAACAAGCTTTAGAAACATTATAAACATATGTTTTGATACATCTTTTATGCCTTTTACAAGAACAGGTGACTCGACAAAATCTACCTCATGTCGTTTCAATGTCTGCAAAGATAGGGATTTAGTACCTGAGAGTCCCTCTGGATGTTAGTTGTGTCACTCATGATGGCTTTTGCAATACCAAAATCAATCAACTTTAAAGAACCTTTGACAAGAAGAAAATTAGCTGGCTTCAAGTCGGAGTGCACTATCCGTTCCTCATGTATGGTGTTTACCGCCTCTAGGATTTGCTGCAGACAGCGCACGGAATGTCAATCTTCCATAACTAGAAAAATAAACTCTCACATTACAGCTATAGCGAGCATATGAATGATCTCTCAAGCCGAAGTTTGCTTGCACCTAATGACCTCATTTATGAAGTAGACATGAAGTACATTCGCTGGTGTGGTATTCTCCAGGTTATTACTTGACCTTATAGTAATTGTCCAATTCAACGATTCCTAAGCCAAAATTCAACACATTTTGATGCCAAATCAACTAGTTCAACAATAAACGTGACTCAGAGGATTGCACTAGTCTAGATGTTTTCTAGCATCAGGTTCAGAGATGGAAATGCAATTTCCCCAAACAAAGATGATGTCAACATTTAATTGAATACGACAAACTGAACCAGTCCGAAACATATTCACCAGTTCTTTAAGAAAGGATTCATAGTTGTGTTGCCCTTGTAGAACGTTTAGTAGGAAAATATCAGCACTTAAACCATAATTCAAGTGCAGTTACCAGCCATATATCATTCCAAAGTTGCAGAAAGCAGACCTGCCAGTAAAATCTGAGCCAGTTTTCATCCAACGTCTGGTTTGAGCCATTCATTTCCTTCCACTTCTGAGACAGCATGTGAGCCAAATCAATTTCTCCATATTCAAGTACCATATATATGTAGCCATCATCCTTGACTCTAGTGTCTTTGTTATTCATGCAACCACTCATAACCTCCCGAAGCAAAGCTTTATCTGTCACCTGATGCCAAATGAGCAAATTATACTACAGCGTAAATCATATTGAGCATGAAACAGAACGAATTTTATTTTTGTTCTTGGTTTGACTTTATAGCTTTTCCTTGAGTTTGATGGCTGAGCTGGTTGAGGATCAACAGAGTAATCTCATTCTTTTTCCAAACTCTTTTTTGCTACATTTTTCCAACAGAGTTCACACCATCAACAGAACTGTGACTAGCTTTCTCTCATGTCTGCTAAAACTAGAATATGGAAGACCAGAGAGTTTTGGATGAGTTTTTTCCAGTCTTAAAAAGAAAACTACCTATAGGCCACCAATTTTTGACATTAGAATTGACATCTAGTTTTGGATTTGCAATCAATGGCTGCTACTGCATCCGGAAACAAAAAAGTTTGCGAACACCATTCATATAACTTAATCTTCATCAGCGACAGCATATGTGATGTTACCAACTCTGAAGGTGAGGAGACCCCATGGTAAAGGCCAAAGGGGGTTATAAATATGCAGACAATGTTACTAACATAAAAGACTCAAGAAATGTATGTGATGCCCCCTACAAAGCCATATGAAAATCTAACACAAAATAGTACTAACCGCAACTAGGAAGTTGTACCGATAGCATTCAGGCGTTAGTTGGGAGTTTTCACAACATGCCCATATGGAGGAAGTACCAGAAAATGCAGATTAAAGACTGAGCAAGTAAATACCTCGTAGTCAATTAGCTGAATGATGTTCGTTTTCCCCTTCAACCTATTAAGATACTCAATCTCCTGACAAAAGCCGATAGCGGTTGCATAATCGCGGCCCTTCAGCTTGATTTTCTTCAAAGCATAGATTGTACAATCTGAGGAGATAACTTTGTGGACCTCACTGCTTCCCCCACTACCTATCTTCCCTAGCCTTTGATAAAGCTTCCCGTTGACTTTAAAAAACAAATCAGGGTCATAATTTCTTTTACGGGTTCCTGAAGCACCTTTAGTACTGGTAGCGGTCTTTTCCTGCTTCTCAGCTTTGGGGGGCTCCGGCTTTGAGTCCAATGATGGGTTTTTCGACATGGAAGCCTGAGCATTTACATCACCAACATCAATTGAGGATTCTTTTACTTTGGTTGGCTTATCAACAATATAACAATGATTCTTTGAATCCTTTGGCTGAGGGTCAGTACCACGCTGCTCCCTCGACACTTGGAAAGCCTCCACTGCAGAATCAAATACAGAGGTCAAAGCTTGATTCTTACTATCTATCTGGCCATGTTGTACTCTGGGCGGCACCGGAAACTGCTCCAAGGACCCCTGAGATTTATGTTGAGAATTTGCATTGTAAGCCTTCAGTGAATCAAAAGCAACATTGGGACCACTTTCTTGATGCAGGCGAGAGGAATAGGTTGTGGAGCTAATCATGGGAGCTGAGGTAGAATGGACCAAAGTCGTAGTAGCACATGATACACCGACAACGGAAGACTGTGTAGCGGGTTGGATCAAAAAGTTCCGCAAACTGTGCAACTCGTCCTGGGGAGCTGTTGTTCTGCTCCCCAACATGGGTGCTGCACCACCGTCCAACCTCAAATCCAACTCTGTAGTTCCAACATTCCTGTACTTGGACTCGTTATCAACAACACTCAATGATGTATCCACTCGACTGCTCGGGTCCCACTCCAATTCTGTCAATGCAAGTGAACCCATGTGAGAAGATACGTTGTCCAGTCCAGTGGCCATTCGGTCATCGGCCCCTGCATTTCGGAAGATAAGAAATAACCAAAAAGCGATACAGTACGCTCAAAACCTAACCAATGCAGCTACATTTTCTCAAACGGTTCAGATGCATATAGATCACAACGGAGCTTCGAAGCGGAAATCAAGCAACGGACACAAATTTACCCCCAGAGGTCGGGTTCGTGGCGGTTGAGAACTGAACCTTTCTCTTAACATCGAGCGGCTGAGATGCCACACTGCTCAGAGCGGGCCTGGACGGGTTTGTATCACCGTTCTCCATGGTAGGCCCCACCTGAGCAGTAGAGGAAGCCGCAGCGTCGGGTTTGCTCACCGTGGATGCTCCGCCGCGCTGGGGGAGAACCATGCGCTTCGGCAACAGATTATTCCCCTGCATCACACCTGAAACGTAGGGAAAAAAAAGGAAAAACAAAAATGAAAGAAATTTAATTAATTAGGCTTTTAGAAAATTTACGAGAACTGAGACAATCGAAGGGCCCGGGGAGGGTACCGTGGGAGCGGTGGCGCTTGAAGGCGGCCTGGAAGTTGCGGAGGACTTCGGGGGAGGAGGAGGACGAGAAGGAATTGGACGACCGGTCGTCCGGATGGGATTTGGAGGAAGCAGGTGGGGCCACTGGGTTAGGGTTAGGGTTAGCCTCCCTCTCCATCCAAAGGCATTTCCTGAGAGAGAGGAGAAGCTTTTCAGGAGCGGCGAGCGGGGAAACGGCGGCGTCTTGGCGTCATCGCATCGAAGGGAGCGAGGACTTGACCTGAGAGGGGGGAACAAGTGGGAGATTGGCCCGAGAATTTGAAATTGGCTTCATTGGCGCTCCTGTCCTGGTTAAGGATCTATTGGGCTCTGTCATATGATGGGCTTCTTCTTGTTCATGGATCCGGCCCATTAAAAAATGAATGGAATGGAACATCTTCCTCGGCGTAATTAATCGCTCCAAATGTGTACGAGTGTACTATGTTAATAGTATTATTAAGCACTTAAAATCTACTACAAATTGTCAAAAATACCAATTATCTAAATAGCATACTCTACTAGATAGGTAATATCTTTGGCATTAAACCCATTAGTGCTCGAAAGCACTTATCACCTTAACCCCGACATTTTTTTTGGATAAGTACAAATTTTATATAACTCTAATATGTTTAAAATTTCCAAGGATATTGGCTATATAAGGCGCATGTTCCAAATCGCCTAATTAACAACATTTCCGCCTATCGTGGCCCTATTGCCAAATTTTGAATTTTTTTGGGAAAAGTTTATTTTAGTACCCTGTAGTATTACGAATTTTCATTTAGGTACTCTGAGGTTTAAAACGCATAGAACAGATCCAACTTGTTTTAACTTTTATCAAAAATAGGTCCCGGGAGGCCTGGGCAGCTGCCCGCGAGTTTTTGTCAAAACGACGCCACTTAGTGTCGTACGTGGATTGCCACGTCGTTAGTTCATGGGATAAATTTTTAATGACATGGTTTGAGACAAATTATCATTATAGTACCACATTGTTTATAATTTAAAAAAAAATTCTCTCTCTCCTCTCACCTTTGTACTTTGATTCCCCTTCTTCCTCCTCCTTTCTCTCTCTCTCGCCCCAACAACCAATCGCCAAATTCACCAAACAAGTTGCTTAAATTAGGCTCCGCCAATAAATATTCTGAGACTAATCGAGAGGTTAATTTAGGGAAAAGAGTTGAGATGCCCATGGACTAACGAGAGGGAAGGCTAGGAAGAAGGAGAACTTGCTTAATTTGTTGAGATCCTCTCGTCGGCGGAGGGGAACTCCGACAAGAAGCAGGACGAGTCCGGGGAGTAGGACCCCCACAAGCTCCCGGCAGACATCTCAATTCTGCTAAACTGCCTAAGTGGGCTGAAGCGGTTCAAGGTCTGGGATAAGGCCACAAAGGCCCGACCGGTGACGAGCGGGACGAAGGACCTGTTCTTCGAGACGGTGACGCTCCGACCGGGCGGGGGTGTACACAAAGGCCCTCCCCCAATTTCGCACCCAAAAAATTGATACGAAAACCCAGTTTCTTTTTTACAAGAAAATACCATCTCCCACGAGATCTCACCCCCTCTCTCCTCCACTGCCGGCATTCACCATATCCTCATTACTCCGACTAGTCTTCGCCGTAGAGGAAGGGCTTCTTCGGTCTCATCCAGCGGCCTCAGAAATTTTGGTTTGTGATGGAGGAGAAGGAAGCGTAGGGGGGAGAGAGAGAGAGAGAAAGAGAGAGAGAGAGAGAGAGAGAGAGAGAGAGAAGGCTAGGGAAGACAGAGAATGAGAGAGAGAGCGGAGATTTTTTTAAAACTTATAAACAAATTTTTTACTATTTTGATAATTTACCTAATGCCACGTCAGAATCGAATCATCCTTGTCATTAGTAACAGGGCGGTCCACGTAGGCATCAAACTATGTCGTTTTGACAAAAAATTTGCGGGCAGCTGTCCGGGCAGCCCGGGTCCTATTTTTGATAAAAGTTGAAACAAGTTGGACATGTTCTATACGTTTTAAACCACAGAGTACCTAAGTGAGAATCTGTGATACTACAGGGTACTAAAATAAATTTTTCCCTAATTTTTTTTTCACAGAGACAAAATAACTTCTCCATAGTATTATTTGTATCTTGTCTTTTTCATTTCCGGAGCTGTGTCTCCTCATATGTACTATTTTTCATAATTGCTTTCGCCTTTGTTGTTGGTTTTTTGGGTCGAATATTCCTCCTAAGTTGATTATCCAGTACTAAGGCTTTTCCGGATCCATTCTCCTTTCTCCATGGGTGAGCCCACCTCATAATTTGTCCAATCTGAATGGGCTGGAACTTTTCCTTTTGTAGGATGTCCGCTTCTTTCTTAGGGCCTGTCCAAGTCGGTCGGCCCATACCTAAGCCCCAACATTACTCGGTCTAATCTATTTTTATTTCTTGTTTTCCTTCTTGATTCTTGTTTTCTTGATTCTTTTTCCTAACATAAATAGATTAATTATAATTTCATACCATGATTGAGCTCTCCCGTCTAAATGTTTCAAACATTCTCCCTTGATCATTAAACCAACAACACATGATAATATCATACTTGTGTTATGTTTGTGTTGAGGAATGCTTAGGGCGAAGGAAAAGCTGGTGCATCGTGCAATTGAGAAAAATGATGACGACCACCGTGTTTCAACCTTATCACTGACATATAACATCACTAACCCTTGCTAATAATTAGCCTGTCGAGCGAACGGGATGTAGTTCTTATGGATTATTACAACCTTTAAAAAAAACTGGAAAAAAAGAAAGAAAGCTTCAAGTATAATATAGAATTAGCTCTCCTAGTTTTCTCTTAGATTCGGTGTGAGCCCAATAGAGTGTTTTCGTCCTTGGTATTCTTTCTGATCTCAATGCATTTAATCATTCCACACGAAATTTTTTTCGCGCCTATCAGATTCTAGCTTGGCAATTTCTACCGCATTTTCAAGGTTGAGTTCTGGAATTTGACTGCAGACTTAAAAAATGCACTTACAAACACTTTACACCATGTTCTGGATAATGCTTGTATCTAGGAATGGCAATGGACAGGATTCGTGGGATCTCAATCCTTACTCTCTTTTTGAATGGTGGACTCAGATCATTACTCTTATCATCTTTAGAAATAAGGATTCAGATAGGATCTGGGTCCTAAAGAATATGACAGAATCAGGGCGACCCGTAGGTCCATATTTTTTTAAAATATTTAATTTTAAAAAATTAAATTGTCATTTGATATTTTTTAAATAACAATGAGACATCTTCATTCATTAAACAAATTAATAAAAAAAAATCAAACAATCAAATCCTAAGAAAAATTTAGTTGGGTAGGTTAAAATTGAGAATTTGGTATTATGTTTAATAATTAATTTACATATATATTACTTTAATATTATTTTAAAATTTTGGACACGATTAGGGCAGGATTTTATATCTATGCTCTTATTTTTTTAAATATAAGAATCAGAATAGGATCAGGATCTAGAGCTGATAAAAATTAACAGATTTTAGATCCTTCAATCTGAATCAGGGTAGACCCTCAAAATAAAAAACTAATTGCCATCCCTATGCATTCTTTATCTTACCGCTGTTGCTGCTTGCACCATGTTAGTCAATGGTTTGGAAAAAATATGTTCCTAACATTCAGCCGGCTGGAACATAATGTTGCTTCGTGCCTACGATAACCATCAGTCCCGTACCGAAATATAGGTTCGTCGATCTTCTTAGGCTTGCTCATATATGAGCCAACCTGAAAAATTGCAATTATTCGTGCTCGTCCTCTCGATAAAAATAATCAGAATAAAGAAGTCGTTAAGAACTTTTGAACTAGGCACATGCGATGTTTCATGCAGTCCTCAGCTTGCGGTTAATTTGGAAATTTACACTCCCAGTATTGTAATACTAGACCTGATAAAAAAAATTCATAATTGGTCAAAAGTCAGTTATAAATTAAATACGAGTTTTGAGTTTGAAATTTTAATAAATGAGTTATATTAAAATTTGATATAAAAAAGTTGTTATTTTTATAGTCCGGTTAGACTTAAATTTAGATTATTTGATTTATGATTTAATGTATCTCCGATAATTTGAAGAAACAAATTAGAGTACGTAATTGAAGTCTCTACTTTACGCCAGCCCTTTGATCCTATCTGTTTTATATGTATTTCTGGACCTCGCAGCGGAGTCGATGCATATTTAGTGCTAAAACTTAGGCAACAATCGTATCTATCGGCACGGTTGGTGCAAAAGTGTTCCCTAAAGGTAAAATTGAAATTAGGTCACTTTACTTTACTCGGTGAAAGAAAAGTCATGCATAGAACCTTAATTAAACTCCAAGTTAGAACTTTTTACTTTGCCTCTCAGCTTTAACCACATTTGAATCTGAGTATCTAAATAATTTCATTGATCGAGAGGTCAAAGTTCGATCATACTCCACTTCAATTTAGATTAATCAATTAAACAAACGAGGACATCGGGTACTCTTTTACTAATATTTTCTGATCCAGCCGGCTTAATCAACGGTCTCATTAGGGGTCATAAGTTAAAAACATTGGCCCCGTAAAGGGCTAAAGCAGCTCCTACTGACTGATTCATTAATAATGACAGCCTTAGGTCGATGTTTTTTTCTGAGAGTAATTTAATAAAGTATTATATATTATGCGCTTTATTACATCGGGTAATAAATTAATAATAATAAGTTGCATGGTTTTGAGGGGAAGGAATCAATCAGCTTTCTTCCATCCATTTATGGGCTAAGTAAGGGACCAGAATCAAGGTACATTATATAGGATGTACCTCTGGTTGATAATTAGTCGGGTTAATTAATTTAGCCGCATAAATATTTACCTTATTAGGGTGCCAATATAGTAGATTAATAGGCGGGGACTTATTTTTTTTATAGTTCCGATTATCCAGACATCATCAGATTGACTAATCCAAACTCGAGTCCGATAAAACTTTTGAATTTATTGCTAACCAAATTCTACACTAATTGTAACCGATAATCCATTTGCTCTTATGTAATAATTACAAAATTTTACCTAAATTTCTAACAATTAGTGATATTTCTAACGTTCGCGGAAAAGGTAATAAAGATATGAGATAGTTGTTTATGATCTATGTCTCCATACGGACGCTATCCAAACTTAGATCTGTATAGATAAACCCCAACTATTACCCTAGATCTGTAGGGTAATCTTTTTACCATCCTTGCTTTGGAAGCGAGTTAGATAACAATAAAAAATATTCTAATTTAACTAGAAATTTTAAGTTGAAATAACGTAAATAAAAATCGTGTTAGAAAACGTGGTAGAGTTATTTTTCATCCACAGTTGGAATACTAACTTCATTTCACTCTGAACTCTTAATTAGAAGTTTTTACAACTATTTAAAAATCATAGCCAAAAGAAAAGGCAATCAAATGTCAAATGACTCGGTTAAACATGAAACCTAGGAAGAAGAAAATCTTTAATTGTTTGTCATTTACCACGTGAGATCCCATTTAATGTCATCGAGCTCTCTTTCTCTGATTAGCTAATACATGAATAAGAATATATTAACTAGTAAACTCATTATTCTAACTTAATTAGATTTTTATTTCAAAATTTTTGGAACACAACAATGTTAAATAATTATTGTGATGGGGTTCAAATTCAGTGGGGACATGGGTAATCCCCACTGAAAGGGATAGGGGCAATATTGGAAATACACTAATTAAAATAATTAAAAAAAAATATCAGCAAAATAATACAATTTATGGAAATACAAGTATGAGATATATTGGTTTCCATTTTCTCGAATATTGGTTTCCATCTTCTATGCTATTGGTTTCATTCTGCTATGATATTGGTTTCATTCTACTATGATATTGGTTTCTATCTTCTATGTTATTGGTTTCATTCTACTACGACATTGGTTTCATTCTACAATGATATTGGTTTCATTCCACCGTGATATTAGTTTTTATTTTCTCCAATATTGGTATCCCATTATAAGTAAAAATGTATACCATTTGAATGTATTGGTTTCATTCTTCTCGAATATTGGTATCATCGTTCTAGGATATTGGTATCATTCTACTTTAATATTGGTATCATTCATCTACGAATTTTTGCTAGAATTTTAAGCACTAAGTTCGAACAACAACCAAACGCCAACATAAAGTTCCAATCTTAAAATACAAAATCATCAGAACCACATGAAATCGATCAATCCAGCAATAATCAAAGTCGAAACAGCATATGGGTCATTTCTTTCGGACCAAATAATCAACGAAAAAAGCTGGCGAAAAAAATAAAAAAAGGACTTAATAAAAGGTGGGGGGGGGGGGGGGGTGGTGGGGCCGCGGGAAAGTTTTTTTTGTGGGATTATCCCCATACCATGGGGATAATTTTTATGTAGTCCCCCCTGAATTCAAATCCGTTGTGATGACTTTGCCATATTTCAAAAATCTCTCCTGACTAAAATTTGGATTAGTCAATTCAGTGAGTTCAAATATCACATGGTATAAAAAGGCACATAAATCAAGAGCTCATAATATAAATATATATGTATCAACAAATACTTGGTTGTTTTGAGGTTGAATTTTTCAGGAATCCTATATCATTAAATATTTATTAGGAGAGTTTTATCGTCATTTGAAGTCATAGTTGTTTCGAATTTGGACTAATCAGCTCAATAAGTTTGATTTAATTAAGTACATTTTTAAGTGGATCTTAAGGGTAGTATTAAGTAAACATAACCGGGTACGAGTGATGACGTAGACACTTGGTTGCAGCAATTTAGTAGACCTTAGGACAGACCATCGATTAAACTAATTCCAAGGACCCCATAAGCAAGTAATTTCCTGTTGTCCTGTGGATCCAAGTGCATCCCAATACTAAATACTTATTGAGAATCGTATATCCCAAGTATTTGAACGGTCAGATTCCCATCGAAGCATATCTTATCATAAAAAATTTAACTTACTTACCACTCGCACTTAAGAACGACTTTTCCAGCTTGTTCACTAGGTCAATATCTTATTTAAGAAAACTTAACTTACTACAAGCGTAGCTTCTTGTTAGAACGAGTAACTATTAGACCAATCTGCTACCTCCTGAACTTCTACTACTTCTGCATCAAATTCCAAAATGGCTAACCCTAAAACATCAGGGAAACTCACCAAACAATTGGGGAAGAAGCAGGACCAGCACCTCAAGAAACCACCTTCCTGGTTACAAGTAAGAGGCTTCTTCTCCTCCTCCAAGCTCCTCCAACATGAGCAGAAACAGCAGCCAAAGCCACTACCAGCACCACCACCATCACCACGACCGCAACAGAAGCAGCAGCAGCATCCGAAGCACGAGCCGAGCAAGAAGAAGGAGACCAAGAAGCAACACCAGAAGGTAGACCTTGCTTTGGAGGAAACCAGCAAGAGGTGCAAGAAAATGAGGTGCTCAGGCTCCATTTGCAGCAACACAAAAGTAATGCACCGATCCGAATCAACAACAACAACAATGGCCAGTACTACTGTCTCCCCTGAAGCCCTCCAAAGGAAAAGGGCACTACTGGTCTCCTCAACCAGGAGTAGCAGCAGATCCATGAAGGCGGCTGCTACTTCTTCCTTCAATGAGCTTAGGGGAGGAGGAGTTGTTAACAACGTTGGTTATGGTGGTGGTGGGGCCTTCAAAGGAATGCCCTTCAGGAAGTTGTCTGGGTGCTATGAGTGTAGGATGGTGGTTGATCCTCTGCTTGCAATTACCAGAGATCCTTCCATGAGAGGAACCATTTGCTCTTGTCCTGACTGTGGTGAGATCTTCATGAAACCTGAGAGCTTGGAGCTTCATCAGGCTGTTAGGCATGCAGGTGATGAATTAGTACACATTCCAACCTCAATTAATTTCCTCCAAATTTTTTAATTACAATTTTCTTACGCCAATAGTTACATCTGCCAGAGATTGAACCTCGGACTTCCGTCAATTCTTCTACGCCTCGTGCTATTAGGCCAAATGCACTTTGACCAATTTATAGTTTAGCCCTGCTTTAGTTACAAGTACATTGTGTTTTTTTGTTTGAATATCTTTTTTAGTTGTCTTCCCATGTTAATTGGCTCCCTATTTTAACTTGAACCAAAATCTTGCAGTCTCTGAGCTGGGTCCGGAGGACACGAGCAAGAACATAGTAGAGATCATATTCCAATCGAGCTGGCTAAAGAAGCAGACACCAATCTGCAAGATAGACAGGATCCTCAAGGTCCACAACACGCAGCGGACCATCTCCAAGTTCGAGGAGTACAGGGACTCCATCAAGGCCAAGTCCACCAAGAGGCACCCCCGCTGCGTCGCGGACGGAAACGAGCTCCTCAGGTTCTACTGCACCACCCTGTGCTGCTCGCTCGGCCTCAACGGCTCCTCCAACCTGTGCAGCTCCATCCCGCAGTGCAACATCTGCAGCATCATCAAGAACGGGTTCGCAGCGGGCTCGGGACAGCACGGGATCCTGACGACCGCGACGAGTGGCAAGGCGCACGACAATGCTGCGATCCCGGAGGACGGGAATGGCAGCAACAAGAGGGCAATGCTGGTGTGTAGGGTCATTGCTGGGAGGGTGAAGAAGGGAGGTACTGAAGTTGATGGGGAGGAGCATGACTCTGTGGCGGGTGGCTCTGGGGTGTATTCCAATTTGGATGAGCTTCATGTGTTTAATCCTAAGGCTATTCTCCCTTGCTTTGTTGTTATCTATAGAGGGTTTTAGGGAGAGGCTAATTAATTTCTTCTGTGGACAGAATTTCTGAATTTGCAGAGCAGAGCACTCTGTTTAAAAAATGTTTTAAAGGGTTTGGCGGGTTCTGTTTTGGTGATGTTGATTCCGACCAAGGCAAGATCATTGATTTTGTTGATAATTGATGACACCATCTACTTGTCTTTCCCTGTAAATTTCACCCTTTTCTAAGCAAGCGGAAGTATATTGGCCACTTTAATTGCATAAATTTGATGGTGATTTCCCTCCCTTGTGCGACTTTCCAATGAGTCAAGTATGAAGTACTATTTCTCGAAATTATGTATTATATGAACACAAATTTGAGTTGACGAATTTAGTTTCAAATTTCACATAATATAAATGGTTACAATGAGATGTAAGCCATCAAATTAAGTAGAGTTCAAGTACTTTTCAGGCAAGTTTTATTAAAAGGTCAAGTTTGTTTCAGATTTTTAATTTTTTTTGGTTAAGATCATTTTCATGTTATAGTGCCACAAACTATACTGCTCGGTGCCTTGGCCATGATTTCGTTTATAGGGAAAGAAAATCACGCGGATTCGTGATGATATTTGACAATTGAAGTGACCCTAACATGATTACACCATATAATGGAATTTCGCTTGATTGTTCACGCGTTAGCAATTGATTGTTTCAGTCTTGAAAAAAAAAAAATTATTGATTGTTTGAGGCCTTGAGGGGAATAGAGTAGGTATAAAACACGCCGGTGGTAACTAATATTGTAATCATTATGTTTTGATATGTCACTATATAGTTACTGAATAATCTAAATTAATTAGTATCTGGATAAATATTAATCAAATAAAATAAAATAATCATTCAAATACATAAACTATATAATAGAAAAGATAAACTATCACCCAGAAAATATTTAGAAATTGAAATCTGTATCTGAGAATTATTTTTAGCTAAAAGCACATTTAACTACTGTGTAATTTGACTATTTTGTATTGGTGTGCCTGAAAATACATAAATTTTCTTTTCTTTTGTGCCAATTTATGCCAAAAACCTTGGAATTAGTGATATCTATTGTCATGTTTACATTAGTTCAATGACTATATAGAAAAACAATGCCCCATATTTTACTTAAAAATTAACAATTAGTGTATAAAATAATTAATATAACATCACAAAAATGAGAACTCTACGTTAAAATATTTTATAAATGACATATGAACATATTTATAATCGATTCTATTTTTTACTCTTTTGCCATAAAACCTGATGCAAGTATCTTCTTTGGTGAATTTTTTGACATGTAATTTTCCTGGAAGCTATTTCTATTCAAGATCGTTTATTAAATATCTCAATTTATACCCATAATTTCTTAAGAGAAGGGATGTCCTTGAATTGAAGGAGATATACCTTATAATTTAATGACACCGTGTTTGTCTTTTTTAGAGAATACAGAGAATTACTACGAGCCATAAGTGCAATCTCAACGAATCTCTATAACATGTTAGATTGGTGTTGTCACTAACATGGATCTTTTAAAGGTCATAGTTTTAAAAGTCTTTTATTAATTAAGTAGTAACATTAAATAGGATAGAAGCAAATACATACACAAAGAAGCTAAAAACAGATACGTTAAACAAAATACAACCAAGAGTTGATATAGTATAATTTTCTTTATAGACATCTTTTTTTTTGAAGGCAAATTTTTACACCACGTCAATGCTTGAACCTTGGACCTCTTTGAAATTTACAACGCATTGTGTCGCTAGGCTATATGCCCTTTGGCTCTTCATAGACATCTGAAATAGTTAGAATACATGGCTATAATATCAGCTACAAGAGCTAATAACTTCTCAAAAGAGAAGAGTCTCATTGAAACAATGCTTACTGAAGTGGCACTGACAGATACAAAGTTACATTGAGGATGCAACTTTGCGTAGATGAGAATTGCAATACACCCGAAACGTACTCGCAGTACCAAAGTTGGACGACTCCAACCAAGACTATGTTAGCCATGTGAATAAAATTGACAATAATACCTGAATAAAGCATAAAACAGTACTCAAAAAACACAGATTTAATGCAAACTAAACATAGAAAAATACATAAACACGAACAACAAACTGGAGGGGAGGTCTATAGTGACCAACCCCTCCGAGTACCACACCTGGCTTCCCCTGGCTTACCGAAGGTACAGCCAGTCTCGGAAGGTGTCGACAAGGCCGGTAGAAGGACGCGACCAGATGCCCGATTGCTTGAGGACGTGCTCAAAATAAATGTTGGAGGGGTGAAGTTTGCTCACAGTCGGGCTTACGAAATAGAGAA
This sequence comes from Hypericum androsaemum, assembly GCA_963995505.1. Taxonomy (NCBI): domain Eukaryota; kingdom Viridiplantae; phylum Streptophyta; class Magnoliopsida; order Malpighiales; family Hypericaceae; genus Hypericum; species Hypericum androsaemum. The sequence continues at coordinate 9,801,663 of OZ023191.1, read as the reverse complement.
GAAACACTCCAGAGGTTAGCCCCTGGCTGACCGAGTGTAGTCAAATGGTGGCGACTTCGAGCAGAGGTGGTCTTAAGTGGCCAAATTTGTGTCCAACGGCCTTGAAAAAGGTTGAGTGCGGTAGACAATGGCTTTAAAAGGAATGGGATGTCTCTGGCAGCTCCTAGACAATACGGTTCCTGGGCGCAATATCGGGAGAGAGGTGGTTGAAAAATTTCTATGGAACGAGAGTCGTCGAATCTACGACTCAGATGGAAGGAGGTGGCTAGAGGTGAGTGGGTGTAGTGGAGAGAGTCCTTAAATGGCTGAGAAGAGGGTGAGGATGAGTTGGCGGCGAGTGAAAAAAAAGAGAAAAATCCTAGAAGGGTAGATACTCCGAGGGAGAGGACGCTTCTTTCTATAAGTCAGAGATATAGCGTTTATATATATACATGAAAAAGGTTAATTAAAAGTGCAGATATTTCTTTCTGGAACAAATCAGGCCTATTTTTTTTATAGGATTGGTAGCACCATTTAGGGTGGACCGTGGGCCATTGGATGGGACGCGCGTGTGACATATCTGATGGTGGGGATCAACATGGATTTGAATGAGAGATATTTTCATATTTTTACCTAAACACGCACCATTATTGCCGCATGATGTATCATTGTCGCTCATTTATGCAAATGTATCATTGTCACCCATCAATATATCATTGTTACTGCATGAACATAGTGTACCATTTTTAGTGCATGATGTACTATTGTCGCACATGAATGTATTATTATTAGCGCATGAACATGTTATACTATTGTTAGTGCATGATGTACTATTATTGCCTATTAATATACCATTGTTACCGCATGAGTATTTCTGAAATTAATACCATTGTTACTGCATGAATACTATGAATATTTCTGAAATTAATTCTATGTAATCACTGATATTAGAATTTGCCATCACGAGCGCGTACCAACCTACGTTGTCCAGATTTTGATGCTAGAGCCCGAATCGAACCCCTCTCTATACCTAGCATTAAATGCATATTGGCTCTTTCGTTTCCACACCAAAATAAAATAATTTGCATATTCTAAGCTCAGTAGTTAGGGCTTTAAGAAACCCCAGTAAAATTTAAATTTGTTACTGGGATGATCAAATTCTTGGGGAAGATGAATCCTAGTTTCGAGGGGCCATTTAAATTGTGAAATGGGATTTGACTATTTTCAATTGGTTTTACTAATTCCTGGGTACTAAATTATTTTTAAAATATTTTTCGGACTAAAAATCTAACCACAAGGCCATGCCACTGCCACCTATCTAATAAGAAAAATGTCTAAAAATGGAAGAGTTGACCATCTGCAATTTGGAATAAGTTGATTCATCGAATTGAAAATTGGAGGGTTAAATTCTTATAATTGGCTTGGAAACCTGCACGATAGACTAGGTTTATACTTATTTTTTAGGAGTTTTATGAGAAAAAATATCATTATAAAAACTACATTTAAATAAGTTCTATAGTATACAGAACTTGCTATTTTTATTAGAGTCAATATACAGTAGATTACCAATTTGTACTGGCTACCTTGTAGCTCTATTTCAAAGAAATTTTCCGATAAAAATTAGTTTATTTTTTAATTGTTTTGATATATATTTTTTGAAAATATCTAAGAAGTACAAAATCTATTATTTTCTAAATTTATCATAGAACCAAAAGAGCTGACTAAACTACCATAAAGTTATTAAAAAAAGAAATGCTACATTATGCACTTAACCAATGAGGCCGTGTCTAGGTGCGGACTTAAGTACTTAAATTACTATAAAAAAGTCTGAAAGAATAACCAAGGTTTTTCTGCTCGATACTCGACTCTACTATTTGGAAAAAATACTCCTATTATAATTACGAAAAACATTGTTTTTAAATTTTTAAGAAAATAATTCAGAAAAATATGAAAAGTCATATTTCTCTATACTGTACTATTTTTCATATTATTTTCAGATTCATTTTTAAAAATTTAAATTTAATCATACTAGGGTGTTTTGTTCAAAAAAATTATTCAAATAGTTGATTATCAATTTAAAAAATCTCTCAAAGTCGATTAGACATTTTTAAGTCGGTCAAATTACAAAATACTAACGTGTGAACTTTTACCTTAATTTGATTAGCCCGACTAATAATCCTAGCATGGGCTCTTGATTTGCTCTCTGTTGACTCCTTTTTTGTACTCATTGCCTCATCATTTCGAATTTCCTGGGTCTTCGTTTTAGGTAAAGCAGTTTTAAAAACATCTTAGCATGGGCTTAATTAGCACTTCCGATGCTTACGAGGTGGTTTCCCACTCTCCAGGGGTTTCAAAACGGTAATTGGGACATTTTCTTGGGGCACCAAGCTATTGGTATCAATTTCTGAGCTATTAAATTTGAAGTAGTACGGCAGTGAAATCGTGCATTAGACACCAGAAAGCAGACAAATTGGACGAATATAAAACTTCATTAATTTTGATTTCTTTCTAACCAGCTTGTACTAGATAGAATAAACCCAAATCTGTATGAAGCTATTCCTTTTTTGACAATCAAGTTAGAGTTGGATAATCCAAAATTCTAAAATGAAGTTTAACTCTAACATAAGAGATTATATACAAATTAGGTCAGAGAGGTGTTCGAAATTAATCAACATATTTTGAGTTCGTCTTGGGAGAACTTTGTCATATTTCAAATATCTTATACGAATCGAATCTAGATTAGTTGACTGTTGGTTAAAAATACATAAGACATCGTATCCGCTTAAGAATTATTTGTAAAAGTGGCCTGAAAAGCAACTTAAAATGCTCTGAATTCTGAAGGGCAAAAAAGGGTTACAATTTTCATTAAAAAAGAAAATAAAAGCATAAAGCTTAAAGAATTGTTACAGTAACAAATGCAGCTTTGGGATAATTCCAACTTTAACTCCTCCTTTCAAGGGTAATTCCAACTTTAAATCCCGGAATAACATAAAAGAACCGCAAAAGTTCGTCGGCTCCATAGCTAAAGTTAGAGGAAGGCTGAGCCCAAAAACTTATAGAAAGCCGGGCAGGCACGCCAAACAGAGGCCCAAATGCAAAATGGACCGAGTTTCCAGGGGAATTTTCTCATCCGTTTGCTCCAAGCTTTTGCTTTTTTAACAAAAGGAGAGCTACACGAGGCTGATGTAGGAAAAGAGTTATCGAGACTTGACAGCATTTTGTTCTGTTTGGATGGGAGACGGTTTCCTGAAAAAAAGAAAAAAAAATTGAAAAATATGCTCAAAGTCCCGAGTTATAAAAATACATGTAAAAGGTCCTCGAGGATTGATGTAGGAGACCATATATAAGTAACTCCCCAGGTACCGGTTCAAAGACAAACAAAAATGGATTTGTATAGTGACCTTCTCTCGAATTGGGAAACTTATGGAGTAAAAAATTTATTGGTTAATGTCATTGGAGTATGAATTTGAAGGGTATAATAGTTATGCAAAATAAAAAATTATTTTTTATGAGACATTAAAATCTCTGTAAATTGATTATTTATGAAGTGATAACATCTCTAAATTAATAAAATGTCTGAGTCCCGAGTCGAGATTAGTATTAAAATTTAATAACTCATCTATCGTAATAACTAATACTTTTCTAGAAAATATTAGTACTAAATCTCGGTTTCAACTTTTGCATAAAGTGATTTTTTAATGTATATGTATTTTTACATACTTTACAAATTTGAAAAATATTTTCAAAAATTAGTTTATGCTAGATTAGCTTGTTTAATGAATTGTACATCATCATTCATCTATTAAATTGTCTTCAAATGATCTTTGTGATCGTCATCTTATTGTAAAAATATATCTCAGTCGAGTTTTACATTTAAACACAACGTTATAAGTCGAGATTTTACGCGATTTTAATATAGACGAAGTAATTTTTTGATATTTGCGTATTTATTGATTAAAAACTCAATTTCAATAATTTGGAGCTAAAAACGTAAATCTCTTTTATGTGATGACCTCTCTAGAGTGATATTTTTTCCGGTTCTAACAATATCACTTTAGAAGGATTTTACTCCAACGCAACTTATCACCAATTCCAAAAATTTGACAAATTGTAAATAGTGCCACATGGCAGTCGCCCGGTGGAGGCTAGCAGTCACCTCAACTTTTTTCATTTCAATTTCTCAAAATATATGAAGCGTGCTTTGGATTCATCCAATTACTATCTTCTTTACGTTCCACTCATAGAGTGGGAACTTTTTGGGCGTGGGATAATTGCCAAAACTTGGTGTCATAATCAACGACTCCAATGGTGATAGATAACTTGGTAGTGCCATGGACCGCAAACGCAAAGGAAAGCTCTAGATGGCATTTTTCTTGCTGCCATGGGTTTCGAAAAGACGTCTCGAATTCCAACTTTAATGTTCGAGTTTAGTAAAATATCTCAACTTCGAGCTCTAAGAACCGATGAGATATACACACTACCGACTTCTCTTTGCAATGATCAAATTGACTTGAGTCAACTGTAACAAAAGATTGCAGTTCTACAGTTTATTAGCATCACAAAACCCACAAGTCTGTACTTACACTTCCATGCACGGCCACAGAAAAAAAGACAGCAGAATCCTACCGTCGCAAGATGCGTGGAAACAATGTCGGATTCTCTCGACATTGCTTTACTCTGAACTCGAACAGTCCTAGGAGAACCAAACAGCTGATTGGAATGCAAAAAATTCGTAGTGAGGAAGAGAATGTCAAACCTATTAAACCCACTTGAAGTCAATCTCAACATCAATGCTCATCTGTAAGACAGCCTGACCATGCAGAAACAATCTTCTCTCCGTAAACAAAGTCTCCGATGCCTTGATGATCGCATTTGCTTGAGAAGATTAGTATAAGTGATGTACAAGACGAGGCACTGACAATGCTAGAAGCACGCGATCTGTAACTGTACAGTGAGACGAAGCTAGCGAAGCAACGGGGTCATCATATCCATTATCTAGTTGACTCAAGTGGGTATTGATCTGCTATCCGTCTGAGAGCGAGCGATGAGTTCTGGGATTGGAGACATCCACATTCTGGCAGTGGGTATGTGTAGATGGAAGTTTTTCTGTTGATCTTTCGTACTCTTGGCACCATTAATCCGTTGCGATCACTATCAATGAGCATCTTTTGCATCTCAGCTTTAAACTCTCTCCAGCTGCATATTAATGTACAGAAATGCTCGTAATGTGGAAGGTTGGGAACTCGAATTCAAAACGTCGGAGATGGGAAGAATACCTGATATCCATTTCTTGCAATAGAAGGACGAGCTTTTGTTTATCAGGCCTGATGGTCTTCGAATGGCCATCGAAGAGAAACCTCCGGTGACCCATCAGAAAATGAGGGAAGTTTCCCCCTTGAGTTGTCACAAAAACCTCGCTATACAGACATACGGTGTAGTCCAAAGCCGCGAGCCTCGAAGAATAGGCCTAAAAAGGAACAAGGAAATGCATACTTGAGCAAATAGATACAACCATGGACAATGACACATGAAAAGTGAATTATTACATAAAAAAATCTGTGCATCAGTAGAAACATTCATAGTTTCACCGAGCCTGCACAATGAGAATGAGAGAGTTGAAGATAGCAGTGCAGAGTCCTTGCCTCGAAAGGAGCAAGCTCGTCTGGTGTAGCTAAGGATTCTTTTGTGTAAAGAAGAGGAAACATTTTCTTCAGAGGAGCTAGATATCTTTCAGCCCGGTAAATACTCCCAGACGCCACGTAAATTGCAGTGGTGTTGCCAAATCCCATACCACGAAGCATCAGACCAACCTATGCTGACACAAAAAGAACAGATGAGAGTCACTATTTGACAATTATGGAGGGAAAACAAATATTTGAACAGAGAGAGCAAACAGAATGATGTATAAGATACCTCCAAGGGAGTTAAAGGACACTGTCCATTGAGACGGTTAAGACCAGGCTCGATGACACGGTCTTTTCTTTTGAACTTCCCTTTCCAGCCTCTTTCGCGCAATGCATCCATGTACCTCTTCTCAGCTTCTCCACCATCATACACACAGCACGAGAAGGCGACCATGTCCTGAAATCAAACAGAGATATTAGAGAGTTATGTTTGCTTCTCAAGTCTTCGGCTTTTGTACAGAACGATAGCGATAGTTGATCATCAGGATATGACAGGCTACAGCAGTACCTCCTCAAACCGTAGGTGGATAGACAAATACTTCCCGTCACTTCTCGAGCTCTTCTCGATCATTCGGTTAACTAGTTTTTCTGCAAGTGATGATATTGGCTGGGAGAACTTCAAGGCCTTGTAATTTGCTATGCATCTAAGCAGTTGAATATGAGATGGAACGTGCATTGCCAATCTATTAGCGAATGGAGAGATACGGACGACCCTGCTTCCAACAAATAGCTTAGTCAGTTATCCGCACAATTGCATTCTGTTTTTTTTTTCACAAGTTAGATCAGTTGAAGGAAAGGATAAATCAGAAAATACCCTTGCTTTTGCAAGACTGGATAAACTTCTCGCACGTAAAAGTTAGCCGGTGCCCAAGCTTCAATACGCATGCTCGGGATGTTTGCAATGTTGTCGTCGTATGTTTCCATCAACTCGCGAGGTAGCTCTTTAACAACTTTCACGTAAGGCTCGAGACTGGCTATAAAATGGTCGGCGTCGTATATTTCTCCAAAGGAACTGAAATGCGGATGAATTGAAGATTACAAGCACGTCATATGAGGACAATGACAATCAAAAAGATTGATTTGAGGTTGCCACTACAAGATAAAGGTTGAAGAAAACATCAGAGAAAGCAATTTGGTGGCTTACCTAGGATCTTTCCACACATTGTGGTACTCCAAGAAAGGTACAACCAGAACAGCATTTAGAAGTGCAGCAACGGCAGCTGCATTACAAATCTGCGGCAGGACATGAAAATAAGATCAGAAGCCATTTCAAACCGTCGGCCTAAACTCGAAACTTCGTATGCATTATATACATCAGCAAGAGAGATGGATGGATGAATTCACATACCGCGGAACGCTGTTGATTTAGCCCGCCATTCGCCTCGACTACCAAGTAACCTTTCGGACCAGACGACTCTGACATTGCATGCAAATGAAACATGAGCAAATAGTACAACCAACAACCACCTTCTGACTAAGCACAGAACATGAACTAACTAACTCGCTTCACATTAGCTAAAGGTGGTCCAGGGACAAGCTATAAGGTAAAATAATACAACAACTATCAAGTTTAAGAACTTAATCTTCAATAGGAAACAAATGAAATGAAAATATACCTTCATCATCACCAAGAAATTGCCTAGCTGTTGAATTTGGGCACGGTCTTTGCACCTTCATATACCTTCTTTTGTATTTCCACACTGAAGATAACTACAAAAATAAACAATAATTTGGGTATTCCCAGTAGGTTATTTCCTATTCAATAAATTATGAAATAACAAAGCTTTTTTTAAAAAATTTATAAAGCAACAAGACAAAAAAAAATGGAATATCAATTCCTCTTCTTCATTTTCCTAATTTTTTTTCCTTTTATAGGGTTCTCTTCTTTTCATAATCGTTGTCCGCATTCGTCGCGTTACGGATCCCACCAAAGAAAAAGGTGAAATATTATAATAAAAAAGCTTATGAAACTACAAAAAAAATGGAAATCGAAAAAGAAAAAAAAAGAACCTGGAGAGAAGTAGAGGAAGAGTTAGCGTCAGCTTCCATGTCAGGCCAGAGCTTCTGGAGAAGCTCGTGGCTTCTGTACACCGACCCGGGAACGTAAGGCTGGCCCATCAAGGCCGAGAAGGGCCCCACACACATGATCAGCCCGGAGATGTACAGCATCGGAAGCACCAGCAGGTACCGGAAGTTCAGCCGGAGGAACACGCCGGCGGAGAGCCCCTCCTTCCTCGGGAAAGACTGAGACTTCGTCCTCTGTGGTGGCCGCCGCCGGCATTGGTGGCGGCGGGGAGACGGCGGCGGGCTCGGCGACGTCGAGTTGTTGCTCCCGTTGTCGCAGGCCGGGTCTCCGGCCGGGTCGACCCGGTCGGTTGGCGACGTGGGTTTGGTCTTCATGGTAATGTCGGTGGCTCTTTGCTCGCGCAAAAGCTATACAACGAAACAGGCAGAGAGAACTGAAGCTCGGAATTCTCACTCTTCAAAACGATCCGTATTAGTATATACTCACTGTTTTCGATCCCAAATTTCAATGGTTCGAACTCGAGATTTATGCTCCGTGTTAAAATCTTGAAACTTTGAACTCCAAGTTTGTCTCTGGTTTTGGAGAGGGGTGGGGGTGTGGGGGTGTCTCGGTGGCGTTGGACAATTAGTGAAGGGAGGGGCCAATGTGGGTGTGTATTATAAATTTATAACAGTGGAAGAGAGGAAGGGTGGGGAAAAAGTGGGTTTTTTTATATTTTTTAAACTATATAATTTAGAGATGAGTATTATGACTCTGACTGTCGTTTCGTTTCGTTTCGTGTCTTTTTTAGACGACTGTTTTTTAATAGTGTAATTTTACATTCGACAACGCTAGTTGGTGATTGATTTTATTTTGGGTTAGTTGGTGGAGTGATGTTTGTGGTGGGCTTCTTATGTTGATGCTGTTTTTGTCTCGGTGCTTCTCCTGTAATGTTTGAGAGTGGGTATCATGTTTCTGACGCCGGAATTTCTTTTTACTCCTAACTTTTCCTGCTTGACTGGTCTTCGTTTTTTTTTGGTCGATCGAGATAAAAGTTTCTCTCTTTATTTTAGATCACGGGATAGGACGCAGGTTTTTTTTTTTCCTCTCTTTGTATGATTTCCACCTAGGTAATAATAATTAGGATAAATTGACCTCAGGTCCCTAGGGTAGGACTAAATTTCTAAAGCAGTCCTTGCCGTTCAAAATTGATAATTCGATCCAATGTTTAATTTTATTGAACTCTAAAATCCCTATCCGGTGCACCTCGATCTCGCCGGAACCGCGTCGATTCCTCATGACCTCGAGGGCAAAGCACATGGACGAGGTTGCCAAGGGTTTGATTGTTCCTAGGTTGTGGAACATAGATGCTTTTGTGTGGCCGTAAAGACAGAGATTTCGCCGCCGCCTTTAATTGTCACCTTGAACGCCTTCAATTGTGATCGGTTCTTTGGCAAAGAGAGGAAGGAGAAAGTGATTATATTTTGGGGGTTTCTATTGATGTGGGTATTGTGTAATTGGTAGAGGAGGAGTTCTGAGTGTGGTCGGAGGTCCGGGGTGGTCGCAGTTGGACGGATTGGCAGGAGTTGAGGTTGGGGTAGAAGAGAGAGAGAATTTTTTTTAAACGTATAAATATCATTTTTGAAATTATGTCGACCGATAACAACGGCGAGGGAGCTGAGAATATAATTTTAACCAAACTATGGAGACAAAAAGGTCATATCTCAGAGACATGAGGACAATTTGCCTAATAATTACTATCGTAAATGAGTGTTTATCCAAATATTATGCTACTAAAAAAGAATTTTGATTTGTAAATTATGAAATAGAACATATACTATTGTGGGAATTACTCACTTAATATGATCTAATAATATTGATTCTTAATTAAACATTACTGGCAACTAGGGTGATACTTTTGTATAGAACATCATGGTGATACTTCTGATTTGGGTACTTTGATTGTGACATAGTACATTTTGTGTGTGAAAATTCTGACATAGTACTTCAATGATATGTTTAATCTTGTACTTTTGATGTTATACATGGTGTATAATTGGTGTAATATTTTTTGAGGAGTAATATACTTTCTTATAAGAAAAAATTAAATAAATATTCAACAAATCAGATTACTAAACTAAAGAATGTTACAAATATATTAAAAGAAGTGGTAAAAGATTTGAATTTATTTAAGAGTCTTAAGTTCAAGTTTTACAAATATACAATACAACAATTTAGAGAACCACAATCTTAAAAATAAATAAATAACCATTCTTAAGGTAGTTCGGTCCATTTGCTCAGCCCTACTCGTATTGTTACTGGGATAAAGTGAGGCAAGGGATAAAGCGATTCAGTAGACATGATTTGATTAGCTTGGCCAAGTAAAAACTAAAAACTAAAAAGAGCTACAACGACGGTTGAATGTTTTGTTTAATGATGATTGGCTAACCCTTTTCACCATTTGTTTCATCAAGGCTGTGACTTTTGTAACGTCTCTCTCTATCTTTTTCATGAAAAGGTAAAATATGTTTCCTTTGTAAATAATAAGATTGGAATCTAACCATGCAATTTTAAAAATAGAACAAAAAATCAAAAAATAACAGAAATGTAAGCAAGACATTTACAAAGATTAGTCTAAGCCTCCCCAACCAATTTTTTAGTGGTCAAAGACATTTGACCTAATAACACAAGCGAGATAAATTGACATAGATCTATATATATAATTATTGATGTATAAATTTGCCTATAAAAAACAAATTTCTTAATGCCATTGCATTTTGTAGAAATTTCGCTTTAACAAGTATGTTATTTGATTTAAATCACTACCATCAGACTCACGTTTCTGTCTTTATATTTCCAACTGTAATTGGTGTTCACCAACTTTCTTCTGCTATGTCGTTGCAAATTGGTTTGGAGTGGTTTGTTTCTTTACAATGTCACTATGGATTTAATCTGATTCGTATTCAATTTGACTCAGATTTGAACCTATTTAAACAAATCTTAATTTGGATAAGAAGTTATTTTTGGACGAATCGAATCCGAAATCATATATTCTGAATTCGTTATATATAAAAAAGAATATGATCAAATTTGAAAAGAGGGTTGGACCTTGAACTTTCCTTTTGTTACTATGGTGGAAGAACCATTCAATTTAATTTTCACCTATGTTGATGGTTGTAGAAGAGATGCTTGCTAGTTTGGTTCAAATTGGTTGTCATGTATCAAGCATTTAACGGCGGAAGTAATATTTTGGACGAATTCCGCTACTCAATGACAACAAAATCTTTGGAGGCATAAACATTGCTCAATGATTAGACCAAGATGGATAAACGAGAAAAATAATTAGTTTGGGAGGACACCGACAATAAGACAACCTTGATGATACCTCAACCAATGAAACCACAAATATATCCTACTACGCAAGTAGCTCTATAAAGATAAGAGACTACGTGACCATTGATTTCTTCGGAGATAAGGATATGTAGATAACTTAATTTAGCACTTTAAATACAATCTCTAACTTTCATTAATTTTTTTCCCAAATGTTTACAAATTTAAAAAAATGAAATTTCAAACTAAATTTAAAAAATCAAAATAATTGAATTCAGATGAATTCAATTTGAATTCGACAATTTAAAGTTCATATCAAATTCGTCATTTGAGTTTATTTTGGTTTTCAATGTGGATGGTCTTATTAAATTTCATTCTTAAAATCAATTATTCAAATATTATCAGTTTGTATGAAAATATGGTTGTAAAATTACAGCAGCCACTGCATAGTCCGAGGTTTTTTTTGAAATGTAAATATTACACCTAGTTATAATGTCAAGGATTGAACTCTTGACCTCTTTGAAGTTAAGCAACGCCTATGCCGCTAGACTAAATACCCGTTGGCAGTCCGGGATATCAAGCTGGTAATTATGTACCACCTGTTCCATCTTAATGATTGGTCAAAGGCTGAAAGTTTACGTTAATTCCCTAGTCATCTATAATTAAATCGTGCATTTCCACAAAAAATAAAATAAAATCGTGCATTCCGAGATTAGCCCAGCAAGCTACAGCTGCTAACAACTGACAGAAATACCGTTCCGGGGAAGTAAACAAACCTATCTTTTATTCTTTACATTGGCCCATCACGTGCCCCTTAATTGTCTCTGAAAAGGATTAGTCGTTGACTTTCACGTAACAATTGCTTATATAAATAGTTAAGTATGAGATTCAGAAACTGAGATTGCACGTTGACAAATCCAATATACCATTTTGATATCCCTATAAGGAGGCTGAAATGGTGGAGAAGCTCCACTTTGCCAGCAAAGCAATTAAGCTCGACAGCTTTTCAATTCGATCATTATGCGAATCTTATCACACTTTTTTCAAAAAAAATTTCATCGGACTAAAATTTATACGAGAAAAAAATATATATTAACAACTTAACATTTACTTTTTTCGTTTTGTTGATCGATACAACACCAAAATTAACTTCGGATTCCAAAGCCCAAATGATCGCCTCATGACCAGAGAGTTATAGTTTATATTATATAGGGACCTTAGATCCTCCTATATGACGTTTCTCACGATGTGCGCACCTCCATCTGCATTCAAGTTGACCATATTTAAACTGGTTAGGATCAGTCCTTACTGGAAAAAAAAACTGGTTAGGATCAGTCCTTACTGGAAAAAAAAAACTGGTTAGGATTAGAGATTCCGGCTCCGTCGCCTGGATCCAGTTTTCTGATGCATGACTTATGATAGTTTTTCAAATTGTGTACACAGTTTTAATAAACGAGGTATTGACGCATTAAGGTTTGTTTTTTATCCTAGTCGTAGTTTGCTTTTTTGGCCGGCTAATTCACATTCGCACATTGTGATAAACTTGTAAAATATTGTTATGATTATATATTGATACACAAAACTCTGTATGAGATAGAAAAGAAAAAATTGAGATTGAAACTTTTAATCTCGTTAATTTAAAAGCAAAATATCTGTCCGACGGCACAAATTATATAGAAAAAAATGACAGAAATCTAAAATTTAATATTTAATAATAGTAATTTGGAATAAAATTTTACTTAAAAATTGGACAATTGTCCTAGAAGAGACCGCGGGTATAACGTGAGAGAATGTCAAAAGGACGCTGCCAATAGAAAGACGCCCATACCCCTCCTTGACATGCGCTATTTACAGCGGGATTCCCACCCAAGTCTTAAGGAAGAAACGGTGATTTTACCACTTTACCAATTCCAAAGAATCTCTTTTGGCCATTGAAGAATATTTCTGACAAAATATGTTGTTGACGTTCAATTGAGGAAGGCCGGGAAGGTTCACTTTCCGACCAATCGGCGGCTGGGTTTTTCTGACTTTTCTTGCGAACCGTAATTATATCAAGTAATAATATTTAAATTATTATTTTTAAAAATTAAATCTAAAAATGGTTATTATTCACTATTAAATCACCACGTAGTAAAAAGTTATAATAGTTGTACTACGGAATCATATTTGTAGATTATTCTATTTTTTAAATAGTTAATCTAGCTTATTCTGCGTGTCAACCGTCAAATTCCAAAATCAAGTGCCCTACCCCGATGTGGTTAAATTGTTCTCTTTATATCTTAATCGGTGGCAGAATTGTCAAATGATATTTAAGACGTGTAAAAATTCAAGGAAGTCTATTGTTTAAGTTCTGACATGGTGTAAAAATTTACCTTTCAAAAAAATCGGTGGGAGAACTATGGTAACATGAAACAAATTTAAAATACCCCCTCCATAAGTACTATTTGGTACATGAGATGGTAAAAAAAATTATGGTAAACTCTACAAGTTCATTTTCTCTCTCAAAGATTTACTAAAAATAAATAATTTAAATATTATCAATTAATATAAAAATATCACCATAAAATTACGTCTAAGTCTCTTATTACAATTAAGGGTAAGTAAACTTTTTAATTTAATCTTTCAAAACATAGTTCGTTTGGTCACATACGCATATACAAAATATGATTTATTCAGATATAATACGTGGTGGAGTTGAAAAAAAATTTAAAATATGGTAAATAAAATTGATTGTAGATACTTTAAATCACATTATGTCGTGATCAAGAAATCGAACATTTCAAAGTAAAATATACTCTTTCAAAATTACACTAAAGTAAAAACAACATCTTTAAATAACACAATCATACAAACGTTAATCTCAACAGAAAATTCTTTGACAAATGCATCATTGCAAACGTGTTTATTTGAAATTTCTGGTTACGATTGCTATCGATGCATCATCATGCATGTTCTATTTCCTTGGTCGCATTCCCCCCTCGATTCACATATTGATTATTTGTAAAGTCGTCTAATTTTGTATGAACTTGTATTAGATATTATGGGATTTGGATTCAGGGGGACTACATAAAAGTCATCTCCATGGTATGGACTAAATATGGACCCTTAGATTTGATCAAAATTTTTTTTTTATAGATCTGATGGTCAGAATTTGTTGAAGGTATTTTCGAGTTTTTACCCACACATACTCATTAGGGTTCCACCATTTTTCTATATAATTCTAAAAAAAAAAATCATCTCCCAAAAAAAAATCATCGTCCCCCCTACCGATCCGCCCCCTCCAGATCCGCCGCCCCTCCCCTCCCCCCTCACCGACCTGCCCCCCCCCCCCCCCCCCCCCCCCCCCCCCCCACCCCCCCGTGCTCCTCCAGGGCCAGCCAGTCGTAGATCTACGTGCGGGCTCCGCTTCATCTTCTTACCCGTTGTTCGTCTTCAACTTGGAGGTTCCCTTGGAGGTGACGAACTTGGAGGTCTCCTTGGCAGCGGCTCGTCGTTCTCGGAGGAGCACTGGGCTGGTATGGGGAGTCCCGGGAGGAGCACGAAAGAGGCCGCCATCGTGACCGTCGTCGAGCAACAAACAACTCTATTTGAAAACCCTGGGATTACTTATAATCTGCCGCCATCTCGCCCGGATTGGGGGTTTTCGGGTTCGTCTTCGAGGGCTTCCTCTTCCTCCTGCATTTTGTTTGGCGAGCTCCTCCTCATATCTGTAGCAGACGAAGAAGACCGCTAGCAATAATTAGGTTTTCAATTGAAGAATGAAGATGACTTTCCGGCAGCGATTATTATTTTAAAAGCTTGCATTCTGTTTGTTTTTAAACTTTCATTTTTTGTTTGATTTGATCTGGATTTGGTTGAAGATGTTGGCCGGAAAAGACGAATGATACCAATATTAAAGTAGAATGATACCAATGTCCTAGAACGATGATACCAATATTCGAGAAGAATGAAACCAATACATTCAAATGGTATACATATTTAAATCTCATGCTATTAATTTTGCTTATTCACATTTTTTTGCTTATTCACATTTATTCTTTGATTTTTATTATTATTTTGACTTACTTTAATTGCCACGTGAGACGTGGAATGAAAACCAATATCACGGTGGAATGAAACCAATATCATAGAAGAATTAAACCAATATCCGAGAAGATGGAAACCAATATCATAGTAGAATGAAACCAATATCATAGTAGAACGAAACCAATATCATAGAAGATGGAAACCAATATCATAGTAGAATGAAACCAATATCACGGTGGAATCAAACCAATCTCACAGTAGAATGAAACCAATGTCATAGTAGAATGAAACCAATAACATAGAAGATGAAAACCAATATCTGAGAAAATTGAAACCAATATTCTCATACTTGTATTTCCATAAATTGTATTATTTTACTGATATTTTTTTAATTAATATATTTCTAATATTGCCCCTGTCCCTTTCAGTGGGGATTGTCCATGTCCCCACTGAATTTGAACCCGATATTATGTATTAGTGCATCATATAACACACCAGTATCATACTGTTGGGAAGTTCGAGGAGAAAGACAAGACATTATTGCTCCTGAATTTCTTATCGGATTCCTATGATAATTTGGTTACAATCTTAACTTGGGGGAAGGAGTCCCTTGTGTTGGAGGAGATCACAAGTGCTCTGCTAGGATATCATCAAAGGAGGCAAACTAGCGATGAACGAAGGGAAAGGATGGTTGTGAGGGGTAGCCATGGTGGTTGTAGTGAAGAAAAAGATGAAAGAGGATACAAGTCGAGGTCAAGGAGGTTCAAAGAAAATTACTTCGAGTGCGTAGAAAAAAGGTACGTAAAGAAGGATTGTCCGAAAAGAACTCGGGATCGCGAGAAAAAAGGATATGGTTCCGTAAATATGGCCTCTTATTCGGACAGGTCAGATGGTGACAGTCTTTCAGTTTTGTCAGGTCCAAAGCATGCTGATTCTTGGATTTTGGATAACGCTTGTTCCTTTCACATGAGGTCCAAGAGATGGTGGTTTGACACCTACAAGTTCGTTGATTCAGGTATGGTAACTATGGGTGATAGTTCTGCTTGTAGAATCACCGACATAGGTGATATCCGAATTAAGATATGGGATGGTGTTTAGAGAAAATTATGTGGGGTTAGGCATGTTTCAAAGTTGGAGAAGAATTTGATCTCATTAGGAGCCTTGGATTATAGCGGGTATGGCTATAAGATTGTGAGTGGGCTAATTGAGGTGGAGAAGGATGCTATGGTGGTGATGAAGGGTGAAAGAGATGCAAGGAATACCTACAGGTTAGTGGGGGGCACAGTTATAGGTGGAGTCACATCTTTGGGTTCTGATGGAGAGGAGAAAAGCTCAGGTCATATGAGATTGGTTCGTATGTGGGAACAAAGGCTTGACATGGATGGTTTGAATGTAGTTGAGATTCGCGGAGATATGAAAAGCAAGCTATGGTTGTTTCATGGAGGCATGGTTGGCAAGGAGCCATAGTTATCTCGGAGAAGCATTGTTAGCTGGACCTCGCTATGGTTGTCTAAAGGGACGTGTACGTCAAATGTGTTAGATAGGTTGGCATTGGGCATGCGAAGCCATTGGTGACACCACAGGCAGATCTGGTATCTCACTCAAGGCCGAACAGTAGAGTTCGTAATATATCGAGGGTTCTATTTGGTGGAGCAAAAGGTTGACCGTTGTATGCTATGTCAAGTAGTATTGGTTGTACTATTGGTCACAGGGTTACTTCTGCAGGTGGACTTGCTAGTTGGAATTCAATGAAGGTTGGAGGAAAGATGCCAAGCAAGCTCGGAAGCTAGAGCTTAGGGATTGGCTCCAAGTGATTGAACAAAATGAGGAGAGAAAGGTTAGATGGTCTTATTGATGGTGTTTATCTATGGTTCGAGGTGGAGTCGATAGAGCCGGTTTGATTTCACAAGATCTCATAGTTTTTCATGGGGCGGTGTTTCATCAAGGTAGAGTTTGTTAAAGTTTGGGTGGAGCTTCATGATTTCTCGCACGAGATAATTTCTCGCCAAGGTGGAGATTGTTGGAAAGTGTCGAAGAAATCAACAATGTAAAAAAGTCAGATGAGCTAGTGACCACTAGACCCCTATCATTTGCTGGGGGGTGGGGGGTGTTACAGAATGTAGGATTTCTGAAGGCCCAGCGGTCGCTAGGGTGCACTGCGAGAATTTTTCTGTTTTGCTCAGACTATTGTTTTGGACTCCTAGGACGACCTAGATAAGTTTCTTGTACACCAAGGATTCGTCCATTATATAAGGACGTGTTATCCAAGGATTTTGTATGGCTTTGTGACTCGAATCCATCAATAAAAGTTCTCATTTCTCCCCGTAGACGTAGGCGTTAAGCCGAACCATGTAATCTCTTGTGTCCGTGTTCTTTGCACATTTTGTTCTCGAAGTTGTTAAATTCCTAACACATACAATAATATAAACTCGTTAAAACCACTGACGACAGAAGACTGAAATTTTGAAACTCTATTATGAATGGTGTGATCCCGCGGGGCCCACCATGAGGACGGATTAGGTACAGATTATTTTGGCTCGGTCCACAGCATGGGGATCAAACACCTTTTTTCGAGAAAATTAGTAAGTGGGTGGTTTCGGTAATATATTTAGACTGATTTTTACTTTAAATAGCTTTAACAAAATAAGTATAATATTTTTACAAGGAGAGTTTGAACCATTATACCATTATCACTTCACATGTATACCATTATGACTTCATTTTACATGTATTTTTTTGATAAGTATAATATTTTCGCAACTAGGGTTTGAACTTTGGTTACGTGTATACCATTTGTATCACTCCATATGTATATCAGTATCACTTCAATTATATTTTTTTAGGAGAACCACTTCATTGCATTCATAAATATCGAAAGTACAACCAAATTCACAACCCTGACCAAATAAAAAGTAGAACTGCCATGATCACAATCCACCTTACGTAATAAGCTACCCATCAAAATTAATCCCTCAACCCGTAGTGATCCCCTTGTACTAAGTACAAAATTGCAGCCGCTAGTCTCATTAAAACCTCCTGTAGAAAAAATGTCTCCAACAGGAAAAAATTAGAGCGAGGAAAGAGTATACATGGATGACACTGCTAAAATATGACCACTATGCATTGACCCCCTTTTTACACCCAACCCCATTACGTAGGACTCCCACACCCCATTTTCATAACCCACCCCATCTCGAGAAGTATCTCAATCAAACAAGCCTGAGAGGGAAGCAGGAATCGAGTCAAAAGCCCAGCCGTTCACTCCCTCCTCCAACCGTATCTTTGTCAACGTATGTGCCACCCCATTCGCCTCTCTGAAATTGAACTGGAACTGGTGTGCAAGAAGTTCACTAGTCACCACCCAACAATCCTCCACCACCATTGCTAAAGCACTTCTATCAAAGCAGGGATCTGTTAAGAGCATGTACCACATGTGAACAATCCGACTCAAAAATCACCCTCGAGAAACCTTTCGACACCGCCAACTCTACCCCAGTCAAAACCCCAATTGCCTCAAGCACTGTCGGGTGTATCACATGTGGCACTTTTCGAACCAACGTGCACACCAGACCCCCACCATAGTCGCGCAATACTACTCCCACTTGTCCACCACCATCCGGCCCCACTTCTGCATCCGAGTTAACCTTAAGCCATCCCAACTTCGGAGCCTTCCACCCTACCCGCCTAGCCTCTCTAGTCATTGGAGTTTTTTAGAGGCCAGTAAGTAATCCTGCCACAGCTTTACCGCCTCACTCATCACCTCCGGAGCCTTTGCCAAAGTTTCTCTTGCAAACACAACACTACTGTGAACTTTCAAATATTCCACAGCAACGCCGCCCTCCTTCCCCTCTCCTCCGCAAATTCCCCCCTCCACAACTGCTGGCAAGTTTTGGCCAGTCCATCCACCACCACTCCAGGCAGCACCAGTCCCGCCTTATGCCATAAATCCTCAATTATCACGCAAGAGAAAAAGAGATGCGAAGTAGTTTTTGGCAAGTTCCCGCACAACGGACAAATATCAACAACCTCCATTCCCCTTCTACTCAACGTGGCCCGCAGCGGAAAGCAATCATCCAGCATTCGCCAGAGAAAAGATTTAATGCGCGGAGGACACGTCAATCCCCAAACCAACTTCCAAACCTCCCTACCCAACCCCACCAATTCCTATGAACTCGAAATTCTCCAACCAACCCATAAAGTCCACATAGTAGCCACTACGTATAGTATAAAGACCATGCCTCCTGTGCTGCCACCTAACCAGATCCTCATGTCGCCTCATACTCAAATGGATGGAACTAACTCGCACAACATCCTCCTCAGCAAATAAATCTGCCAACAGTTCCTTATTCCAACCAGCTCTGTCCGCCCTTACCAGATCTGCCACCACTCTCAAAGCATCCGCCCCCCAGTCGCAGATATCGAAGAAAACCCTCTCCAGTTCCTGCCAGCCAAGAATCCTCCCATATCTTACTACTCTCGCCGTTTCCCACCCGCCACTCCAGGTTTGGTTGTAACACCGACAAGCCCTCCACAATACTCCTTCAAGTATAACTAGGGTTATAGCCCACATATGCCTCCAACAAACCACACCTAGAAAAGTAACGTGCCTTCAGGACCCTAGTCACCAAGGAAGTCAGATTACACATAAGTTTCCAAGCTTGTTTTGCTAAAAGAGCCCGATTAAAATTAGCCAACCGCCTGAAACCAAGCCCCCCCATCAGCTTTTGACCTGCACATCCGATCCCAACTCCGCTAGTCACTTGTAGAACCCCAATAAAATCCGCATAACTTCTTTTTCAATAATATCATCATGATAAATGTTGGTGTTTTTGTTCCGGATGGTGCTTCATGGCCCGTCCCTACCAAATCCAGGCCCGCCCAATATATATTCTTTCAGTTCCTTCCATTTGAACATAAATATCTAGAATTTGGCAGTAACCTTTTTAATCAACAATAAATGTAAGAAAATATCGTCGCGCACAATATAGCTTAATAATGACATCCACCAGTCACAAAATGCCCATTTTCCCAACAAAAATCCCTTGAATATAGGTCGAAAATGCAATCGCCACCGGCCAGTCGGCACAAAATATCTAGTGCACGCTTATAACTATAATTTGACCAAACAAAACAGCACCATCGGGCATGCGCGAAGCGCGTCGTCGAGTGCTTGCTGATAGAAGACAAAAATTAACGGGACTAAGAGAGTAATTAATTCGAGTTGCTCTAAGTAGTATGAAATTTATATTCAATTAAAAAATTTTGTTCCAAATTTTATGAATATAAAATATACTAATAAAAGAATCACTATCTAAATAGAATTCGACGGGGATTATAAAAATAGGACAATATTGACGAAGCTGCCAGGTGGAAACACTACTAGGGATATAATGTATGCTTTGGAATGTAGCGTCCTTCCTTATTGCCAATAATAGTAAACTATAGGTCTTGTCCTTATAAGAACATTATATAGGATGGTATTACTTATAAGAGCTAACGCGATGCTTCCTGCTGTCTTAGTGGCCTTCACATCTTCACTTGTCAAATCTTTGTGCGCATGATCGATCGATTCTGTTTACCGAAATATCAAGCATTGAACCAGTCGCCGAAGGTACTACTTGAAAAAGACGTGAAAACGTGCATTTGGGTCCCTTCTCGGCTTCGATTTGATTCCACGCCCGAAAAAAAATATATTTTCCATTTTTGAAAAGAGAAAATTTTAGCTACATTATCACGATGAAATTATCACTTTATAAATATTATCGAGAATTTTACGTTTATTATATTCAAAATGATATTATCTATACACTCCAACGAAATAAAATATTATCGATATAATTCTGAATCAATTAAATGAAAATCTATTGCCTTATGTGAATTTTCATAATCCTGCTGCGCAAAAATATGATATGCATTTGAAATAGATACCTTAGTCGTTATATACATGATAAGTGATACAGAAATGAAGCAAATAATCTCGTCTTTTACCAAGAAAGGCTCTTTCTAGTTTGATAGTTATGACATAATTAATTACTTTATTTCCAACAAGTATTTTAATTAATTAGTGAACACATTGTTCTAGTTTAAGTAAGAAGTCTCGAGTTCGTTCTGTTGATAATTGTCAATGTTAAATACTTGTTGTGATAGTTTTGTCATATTTCAAATATTTCTTCGGATTTGAATCTAAATTAATCGGCACATTAGTATCTAGATATCAGGCGGTATTAAAAAATTACTTCAACCGATTGATTTTTGACAATTGTTATGATCGAGATTTTTTATTACTTTTGTAAAAGGTTTTCAATTTAAAGAGGATCTCTAGATTTAAGTGTATTGCGTTTTCTTTTTGTAGCAGACGTAACTTAGCGATTTCGGACAGTGGGGGCCGCGCGTATTTAAGGAAACGAATTATTTGAATGGCTAATCAGCGATTGATTTACAACATGCACTCGCAAATTATTCTAGTTTAATTAGGTTTCGAGTTCGAGTCCTTAGATTATTACTAAAAATTTGTTGGAAAAATTTGAACTATCTTACCCGATTTAAATATAAATTATTCCAACTAGTACATCAAATCAAATTCCAAGCTGTATAAACTAAAATCAGTGATTGATTTTCAATTAGTTGATAACTATAGATGTAGTGACAGATACGGTAAAGAACAAAAACAGACCGACACCATAAATTCCAAAAGGAACTATTCTTCATTTGGTACTGCTTTGGCCTTTTCTTTGGAACGTTGGGGATATTAAAAAATGGAAATCATGATGAAAGCCGTTAGATTTCAACTAATCATTCAACCAGACACATCATGCCCTCAAATTAAATCCCAATTCTTTTTTACATCTAAAAGAAATACTTTATTCCGAGTAAAGGATATGTTTTTGTAAATGAATGTTCATCCAAAGAATTCTAAAAATCTAAAAAAGAAAAGAAATTTTCACTGTATGATTATTAATAAAGTACATTCAGTAACTTTCTCTAAAAAAAAGTACATTCAATAACTTAATTGTATTGAAAAACCTATACTGATTGCGAAGCATCATTGGATTTTACTTATAAGTAAAAGTGTCATTTACCTATTGTTTAAAGTTTTACATTAGATCTTGAACAAATTATATATATATATTAGATACATAGAAATTATTGCTTAAAGTTTTACATAAATAAATAGAATCTAACGTGGTATAAGAATATGTTATTCTCATTGTATCTTTACACACAACCATATTTCACGACATACGAAACAAAATACCGTTACACAGGAAAAAAAAATCCTGGATGAAAAGAGCGGTTGCCAGAAGAAATAAATACGATCCTTTATGTGATGGGGCCGCCGCTACTCACATTCACCGGCTTCACCCCAAAATTAGATGAATTCTTAATGTCCTTCCAATCCAATTCCTCCCCACCGCCCACTTGTTTGATCATTGTCATTGATGATGGACCTCATTTGATCAGATACTGAGTGTTGTTTTTTCTCCAGAGACCATTTTCAGATCACAAAAAAAAAAAACCATTTTTGGAATAAAATTCAATTTTATCATCGTCCTGGTATTTTCCCTGTATTTCTTTTCGGGTTTTGTTTCACGAGTGTTTTGCGGATCTGATCTGGGCTGTGTTTTTTTCCCCCATAAAAACCTTCTAGTGGGCCTCACCTCATTAGGACACCCCAACACCGTCCACCCCTTTTTCACTAGCCGAAAGGGTCAATTAGTGGGTCGGTTTTTTGCATCGTAACTCAGTTACAAGTGTCCTCACAGAGAGGAGTACACAGTACACTGAAGTCGCAATCTGGGATGGAGCAACCAACGTTTGGGTAGGAAGGATGACAACGGATACTGCCTCGTTTTTTAAGAGTTAGTAGTCAATTCTCATTTCTTGTAAAAATGACAAAATTTTGTTTAAAAAGAAAACGAAATTCAATACCATTTAGAATACGAGGTTTAGGTTAATCTGCCTAAATTTTAAAAAGTTATCAAAAAGAGAATGGGATGGAGGAGAGGACCACGATCGATTGTGCTTTTGCATTAGACTCTCCTCGTCGGCAAAAGTTTATGCCTTCTCCAAACCATGGAAATTGGTCCGAAAAGAGACAGAAAGAAACTTATCAGGGCACGCCGAGATAGGGCGCAGCATTTCGAAATGGTACATCGAATCAGGTCGGGCAAGATTTTCAAAGAATTGTTAAGTTTTACCACGTCGATTGTGATAAGTTGCGCTTGACAATGTTGCACATCTAACCACGGAAATGAGTTTAGGTGGGTGTTGCGGTTTTGATCGACTAAATGAAACCGACTTCTAACATAATTTATTCATCGAAATTTAAACTGTCGTTGTCACAGTTTTACTTAAAATTGTTCGGTTAGACTGTGTCGCGGTTGAAATTTCAAATAGACGAACCGCTGGTTTGGCGGCTTCGAAATTTTAGAGAAAAACAAAGAGAAATTAGAAAGCACAAGCGTGCATTCCTCGACCGACCGAGCTCAAGTGAAAAAAATAACAAAGAGAAGACGACAAACAATGTCAAAAGATATATAGATACAAGCATGAAAGTTGAGATAATTGCATACATCGAGTAGTCGGGGTGGGGTAGATATTTTGGCTGGCCTATATATATTTTATATATAAAACAAGTTATTTTATATTATGTATTAGTTTTACGGTTTTATAAAAATTGAAATCGATCATGAAACTGTTTGTGCAGTTTCGATATGAAATTACACCGCAAAACCACTCGAGCGATCAATTTGTTCTTTTATGATTTTGGTTTGTACAGTTTGACGGTTTTGGTTGATTTATACACACCCCTACATGTGTAATGTAACGATGCAAGCCAAGCCTCTTCCTCTAGTTTTTTTTCTTTCAAGAAAACATCTTTCTTGTAGCTGGAGTTTGGGGTTTTCTGTACCACGTTAAATGGACCGGTGGAAGTTAATCGACCCAAGAGAAAGTGTATCTCAGGAAATAGGCCCAAACCTTGATCTTGCATGTAGGAACCTCGGCAGAACTAACCAACCCATGTAAGTACTGGGCCAGACTGAAGAAAGAAAAATAACCAAGTTGTCCATTAACGAGGCCATCCATTTTATTGTCGTCACAGATCCATTTTACTGATTCTTATCTCAATTTCATGAAATGACTACAAGGTTACAAACATTCAGTAACAGTTAATTTAGCTGTCCAAGGATGTAAAGGTACAAAAAAGCTAGATTGCAGCTAACCATGAGGTCTGGTCAGTTTCTGTTTCTGACAATCATGCTGCTTCGAAGATTAAGAAGCTCCAACTCTATCTCGGGGAATCAAGCGCAACTCTGAACCATGTTTAAGGAAGACATTTCCTACATCGAAACCAAATTGATCAGGAAAACATTGCAAACCTAACGGTGATTCATCGAACCCACAATCCAATTGCGTCACTTTCAGGAACAAAGCAAATAGACGCTGCACCGATTTCATGTTAATACCTTTCATAAAAAAGTTCATGTTAATACCTTTCATAAAAAAGTTCAAGTTACTAGATTTGTGCTCGATGCACTTAAAAAACACTTCATGACAATAGACTAATGCTCAATGCACTTCCAGAAAGTCACGGAACAAACTTTTTACAATAAAATTTGGGGGCCCAATTCTTATCTATGAATGAATCAATATATTACAGCAAATTTAGGCACCAGGTAGCGAGCTATTCGAATGTAAGTCATTTCACAACACCATATAAATTCTTATAACTGGTTTAAAATGTTCATCCTTTTTGGTTCTGACATTCAATGGGCAGAAATATAGACCAACATTCCAGACTCAATGATATAATGATCAAACAACCAGAAGATAAATTAGCTGAAAAAAATGCACGAAATAATACATAACCAATCAAACAACAGCTCAATCATTAAATCTCACCTATAGTAAAATCAGGTAATACCGCACATCTTATTGGCAGCTTCAAGACAAATACCTATTTACACGATGACGCAAATGCATTCTTTGAAAATGTATAAGCGAGGACCTCGTTCAAGTTATCATACAAATACCAAATTCTTTGCAGGTTTATAATTATAACCCATTTTGACAGACACAAAATGGAAAATTTTAAAGATTTTAAAGAAAAACAGAAGTCTCAAGTATCTGATAACCGTGTTCCATCAATTTAAGTGTGCAAGTCTTTAAACCAAAGAACCTATTCCCGTCAAACAGAGTATTAACATAGCAGATACCTGCACTTTGTTGAGGATTGATGCCTACTCCATCTGAAAAGAAACAACAACAACAACCAAAAAAA